>OX457030.1:12576220-13212456 GCA_949752745.1 Protula sp. h YS-2021 | reverse complement strand
GCAAATAGCACATGACTACTTAATGTTAAAACTAGATATAAAACTGAATAAAACGGTAAAATTTCATACAAATCGATCAACTATAGCGAAAGTTATCTCACTTTTTCACTTATTTAAATGTTAAAATGGCGACATATTAAATTATGCATACAGCCACCTGCATAAATAGCCTATGGTCAACCATAGCGAAAGTTATCTCACTTTTTTTCGAAAAGTTCAATTATGCTTACAACCACCTATGCAAATAACCACTTATTGAAATGGCTGCCATTCTTGTTGCATCAATAATGAGTGTGTAGGTCTTCCTTATATACCACTTAGACTTTGTCAAAAATGGTGTGTAACTCGCCAAACAGCATTTTTTTTTAGCTGACTTGGCTGAATTTTGCTCTCCTATGGGGGGGGGGGGGGAGGGGGGAGGTCCTCACTTTCTCACCATGGTTACACCGCCTATTATGTCGTCATAACTATTATGACGTCATAATGGGTTCCACACATAGTATGTCCTAGGGTTGGGGTTAGGCCGCCTGGGGGGGGGGGGGGTCCTCACTTTATCACCATGGTTACACCACCTATTATGTCGTCATAACTATTATGACGTCATAATGGGTTCCACACATAGTATGTCCTAGGGTTAGGGTTAGGCCGCCTGGGGGGGGGGGGGGGGGGTCCTCACTTACCCCGTCTGCCGCTTAGGGTTGTGGCAGAACCAATTTTTCCCTCCTTTCCATCCAGAAACCTAACTGCCCTCACTATAAATACATGAAAAAATCCTTCCGATTCAGCACGCCTGTCGGGGTGCATGGCATTTTGCGGCTGGATGCTGACACAGGGTCCGGGGAATGTTTTGCTGACCACGGCGCTACTATGTACCAGTGTGTTAGGCACGTAATTAGCACTATGGCGGGGGTGGGCACGTGAGATGGGAAGATGCTTAGCCGCCGATTGGCCGTAGCTAGGCTGAAAGGAGTAGAGTGACAGCTCCAGGTTTGTTGGTGGGTCAAGGATACATCGTTTTTTTTCAGTTGTTTTTCTTATGGAAGAATCTTCACTGTCTTCTGCGAGAGTCTGAAAACAGAACAGTCGAGACGTATAATCGAAACATACAATGTAGACTACAGAGAATTGCGTTGTACATTTAATAAAACAAAATTATCCAAGCTTTTTTATACCAAGAATTATACCTCCCCACCTACCCCGGTGCTGTGACGTCAGACATACCGCAGGATCAATGAGATATGTAGACGTCTCCATATTAATGGAATATCGCCCAGGCCTCGCCTCCCCACTGTTAACTTGACTTGTTAAAACATATTTAAAAAACCAGTCACCTGATTTCATCTTTGGTTTATTCTGAATTTTAGAATTCTAACCGCAAATGAACAAAAAAAGATATTTGTTCATTCTGTCCATTCAGAAAATTTGCGGTATTTAATTGACACATTCCTTTTCTGTATGTCTTATTAGTAAGTTTTTTTAACCCATATATCTTGGCAAAGGACTGTCCTAGCGTGAGTCTCATTGCTGAGCGACGGTCTTTACCAGGAGTTGTGAAAGTCTTTATTAGATCGGAATTCCTGCAAAATTGCAATACTATAAATTATAACTTAGAATTTCATACTAAAATTTAACTTCTATTTTAAAACTAAGACTTCAATATTGATAACACCCTGGGCAAGATTTAAGCATTTAAATGACGTTCTAAAGTTCCAAATATCTGCAGAATAAAATCTGTTCTATAATATAAGACTGCCGCACAGTGACCATATCAAGTGAAGAAGTTAAAAAAAGATGAAAAAGTCAAGTATAAGGCCATTTTAAAAATGCACGTATTTTTTTTATTCTGATTCACGTCGAGCCGCACAGCTGCCTGCGACCCTGACCACCTGACGCCAGACAGCTGTTTGAGCCTTTTTACGTGATACCAGACAGCCGCTTGATTCTTGATCACGTGACACCAGACAGCTGTTTGGGCCTTTTTAACGCAACAGCAGAAAGCTGCTTGATTCGTAATCACGCGACACCAGACAGCTGCTTGATTCTTGATCACGTGACAAGAGACAGCAGCTTGGGTCTTGGTCGTGCGATGATGTGCAGTTTTTGTTTGCATGTTGCACGTTGTAACAGGCTTTGCAGCTCTTCATTCCCATGCCTTTTCTTAAGAATCTGAAACAGCATAACAGCGCCACCTGAAAGAGCAGCACACATGCAACACAACAGCGCCACCTGAAAGAGCAGCACATATGCAACACAACAGCGCCACGTGAAAGAGCAGCACACATGCAACACAACAGTGCCACCTGAAAGAGCAGCACACATGCAACACAACAGTGCCACCTGAAAGAGCAGCACACATGCAACACAACAGTGCCACCTGAAAGAGCAGCACACATGCAAATCAATGTGACAATGTTGCTTTTGGTTTAAAAGTAACAAAAACATCACTTGAATATCCCTGGATATCCCAGTGTGAGAAATTAAAGACGGTCTAAGGTCATCTTAAATTGGCTCAGGCTATTTCAACTTCAATTCAGATGGCTCTGTGGGTCATCTAAAAATTTAGAGGTATTTTTTATTAGCTTCTTTATTTAGTTACTTAATAGTTGGTTTATTATTTTTCCGAATTCTTTGTTACGTTCATTGATTGCCAACACCTTTTACTACTGTCTAACGGAACCGAAAGTTACCCACTTCTCTTATTTTCTCGCCCTGCTTTTCATGGGTAATTTCCTAGAAAAATGCAGTTTTCTCGTTTTCTACTATGATCTGACAGAGTTAAGAAGTGCATAGTATTTTTTTGATCTGTCGGACTGCCGATCCGTCCATGTGTCACCCTGTCCTTTTGAATATGATTTTGCTAAAACCTGTAAATGCATTTTGATGAAACTGGATTTGGGTTTTTGTTTAAAGGGATGGCCAAATGCTTAAGTGGGAGGTAATCTGGAATTCCGTGATATGTGATCTAACCAAATGCATTCGCTTAACTAAGGCAATGACAGCAAACGTCAATCCCTTTCTTATCACCCGCGCTGGAATTGAACCCGGGACCTTGGGATTATCAGACCAACGTTCTAACCCACTGAGCTTACCGTTCCCGTGTTCATATGGATGGTTGATCGCGTCATCACTGGAGATTTCAGCATCATCGATTGTATGGGAGCGAATCTTCTGACGATTCCACCAAAGAGTGATCAAGATGGATCTCTGTGAGTGTTCATATGGGTCACCTCTAGGATTTATTATATTTTGGTGACCTCTCATAACCTCTCAAGGTCACTGCTGGATTTTTGAATGCTTTCTTTTAACACCCTCAAACGCGCAAGAAAGCACGTGAACTGATCGAGATGAAATGTTTGTCCTTTTTATTGACCTATTGGCTGAAAGATTTTGGTGACCTGCCATGACTCTATGAAGTTACTGCTGGACTTCAAGGATCTGTGACTAGATTTTTAATGAAACTCAATGTGAGTGTTGATATGACTGGCTTCTCGCACCGGTGACAGTCACTATCTTAACTGTCCATATTCTCCATTATAAGTCTTGCAAATACGATTCAACTTGGATCAAGATGTCTCTGTGTGCTAATTTCGCAAACTGCGTAAGACACAGATCCAAGCTATATCATCACTAAATGACTTCTAATCACTGCGTATGGCTGAATCCTAAATTCAGATATGAGAACAGGCGCGGTGCCTAAAAATTCGCCAATTTTTATTAAGTTGGTAAGACACGGAGTGTTGGTATCATATAATGATGTGTTTATAAATAGGGATTGAGGGGAGGGGAAGGGGGGTGGGGAAGCCCCATCCAAAAGATCAGCGTTTTTAGGCTAGCCGATGGGCTGGTCTTATCATATCAGTAGAGGGTATTCGTCGTCTGTAAGGACGTGTGTAAACTTTTAGTTAAAATTCTTCTTCTTCCTCAGTTTTGATCAAATTTCTTCCAAATTTTGTACGAATGTTCTTTAGGTAGAACTCTCTTTAAAATTACTTTTTGTGGTAAGCCGCCAACAATTGGCCGAATGGAGGCTATTTAAAATTTTTCGATTGCCAATTTTCAAAATTCTTCTTCTCCTACAAACATGAATTGATTTCCTTCCAATTTAGGACGATTGTTCCCTTCAGAGTTCTCTCTTGAAAAATTGCATTTTTTTGGAACAGAGGCATACCAGCAAAAACATCACCGAAGTTGTCAGGGAGGCAATAAATGAATGGAACCTTGGAACAAAGCCACCATTTGTCACCGACAACGCAGCTAGTATGGTCCCCGCTGCATCAACTTTGGAAAGGAATCCGCATGTTGGTTGCTACGCGTAAACATTATATTCTGCAGCGCAGAAAAGCTTAAAAATCTCCCAGATAGCAAAATTGCGTAGAAGAATCAAACGCATTGTTACATTTTTCATCGTAGTTCATTGGCGCAAGGAAAACTCATGCAAAACGCTGGAATGCTTTATTTGCTAAATCCCAAAGTAATTCAGGAAATCATATATGCAAAAATTGAAAGCTGCACAATAAATAATGGTTATACAAGTCAATATTTTGAAATAAAAAATGATGTAAGACAAGGAGATCCTCTCTCAGCACTGTTATTTATTATAGCGGTTGAAATTTTGGTAATCTCGACAAGAGAAAAAGCAATATTAAAGTTATCAAGGTAAATAATATTGAGACGAAAATCAGCCTTTTGGCCGGTGATACAACTTTATTACTAAGCGATATACTTTCTTTAAGAAGTGTATTAAATGTGTTTGTTATGTTTTACTATACTTCTGGTCTGAGAGTAAATATTGAAAAGTCAGAGATATTACAAATAGGTAGAGCGCCAATGAGATTTCTTGAAAAGAAACCTTTTAGATTTAAATGGACAGAGGGTGATGTAGCATCATTGGGCATACGTTTCTTTAATGACATTGATGATCACTGATGTTAATCTCAGAGATAAGCTGACAAATTTCAAGCAAACGTTGCTTAACTGGTCAAAATTTTATATGACATTGAAAGGGAAAATAACTTATTAAGAATCTGGCGCTTCCAAAAATCCTTTTTGTAACCAATGTCCTTTATATTCCCGAATGGTTCATTAATGAAGTAAACTCAGTTTTAGACCAATTCCTCTGGGAAGGAAAACCGCATAGATTCCAGAAGAATGTACTAAAACAAGACTTTAAGGATGGTGGTCTTAGAAATTTAGATTATAACTCTTTTTTATGTGCACAAAAAATCATGTGGGTAAAACGTGTTTTTGAAAATGAAAACACTCTAAGTGTTGCCTTTCTTAAAAAGTATCTTCCAAATTTGACATTATCGTACATACTCTCTTGCGATACTGACCCAAAAAAGGATACCTGACCATATCCCCAAATTTTACCGCAATATCCTTTGTGCCTGGTATTCAGTGAATAACCCCTCTTACGACACAAGTTGCTTAATACAACAGTGCATCTGGTTTAACAAAAATATTGTGGTAAATCATGAGCCGATCTTTTATACTGATATGGCGCGTAAAGGAATTATGTTTGTAGTGGATCTGCTAGATGCAGAAGGGCGGTTTATGGAAGCAGGGGAAATTAAGAGCAAATTTAATTTAAATACAAATCTGTTAAAGATCATGCGGCTACTAAGTGCTATACCGAACGATTGGAAGAAAAGTATAAAACAAAATTGTAACGTAGACAAGGACCCAATGGCACCAGTTCCCCAAATTGAACAGTTAAGAACAGACGCTATAACAAAAAACAACGAAATTGACCTCAAAAG
Organism: Protula sp. h YS-2021; assembly: GCA_949752745.1. Lineage (NCBI taxonomy): Eukaryota > Metazoa > Annelida > Polychaeta > Sabellida > Serpulidae > Protula > Protula sp. h YS-2021. Next base: position 13,206,697 of record OX457030.1, on the reverse strand, counting down.
AGGTATATTGGCTAATTATAAAGAAAAATTCAATAACGCCAAGCTGCATAAACAGATGGGAAAAAGATAACATCGTTTTGAACTCGTCTCAATGGAGAGAAATATTTGAAAAAACGAGATATCTGACAAAAAATGCAAAAAATACTATGATAAATTTTAAGATAATGCATAAAAATTATGCATCTGATCTTATAGTATCCAAATTTGACCCAGATCTTAAACCAATCTGTGAACAATGCAATAAAAATGATATTGTCCACATTTTTGACATGTGTGGTAAGATTTACACCTTTTGGTCTTTGCTAGAAAAGTGGGTAAATCGTAACATAATAAGAGAGGGCCCAAAAATCAGTATTTGTAGAAGGAAAAAATTGCTTGGCTTATTGAAAGAAGATGTTGCAGTGAACTACCTATTTACAATTGACTTTGTGCTCTTACAGGCCAGAATGTATATACACAAGAGTAATATTCATAAAGAAGATGTTTATTTTATAAATTTTTTAATAATACTTAGAAACGTTGTAATGATTGAAAAATTGGCATATTCATCAAAGCATGTAAATTTTAAATACTTAGAGGAATTGTATTGTTTGTTATAGTCCTAACCCTCATTACTCAGTAACTCGTATTTTTTACGTCTTATATAATCCATGATCTGTTTCGGTATATTTATTACACACTCGAAGAATGTTTGTAGAGACATTTATTTTGCTACTCATTTGTTCAATGTAGATAATGCTGTATATACAAAGAACAATTTCTTACGGCGAAATAAAAAAAATAATTCAGGAGGTCGACACAGCACGTATGACATGTTCGACCGCTTTCTGGACATGCAGGTTGCTGTTTTTGAAACGCTGAGGGGCATAAGACATAAGTACCACAAAATCAAAAGACGTGAATTGAATGTCTGATGATGCCATTTCGCTTGCTGAGTACACTGCAACACTACTCTGAAATGATCTCAATACGTGACACCATCACCAGTCCAAACGCCGACGACCATAAAGATGCATTGTATTTTGGTGACATGAGTGATAATGTAACAGACGGTACATGTGCTTGTGAAGGGGAGCCGAGTTATGCTGTAGGCACATGTTTGTGCGGGATTACAAATTAGTATATTTTATATGTATGTTTGTGGGTAGATTTATATTTTAAGGCTTGAGTGAAATTAGTTCATTTTCTAAAATTAATTATATTGTGATGTCGTGTTTAAGAACAAAAAAGAAAAATCTATTTTAAGATATCTGTAATAAAATACTTAAAAAATCATATTCATAAAAAGAGCTCTTGATTGGATGATTGCAGTCATATACGTTACATATGACGTCATCATTGTGGGCGGCACATGTTATGGCCCACAATACATTGTCTATAGAGGATGGTGCCAATGCGGCTGTCAAAATCTCGTGCACAGGTGAGGTTTCATTTCATGATTATAGTACAAATATATTCCTTTATCAATTTCAAACTTCTCTACCATGCTTTCTGTCGCGTAGTTACGTAATTATTGAAGTTATATACACACTGTCAGCAAAGCGTACCGTGACGTTTTCGATACTTCCAAGGTGTACGGGTTATCCTCAAGTGAAATGATTATTGTTTCCCAGACACGGGATGGTAAATATAAAATAAAGAATAAGCTATATAAGTGCCATATACGTGTTACTTTTACGCCATTTCCGGTGTTTATCAGTAAGGGAACTGAGTTATGTTTTCATTTTACAGTTGTCAGTCCAAGGGAGAAAGTTTAAACGATTGCAACCTCTATCCCTTAAATTAAAAATAAAGCAGACCGTTAAATTTCGTGCTTTCACAAGAAATGATTGATGAACTCTGTGTATAATTTATTGTAGCTGAACCCTTTTCACCCTATCCTACTTCACAAAACATGTATCAGCCAGTTATCCCACAAATACCACAAAAAGCCTTAAAATTAATAATTTCCGAGATTTCTTCTCCCTTTGTCTGAACAATGAGACATTAGTATGAAATTGTGCTTGCAAATGGCGACATAAAAATACTCACATTTCATGTCATAAAAATGGCACTCCCTTATCTAACGCTTCAATAAAAGCCCACTCTGGCTGGATAAAGACTCAGAAAGGATGTCATTAACCTCTTGGTGAATTCCCACTCCATCGCTTCCGTCCTCAATCCCGTTTTTATTGGTGTCATCATATTGCAATGGCTTGCCAGGTTATATTACCACCTCGTTCAAAGTTTCAATATAATTATATATAAGGCATTTGGTACTCTACTTGATCAATGTATATATCTTACTGAATATGAGCTCTTTTTTCTAAATGTGGTTCATTTATACTGTATGTAATACGAATACAAAATGCAAGTACAAGAGAAAAAAACATGATTTTTATATTTTAATTATGTTACATTATGTCATAATATTATGTCATAATATTATGTCATCACAATAAAATTACACACATTTGTCATTTTATAAATACCCAAGGATCAAAAAGAAGCTGTAGAACTGTTCATTACGGAGGATCTGGTGGAGACGCATTTGAGATTCAATCACAGGTCGGCCACTACATAGACTCACTACAATTTTGTCAGTAAGGTGATAGGAGTTTCACGCATTGTTTAGGTGGGATCGATGTCTATTTTACTCATGGCTCTTACGTTCTACGTTCTACAGTGTTCCAATCGCGGTACTCGATATGCCGTGATTCCCATTGTTGTCCATTCCAATCAAACTCTTGTAATTAACATACAATACAACCAAAATGAGGACGACATTGTAAAGGCGATAACATTGGCTAATGTCACAAGTAGATTTCTCCCGTTTGGAGAGACATTATAGCACGGGCACAGGCTCAATCCATGGTGTGAATTTGATCAGTATTCCCGGAAGTATAGGCGCCGCCATGGATAGCATTGGCTTCACCTTTGAGACAAGCAATTGCGAACAATCCAAAGGTAAATCATTCAATATTTATAAAAGCGTGACAAATTGTTTATCTTTATCTCTCCCGTTTCCGCCCTTCTCCCAGTCTGTACCCTCGCCTGCCCTGCCCTCCCCCGACACGTCCCACCCTTCTCCCGGCCCATCCTTCCCGACCCCCTGGCCTGTCCCACCCTTCCCCCGGTCTGTACCCCCGCCTGTCTCGCTCTCTCCCGGCCTGTCCGCCCTTACCCCTGCCTGTCCCGCCCTACTCCCTGCCTACGTTTAATAAACAAAGGATTTTTAAATAGCAAAGTATAAATAGGATAATATTTATTGTTTTTTGTTTGATTTTTTGTTTGGAGGGGGGGAGCTGGTGCATAGTTATTATTTAAAGACTCTGTTCTGAGATATTTGACTTTGTTATTTTTTACTTATATTTTATGATTAGTAATAAACACGTGCTTAAAAGGAACCGGCTGTTAACATTTGAGTGGACTTGATTATAATGTATGAGAGAACAGAAATCTCATTGTAAGATTGTGACTTGTGACGTAAACAGCCCACCCCATTGTCCAATTATACAACTGATTCCATTTGAGAGTGTGCATTTTGGAGCTGGTCATTAAATTAAAACTCATTTTGATATGGTAAAAATTGCATAAAGTAGCCCTGTGAGCACAACGAACATTCTGAACATTTAATTTTTAACACTGTGCAGTGAAAGGTCAGATAAATCGTGAGGCTACATACGACATTGTTTTGCTTGTGACTTTTTGCCGAAATCTTTGAGAGAAATTGCGCAGTTGAAAGCACTTTCGTGTATATTCGTATCATGTGTTATTTAAAGCGCTGTGACCTCTTTACTGTATCACGCGACATTCAGCTACCACGTGACATTATAACGTTATCACGGGAATCCGTTGTATTTGAAGTAAAATCTCATAAGTAAAAACTGGTAAAATATAATACGAGCGTCATTATTTATCGCTGTCCCGGCCAAAATGTTGTTTTGACCCTAACTTTGTCCTTAACTCCGATAAAGTTTTTCCTTAGCACAAAAATATGGCATTGACCTTGACCTTTTCCTTAACACAGGAAAAAATGCGGTCTTGACCTTAACCTTTCCTTAACACAGTTAAAAATGTGTCTTGACCTCAACCTTTTTCTAAACTCCGGCAAATTTTGGCCTTGACCTTGAACTTTTTCTTGACAAAATAAAAATGTGGCTTTGACCATGGTCTTGACACAGGAAAATGTGGTCTTAACCTTCACTTTGTTCTTATCAAAGATAAAATGTGGTTTTGCCCTTAATAATAGTCCCTACCTCGTGCAAAATATCGTCTTGATCATGACCTAATCCTTGTCTCATACAAACTAGAGCCTTGGTGAGGCAGGATCCCCCGTGTAACAGGATATTAAAAAATCTGCTACATTTTGCCTAAAGAAAAGTTCATTACAGCATATTTTTCAACCTTGCACCAATTCTTCCTTTTTTAATATTTTTCAAAAATAACCTGACGCTTCACATGTACAATTGATGGTCTTTTTATGCCTACCATATAAAATGCCTCGGAGATATCGCGTGAACAAAAGTGCGGACAGACAGATGGACAAGTTCATAACTATATCCCATCCTTACACGGGGATAATAACCTGCACAGCTTCATTATATATACTTTCTTCGTGTAACATTTGGTTTGCTTCCGACAAATAGTAACAGAGATATCGCGCGAACAAATTGATACAAAAACAACTAAGTTCAAAATGTAAAATCGTCGAAATTTTCACATTTTATTTCACAAAATCGAAAAATAAGCCGAGGTTTCACAACTTCACTATATATTCTCTCTTCGTGTAACATTTGGTTTGCTTCTGACAAAATCGAAAAATAACCTGCCGTTGCACAACTTCACCATATATACTTTCTTCCTGTAGCATTTGGTTTGCTTCCGATAAATAGTAACAGAGATATCGCGCGAGCAAAAAAAATGCAGACAAACAGACAGACGGACGGAGAAGTTCATAACTATATCCCTCCGTTTCACGGGGGATAATTATTGTATCTGACTTCAACCACGTCCCAAACTGCGACAAAATATGACCTTGCTCAACGGTAAAAGTCCTGTATTTGGTAGTACCTTGCATCGCTTTGGATTCGCGTTGACACTGAAGAAAGGCTTTGATGATGTTAAATAATAACGAAATGCTAATTTTCAAAAATTAATATAAAGGGTAGGAAAAATAGCTACATATATTAATTTTCAAAAATTAATATAAAGGGTAGGAAAAATAGCTACATATATTCAATACTAGATCACACTCTACAGTGTATTGCTATGGCAGGATTATAATCTCATAATCAAGCACAGTTAGTTAATTCTTCAAGCTCAAAAAATTTTGCTCCCTGTTCCTGTGATAACTTTGCAACACCAAAGAAACAATTGAATAATGAGATAAATAATGAACAGATCGGTGCATTGTTTAGGGCTCTTTAAAGTGAGGCTAAAGTGGGAAATGTAGCTTGATCAAAAATTATTTCACACACAAGATGTAAAATAAGATTTGCTCACAGCAAAAAGAAAGGCATTTGTATTGTTTGCACTATCCCTTTTTTAACTAGCAACATGTTTTAATCCTGCCAGTCATTGTCTGTTTCAATCAGTTATAAAGGAAAACATATGGACAAGAAAACTACTGAATGTAAATAATGGTCAAAATGTCCATATTTTAGACAAAGCGTTAAAATATTATTTTTGAACATTATGAATATACATGTATAAGATGGGATGTAAGAAACTTTACTTGTTGTTTAATGCATTTTTGTAATATGACTTATGAATTTTATAGCCAATGCTTTATATTTTAGCTACGTTAATGCGAAGAACTAGCAAACCACAAAAAACCATGGACATTCATGAACTGACCTGGTGATTTTAGGCAATACGTGAGATGGCTAAACACCTTATGCAATTGACTGAAATGGTTAAACAATACAAATATTCACAGGATTACAAGATTGCCTTTGCCATGCTATGTTACAATAGGCAACTAGAAACGAATCACAGGACGGATTTCCTGTCCCTCCTGTATCTACAATATACCCACATATCAATGCGCTAATTATGTAGCATAGAAGACTGTACATTTCGTTTTATCAAGCTCTCATGTGATTAAAGTGGCTGATAGAGTTGTGAAGGGATGGAGATACTTGTTTCTTTACATGAACAGGAAACCTTTGCTGTTTAAACACTATATAGAACGGAAGCAATACGAAAATGAAACAAGCAAATTTATGTAGAAGTGTGCTGTCAATTTTCACATTTCTTGCTGTTGCAAACTCTCAAAATAAATTTACTTTTTCAAAGGAGAATGCCGAGAACGTTATAAAGTACAAGCAATCTGGTTATCCCGGACCGTTCATGAGATTTCTTGTGGCTGTGAACGCGACTGACGGACCGTAAGTAATTATTAGTAATTTAAAAAATTTGATTTAATACCATGTTAGCATCCCACAAGAAAACATATAGCGTTGCTGTAACGGTTTGCTGAAGCTGTGTTCTAATTAAATACAGATGAAATCGGTTAATTACATAGCCTTTGATCGGATAAAAAGGTTAATCATATAGGGTTGATCGGATAACCCGGTTAATAAACACAGTGGTTAAACCGGTGAATTGTATAGTATTTTAAACTCCCATGTCCCTCTGTACGTTTAAAATATACCACATAATCACATACATACGAAATAACAGAAGTCAATGCCGAACGGCGGCCTTTATCGGGCGTCGCTTCTATTGAAAGAGACTGAAAATCCAAAATGAAGACACACTTACGACTTTTCTATGCAGCGGTGCAATAGTCGTATTCTTATATAGCCAATTCGACTCCGTATATCCTAATTCGTATCCGTATATCCTAATTCGTATTCGTATGATGCATGAGAATTACTCACACGTACGCGCCAGATCAATGTTTGGGTGACTGCGAAAGTTGTAACAACGTATTCAGTTCAAATCGAAGTTTTACGCAATTTTTTTTGCTGTACATGGTACAACCTATACATCAATTAAAGTACAAATACGTAACATTCTGAAGATTTTCAAATTTATTAGCGTTTTAAATTTTTTTGGGTGGCGTTTGTTACTGAAAGAGCAACGTTCATAATGTACCAACAAAAATGACGCCTATGATTGGAACATGGATGCATATCTAACAAGTAAAACGACTCCTGCTGGCATTATTTACCCCTTCCTCCAGCAACATTTTGGGTGTGAAGTTCGAATAAAAAAATGGCAAAATGGGCATAACACGTGAATAAATAGCGCTTACCAAAATCAGTCGAACAGATTTTTGTTATCTTCTCAATGCTAAATAATACTACGGTAATTAGACAAAATGAAAGAGAAAAGAAGGAAAACTTAATTCAAACCAGTTATTTTCAATAGCTGCAATGGCCAAACCTAACATTCTGCAAACAACAGAAACAATAGGTCAGGCATTTACCTATGTGGCCCCGCGTATGCCGCATAGACAAATAATTTTATTTGTGAAATCGGTTGGTTTCGACTCTATCTCGGAATTATCTCTTTTTATCAGATGAAAATCCAAAATGAAGACACACTTACGACTTTTCTATGCAGCGGTGCAATAGTCGTATTCTTATATAGCCAATTCGACTCCGTATATCCTAATTCGTATCCGTATATCCTAATTCGTATTCGTATGATGCATGAGAATTACTCACACGTACGCGCCAGATCAATGTTTGGGTGACTGCGAAAGTTGTAACAACGTATTCAGTTCAAATCGAAGTTTTACGCAATTTTTTTTGCTGTACATGGTACAACCTATACATCAATTAAAGTACAAATACGTAACATTCTGAAGATTTTCAAATTTATTAGCGTTTTAAATTTTTTTGGGTGGCGTTTGTTACTGAAAGAGCAACGTTCATAATGTACCAACAAAAATGACGCCTATGATTGGAACATGGATGCATATCTAACAAGTAAAACGACTCCTGCTGGCATTATTTACCCCTTCCTCCAGCAACATTTTGGGTGTGAAGTTCGAATAAAAAAATGGCAAAATGGGCATAACACGTGAATAAATAGCGCTTACCAAAATCAGTCGAACAGATTTTTGTTATCTTCTCAATGCTAAATAATACTACGGTAATTAGACAAAATGAAAGAGAAAAGAAGGAAAACTTAATTCAAACCAGTTATTTTCAATAGCTGCAATGGCCAAACCTAACATTCTGCAAACAACAGAAACAATAGGTCAGGCATTTACCTATGTGGCCCCGCGTATGCCGCATAGACAAATAATTTTATTTGTGAAATCGGTTGGTTTCGACTCTATCTCGGAATTATCTCTTTTTATCAGATGTGTGGCCACAGCAGTGACGAAGACGCTACAGCCTCACACAAATTATGCCATACATGTGGGCAATTGTGATCACGGTCCTTTAGATTTTAATATTACGTTTGGAACAAAGGGAATAGAGGTTAAGTAAAATACATGGCCAACGTTGCTAAGTGCAGTGAAACTTCATTATATCGTGTCGTTATATTCGATAGGTCATCATGGCATTATATTCGATACTTTTCAAGGAGCCAAAAGCTCGATTGTACAGACAATAATGTCCAGAACTGTGTTAAAATAAAACCGATATTGCTAGGGCGGGTGTGTGGAGTTCATACATTACGAAGTAGATCAAAGGTCGATTTAGTTCGGCAGTTACATTGAAAAATAAAATATACTGTTTGCAGTCGTTCTAGATGTTCAAAGCCACATGTGTCGAATTCTTTCCATTTGTTCTTGTTATTAAGTAATGAATTTGTGAAATCTAACCATCCAAGATTTAAAAATGAGTAAAACACGTTACATGGAATTTTTATCAGGGATATAAAATGTTTTTTTTTTCATTAAAAGAAAGTGAGCCTGATATTCTATTCGTCCACCATAGAGGATGCATCACCGCCAAGCTGCGATATCACGTGGCATGGAAGCTATTTGCTGCCCCCTAGTGGTAGCTTCAGTAAGTGCAGAGTATTCTCATTTTAATACTTTTCTTATGACGTATCCAGCTTATGTACTTCTAAATGCAAATTTTCAATTTATGTTAGCTAATTTAGGACTTTTCAAACATATTTACTTAGAATCAAAATAGATAAATAAATAAAACCATTCAAATGTTAAAATGAAAAAAATTAAAGATTTTTTATAGATGTTTAATACTATTTAGCGCAAAAATATTGAGAAAGATGTAAATATTTTCCAAATTTTAACAATTCGGTTATGTGAGTCAGCGCTACATCCCGTATATTTGCAAAGATTCGTAATTTTGGAAACTTACCGTTTCAGAGCCTGCAAATTTTTTCTTCAGTCGTGGCTCGCGCGGCGCCGATTTTTTTCACCCATAAATCACTTTTTTAATGTGCGTAAAATACAAAAGTCTGTTTGACGCCGCTCCTGCCCCCCCCCCCTCCGAAACATTTATGTGGGTGGAAAGTATCGTTTCTTGTTTAAGTCTCATTAATTTCGATCAAAGCGCCTTTTTGTGAAAGACTAAGCAGTGTTTTCTTCTCATGAAATAAAGGCTGATTGATAGTTTCGATAGATGTACAACGCGCAGGTTTATATGAAATATTTATCTTGAATAGCTTTTCTAACGTTAACTTTGCAGTGGAAGACCGGCTACCAAGCTTACTACCTGGCTGTTTTATAATGGACTCGAGGGAGGGCTGGCACACAACCTATTATTGGTTTTATATTTTAGACTGGGGCTTTTAAGCATGTACACTTCATACACAGTGCATCTTTACTCTTAAATGAAGATATGGTTTCTAAATAAATTCTATAACATCTAATACATGTATTTATATGTAACTATATCCGTTGGACTTATTTTGGAGTGCGGGGGGGGGGGGGGGGGTGATTCCGTGTGAGTAAGCAATCGAAATAATTGCAATTTAAGAGTTGGTTGTTCAATAGCAGCTGCAGACAGCAATGGAATACCTGGATTTTTGTCAGACTACAAAAGTTCATTCAAGCCAATAAATTGTTTATTACGCGTAGCTTCTTGTTATTACATTTAAGCATCAATTACTCAAGTATTCAATAACGCGTCAAATTCACGCTCAAGCCCAAGATTTGAGCCATTTCTCAATAACGCGTCAAACTCACGCTCAAATACAAGATCTGAGCCAGTTATCGATAACGCGTCAAACTCACGCCTAAACCCAAGATTTGAGCCAGTTATTAAATTTTGCTTTGTGTAGAATTAAAACTCAAGCTCAAAATTAGTTGGTACAGAGCCAATGTGGATCTTAAGTTCAGTAAGAAGCCAACAACCTTTTCTCACCAAATATATGTGAATTACTTTGCTCCACTAACCTATTTTATACATCATATGTTATCAAAAACTAAATTTGTTAAAGTTGATCTAGAACCACCATTTTTGCACTACTATAACTTTAGAACATTTGAATAAGTAGCATGTTAAAATGCTAAAACTTATTTTATACATTATATGTTTTCCAAAAACTACATTTGTTAAAGGTGCTTTAGAAGTACCATTTTCCAAATACTATAACATAAAACATAACATTAGACTTAACGTAGGGAAAATCCCATTCCTTCTCAAATTTATTGATCGTTCCCACGCTCTAAACGAGTGCACTCTGAAATTTATCGATCGGTTTCCCCCACGCTCTGAACGAGTGCACTCTGAAATTTATCGATCGGTTTCCCCCAAGCTCTGAGCGAGTGCACTCTGAAATTTATCGCGCATTGTGCATTATAGCCTTATATGGCATGTTTTCACAAAACATTCTGGTTCAATCCGGAATAGCTCAGTTGTTAGAGCGTGGGACTCCTGGTCGGACCCATGCTCGGAAGGTTGGTGGTTCGAGCCCGGGTATGGGCAGCCAAACCCTAAACCATAGAGTGCATTATGAATGTGTATTATGATGGTATGATAGACAGATGGTAGAAGGGACGTCTCCTAGGGGTCTGACGTCAGTATGACGTCACAAGTGGCGTGGAACACCCATGGGGGTTCTGGACCAATAGAATGTTCTAGAAAAAAGTGGCGTGGAACTCTCGTTTCCTCATGATAGACAGATGGTAGAAAGGACGTCTCCTAGGGGTCTGACGTCATTATGCCGTCAAAAAGTGGTCTGGAAGTCTTGTTAGGGTTAGGGTCACATGACCGATAATAGATAGGTCACGTGACTGATGACGTCATGATGATTGACAGGTGACTTAGGGCTATGCTGCTTAGGAGAGTCTTAGTATAATGTCATGACGCCATACGGTCATTATGACATCATGATAACGTCATGATGACGTCATGATAACGTTATGATGATGACGTCATTATATCGTCATTATGACGTCATGATGACGTCATTGACACGGGCGCGCGCTCTATCAATTACCTGTTCCAAAACCCCCATGGGGATTCTAAAACAGCTGTTCCAAAACTGTCATGACAGTTCTGGAACACCCTATGACGTCATTATGACGTCACTTCCTGTTCCAGAACCCTTATTTTCCTACTACTACTTGAAGATCTTACGCCCATTGCAGAATCGTATTCGCACCATACAACGGCACTCAACAGAGTGAACTCGAAAGTGAAGAAGTCTACGCAGCCGCTCCATTGCTTTTTTTTTTTTACTCTGCTTTGACCTGTTCAAAGAGATCAGGGTCATTCAAGTAAATAAGCTCTTAAAATCCACCAAAGACTATCAAGTACTACGATACGGGAGCTGGTCAAATCGCCCAAAATACAAATCGCCCAAAACATTTCTGGTCAAATTGCCCAAACTTCTTGACCAAATCGCCCGAACTTTTGATGTCGAATCGGCTAGAAAGTTAATGGACTTTCATGGGTTTCAACTTTATTTTGTACTAAACACATGTTTCGACTAAAGTTTTAGTATTTTATTCTCATTACTTTCGCCTTTTCAGACAAGATATTCACGATGCAACTCATGGCAAGAGTAAAACTCCCATCGATATTGCAAATACAGAAACAAAGCTAAGATGCTACCAGTTACTAATCGCTATTTTAAACACAGAAACAAAGGATGAGTATTTATAAGTTTGATACATCAGTAAAACTCTCATCGATATTACAACTACGTGGTAAGAACTCCAGAGTGCAACTGTTTCCAATCAGAGTACTACCACGGAGTATGTTTGGATTAGTAGTTATTCATATTACAATTATTTAACAATTGCAACTACTTAACGGTTCAATTTATGTGATTAGCACATCAAAGAACTGTTTGATGCAAAGAAAACAATTGCATTTATTATTGCAATTGAGAATTTGAGAGGCCCATGATTTTTTTTTTTATAAATGTAATAAAGTCTCGGTTATCCTGTTATTTAATTTTGAAATTGTGGGCCACATTGTTTTTTCAATAATCACTATAGAAAGAAGCCACCGTTCATAAATACAATTGAGAATTTGATAAACCCATTTATTAATGCAATTAAGAAGTTGAAAGGCCTTTTTATCCCTTTATTTAATGTTTGAAATTGTGGATGCAATCCACCATTTCTGAGCGAATTGACCAATTTTATTTTGGGAGATTTGACCATTTTGGGCGATGTGACCATTTTTATTTTGGGCGATTAGACCATTTTTGGGCGATTTGTATTTTGGGCGATTTGTACTTTGGGCGATTTGACCATTTTTGGGCGATTTGTATTGTGGCGATTTGTATTTTGGGCGATTTGACCATAACCCCTACGATACGACACTTGCTATGCAGCTCTTAGCAGCCTTGTGGCTGCCTTGCCGCTGTAATAAATATTGCTTATCATTGTACTGCACATAATGCAAATCAGACGACAATCAAAGAAGGAATAATGATTTAAATTCAGTTTCAAACATTAAGTAAAACAATTTTTCACAAGTGTAGAATTATCCTTGTCCTTTTTTTCTTCGTGTGCAGTATTGTATAAGCGACCAGATTTTTTTTAATCAAGACAACTGTTGTTACAATCAGCAACAGTGCGTCATCAAACACATCACGTGACGGCTATAAAGTAGCTAAAAATCGGTCACGAGCTTTATCTTTTCTTTAGCTTAACTATACACAACTATATTTTTTCACATATTAGTATTGTCTCGCAGAAGCTGCAAATAAGAGTGCCAAATGCAATCAAAACTGCTGTATTCTGCCACCATTCTGGTGGCACTTGCTGTGATTACAGCCACTGTGGACTCGCAAAATATATTTAGTTTGTCAAAGGAAAACGCAGTGAAAATTGCCAGATTTCAACAAACAGGCTACGGTGGACCATCAATCAGATTTCTAGTGGCTGTTAATTTTACCGAAGGACCGTAAGTTATGCTGCTTTTAAGTGTTTATGTCAACAACGCTTGTAAGACTCAAAATGCTACTTTTGTTTAAGTTGTTTTCAAGCACAATTATTTTAACTGAAAGAGGAGATAATGCACGTACGACAAAGTTTCTGAAGGTCCTTTTCTATATACATATATATATATTAGTGATGTGACGGTTTACCGTTTGGGACGGTTAACCGTGAAGGTGGAGGTTCGGTTCAACCGAACCGTGATCTGTGGAAAACCGTGGTTCATTTTCGGTTTTTAATTAACATTATTTTTTGTTTTTCTCAGGATCATTTTTAACTGTTATGAATGCTTCGGCTCACTATTTTAGCGCAGCATTATTTTACACTTCCAAATGAGTTCCTTTTTTAGTTAAGCAATTACTTATCACGTTCTAGAATAAAAACAGAAAATTAATTGAGATATCTTTAATTTATATATATTTGCATAGTCTGAAAAACCGAAACTGAACCGAAAAAAAATGCGGATTTTTCCTTAAAAACCGAACCAAACCGGACCCATCAGTGACGGATCACATCACTAATATATATATATATATATATATATATATATATATATATATATATATATATATATATATATATATATATATATTCGTCCCAAAATAATAACCACCAGAGCAACCTCCATAATATATTATATTATACAGCAATGTCACCACATATTTAAATAATCTCGAGAATGAAAAGAAACTAGAGCCGCAAAAACACCAGTGTACACATATTTTATTTTTCGTATTTCCGACCAAACCTATTTTTTCTGGAATAAAGGAATGATCGACATTCCTTTTCGGCAATCTAAATAATCAATGACTATAAAAGAATATGCATAATTATACATGGGAAACTGATGATCATTCACAACATATTTCAATCATGCGATACCCCCCCCCCCCACCAAAATAATAATAATAATAATAATAATAATAATAATAATAATAATAATAATAATAATAATATAATAATAATAATAAGAAGAGAAGAAGAAGAAGAAGAAGAAGAAGAAGAAGAAGAAACCATCGTAGAGGGCACAGCCCCCAACCGGCCATGGACAAACAGCTGCCATGCTCAAATTCAAGTGGATAAACAAGCACTGAGTGAAATATCAAAGCAGTCCGCCTCATAGTTAGAGATTTGGCGTCGACAAAATACCGCGTTTCGCTGAGTTCCATCCAGGAATGTCACATTTTTGACAATTTCCCATTTCGTCAATTTTTCGTCGATTTCAAAATTAATACGCCGATGCACATCTACATGATATATATGTTCTCTTAAGTGAAATATCAAATCAATGCACCTAATAGTTTAAGAGATGTGGCGTCGACAAAACAATGCATCAAAAACTGACAGACAGACAGACGGACAACACCCAAACCAATAGCTCCCCTCCGCGGACCAAAGCCCCCGGTTGAGGGCTAATAAGCAAACTGCTGTCCCTCTGCTATCTCTGCAGCACGAGCCCAGAAACTGATCCAGTGGGACTTGCTCAGATTCTTAACTTAAAAAAAACACTGCTATTCAACTGACAAATTACCCAGAAATAGGTCAAATGCGAGTAATTTGAATGTTTACTGTAATGTATTGGGCCAGCTGCAAATGCGCAGTCGGAAGTCTTCTAAAAATTCTAAATCCAAAGAAGTAATCCAAGTTAACTGCAGCAGGCAACACATATTACAAAATGCCAATTTTCTGGTGAATCGCCAAAGAACAATAAGCAATTTTTCAGGAGAGGACCGGGGGGCCACTTGGTATCAAATATGTTATCATGGGTTACCAAAAAAAAAAAAAAAAAAAAAACGCGGAGAAATGGGATAATTTTGATGCAAAACGCGGTCCGCGCGAAGTGCCAATTTCGTTAAAAAGGGCCTAATTTTCATTAAGCATTCCCCATTTGCCAAAAAGGGGTTTATTCGGAACGTTTCTCTGCGTTTGCTTAAAAAAGGGGGTGTTATTTCAAAATCAGCACTTCGGGATTATGGGTCGATTTAAAAAGTCATGGACACGCATGGTAACTAGTTGGTCCGTGAGTGTCCCTCCCTCTCTGGAGAGAGGGCCACCTAGGGAACAGTCATATAAAATTTGAAAGGAATTCAATCAAAATTGTCGCCCCCCCCCCCCCCAAATAAAAAAAAACAAAAAAAAAGCAATAAAAAAAAAAAAAAAAAAAATAGCACCATTTAGTCAATTTTTTGGCGAATCGGCAAAGATTAACTTTTCAACATAGGACTACCTGGGGAATATCCGTACAAAATTCGAAAAGAATCTGATCAAAATTATGGAAGTTTATATACGCACATACATACCATGGAGGCTCCGCACCGATGCCACCAGACCAGCCTCACGAAGTCAGTTCGTCTTACAGACAAATAACGTAATAACGAAAGATTCTATGACGTAATTTTTTTAACTATATGGCTATTTACCAGGTGCTTAGCAACCACAGTGACCCAAGCGTTGCGACCTCACACCAAATACAACATGACAGACGCTGTGAGGGTGGGAGCTTGCGACCATGGGCCACTCGAGTTCAGCATCGTGTCAGGAAAACACGGACCGGAAGTAAGTCGACGAGTACTGGATTGTAATTCGGGTGTTTGGAACAAGATGGCACACCACCAGCAAAAAACGAACCGCAATTTTAACAAACAATAGCGTTTGAAACCGGCTTTTTATCTCACAGATAACTCAAGATAATAGCACACAAAATATGTACCTCTTCCAATTTTTGGAAGCTGGAGGGCAATACCTACCCGATAACACCTCAGCAAATAATCGCCAAAACTGTGGCAAACTAGTGACTGTTGTTCCCAATCGCCTACGGGAAGCTCGTTTCGCTCTCTAATAATTACCACCCCCCCCCCCTCACCACATCATATATTTTTGAAAGAAGTGCTGTCCAAATATGTATGTACATACCGGTATAACTAAGAACCACTCAAGCCACGCAATTATAAAGGCCAGGAAGACAATTTTTTCTCATCCCAGAAAGATTTCTTCCTGATCAAAATTAGTTTCGTTTTTTTCCCACAAAAGATGTTTAATGGTTTATAAAACGCATACAAGATATAACGCTTTCATCATCAATGTCAAAGCTACTACTTAAAAACGTTTGAAGCATTTTCCTGCCTTCAAATAGCAACGCCGAAAACGCGAGCCCAGAATTTTGAGAAAATTTCTCAGGTAATTTTCAGTGTTTTTTTTTTTTTTTTTTTTTGTCATCTGCGTATTCTTTTTTTAAATTTTGAAAACCCGGCCGTCCAGTCTATTTTTTTTATACTCGAATTTTTGCAGACTAGCCCGGGTCATTTTTTAATTGCGATTTTAGTGACCCGGCCTGAGGAAGAGCCACAAGCATATTTTTCCTGGTTTTAGGTTATTCAAGACATTCAAACAACGGAACCTGGGGAACATTTATTGCATTTGGGTTCTACAAAAACATTTCTGCATAACAAGAAAGTCTCCATTCAAAAGGGTTGTCAATAAATGACCTCCTTATTCTTGTCTAACAATGTTAATGTTCCAAAAACTTGATGAAAAAACGCGGTTGTCGGGAAAACAGACATTCCTAGTATGGAATTTTGTTTTCATATATCTGTGTTCATGTATTTCATATATTCTTTCATTTGTATTAAAATGAATGGTAGTTTTTTTATCTAAATGTGTTATTTTTCTTAGATTTTTTTCTTTTAACTACATTCAAAGCAGACTATAGTAACGAAGCTGTCCTTTCTTTCTCTTTCTCTCCAACAGAAACTGAGTTTGATATTCCATTCCTCGGTGATTCTTGACGCTTCTCCACCAACTTGCGACATCGCGTGGAACGGAAGTTACCTTCTGCCACCTAGCGGCGGATTCTGTAAGTACTTCACATTATATGAAAATTAAAAAAAAAATCACCTTTTCGAAAAATTTATACAGCCCTGAACCCTGCCCCCCCCCTCCCCCCGATAGGAAGGTTGAGGTACTCTGCATTATTTTGAATCCCCCTCCTCAAATAATTAGAAAACTGCATAACATTGTTAGACAACTCGCACCTCCTTTTCAAACGATACCAGAACTTGGTTTTAAGCATCAAGAAAACACTGAAGTAGTTATGACCGAGGAGGCCTGGGTGATGACATCGCTTAACCCGCCACTCGTTACCTCTCTTCTGAACCTGTATCTGACTCTTCTCTCCGACGAGGATCACTTTACTTTGTTTAAAGATGATCATCTTTTTAAAGTTTTTCACATATTGTTTTTAGAGTACCGTTGTATAGTATTTACCCATTGTGACGTAATAAAGGATTCTTTGTGGATAAGACAATGCTAACGGTTTGGAATCAACTACAAACTCCCCATGCGCATATCGTGACCTGCAATAAGAGTTGATGTTTTCTTATGGCCCTGACGTCACTCTCTAACATCACTTGTTTCATATACCCTGGTACAGGACGTGTGCTTATTGCAGTTATTAAATGGCCCCCTTAATAAAAAATATCTCATATTAAAAACGCAGTTCAGTTTCAAAAGTGACTCTTATTACAAGGTTTTAACTGTACACCTCTTGTGTTGTCACTGTATGCTGTGTTACAGCTGAGAATGGGTTGCCAAGTTTGCTGCCGGGCTGCGCCACGGGGGATTCACGTGAAGGCTACCACATGACTTACTATTGGTTCTAAATACTCGACTGGCAATTCTAGTTCCACAGAAAAATAAGACATACACAATGAGGCATTCGGATCCATGAATCGGCTCAAAATTTTTTCTCCTTCTTTTAAAATGCACCCAAAAACAACGCCACTAGTCTAAAACTAAATTAGTCCTTTGAATTATTTTGTTTTTTTTTTCAGCGGCTAATGAGTTACCGAGTCTGCTGCCCGGTTGTTTTGTGATGGATTCACGTGAAGGCTATCACATGACCTACTATTGGTTCTACATTCTGGACTGGCAATTCTAGTTCTGCCTCACAACACGGCTAATATCTTATACGAACTAACATCTCCGAGTCTAGCACATTACCATGTTGTAAGGCAAAGGCAGACAGAGGTGTAAATTCTTACAGCTTTCCGCACAACGGTGAGACTTGTGGGACTACATGGGCTGCGACAGGCCTTTGATATCTCTTGCGAAACACTCGGTACTGATAAATGATACTATTACACAAAGCTTTTATTTTCAAACACTTTTATTGAAATAAAGGAAAAAAATACACGAAAAATATAAATATTAAAATAAATACAAAGATAAAGAATTATAAAATGAAATATTTTTTGGACGGAGTCGCATCAGACTTCACATTAAGGATCCCCCTAGAACCCCCCCCCCCCCCTCCTCACCAAGTTATCAACAACATCTAACACTTTCAATTCACGATATTTATCACATTTGCACATCTTAGTTAGGCACCTCCGCACCTCCCCCCCCCCTACCCCTGACGAAAGCCGATTTATTGTATGTTGTTACTAAAAGAACGCACTGTATGTAACTACAGTAAATTCATAGTGTAAGCCACTCAATAACAAATGTAAATTTATAGAGATTATTAGTGCTAAATATTTTAATAAGCAGAATTTCCCTGATGAATAACATAAGCCAGCCCCCACCCTCATTTTACCCCGATTATTAATCCACTTATTTAGCGTTGTTATATCAAAAAATGAAATATTTTTTGGACGGAGTCGCATCAGACTTTACATAAAGGATCCCCCTACAACCCCCACCCCCCCCCACACCCCCCCCCCACACCCCTTTTCAGCGTGCACCTTGTGTTCATAACGCTATCTCATAACTGTAGTTAATAACAAAAATCATCCTAAATAGTGACTATAACACTAGCGCCATCCCCCCTTCTTCCCCCCCCCCCCCCTGCTCAATGTTTAACTTCATTTAGTCCGGATAATGCGCAAAGCTGGAATCGATGGTGAGAGCATCCTTTGCCTGGAATTGATGTTGAGAGCTTGAAGCGGAACAGTACAAAACAGTACAGGGCATGACAGCACAATTTTTAAACTTTTCGAGGCGCATTATACGCTAACATGGAATTGATGTTGAGAGCGCCCCCTATCTGGAATAGATGGTGAGAGCGGCGTCTATCTGGAATTCATGATGCTGAGCTCCTCCTGCTCGCTTCGCTTGCTCATGGCTTCGGCGAGATGTGCGACGAACGCGTGAAAGTCCTCACGCAGCTGTTCCGCATCCTCGTCCAGGCACGTGTGTACCAGCTGAATGCCCTGCATCGTTGACGCTGCAAGTGGAATAGTACACCTTACGACAGGAGAGTGAGTACATGACATAACAGTAATGACTGTAAAGTACCGCGCATGTACATACAGAGACACAGGAAGGGGTTTAGTAGGGAGCGGGGGAAGCGGATCAAAACGTCTGAAAGTATTGTGTTTCTTCTTGGTGGTCACGTGATACCGTGATAACCCGATGGTCATATTACATCTTCACGTGACGTGTTTAGTAAATTTTTCTAAGATATTTGAATTTTTTTTTTTTCGTTTGCATGATTTCCTTAAAACTTTTGGATTATTGACACATACTTACATAGTTCAGCACCTCTTTTATCAGAGTCGCTTGTTTTACGATGCGCGAACACGAGACATTGATCGTCCCTTAGGCCTTGCTGGTCCGCAAAATAGTTAAACCTGTCACGGAACAAACGCCCACTGCAAAGCACTCCGCACACATTATGTGACTCCGCACACATTATATGACCAACAAAATGCTTGTTAAGGAGGGTGCGGAAATCAAACACGTGATCAATATCAAACAAATACAGCTTCTTAATATCGTCTGCTGACACACGTGTGAGACCACTGTGAAACAGTACGAGAATCTGTCACACCCTAAAACCAGAAAACGACAGTATGAAGCAATTTGAGTAAATATTATTTATTAAATAACCAAAAAGGCAACCGCATCTGGCGACCGGAAAAGGGCAGCAAATTCTGTCGTTAGTGAGCAGAGGATAGCCACAGCACGGCAAGCACACTCAAAACTCCCACCGCACAACCCCACATCGCTGCATCTGTAGTCACACATCCAGGGCTCGATGCTAACCCGAGCATGACTCTCCACTCTCCGAGGTCGTTTATCCAGGACCCCGGAGAGGTTGATTTCAAATCATTCAGCACCAGCAGTATTTATGATGGCCGGGAAGTGCAGTCCGGAACAACCCTAATTTTTCTTTCAAATTTTTTTTTTTAATCTAAAAAAATAAGTTAATCGTGAAATGTTAATATCCAACCTGATATTTTTTCTTCATTTGTAAAACGATTAAAAGTTAATACACATCCCACAGCAAGCAAAAAGATGTCATCTTCAAAACACGAGATGACGCATGGCCCTGTCACGCGGGCCACACTCACGCAGCGTGGCCTGGCCACTGGCGCTCCTCCCGTCGGCCTTGTAGTGCGCCACACAGAGACAGTGCGACTCCTTACAGCCTGTCAGCCGCTGGAAGCTCTCGTACCTGTCACGTGCCACCAACAAACACACTCGATGCCATGTTCAAATTTAGCACTTTAATGACGCCCATTTTATGAAATTTGCTATTATACTTAACCAGGGTGCGCGTTGGCGGGGTTTTTGTCCACTTTTTGGGCATTTTTTTACGAAATGACTCATGTTTTCGGAACCCAACGAGTCTTTCTGGACAAAACTTAGTCACACTTTCCTTTTTTGACTCACTTTCCTGAGAACCCAGCGCGAACCCTGACTTAACTATCCATACAACCATTTGGGTGGATCAAAATGAGTTCCGCTTATGCCTGAGGTCCACCTTATTTAACGATTTCAATGGAGACTGCTTACCACCGCTCCAGGTCTTTGTCGTAGTTGGGCTGCTCTGGGTTGAACACAAAAACTATGCCGTTCACGTCACGGGCAATGGCAGGCCAACACGCTTCAAACCTGAGTGAAAAGAGAAACACATTGCTGTAATTTACCTCATTTTTTTTTCAGTCGAGTCCAAGGAGTAGAATGTGATACTCACGGGCAGGGAGAGGGAGGGGGGCTTGGGGTAGGGGGGGGGGGGGGGTTGTTGGAGCGTGGAAGGGCGGGCACTTTGATTTATCCTGCTGTTCTCTTACTTGTGGTCGCCGCTGCAGTCCCAGAGTTCCACCTCCACTTTCGCCGCTTTTCTGCTCTGGCCTGCCGCGCACTCAAACTCGACGATGCGAGCGCCCTGCGTCGGGTGGTATTTACCGCCAAACGTCTCTGTCGCATCAGATAAGAAATTGGCGATTGTTGTTTTGCCACTCTGAAAAAAAAAAGAACGATGTTTTTTTTTGTTTTTTTTTTCTGATATTCCACGCAAAGCTGGTTGAAGTAAATTCTGCATTCTCATGCTTGAAACTTTCGTAGCTAAGACATAAAAAAAAAAAAGAAAAAAGAAACGGCTTAAGCTGGCATAATTCATCATCAACAAGTAAGTATTTGTGAAACACAAGCAGACCCCAACCGCCCCCTCCCCCGCCAAATTCATAGGGGCATAAAGCGATGACGGACAGACGGACGGACACCCCAAAGCTATAGGCCCCAATCCGAAGGGTTGGGGTATAATAAAACGTATTGGAAGGTGTGATAGCAATCTTAACGAGGTATGCAATCCTGCCCGCAGCCGCCTCTCTTGAAAAAGTCCACTTTATCCCGTTTGCTGCATAAGATGCTCTGATCTGCATCAAAAACATCTGGACTAAACAAAACTAAGTTGCTTCTGTAAACACCTAAAAAGTACGTCTGTACCCCTCACTGTGGGGTGTTTCGTCACTCGAAATCCATTTAACGAATAGAAGACCGAAACCCATCACAGCGGTAAAACTTGCGCTGAGTGATCTGCATCTAACTTGTAGGTTTACAGGCTAAGTGTGATTACTTTTACAAGTTATAGCGTAAAACCTGTACATACACAACAGGGCAGGAAGAAATTAGAACAGTATGAGAACTCTTCGCGCGCTTTTATATACCCAGAACACACAACATTTTATAGATAAATAAATGAAATCACATATTTCAACATCCGATGAGTGTAACTGCGATAAACAGCGAAATATCTTGCCAGTGTGCGTCTCTTTGACATTTGTCAGAATGCTGCTAAAATATCATCTGAAAGCATTTATTATCTGTTTTTATTTATGATTTTCGTTTCTCTGTAATTGCCCCGGGATTACTGTAGAGGTTGAATAATAGTTTTTTTGTTTTGTTTTTTTCAAACAACATGTGCAATGTTAGACTAGTTGATTTGATTATTTGGCATGACCGGACCCAGATTAATTCGTTCCTCAATTGATTGACAACCATGAGATTGTGGAAACACATTCTTCGTCATACACCAACGCCAAAACAGCAGATCAACTAACAGGCTGCAAAGGGATTTCCCCTGGCAACGAAACTGTTTGGGCAGAAGCGCATTTTTATCACTCTTTTCTTTGCAAATTAACGAGCAAATTTCTCCCTTATCCGAAGATTAAAACCAAGTTCCTGTTTTTACTGGCTTCACTCAGATGCCTCTCTTTCAGATTAATAAAGATGTGTTTACATTCTACCCATGTTGCAGCACATACCAAGTTTAGGTAAGGGTATCTGACAGTGAGACGTATTATAACAATAATAGCTGGTTCTTATATAGCGCTTTATTCCAAAGCGCTTCACAAAATTCATTTGCCTAGAGTTTACAATGTCTAAATATACTACGTATTAAACCAATCATTAATATCATACAAACCATGCATGCAATTGATACTGGGCATTTTAACACTACACAATATATTATAGAACATACATAACCTCACCCAGGGTTCGCGTTGGCGGGTTTTTGTCCACTTTTTGGGCATTTTTTTACGAAATGAATCACTTTTTCGGAACCCACCGAGTTTTTCGGGACCCAACTGAGTCACAGTTTCCTTTTGTGACTCACTTTCCTGAGAACCCAGCGCGAACCCTGCTAACCCTATATGGTCAGTGCACTGTTGATACATTTACAGTGTATGACAGACAAATAACTTATAAACACATTATAAATACAGCTACTAATTTGCCCAATAGTAACCATTACATACATGGTCTGTTGGTGAGCAAAACACTTTGACTCATCCACGACATATTCCAACCATCGCATTTTGCCCACTCCTGTTCCAAACTGGAATTTGATGAAGACCAAGGAGTTTAAAGCACGATAAGCCGACTTAATTATCATATCAGTTCAACCTTGGTAGGCGCTTCTTGTATTTATACCGTTTCGATCTTTTTCCCACTTAGAACCCCCTTTACTGTGATTGGTTGTTCTTGGACTTCCGACTGCTATGAGCTGCTGTTGCCAAAACTGTGAAAGGGTTTATTTGTATAAGTAATAATAAAAAATCCAGTGCGGTCAACTGAGTAATGATCTCTCGATTTCCTGTATTCGGTCGGTTTGACCCACAATTCTTGTGCAAACACAATTCTTGTGCGTACCCACCCTTTCTCCCTAATCGGCCTTGTAACGCAACACTCCCCTTGGCTGTTGCCTGGACGTCATCCCCTTCCCCTATTTCCCGATGGGCCAGAACGACAATCCTCAATTCCACCAGCCCTTCACACTCTACAATTAAGTGCTCCAGGATTTTTTTGAGCACTGATCCCAGCATTAGCACTGATACGTTATCGACCCTCCCCCCTCCCCCCAGTTTTTTCTCTTGCCAGACGGGTTTCATGTCCCCTATCTGTAGTCAAGCAAAAAACTCTGCAACCATGACTCATCCACGACATACTTTAACCCACTCTTTCGTCCGAAGTAGAGCCAGTGACTGTTTCTGCCCTTTCTCATTTCTCACTTTCTTTTGTTCTGCCATTCACGTGCTCGTATAGTCGTATAGCTCTAGGACAGCAAGAGTCACAGTTCCTATGATAAAACTTGCCATTGATGCCAATTTTGCTAATTTCGGCGCAAGACTCGGGCCAATGGC
Organism: Protula sp. h YS-2021; assembly: GCA_949752745.1. Lineage (NCBI taxonomy): Eukaryota > Metazoa > Annelida > Polychaeta > Sabellida > Serpulidae > Protula > Protula sp. h YS-2021. Next base: position 13,182,454 of record OX457030.1, on the reverse strand, counting down.
GTTATTTTAAAAAGAGTGCATCACATAAATAGCCCAATAATAAACAAGACAATCGTAGATTGCACATCCCCCACCGCGCTCATCTGCACTTTATATATAACAGCAAAGTCCAAATTGTGAAAAATGGCAAAAATTACATTTTTTGAAGAAATCGAAAAATAACCTGACGTTGCACAACTACACGTTATATACTTTCTCCCTGTAGGGTTTGATTGGTCTACGGTGAATAATAACAAAGATACAGCCTGGACAAAGAGGATTGCGGACGGACGGACACAAGGCGTTTCTATATCAACCGCCCCCGGCTAGGGCGGCGGGGGACAACAACGAAAGGTTTTTTTAAATGCTTATTTTAATGTCTCAACTTTTAATAATATTTTTTTAAAGATTTATTTTTAATTTATATTTTAATCATAACAGTAGCTGTAGTACAAGTAGCGCTAGCAGTAGTAGAAGTAGTGGCAGTAGAAGTAGTAGTAGCAGAAGTAGTGACAGTAGTAGTAGAAGCAGTGGTAGTAGTAACAGTAGTACAGCGGAGATTATAGAACTAATAGTAACAAGTAAGTATTTGTGAAACACAAGCAGGCCCGAACCCCCCCCCCCCCCCCCCCCAAAAAAAAAAAAAAAAAAAAAAAATTCATAGGGGTATAAAGCGATGACGGACAGACGGACACCCCAAAACTATAGGCCCCAATCCGAAGGGTTGGGGCCTAATAACCGGGTCAAAAATTAAAGAAATGATAGAGAGATTTCGCCTAAATATGAAATTTCTCTTGCATCAAAGGGCAATCGGGTTTTTAACAACTATTTAGCTATTTCAAAAATTATTTGAAAGTTTTAACAAATAGGGTCAAGTTTCAATTTCTTGTATGTTCAATGTATGAGCTGTTTTTGCGATATTTCTTCTATATTTTTCTATAATTTCTTTGATTTTTTACCCGGTTCCATCGCAGTCGAAATTCAAAATTCTTAAGGCATTTTATTCGAAACACCCAAATTGTGATTTGGCTTATTTGTCAAGTATCGCAAAATAGGGAATATTTGAATCGAAAGGGTTGGCAAATTTGCGCCCGGCGTATTAAGTTTAGTTACAACTGAACATTTTGTTGTCACCAATTACGGTCTACTCTAACCAATTCTATCGCCACTCCCTCAAAGGCTTTTGGCAGTGGGCGATATTGCATGTTCCGTCTGACAGCAGATACTGCATTTCTACGTGTAGCGATCACTCGTTAATATTCAATTTTAAACAGAATGTTTAGAATAAACATAATAGACTTCTGTACTTCACATGGTCCCAAAATAAGTATTTTGGCCTTAAACATGTTCCTTTCTCGTCTGGAATGCACTTCCGGATGTGTCTCTTCCACGACCGTAGCAACTCTTCTCCCGAAACTTTGACATTTTTCTCACCAACTTCACTAATAATAATAATAATAATAATAATAATAATAATAATAATAATAATAATAATAATAATAATAATAATAATAATAATAATAATAATAATAATAATAATAATAATAATAATAATAATAATAATAATATCGAAGGGATTAAACTTGTTGAATTTTCTCGTTCTCTCTCTTCTTGTTCATTTCATGACAAAATCAATAAACGGTTTGTTATCCATTTAAGAAACGTTCTGGACTACAATTAACAAAATCTTTTAGTTTGTTTATTTAAAACAAGCTTTTATTCACTTCATAAGAATAGAAAATTGATACCTATTCATAAATAAACAACCAACTTTCTTATCTGTACAAAAGGACTGTAGACAAAGAAGTCGGAAAGAATTTTAATAAACTAGAAAACTATGGATTCTGAGTTAATCAAACTTTTGAGTTTGAAAATTAAAAAAAAATACTGTTTTCCTCAGCTTTATGTTTGTCTGTTTTATTGAAAACATTAACCTATTTTATTTCTATACCATATATAAATTAAACATAAACAAAAATAAATATATACACGCTGATTAATTACAAATGGACAATGTATATGCTTTGAAGGCCTCTTTTTTTCAAATTTATTATCCATTGATAACTAAAAATAATTGAATTAAAACATTTATTCTGGCATGGTACTTGAAATATTTAAATCCGCGTAAGCTATACTTATGAAATTAGTAAAACATAGAACAAAAGAAAAATTGTGAGACAATTATTTTGCATATAGATATAAAATTGGCGCATTTTTTTAATGATAGGAATTGTACAGTAATATTAAATGGCGTTAAAGCAAGGAGGGGGAAATGCAGTTGTTTGCTACGGCAGTCTTTTTCCCCAGAGTATTTTATCCCAGACCGAACAATTGAAGTGGATAGAGCATAATTTTAAATTACATTATTACTACTGGTAACATGGCATTTAAGTTTAGTATAAATTTCGTGAATTCACATTTAATGTAAGAGGCATATTTTAATAAAAATATAATTCTGCAATCAAACATGACAACATGCGCATTTATATGTAGAGTAAAAATGGGTGTGAAATGAAAAAGTAACATACATTGGTTTCAAGTGATCCGTTTATTTTCAATTCTAAGGAATGTTTTTATTCACATTTAAATACTTGCAAACAGAAAAGTACACCTTTTATTTCATTTTCTTTCACCCAATTTGAGTATTATCCTAATAAATGAGTGTCATCCTACTGTAAACGAACAATAAAGTACACATTGTCCTTGATTTTAACAAGAACACATAAAATCTAAAAATCAGTTTTGTGTTCATGGTTTGTGTTAAAAATGGCATACTCTGTTTTTCGTATTATCCTAATGCCACCTGATTTTGATTCTAAACTAGAGCGCCTTTTCAATTTGTTGCATATGTCTCATACCAAAAGTCAAATTTTTAGCAAACAAAAGGAGTTAATATTATATCTTGTTGATCTGTTTATTTTAAGCACCGTTGTTTTGAGTAACAGCAACCCAGACATAATTTCTTAGCATAGGCCGTCGTTTCTAAGAGCAATAGCCATAAGAATCACTGAAGGATTTAAAAAACGCAGTTGTCATATCGCTCAAACTGCATCATGTTAGATAAAGGCAGTGTTCGCAAAGTTGAAAAAATAAATCGAGGATTACTTGTTATGCATTTTTATTTTGTTTAAAAAAAACGAAAAATATGATATTACATTCCATTAAGAACACAAATATATGACATCTTGTTGATGTATTATTAAGTAGATAAAAAGTTACATTTGTGAAAGCAACAACTTGTTATTTATTAAATTGCAAACTTATTCACAAAAGTAAATAACGTATGAATGAGGCATTTTATTAGAAACATTATTACAGTGATTCGGCGAAGCAAGGCCACTTAAATGTCCTGAAACAAATTTTAAATTGGTCATATTGTTCAATTGTCACGTTTAATTTTACAAGTTTTGACCCAGAGGAAAAGTATTCCGTCATCAATGACACATCTAAGCAAAAATACAAATGCTAGATCCATCTCCGTCCAACCTCCTACATGAATAAAAACCATGGATATCGTTATTGAGAAGTGTCGCACGAATAACTCGCTTCTAAGGAAGTATTTTCATCTTTTGTGCATGCGTAGTTTTGAATGGTCAGGGGGTCGTATGCTTCATAACGCCAACCATTATAACTAATAATGCAGAGCTTTGTCTGCCAGATATACTGAAAGCCAGTACAGATGTAGTATATATTTTGATGACAGAGAGCAGCACATTCTTTAACACTTCTCACAGACTCTTGGATGTTGAGATCTGGAACATAGCACTCGATGAACATAGCACTTGGTTCATTTCAAAGCTTCAATCACAATTGGCTACTTGCATGTCTTAATGCGTCTTGGTAAATATTGCTGACTGGTATTTTATTAAATGGCGCTTTTCAACGCTATTTTGTTAACACGGATTTTAAGAAACAGATTTAAGAAAACTACCTAGTATAAGAAAACGATTATGTGAAATTATTTCTATAAGCCCCATAATTAAATATAACATGGGTAACTTTATTCAGTAAATGTCACTTACTTGGACAGAGATTTTCGTCAACAACTTCCGTCATAGGTTTGCTCTTGAAAACAAATGGAGAATACTGACTACATGTTAACCCATTCATATTGATGACATTTCCTTACTGTCCATTAATTATGGGTAATATCCATTGCATTTCGCAATCGCAGATCAATTCATTGTAGCCCAAGTAAAGCATGGTTAGATCTCCATACAAAATCAAACTTGTTAAATTAGGGAGCTGTTGCGTTTCGTTCAAAGCTCCTTGAAAGTAAACATGTTGTAAGTTTGGCATTGACAATAGAACTTCGCCTTCAAATGGTTCGAGATTACACCAGCTTAAGTAAATTTGTTTTATCGTTCCAAGCGCTGACGTAAAATTCGGGAACTGTGTGAGAGCAGTGTTTCGTGCATTTAGCTGTATTAAAGATGTGAATTGTGAGAAAAATGTTGATGGCAAGTCTAGATTGCTGTTAGACTGCACAGTAAGCTGTTCCAAAGAATTTAACTGATTCGACAAAGATCTTATATCTAACACAATCAAATTATTGTGTTGGAGGTTCAGTATTCTTAAATTTAATAGTGCAGACAATTCTGTCCCATTTAGCACTGTAATTGAATTGCCATACAGATTAAGATCGTAAATTATATTTGTCTCAGGAATAATGGAGAAATCAGGCATTTCACTAAGTCCGCAATTCTGAATGGCAACTCTCTGGAGAATAGGAGCGTTTTGTAGAAAAGCTACGTCCATTGGTTCGATGTATTGCTCACATTGAACTGTAAATGTCCTGGCATTTAGTGCAAGAATGCTGAACAGATCCTGATCTGGTTGTCCACTAAGTTCCATGCTGATGGCATTAATTAGCGGTAAAGGGACCATATTATGAAAATCACTGAATCCTTCTCCTATTTGATTCACAAATTCAAACGTCATTAAATGATCGGCTATACAAGCTACATCTGGAAAACTTCCCAGTTCCAAAAAACTTATGTCTAAAGTTGATATGGATGTATTGCAAAAGGCCTGGTCGTGTATAATAACAACAGGATTGTGACTAAGAATTATTTCAAATAAGCTGGTTGCGTGTGAAAACTCAAAACTGTTTATTTCAGTTAATAAATTTCCTTCCAGTGATAAAAATTCGAGTGCTTCTAATCCAATGAAGGAGTTATTTAACGTATTAATATAGTTAGAATCAAGGAAAAGTTCGATTAAACTTGATCCTATGCACTCAAGAGAAGGCACGGTTTCAAGACTGTTGTCAGTTAGGACCAATTTCATCAACGACGTGTTGCAGAATGCCAAGTTGTCGACAAAGGTTATGTTGTTTTCAGACAAATCAAGCCTTTTAAGCATCGACATTCCATACAGCTCCTGTCCAACGCTCATAATTTTTGTGATTTACTTTTATATTGTTTGATCTTTTGGTAATATTATAAATTTTCTATTTCTGTTTAAGTCCACTTTATATGTATCACTGATATACTGAATGGAAATAATTAACTCTTTTGCTTTTGTCGAAAGGGGTGTTTTAAAATTAAGTCGATCGGTTCATTATCCGATTATATATATATAAAATCAAGTAATTGTTCTCATTTGAAAAGATTTATTTAACAATCCATTAAAACTAGGGTTTGTGTAAATAACTAGCGTTGATTGAATTATGTCTAAAGCATTGTATACCAGCGTGTAATATTTACTGATGTGAGAAAAAAACATATGTTTATTATTAAACTAGAGTACTTGTGTCAAAAGTACAGGCTAGTCTCGTTATACCGCCATTCGTTATACTGCCATTCTCGCTATAACACCATCAAACCTGCATGGATCCCGTTTTTTCTTATTTAATTTCCTCGTTATTCCGCCAGTTTCGCTTAACACCATCCGCCACGCATTTCGCGGTCCCAAAATGAGACCTGCAGTGCAATTTACCTCGTTATAGGGTCATCAACTATACCTGGAGATTATTTTACAAGAAGTCCAAGTCAAAGGCTCTACTTCTTTTGACCTGTTGATTTTATTGAGCAATATGAATAGATGTACGGTGTGAGCATGAATGCTAGAACATAAGCATTGTGGCCATCCTGTTATCACATTAGATTAGGAAGCATCTCATTTGGAGTGCCATTGTGCAAATCAGATAAAAGTTCAAATTTTCATGATTAGGTTGCTGAACAAAAGTTAGGTTTAGCATAGATCGTTTCAAAATGGAAAAGTAAAGAAAGCGTTTTCAGTTTGAGTATGAGAAAAAGCTCGAAATCTTGAATTATGCAGAAAAAATTCACCTCAAACTCACCAAGAAATAGCAAACCATTTTTCTCTGCTTTGGGATAGTGAAATAAAACGAAGGACAATTGGGGATATTGCAAGTAAAAAAGCAAATTGGTATGTCGAGGGAAAAGATGGATCGCCATCCAGAAAAAAACTGAGAATGCCAAAAACTTGGAGATCTAGAAAAAAAGTCTGTTTCTTTGGTTCTCAATTGCGCGTGCTAAAAACTTGCCTATATCCGAAGAAAATCTTGACTGAAAAGGCAAAACGAAGTCGTCGAAAACATATCAACACAGCAGGCAAAGCAAAAATCAATTCTAGACTTTTTCAAGAAAAAGTGAATCTGTCAATGAAAAAACTGAAGTAAGCGAAAATAGCTGCTTTTAAAATGAAGCAATTGTGTCTTTGCATGCACTTTAAATAAGGACTTAAAACAGCACGTGGTGTGTTGGATTATTAAAAAGAAAAACACCAATAAATATTTTCTTAAGGGTTTTTCGTTATAACGTCATTTCGTTATATAGCCATAATTTCACTCGAATAAATGATGGCGGTATAACGAGGGTAGGCTGTATATTCTAAATAAAGACTGACTCCTAAAAAGGCGATTTAAGGTTTAACGTTTATGCATCAGTTACTAGTGGATACAGTGATAATTCCCATTTTGATGTGAAACCGCATTGAAATCCGCTAGACTGTTTAGTGCTTAATAATTAAAAAAAGAAACTCTTTCAAATGAGACAGTAATAATAATAGATACACCATTAATGCATTGTTTGATAATGTTTGGTGCTGTTTGAAAGGTATTGTGGGTAAGATTAGATGCGTTACAGAAGAAACCCTGAAGAAAATCAGCCATTTTTAATGTATTTGCTACTTGAACAACGAAATGTAAAATCAAATAGTGTTGACGTGTGGAAATTAGTGTGCATAGTTTTGAATGAAATCTTGATGCTGGCGGAGGATTGACATTTTCAGTTACTTTATATAATGGACTAATATGTCAAACTATTGCTCAAGTTTGAAACTTAAAGACAAGACTTACAGCAAATAATGAAAATTTAAAAGCCAGTGTTGCTATTTTCTGGTTGTTTGTTTTTTCGTTCTAATATGGTAGATTGAAAAGTATGAGCCTAAAAACGTTTTTGAATGCAAAGAAGTCGTTCCTAATAACAATAAGCAAATTCAACACGAAATCTAATATTTAACTAATGAATTTTAAAATGTACAAACTGCAGCGTTATAGCAACCGTGTTTGTTTTGCGTTTAAGGATAATTTAGGCCTTAGCGCTTTATTTGTCGTAGAATTCATTACATTTGTTTTTCAAGATGCCCATAAAAACTACATTTTTGTGTGGGTCAGTATTAATATAAGCAATAAACTAATTAGTTTTTAAATGAGTTGTTTTGCTTTTGAGTTACCATCATTCAACGAAAAGAAGTATTGTTCTTGCCCAATTCGCAAATGTCAAATTTATTAATACTTAAGATTTAAATATAACATTCAAATAAGTAGTTATAATTTGATGGTGTTTTTTTTTTCAAGTGAATCCATTTTTCTCTACTAGCGAAGGCTAAATCGGTCTTGAAATTTCACGCTTCAGGTTTGTGATTAAACCACTTTAGAAAATTCTTCATATGAATAAATAATAAACAGAGGCAACTTATTCACAGATTGTAACAAAAATATAAACTATCGCTCCATAATATTACTGATAAACGTCACAAAAATAAGTACTTGCTCCAGATGAAGTAGTACTTTTTGCGCATGCGTAGTTCTGAATGATCAGTGGGTTGTACGGTTCATAACGCCATTCATTGTAGTTTATAATACAAAGCTTTGTCTCTCGGTTATACTGAAAGCCAACACAAATGTAGTGTGCGTTTGGAAGGCAGAGGGCAGCACAGTCAGTCACACTTCTCACTGTTTCTCGGATAACGAGATCTGAAACACAATACAAGATCCTTAATGCTAAAGCCTCCAATATTTGCATAGGGGGATGGCTACTTGCATGGGAGATGCATATATTGACTAGCATCTGAAAGATTCGGTCACACTGCACATTCTTCTAATTTCGAGTACTATTTTGAGTGAATAAAAGTGGTAAAAATCTTATCAAATAGTTATTTTATGCAATTGTTTTTCACTGATAAAAAAACGGTTATTTTAACGATGTTCATAATTTTAAAAAATAGATAATTTATTTTAAAAAAAACTATTACTTACTTGGGCAAAAGTTTTCCTCTGCTACATCCATAAGAAGTCTGCCTCTAAAGACAAGTGGTGAATGCTGATTGCATGTTAATTCATCCACAAATGTCGTATTGCTATGACGTCCATTAATTATTTCTGATAACCACTGCATATTGCAGTCACAAGTCAATTCATTGTAGCTTAGGTCAATCGCGGTTAGATTGCCATTTAAGATCAAACTTGTTAAATTAGACAGCTGCTGTGTTTCACTCAATGCTCCTCGAAAGTCAACGTCATACAAGCTTGGCATTGATAATAAAATTTGGCTGTCAAATGGTTCGAGGTTACACTCACGTAAATATATATGTTTTATTGTTTCAAGTGATGACGTAAGGTTGGGAAATTGTGTGAGAGCAGTGCCACGCGCATTCAGATACACTAAAGAAGTGAAGTTTGAGAAGAATGATGAAGACAAGTGTAGATTGGGGTTATACTGAAAGTGCAGTTGTTGCAAAGAATTTAAGTGATTCGACAAGAATGCCAAATCTATTTCAAATAAGTTGTTTTGTTCCATGATCAGTATTTTCAATTCTAACAAAGTATACAGTTCCGTCCCATTTAACACTGTGATTGCATTACCATGCAAATCAAGAAAGAAAATTATATTTGTTTCAGGAATAAAACTGAAATCCGGCATTTCTGTAAATCCACAAGAACGAATGTTCAGCCGCTGTAAAATGGAAACGTTCTGAAGAAAACCTAAGTCCATTAGTGTAACAGAATGCCCACATTGAAGTCTGAATAATCGGGCATTTGATGCTAGAACGGTCAACAGATTCTGATTTGGTTGTGTATTAATATTCATGCTGATATCATGCACATGTGGTAAAGGGACAATATTCTCAAAATTACTAAATCCATCGCCTATTTGGTTCCAGAATTCAAACGTGTGTAAATGATCGGCTATGCATGCTAGATCAGGAAAATTGGTTAATTCCATAAAAGTTATGTTTAAAGTTGATATAGATGTGTTGCAAAAAGCATTGTCGTGTATAATAACGATGGGATTTTCAGACAAAATTAATTCATCTAAACTGGCTGCGTGTGAAAACTCGTAACTGTTTATTTCAGTTAATAAATTATTTCTCAGCGATAAAAATTCCAGCATTTCTAATCCAATGAAAGAGTTATTCAACATATTAATGCGATTAGAATCAAGAAAAAGCTGGGTCAAACTTGAGCCTATGCACTCAAGATAAGGAACTGCTTCAAGGATGTTATCAGATAAGAACAATTTTATCAACGACGTGTTGCAGAATGCCAAGTTGTCGACAAAGGTTATGTTGTTTTCAGACAAATCAAGCCTTTTAAGCATCGACATTCCATTTAGTTCCTGACGAACAATGGTTATGTTATTCCCAGCCAGTGCCAAATACCGAAGGGTAGTATTTATCACCTAAAAAAAAGAAAGAAAAGAAAACGAAGTTTGCTAGGCACTGAATTTGCTTCAGCGACAAGAAGAGCAAAAATAATCTTTTTTATTTCATGACTGCCAGTGTAAGTTCCACGAAACGATAGCATTTTGTGTGGTGGATAGGCCAGGTGCATAAGCGCAGCCGTACCACCTGCTCTTCCAGTATCGCAGATGTTACTGAAAGTGTGTAGCTGATACAATCAGAAACATACGACAGAAAGCATCGCAGACAAGTGCAAAAATGTGTAATTTATAAGGGAACATATTTGCACCAAAAATCATGAAATAAAAATAAAACCACACTCGCGTTTGGACCGACCTGACCCTCTCTTAGCCGGTCACAATTCCAGGCTGCGGGAGGGGTTTTCGCGCAAGTCCACTCTCTTGTGTTATTATTATATAGCTAATAGAGATATAGGATAAATATTTGCATATTTTAACATTTTCTTAACACTAAAAAATCTGTGGAGCTATTACAATTTAAAACATTGGAACTGAAAGTTTAAGATCAATGACTGGAAAGTATGAGAAACTTTATGTTGACATGTTTACACATTTTCTCATTGGTTAAAAAACTGACCGTGTCATACCATGAGATTGGGTACTGCATGTAACTGGTTTCTGTTCAAACGCAGTGTTTCCAGGGATAGACCGTCAAAGGCTTCGTCATCGACCGTGCTGATAGAACCGTAACCCAGGCTGATGAATGTCACGTTGGGAAGGTAACTGAAGGTCCCATTTGATAAGGCAGTAATGTCGTGGTACAGCACTATCACAGTTTCACATGAGGGGTCCAGATCCAGAGGCACGTTGCTTATGGTTAAGTTATCGTTTGGATCGAGATCCCATACGCTACACCCTCCGGAGCCTTCCGTCAAGGTTAAGCCACACGCAAGTGCCACAAGAAATATCATATTTGAAGATATGTATGGAGATGGCATTTTTTGTTCCAAGATTGGATGTATTTTCTTGCAAATTGCTATATATATTCCTGATGAGTATATCGTAGGTACTGTTTACTTAATTATACATTTCTATTGCTCATTTCACATTAACTATATGTTTTTTTTTTTAATTTACATTTCAAGAAAGACTTTGTGTGTTTGATGAGTAACGTCACTCATTTTGTTCTCTGTTGGCGATGTCTCTGGGTGAGAAATATACGCAAAATCTGCTGTTAGTAAATCCCTGCTCTGGGCGTTCTGGACCGATTATATATGCATACATTTGTGCAGGAGACTCTCTCAAGCACTAAAGCACTATCAAGTTAGGCCAGGAAACAACATTGTTTCTCGTCCACTCTAGCAGGACTACTAGCACTGAAAACAAAGAGCGACCCAGATGAGTCTAGAAAATTTAGACACTTCAAAAGTATAGTAGAGGCAGAAAAAGCACTTGAATTTTTCGCTCGAGTGACAGAAACAAATCAAAACCTACACGAGAACTATTTCAGAATAGATAACATACTGTCGATCCCTGTATAAGTCGAGATTGCTTTGAAATGACCGAAAAAAAAACCAGATCGCGCACAAGTCGAATTCTGTATAAGCCGAATTATAAATAAGCCATGTTATTCCAGTGACAACCCCACCCACCCCGTACCAATGCAAAACCCCTTTTTAGTTCACAACTCACAAATTCCCTTTCATGCTGGTTTATTGCTTTATGTTATCAACAGTGGTCACCATGAACAGCTTTTTAAATATATTTCTTCGCTTTCGAAGATTTCTCAACGCCTTCTATTGCCTCTTCAATGATTATGAAACGCAAGTGAAAAACCCTGTGACTTATATAAGAAATCTCACTCCGTAGATGGAAACACTAGTACCATGCATGCAAAGTATATTAAACGTTTCCTGGCTGTTGCTATAGTAACCGTACCCCTTTCGTCTTTTGTCAAACACTAATATAGTAGCAGCCCAAAGAAAGGGACTTTTGATATTCTTCGAAAGAGCAGTCTGGTCCACTCTTAAAAGAAAAAGAACGTTTGCTGGCAGCTCTTCTGGGCAAAAAAAAAACCCCGTGTAAACAATTACAATTTATTTCAACGAGGATATTGTTTTTGGGGCCAAACCTAAGTGTAAACGAGAAACAAGAATATCCATTAAAACATGCAACGAAGATGATGACTGTGTCTGTATTGGCTAATTTTGGCTTAGTTGAGTTATGAGCTTGGTCTATGTATCGTTTGTAAATATCCACAAAATGATGTGCAACATTATCTTCCCTGACTGATAGTTTTGCGACCACGGTCTCCTCCCCACCCACTTGGTCCCAAGAGGATTAATTTGAAGCATAAGACTTGCATTGCAAAGTGAAGGAGGGGGGGGGGGGGGGGAGGGGGCGTCGTTTGCAATGGACACCGACCGAGTAAGTTGTCGTAGACACCGGATAGGAAGCAAAACTACTCTTCTTTCTGGCCTCACTGTGTTTATTTGAGAAGGGATATAAAAAAATTGCTACTAACCGGTGCAGATGTGAAGCATTGTACCAAGGCCTGTTTTGTTTACTGATGTGAGAAGAAAGCATATGCTTCATGCTCTGTTAATGAGTACTTGTTGAAAATAAACAAAAAGATTTAAAAAAATATGATCCAAAAGAAGAAAAAAATACCGCCATTTGTTTGATTGATAAAACGGTTACATAATAGCTATGACGTCAGCCTGATAAAGAAATAACCAATGTTTGAGCTTTAAACAATAAGAAAAGTTTTTGCCAGATTTTTCTTGATAGTTCATTAAATCGTTACCTGGCGCCAAGAAATTCCTTAGTTTAGCAAGCCTTATTTTACTTCAGCCAAAGACTGGGAGAAAAAGACGCCAGCCGAAGAATAAAGGCACTGATCGAAGAATAAAGGCACTGATCGAGTTATTTCTCTCTCTCTTTTATCTGCACTCGCAATGGTCGATATAAAAACATGGTCTAACTGGAGGCAAAATAAAATGAACCTAATAAATACTGAGTGATTGTTAACGTTTATTGTAAACGTATAAAGAAGTTTCCTTTGTTTTTTTCTTCCTTAAAGAATGAGTATTTATGGTTGCGCAAATCCGAAGTACAAGACCATCGCCGAGGGCACAGCCTCTATCCGGACAGGGTTCGGATTGTGGAGGTTACAACGGATTGTAAACGAAAGTAGTTAAGCCCTATGTAATCTAAAATACGGTGACGAGCAGTCGAATAGTTTTTGGTGTTATTATACTGACAAGAAATTGCGGGTGACAATTCAAGATGGCGGCCAGTGCGAAACTGAAATTGGGTCAAAATAAATATCACGCACCTACCCACTACGAGAGGTCATCTTTATACCAAATATCATAGGAAATGGTTGCAGTATCATACGGGGATGGACGGACGGAAGGACAACAGACAACACCCAAACCAATAGTCCCCCTTTATAACCATGCTCGTTGGAATGGAGGTTTTCTGGTGAGATAAATCTAGCAAAAAAAAACACCGCTCAGCTGGGCTTAAAACCAGTAACCGCATACAATTCACGTGTTTAATTAACCCAAGTACAGAGTTGGGAGCACACACAATGTAGCCACACATCACTCCCACCGATCCGCAGCCCCACCCCCCCCCACCCCTATTCTTCCCTTAGAAGAATTAAAAATTACCTACTTCATTAACATACTGCAGCAAAGCGTTTCTCACTCAATTTTGTACCCTACTTAAAATCGAAATATATTCTTTCAAGGTTTATAAACAGTTGTGCGGCTGCAGTTTTCACTAACAAACTTCATCTTTTTTGTTCGCTGTACATATTTACCAATTCTGTATACATCACAGTACTAGTCTCACACGACCCACTCCACGACTTGTATAAAGAACCTCCAGAAATAATCCAATTTGAACCACGTGAGCTATATCATGCGAATATCAAGACAATCTTAACATGACATAGCATACTTTTTCTTTCTCTAAAATTCTAAAAAAAAGGGATTTATCTGCTATGAAGTCCTTAACTGACGTTTCTTTACATGCCTGAGTAGCGACAAAATGGCAGCAGGCGTCATGCCTTGTATGCGACTAGCGGCTGCTATCTGAAACACACACATCAAGCACAGGTGTTAGAGTCATGATCACTCATTCAGTAACAAGTTCATAAATTTTTTAAAAATTCTAATGAAAAATTAAGAGGTAATTTCCAATATACAAAGAGGAAGTTTAAATTCAGTAGCGACAAGTTTGGTCATAAATAAGGTAAGTGAATGACTACACGTCAATCAAATTCCCCAGTTAACTTTTATTTGGTTATTTCTGTAGTTATTAATTCAAGCACGGGTTCTAGGGCACCACAAAGTACAAGCTCACGGTTTGGGGTCGCGCTGCACAAAGCTTCTCCCTGGCTTCAAACGATATGATGTTCATCCTGAAAAAATACCAGACAAACAAAAAATTTGCTTCTAAATTGAAGATTTTACATTTCATTTATTCTATTATTCTAATAGATTTATGACACATTTCTACTGCCAAAGGCAGTATGTCTTAGAATTTTTTGCCAAAAAAAAAATGAACGAGAACTTTGTGAAAACGACATGAATTAAAGTCAAAACGTTTGGTGTTCTGTAAGAAGGCCCAATGAATGTGAAACATTACAGATATAACACTTGTCTCCGTAGAAAACTCTGACGACAACATTATGCTAATCCACACGCGACAGTGGTTTACCCTGAAGGCAGGATGCAGTCAATAAAATAAATATCGGTGTTAGGGCAGAATACAGCGTGTAAAATTGCCATCTGGATTTATTTATTTTTTTATATCAGGGAAAGAGCTTACGATGCGTAATTCAAGTCTTCAGGCAGAATCATCTGCTCTTCGCGTCTGATTTCCTCCATTTCTTCACGCTGTTCTGCTATACACGACTCGTAAAGAGCTGAAAAAGGGGTATAAAATGCAAAATACAGGAGCATAAACTAATTACTAGGCCTGCAACAAGTATAAAATCTAACAACCGGTCAATCGGAACCGGTAAGTCTTTGTTTTTTTTTACCGGGACTTTTTCTGCTATTCCTTATCCGACAACCTTTCTTGTCAGTGCCGTGTAATCAACCTGTACCCAGTGATGCCGCGACAACTAATCTAAGTGGGGAGGGTGTGACAACTGATCTAAGTGAGCAGGACAATTGATCTAAGTGGTCAGGACAACTGATCTAAGTGGTCAGGACAATTGATCTAAGTGGTCAGGACAATTGATCTAAGTGGTCAGGACAATTGATCTAAGTGGTCAGGACAATTGATCTAAGTGGGCAGGACAATTGATCTAAGTGGGCAGGACAATTGACCTAAGTGGGCAGAACAATTGATCTAAGTGGTCAGGACAATTGATCTAAGTGGTCAGGACAATTGATCTAAGTGGTCAGGACAATTGATCTAAGTGGTCAGGACAATTGATGTAAGTGATCAGGGTGTGACAACTGATCTAAATGTGCAGGACAATTGATCTAAGTGGGCAGGTCAACTGATCTAAGTGGGCACGACAATTGATCCAAGTGGTTAGGACAACTGATCTAAGTGTGCAGGACAATTGCTCTAAGCGGTCAGGACAATTGCTCTAAGCGGTCAGGACAATTGATGTAAGTGGTCAGGGTGTGACAACTGATCTAAGGGGTCAGGACAACTGATCTAAGGGGTCAGGACAACTGATCTAAGTGTGCAGGACAATTGATCTAAGTGGTCAGGACAATTGATCTAAGTGGGCAGGACAATTTATCTAAGTGGGCAGGACAACTGATCTAAATGGTCAGAACAACTGATCTAAGTGGTCAGAACAACTGATCTAAGTGGTCAGAACAACTGATCTAAGTGGGCAGGACAACTGATCTAAATGGTCAGAACAACTGATCTAAGTTGTCAGAACAACTGATCTAAGTGGGCAGGACAATTGACCTAAGTGGTCAGGACAAATGATCTAAGGGGTCAGGACAAATGATCTAAGGGGTCAGGACAATTTATCTAAGTGGGCAGGACAATTGATCTAAGTGGTCAGAACAACTGATCTAAGTGGGCAGGGCAACTGATCTAAGTGGTCAGAACAACTGATCTAAGTGGGCAGAACAATTGACCTAAGTGGTCAGGACAATTGATCTACGTGGGCAGGGTGTGACAACTGACGTATTTTCTGTCAATTCTGACACAAGCGTGATCATCAAACACTTTAAAATAACAATGTATCACGCAAATAAGAATTTAGATTCTTTTATGCCCTGTACGACATAAGGCACTTTCGACTCCGTGAGTCTAATCCGGAACACACTGAGTCAAAAGTGTTACTCCTGTCACCTTTAATTGGACTGGTCATGAAAAATTCTCATTGCTCCCTTCACTAAGCTCTCACTTACTCATCGGCCAGCAAATACCCTATTTTGAATACGTCTGACAAAAAAAATAAAGAAATAAATAAATACAATTAATAAATAAAAAAGAGTGAAACGTGGCAGACTTATTAAACCTGACCGCAACTCCTCTCTTCGTAAAATCCATACAGCTTTTTTTTATCGAATTAATACATCTGGCGCATCGCGTGAGATTAACTCACGAAAATTAAACACGTCCAAAAAAAAAAAAGAAGAAAAATTAAGTTCCCGAAAAAGTTTATCTCCAAAACAGAAAGTACCGTGCAACACGAACGAAGCGAATGTCGCCGCATCTATACAGGACAGCTCGGCGTTTCCGTCCCGATATAGTAAAGCGGCAATTGTTCAAAAGTTATCACTGAAACGTTTGCTGTTTGCAAAAAAAGTTAAACACGGACATAAACAATGCTTGGATAATCGGGTTTTATGGATCAGTTGCGCTAATGTTGACTTAACGGTCAACATTTTCTCAGTGGTGAATAGTACTTCATATCTGCTAATTGTTACATGACATGGGTAAAATACTGCAATTTCGTCGATTTCGAAGTCAATAATTTTTCAATATTGACCATGACGCAAAAGAATACACGAATAAAAGCAAATGATTTGGAACAATTATAAATCCCTGGGTTACACAGAACTGAGGTCAGGTGTCAATTAAGGCACGAGGACGTATTAAAGACATGAAATTCTTGCAGGCCAAGATTCAGGCTTGAGCCTAAAAACGTCAACATTAAAGGTCTAAGCTGTTTGGCTAATGGACAGGACATCAACTATGTTTACAACCCCCTACTCTCTCACCCCCCCCCCCACCCCCGACAACCCCTGAAAAAAAAACACCCATTTTCAGCCATTTTTGGCAGGGAACTCGCATTCTAAGACAAAGATGAAAACTGCGAAATCAAGACAAAATCAAATATTTTAGAAGTAGAAACTTTCTTCATAAACATTTTCCATTCTGTAGTTGTATCTCCAAGTGCTGCCTTTAAGAACTGCAAAAACAGTTTGTTTAATTAGAGTTCGCAACTAAGATTTCTCTAATAAGTGTTCAATAATCATATTCTAGTCTTGTAAGAAGAGTATATACTGGCACCAATGTTTAATTAATTATTACGTAGCAAAAATAAAAATTTTCATTTAAATCACTTAACTCAAAGCAAAGCAAACACTTTAGAAATGGATTAGCCCCCTCTCCCGAAGAATCTTGATTGACCTTTCAATGTTTTTTTTCCCCAACAGCAGTCAATCATACGTAACACCGGCACATATCTCATACTGCCAAAGCCTTTGAATTATAATTATACGTTGGCAGGAGAATCAAGACTCCCACTTTGCCACATTTATTTGATTTTTATGCTGCTTCTTCTTTATTTTTTTTTGTTTCGGTAGCAATTGCTATTGCAAACAGTGAAATTGCCTTGTGTTCACAGATAGGTTTGACCTTTTGATTTGGATGCCTCCCAAGCACTTACAACTCTCCATTTCCAGTATTATGACTGAATTTCAGTACACTATATGTGCAGGAAAACCTCCCTAAATCGGACACCCTCTGCACAGAATGGAGCGGATTTACTTCTCACCACGGACTGTTCCATGGAGAACTCGAAGTCGACTTGGAACAGTTATCGAAGCAATAATGAAAGGGAAAGGAAGAAGTTACAGAACTGATTAAAAGTAGTTACAGAACTGATTGGAAGCCGTTACAGATCTGATTGGAAGCTTTAAAGAACTGATTAGAAGCAGTTACAGAACTGATTAGAAGTAGTTACAGACCTGTTTGAAAGAACTTACAGAACTGATAGAACTGACTGAAAGCAGTCATAGAAAAGAAACAGTTAACACTGTATTATTTAAAATACGAATTTATCAAGCAAATAAGAATTCCGATAGCTTTTGTCATGGGTGAAATCGGCTAAATTGACTACGGTAGTCTATTCCGAAATAGACAACCGTCTATTCTGGAATAGACTACCGAAGTTAGAAGTTCTCTGGAATAGAACGTTTTAAATTTTTCATATGTATTGCATTGTAGCATATATTACTTACAGGTTTTATAATATTTAAAATTACACTAAAACGTTCCATTTAAAAGGATTTGAAGGTCGGTAGTCTATTCCGGAATAGACTACCGTAGTCGAAAAATGCATTAGTTCACCCATGACAAAAATATCTGATTTCTTATTTGCTTGATAAATTCTTATTTTAAATAATACACTGTTAGTTATTAAAGAAGTAGAAAACAGGCGATGTTAAGTACAAGAAAACATTATAACAAGAATTGCTGCCGGAAACTAAGCGAAAAAATTCCACAGAAGTTCCGAAATCCCACCAGAAACCAGACGGAGATATTACACGGAAGGGCTTAAATCCCACCGGAAACGACGCGAAGATATTGGACATAACTCCCGAAATCCCACCGGAAACGACGCGAAGATATTAGACGGGAGTCCCGAAATCCCTCCGGAAACGACGCGAAGATATTAGACGGGAGTCCCGAATCCCTCCGAAACGACGCGAAGATATTAGACGAGAGTCCCGAAATCCCTCCTGAAACGACGCGAAGATATTAGACGAGAGTCCCGAAATCCCTCCTGAAACGACGCGAAGATATTAGACGGAAGTCCCAAAATCCCAACGGAAACGACGCGAAGATATTAGACGGGAGTCCCGAAATCCCACCGGAAACGACGCGAAGATATTAGACGAAATTCCGAAATCCCTCCGGAAACGACGCGAAGATATTAGACGGAAGCCCCGAAATCCCTTCGAAACGACGCAAAGACATTAGACGGAAGTCCCGAAATCCCACCGGAAACGACGCGAAGATATTAGATAGAAGTCCCAAAATCCACTGAATCGAGGTAAAGATATTAGACGCAAGTCCCAAAATCCCACCGGAAACGACGCGAAGACATTAGACAGAAGTCCCGAAATCCCACCGGAAAGACGCGAAGATATTAGACGGAAATTCCGAAATCCCACCAGAAACGACGCGAATATATTAATGGAAGTCCCGAAATCCCACCGGAAACGACGCGAATATATTAGACGGAAGTCCCGAAACCCCACCGGAAACGACGCGAATATATTAGACGGAAGTCCCAAAACCCCACCAGAAACGACGCGAATATATTAAACGGAAGTCCCGAAATCCCACCGGAAACGACGCGAATATATTAGACGGAAGTCCCAAAATCCCACCAAAAACGACGCGAAAATATCAGACGGAAGTCCCGAAATCCCACCGGAAACGACGCGAAGATATTAGACGGAAGTTCCGAAATCCCATTGGCAACGACGCAAAGATATTAGACGGCTGTTCCAAAATCCCGAAAACACGCATCTGTAGATATGTGTATGTTTTTCCGAAGACCATATCCCATGCAGATGACTGGTTTGGAATGCTGCATTAGTGTCCATATACTTGAACACTGAGTGGTTTGGCCTGTAACAATAGACATGCTTAATTACAGCGGAAAGTAACAATGCCCTTTACGTAGAAATACAAAGCGAATTTTTTTTCGCAAATCTTCTCAAAACAACAGTGATCTGGTGCCAGTTCCAAGGCTCAAGGATTACCAGAATTTGTATAGATAGCGAGGCCCAAAGTAGTAAGAACTTTTTAATTACTTGAGCTTAAAGAACCTAGAATAAAAAAAACCGCGCCTAATTGCTGGGACACACTGAAGACTTAATTCATATAATGACATATTTTAAATTGTTTACGTGAATTTGTATGTATGTATGTATGTGTATGTATTAAAACCAGGCTGATTTCCACAAAAAATGAACGACAATCGAATTCGCTCAACATCCCGTAGAAGTTATTACCGTACGCATGATTCGGATATTGTAAAGTGGGGAGCTACGGTGGAAACTTGATCTGTATTGTCGACCGCACCTACCTCATTTAAACAAGCAGGCGTTAATTGCCAGCCTCGGTTAATAAGCATCGGTAGCGGAAAGCTTCAACCAGATTCTGATATCACGGGAGGGTGAATCTCGGCACTGATCCACCATTTCTGTCTGTACTGCTCTCCTCTCCCCCCTCCACTCCCTCCCCATTCCCAGCCTGATCGATCGCACACATGATTGACAGGACAAATAAACAAGAATCCAGGTGTGGTGACCCCGCTTCACGCTGCCAAGGTTGCAGCTTACAGCTCTGGCCTATCCAAAAACATAACATATTAAGCTTCAAATTTTCTTTCTTTGCACAATTTCTCTTGTTTGTTTTTTTTTTCTTCTTCCAGAACCAGAAAGTTGGCTTGCACGGGTCAGTACGAAAAGCCAGATGATATTAGTGCAAATTGTTTCAGATTCTTGGCTAATTGCGATGGACATTGAGCCTACTTCTCCAGTACAAAACCAATTCCCCCTTCTCGCCCTCCTCCTGAAAAGCATGACCTTTCTGCATTGATGGATGAGTGGTTTTCTTTGCAGCAGTAAAATGTAATTTGTGTGTGTTTTGAAACAATGATTGTTGTTGCACAGTTTCGCGTTGCGTTATTTGACTGTGTGTAAGGGTGTGTGTGAGACTGTATGTGTGTCTGTGAGTCTGTATGTTTGTCTCTATATGTCTGTGGCGCGGCAGTGAAGTATTGAGTGCAACCTGGTCATACCTCAACTTACGGGTAGCATCACTAATGAATATATGCAAATGTATGCAAATGAGGGTTGCAGCAACCCCGGCTTACACATCATCCACCACTCTCTCCAACAAACTTTCCTAGTTTTATTTTTATTAACAAAATGTATATTTTCACAGTCTTTAAAATTTCTGCACAAAATATCTGAATTTCGTCCCGACATTTTCAGCGATTTAACAGATATAGTCATACTTTATGGACGTAACCATACGCGGAGCCCAAAGCAGGTCGCAATATGAACTGACAGTTGTCGAGTTTTTGGGCATCGCTATTCACCTCATCAAACGGCATTAGCTTTTTTTTGTTTATCCTATAGGAACGTGTTACGTTTGATTGGCAACGAAGCTAAACAAATAGCACAGACCGACAGCACACAAACAAACCTACACCCGCTCAAAAATTACATCAGAATAAAACCCTATTTCGATAAGCCAAGACAAAAAAAAAGTTATCGAGTATAAATCACTACATTTACGTCAGCGTGGTTGGCATATGTTATGGAGAAAACACAATCCATCGTTACGATGCCAATAAAGCAAGAAATCAGCTTGAAGGGAAGGAAAAAAAATGGCCCACTATTATATGGCTGCTGGGCAATTTATCTCTACCTTAAATAATGGATGCTGTCATTTATACGGACATATATAAATGCATAACAGTTCCACGCTATTAAGCCCGAAGCTATAATACAGAAACAGAGATGGTGCAGGTTTTGATTATGTTTTTTACTTGAAATATGTTTACAGCAAAACCTCGTTTGAGGGGCATCTTCATTTTAGGAACAACCTGTTTTTTTTTGTATAGGTTCTGTAAACTTCTCTAATAAGTAACCCTTATTAAGGAACATGTCTATATAAGGAACCACTAAAAAGCATTTCTATATAAGGAACACATTTCGCGGTTTCGAAATTGTTCCTGTCCAAAGAAAGCGCTGCTGTGCTTGAGTAAGAAGGAACTTATTACAGGTCAGATTGAGATGACGTCCTATTTTATCTCCCGTTCTGACCTTGGGCAGATGCAAGCAATTCCTTCTTTTCGTAAAACATAATCTTCCACTTCATAATTCGCTCGTGGTGTTTTTACACATCCAGGGGTGCCCTATCTTCGCCGGTGATTAAGTGAGCGATAATTGCGGAAAAGTGCATCGGCGTCGATTACAGGGAATTGAATACTTCTCTCCCGCCGTCTCCCGTGCTGTTTCCGTTGGCGTAAATAATAGGGTTTTATTACAGCAAAATCGCCGATGCCAAGTATACAAAAAAAAACATAATAACTAGATAGAAAGAATAATGAAACAAATGGAACAAATAAGCAAAATAAATAAATAAATATGAGTTAGTGATCGAGTGTTACGTGCCGAGCCATTCCGAGATATTACAGTTCTGGATTCTGTACAATAAATATTCATGTGAAAGATCACTGCTGCTGTAAAAGACTCCAGTGTTCGCCAATATTCAGCTCACGGTTTTTAGTTCTAATCTCTGCCGTTTTGTTTGTGTTGTGCAATTGGCTTTAAAATGGATGCGAGAAGAGAACCATAACAGACTCGGCACTGATGCAGCAAATTTGTGTTTATGTTTAAGAGTAACTCATTAACAAAGTCAGCTTGGAGATGTTGCTCTATTTTGATATTTCTTTATTTATTTTTTTTTTGGGGTTGTATATTTCCGCTTGAAGGATGTGAACAGATGTTGGATTACGGTCATGTGTACTGTCCGTCTAAATATAGAAAGATATTAACCGCGTAAGTGCACATCTGAAGACCAATGAAGAAACTTCCGTGACATAAATCCAGTAACCACAGACCGACGGACAGACAGTACAGGGGACGGCTGAGTCGTTGCTATGGTAACAACAGTGCGTGGACCTCACCTTCTATTTGCAGCCGTTCACATAATGTGGCGTCGTCCTTGAGGTAGCCAAAAGTTTCCGGGAGGGCGTCCGCCAAATTTTTGGCGCTTACATCCTGATGAAGTAACACCGTAAACGCGCTGAAATGGAACACGCATCTCATTCGCTATCATAATCCCTGAAGTATGAGTCACGGTGACGTCATAATCCGATCTCACAGGCCAAACAGCACCACCCATCCCACCCCTGTCATAATGCCCGAAGTATGAGTCACCGTGACGTCATGATCCGATCTCAAGGATCAAACCGCACCCCACCCTCACCCCAGCGCCTGTCAAGCAAGGAGTGCTATTTTCACCAGTACTTTGCTTGAAACACAGTGGAAAGAAAATTTTATGGCAGCATCTCACAGCGACATCTCAGGCAAGCACATAATGCGCAGTAATAGAGAAACATTATATAGGAATGTGCAACATTGCTATTCACAGCAGCAGACTGAATTACTGCGGATCTGGGGGGTGGGGGTTGGGGGGGAGGGAGGAGGGAGGGGGGTGGCAGAAAATTCCTGGGAGCTTAAAGTAGCCAGCTTCCATACACTTAATCAGCGTACAACCAAGTTATTTATTTCACGCGAGATTTTTCGAGACGTCTGAAAAAACTCATTTGGCATTTGAAGAAAATATGGCCAATATTCCCAAGCACTTGTCTAACCAGACTGTTTATCTTATACTGTACAGCAATGCACTGCGAACTGAAGCAATAGTGATCTCATAATGGCCGAAAAAGTATACATACTCTATTGTTTAAAATAAGAATATATCACGCAAACAAAAATTCATATTATTATTATTTTTTTTTATTGTATTTTGTTGTATATTGTATATTTTTGTAGATTAAGGACAAGTCAATCTCTATGATTCTCTACATATTTTATAAGACTGAGCGTAGTGGGTCTGTACCAGGGATAGACTCGCTTTGTCTATAGGGTCTTATTTCGCCCTTAATCAAATACCCTTTTGCTTGATGTATTCTTATTTTCAATAACAGAGCGTTTATACGAGACCTTTTGCTGCTGTTGTCACGGGAGTACATGTCCCTGGCGAGGCATTTCTCCCAGTAGCTGGCGGGGCGCGCGTAATCCTTCAACAGCGCCAGCGTGTCGCTAAGGTGACGTCTTACTGACGTCATCTTGACGTACCTCGCCTCGCTCACGCAGCTTGCTCTGTAACCTATGCAATTAGATCTTAAAGATAACCATAAAAATACCATAACCGTTATCAATTTTTTTCAGGAATTTACTTTCTACATATATTTATGGTTTTTTTGTACGATTTTCAAAAGTCCTATGCGTAATCCGTCCCATTGTACTGAAACAATCATAAACCGTCTCTTTACATCAAATGACCTTGACCTCATTGTAAGCCCTGACCATTTTGTGCTCCTCTCCAACTTACCCAAATTTAAGTGACCTTGAATTGCCGTATAAACTTTTAATCCCTCGCTTTGAGATTACTTAAAACTTGTTTCAGGGTAAATGTATTAAAATTGTACCAGTCTTTAAAATATAAACAACTGCTTCGAATGGGTATTTTTTTCATTTGAGGTTAACTGTAAGTAAATAAACTTTTTCGTCTAACACCCAATTAAGGAAACGCCTTACCTTTTTCGGTAAGTCTGAGATCCGCATTATCGGCTCGAAGATGCAACCGGAACTCAGCTCTACTAGTAAACATTCGATACGGTTCATTTGTTCCGTGAGTGGTGAGGTCGTCGATTAGTACACCGATATATCCCTCGGTTCGACTCACAGTTATCGGGTCTCGGTTTTCAACCCTAAGGGCTGCGTTGATGCCAGCTATTATACCCTGTCCGAAAATTACGTTATTTGATGAATAAAATCTTAAAAATATTCTAAAGACAACTTTACAATTTCTCGAGTTTTTCGGATCGCTTACATTTTAACTAAAGGCGTTGATTTTTCTGGGGTTATTGCACCACAGTGGTCGGTAAGATAGTTACCATCAATTCCATGAACACTTCTCACAGCAGTACAGTAGTAAAACGTATTTTATTCAGGATTAAGGAAAAATGAACCAGTTCGTCACACTATTACAGAAAGCATTAGAACACAAACGACCAGTCATTTCTGCGTTACCTCTCCTAAATCGAGTAACAGTTTCTGAGTTAGTAAGCATCATTCGAAATCGAATTTTTTTGAGTTGGCTGACCTGAGCACCGGCTTCTTCGTAACCTGTGGTACCGTTGATTTGACCAGCAAAATAGAGATTCTCGACCTTATGCGTTTCTAGAGACGTTTTTATCTGTCGTGGATCCATAAAATCATATTCCACGCCGTAACCTGAAAATAAACTCGGGGTTAGATCCAGATTAATGAGAATATCAGAATGCCTTTTTCTCGTTATATTTTAAACTCAAATGAGCAAGGGAGGGAGGGAGGGAGGGAGTGAGTGAGTGAGTAGGGGAGGGAGGGAGTGAGTGA
The DNA here is from genome assembly GCA_949752745.1 of Protula sp. h YS-2021. NCBI lineage: Eukaryota > Metazoa > Annelida > Polychaeta > Sabellida > Serpulidae > Protula > Protula sp. h YS-2021. The sequence continues at coordinate 13,157,166 of OX457030.1, read as the reverse complement.
GGGAGGGAGTGAGTGAGTGAGGGAGGGAATGAGTGAAGGAGCGAGTGAGTGAGTGAGTGAGTGAGTGAGGGAGGGAGGGAGGGAGGGAGGGAGGGAGGAGAAAAAGAAAGAAGTATTTACCTGGCTGTATCACTTGAGCATTCTCCAATCCTGGCACTAAATTCACCATTTTCTGTTGCAGATCTGCTGGCAGAGTACACGAGAGGCCTTGTGGGTAAACCAGATCTGTACTAAACCCTACAAACATTTCGCTCGTTTAACCTCAAAGGGAACATATGTTATACATGCCGTGACAAATATCAATCTTGCGGCGTTTTTTTTTTTACACAAAACAGCACCGCATCTGAGCAGATACGCTGTTGAAGCGGAGCAAATTGGGAACAAATTTGGTACACAAACGAAACCAAATCATATCAGAAATTCCTGCAGTGCGTCAATTGCGTGAAGCAGACTACAGCTATCTTAATTGAAATATGACGTCACGGGTATTATATGCAGTACTCTAGAACTTTTAAAACCTGTGACAGCACTTTTTTTAGTGGTGGGAACCGGATATTTTGTTCAGTTAATCGAATCCACCTCGATTATCGACTGAATAACGATTTTTGGCAACAGATGTATTGTTTTCCAAATTTATAAAAAAAAAATCTGCAGAAGAGAAACGATAATTAAGACAGAAGTGGCAGTGAGGGGTTCAATATTCAATATTCGACAAGCCTCACAAAGACCCTTCACTATTTCTTCCCCATTCACTGTCACGAACCTCCTCTGATTAGCATTTTCACGAGATACTTAATCCCTCTATGCAATTCACTCATTCCAACAACAATGGCATTCCAAGCTGCTAAGCATTGTTGCTAAGTAACCTTGCCAGTTGCCAGAGCAGCACCATGCATCTTCATTACAATTAACCCTGTTTCTTATGTCTGTGTACTCACTTTTATGGAGTTTGTGATTGATGTGCTTTCAGCGTTGCTATATAACAGTCATTAAAAGAACATTAGAAGGCCTTCAGTATGACCTTCAAAAGTTGACCTTCGAAGGTCAATGCAATCATATTAGCGATTATTGCGCTCCCTCTAATAACATCACAGCTTAACAGAGAAGGGAAAAAATGTGTCTCTTGTAACTAATTTCAGGAAGCTGGGAGGAAAGGGAGAGCGGTCGCATCTGGCAAGTGTATTTTTGGGAACCCTTCCATTTTAAGGAAAACTAGACCGAATTTCGCTACACGTAGCGAAATAGTACCCACTTGCAAGGGCAGAGACACAACATATTTGGTCAAAGACACATTTTTCAGTGTTTCAAAATAATTGTCAGCTTCCGGATTATTATCTTGAACGAGACCATCGAAGTGAATATAATGTAACCTCATTTGGGCACAAAAAAATCAAATTCAGTTTTCTAACCGTTTTTGAGATACTGGTCCACTTGCAGTTTTTGACCTTGACCATGATGAAGGAGGTCAAGATCACCGAGGTACCTCTTATGCAACGTTTTTTAGGTCCAAAGGGTCGAAAATGAACTCCAAATCGCTCTATCTCTAACCGTTTTCGAGATAATAGTCAACTTCCGGATTTTGACCTTGACCGTGACCCAGAAGGTCAAGGTCACCGAGGTCCCTCTTAAGTCACGTTGTTTAGGCCCAAAGGGTCGAAAATGAGCTCAAAATCGCTCTATCTCTAACCGTTTTCGAGATAATGGTCAACTTCCGGTTTTTGACCTTGACCGCGACCGCGAAGGTCAAGGTCACCGAGGTCCCTCTTATGTAACGTTGTTTAGGCCTAAAGAGTCGAAAATAAGCTCAAAATCGCTCTATCTCTAACCGTTTTCGAGATAATGGTCAACTTCCGGTTTTTGACCTTGACCATGACGGAGGAGGTCAAAGTCACCGAGGTACCTGTTATATAACGTCTTTCAGGCCCAAAGGGTCGAAAATAAGCTCATAATCGCTCTATCTCTAACCGTTTTCGAGATAATAATCAACTTCCGGTTTTTGACCTTGACCATGATGGAGGATGTCAAGATCACCGAGGTATCTCTTACATAACGTCTTTTAGGCCTAAAGGGTCGAAAATAAGCTCAAAATCGCTCTATCTCTAACCGTTTTCGAGATAATGGTCAACTTCCGGTTTTTGACCTTGACCATGACCCAGAAGGTCAAGGTCACCGAGGTACCTGTTATATAACGTCTTTCAGGCCCAAAGGGTCGAAAATAAGCTCATAATCGCTCTATCTCTAACCGTTTTCGAGATAATGGTCAACTTCCGGTTTTTGACCTTGACCGTGACCGCGAAGGTCAAGGTCACCGAGGTCCCTCTTATGTAACGTTGTTTAGGCCCAAAGAGTCGAAAATAAGCTCAAAATCGCTCTATCTCTAACCGTTTTCGAGATAATGGTCAACTTCCGGTTTTTGACCTTGACCATGACGGAGGAGGTCAAAGTCACCGAGGTACCTGTTATATAACGTCTTTCAGGCCCAAAGGGTCGAAAATAAGCTCATAATCGCTCTATCTCTAACCGTTTTCGAGATAATAATCAACTTCCGGTTTTTGACCTTGACCGTGACCCAGAAGGTCAAGGTCACCGAGGTACCTCTTATGTAACGTTGTTTAGGTCCAAAGGGTCGAAAATGAGCTCAAAATCGCTCTATCTCTAACCGTTTTCGAGATAATGGTCAACTTCCGGTTTTTGACCTTGACCGTGACCCAGAAGGTCAAGGTCACCGAGGTACCTCTTATGTAACGAGATAATGGTCAACTTCCGGTTTTTGACCTTGTCCATGACGGAGGAGATCAAGGCCATCGAGGTACCCCTTATGTAACGTCTTTTAGGCCATGAAAGTTTACCCTTTACTGGGTACGTTTTATGCATTCACAGTGGGATTTGAGCGCCTTTATGGCTACTTTTCGTGATTAATAGGTGTTTCCAAAAAATATTTTGACCTCAATTTGACCTTGACCTCTGAGGTACAAGGTCAAAAAATTTTACGGATTTGACGACAACTCATTACCCTGTATTTCTCTGCCACATGCCGTCTTTTTACGACAAATCCTGTAGGAGGAGTTTTCTGGAAACCACTTTGAGGTCAGAAAAACTTTGACCTCAATTTGACCTTGACCTTCAAGGTCAAGGTCAAAAAATTTTGCGGATTTGACGACATCTCGTCACCCTCTATCACTGTGCCAAATTTTATCGTCCTACGTCAAATAGCGTAGGAGGAGTTTTTCTGGAAACCTCCGTGACGGAAAAAAAAGAGAAAAAAAAAAAAAGGAAAAAAAAAAAAAAGGGCAGAAATTTCGAGAAAAACTACAAACTTATTCCCATTTGCAAACGAAGTTTGCAAGTGGGAATAAAGTAGATGGCAGTCCTTTAAGTTATGGCAGGAATCTATAATGCCATGCATCAGCACATAAGAATGCAAGTGTGTTGACAGTTCAAAGCAACCAGCAGGCTGGCGTTTTTTTAAATTGTTGACATAAATAATGACGTCACCTTCTGGTTCCAGCCAGACTTGATGCGCTTTTCTTGGAAACCTGAGAATCTTTGACTCTATTGAGGGGCAATATCTGAAAAATATAAAAATGCCGAAATGAAAAGTAAACTAAAAACACAACCGTCTATTCTGGAATAGACTACCGAAGTTAAAAGTTCTCTGGAATAGAACGTTATAAATTTTTTCATATGTATTGCATTGTAGCATATATTACTTTCAGGTTTTATAATATTTAAATTTAAAATTACACAAAAACGTTCCATTAAAAGGATTTGAAGGTCGGTAGTCTAATCCGGAGTAGACTACCGTAGTCGTAAAATGCGTTAGTTCACCCATGACAAAAAAATATCTGATTTCTTATTTGCTTGATAAATTCTTATTTTAGATAATACACTGTTTAAAACTTAAATTCATAAAAAAATTCCCTCCACACGGAAAAAAAACATACACGTCATTTTAGATAAGATGACCAGCTGTAAATTTTCAGGGTTTGACAACTCCATAAAATAAGTGCTAATTTCTGAAGTCGTGAGGCACAAAACGGTGACACTACAGTGCAATCGTTTCCCACAAGTAGTTATACTAAGATGAAGACACTTGCGTGGGAGCTTTTGCTAATTCTCCGCTGTTCACCTTCACGCCACAGAAGTGAATTGGCCCTTAGATAAAGCAATACCCAAGACCTATTAATGATCCACACCAGAGATTTAAATCCACATGAGGCTGTCGCGAAAAAACAAAGCTACTTTCAGTATAAAAAATACAGCTACTTTTAGTACATAGTGGACCACGCAGAAGCCAGGTCTAATCCCTGCGGGATTTGATGAGGGGGGTGTGGGGGGGGGGGGGGTGGCAGAACGTGTTTCCCATGGCAACATGAACGATTTTATATCCCTAATTCAGTCGCTATCGTGATTTTCTGTTGTTGTTTTTAACTGTTCGCTTGCACCATCTTAACCTAGAACCTAGGCTAGTCGGTGTAGCCAATATTTCTGGCGCAATATAGTCGGCATTAAAGCATTTCCCATTACACGACGTTACAAGGATCCCGCATTCCGAATCTGTACAATTTTCTCTGATAATACAGAGACAGTGGTTCATTGCGAAAGCAATACACGAGGGATTATTCTCAGGGCTGAAACTTGATTTTTATTCCCTTTAGCGAGAAAACAATTATATCAGTAAATTGGTTCTCGTTCTTCAAAACTCGCTGGATGCCAGCGTTCTTATGACATACGCTCACGTTTGTAAGGAAAAAAACTTGCATATTTGAAACCGCATTATGTTGATTATACTTGCTATTTATTTATTATATATGTTTATTTATTTATTTGCAGTTTATGTTGCCTTGATTTTACACAGTATCATTTATGCGTCTCCTGGTTACTGGGTGCTATTTTTACGACACTCGGTTACCAAGTGCCATTTCCGAGACACCTGGTTAATAGGTGCCTTTTCTGCGAAACTCGGTTACCAACTGCCATTTCTGTGACACCTGGTTACTAGGTGCTCTTTCTATGACACTCGGTACCAAGTGTCTTTTCCGTGACACTCGGTTACTAAGTGCCATTTCTGTGACACCTGGTTACCAGGTGCCATTCCAGTGACGCGTACTTGCCGAGTGACATTCGATGACTCTTGGTACTCAAAAGTCATTCCGTGTCCCTTGGTCGCTAAGTGTCAGAGCGAATCTTCAGGCCCGTCCATTCAGGCGCCGTCTGAGTACACACACAGGGTTTATTTTTACTGCGCCATCAGAGGCCGATGTTTTATCACCGTCAATAATCTCACTCCCTGTCTCTTCACATACAACTCCTGGGCTCGTCACAAACACACCGAGGAGGCGGAACTCAACGCTCATAACTCCGGGCTTCGTGATAACAATGCCCACGGGGGGCGGGCCCCCTGATAAGCGTATAAAGAAATGGCGAAGCGGGACGGCTCACGGCGGGAAGGCCACTGACTCAGCACATACGTCATTATCGATGAGACTCCCGTCTGCGCAGTACAAGCTCTGCTGGCCAAATCGTTTACGGTTCAATGAACTCAATGAAGCTACTTACCCTTCGACTCTTTTACCAGGAGAAATAACACTTCACGACTCTATGGAATGACTTATTTTAGCAGGAATAAGTTGAGATTATTATTAATTTAGTTTTCCACCGCATCCGTCTTGATATTTACTTCCGGATGAAGCGGTGAATCCGGAGTGGCACTGCGACCAGCCGCCTGCTCGCTACATTCAGCATTGCGGGCCTCCACATCGAAGTTATTGGTTCCCGTCAAGCACCCCTCCTCCTCCCCCCCCCTCTCCACCACCAGACCAGTCTGAGCACCAGTCCGAGCACCAGTCCTAACACCCGTCCTAGCACCAGTCCGAGCACCAGCCTGACACCAGTCCGAGCACCAGTCCTAGCACCAGTCTGAGCACAGTCCGAGCATTAGTCCGAACACTAGTCAGAGCACCGTCTGAGCACCAGTCAGAGCTCCAGTCCGAGCACCAGTCCGGGCACGATTCCGAGCACCAGCCCGAGCACTAGTCCAAGCACCAGCCCGAGCACCAGTCCTAGCACCAGCCCGAGCACCAGTCCTAGCACCAGTCCCAGCACCAGTCATTCACACTTATCAGCTTACTCGCCTTGTTTAGCAAACCTTTACCCCCGGCCGCCAAAATGAGGCGGAAAGAAGCTTTTATAAGTTTACCGTTAATGCAGTGGAATGTAGTTTCTGACACACTCTGATACAGCGCAGTTCCAAGAATCCTTCTAAAGTGCTGTTTTAAGAGAAGTTTTTTTTAGTATATGCTGTTTTATTTTTATTTTTCTCAATTTAATAAGAAGGTCCATTTGTCCTGTCTCAGTTCTCGTAGTATATGCCTTCCCTAATAAATTCAAATTAAAAAAAAATAAAATAAGGCTTTTTAAGAAAACAAATATCAGCAAAATTATTGAAAAATTGGACAGTTTCTTGTGCCTGTGCCATTTACGTTACTTATTCGGAAGCCAAATTGTTGGGTAACAATACCCGTAATACATCACAGCCAATGGTACTGAAGATCAAGTAAAACGGCCACAGAATTGTATATGCTGCCCCACAAGTCTTCTAGTTATCACACAGAAATGTCCACTGCCGTTGTTTATGCTTCGCTTTGCAATAGCGGTACAGTTTACAAAGACAGCCCATGCAATAACTACAGCTAAATTACTACTCTGCGCCGAAAAATGTATATTTGTGGAGACAAGGGGGTATTTACCCGTGTTTTGAACTAAACATACCGGTAACTTTTGTCTTAAAACAAGTATAAGGCATTCTTTGCTATTTTGTCATACAATTACAGATTGACATCAACTAGAACTTTCTCCATCAGAGCAAGAATACCCGCTACGATGATCAGTATTTTAATAAAGGTACACAGGCGGCCAATCATTTTACCTCGTCCCACTTGAAGTGAAATTAATCAATCAATTAAAGTACACCAGCGGCCAATAATTTTATCTCCTCTCATCTGAAGTGAGATTAGCAAATCAATTACCGAGTCACTGTTTAAAAACGCAATTTTACTGATGCCCGTAGTCACACACATTTTAACACCTCTGTCCACTTTCACACTTTAAAGGAGTTTAAAAAAAGTAATTAAACACAATGCAAATGCACAAACTTTCAGCAGTTAAATGAGGTCTTCAGTCTGCGTCGACTTAATTACTTGCTCGTATGATCATTTAACTAAATAAACTCTAAATTCCGCGTCGATTTAATTTCTTGCTCGTGCGATCGTTTAAATGAATAAGATCTACATCCCGCGTCAACTTAATTTCGATGATCGTTTAACTGAATGAAGTCTTCATATTGTGTCCATTTAATTTTCCCGCTCGCATGATCGTTTAACTATCTCCATCCGCAGCGAATTATTGGCGGCAACCTAAATGAATTCGTGGAAGTTTATCCGAGCCCGTCCCAACGCCATGATAAATATCACGGTCTCGGGTGACAGGTCAGCTCCGTAATATTTCAAGCAGGAACAACACAAGGGCTCCGGCTCTGACTGGGCAACAATCTCTTTTCTTTTTTTTTTTCATCAGACCTCAAGTCTTCTTTGATAAAAAACGATGTTTATCTCGTAGGGGTTTACATGTATTTGGTTTACAATGTGGACCTTGGCTGGTCTAAACACTTCCATCTTGGTCCCAAACAGAAAGAATGCATGGCAATGGGCAGAACTTTCCACCTCAGATTTTAAAATATAGCGAATTTTTATTGTTTTTTAAATAGGCGCAAAACCACTGCAGCAACAGTACATGCTGAGTAAAACCTTAAAGAAAAACAAAATAATAATAATAATAATAATAATAATAATAATAATAATAATAATAATAATAATAATAATAATAATAATAATAATAATAATAACAAGAATCCCGAATTTGCGATTTCGATTGCCTTAGGTGCAAGTTTATACTCGATTGCAGCAGCAGCAGCAGCAAACGTTAATCTTTGAAGCATTCAGCGAGATAACGTTCGCTTTGAAGTGGCCGCATTGGGCAACAATGATAATGAAATAGTGCCATATCGATTCGCGCGACAGAGCTGTCAATCAAGTTCGGCTGGGATGCAAACAAACGAAAAAAAAATCTGTTAAATTTAGCCAGCGTGGCAAGGAGCGATGGCTTGTACTAACAATGTTGTAATCAATTTTTTGGAGTACGATAGGAAATGGGAGTTTTCTATCTTTTTTTCCTATTTTCTTTTTAGGTTTTTGTTTTATCAAAACAGTGTGAGTTGACCAAATTTAAATAGCAAGCAATTTTGGCAGTCGAAACGTACCAGGATCACCGTGAAACATAATGGACACACATTTGTCTCGTCACCACAATCATTACATTCTACAGCCGAATGCAATGCCTCATTGCCCTGCCGTAGAAAATAGCGTTAAAGAGATCACACAGAAATCTCAACGTCATCCCCCCAATCAAGCACAACGCAAATCAAGTCTATATCACGGGAGACGAGTTTTGAATACTGAGTACCGGATCAACCACGTGCTCTAACAGACCACGTGACGCCGGATAATGGCAGATATTCAAGCCAGAGCAGGGACTGGGCAGTAAAAAGGGAAACTAGTACAACTATACAGCGGATGTAGGTAGACAAAGAAGTAAAGAAGAAGCCAATGTGATGCTCAAATTTCTCCCCTAATGCAGGTCCAGCTTCTGAAAAGGAAAGTGTAACGTTAATACAGTGGGCGGGCCACAGGACTTCCGGTCGGTCTTGAAACACAACCCTGGATCTCGACCGGACTAAAAGTGAAATCCAGCAAAACCTGGCATTAAACACACAATTTCTTGTAATGTTGTAATGTAATATTTGCAAACGGCGAAATGCGTCATGAGAACATAAATATACTCCTGTACTTGTCTTACGTAAAAACAATGACGTAATGAAAATACGGACGCAAGCATCTGGCAGAAATATAACACGAAGCGCTTCTATTTTCTCCTTGCTTGCTCTATGCTACAGCGCCCCCCCCCCCCTACTCGGAGTAAAGTGACTAGCCTAAACTGATTGCAAACTTTTGCTTGATTGATTGGTGGCTTCTTAACGGCGGTCCGCTTGTGTTCTCGTTAAAGTGTCGCAATGGCAAGCTGTCACAGTCGCCTTGCTGACGGTCTCTATTTATTTTTTTTTTATATTTTTTTGCTTCTGCAAATTAGGGCTGTGACTCAGAGTTTTTATGTTATTATGTAAGAAAACGAACGTTGTGATATTTGTGTGTTTGAATCTGCGCCAATGTACAATAACCTTGACGCTGTGTTACGTTTTGCTGTTACTGTCTCTGCTTTTTGCTGTTACTGTGAAGGTCACAGAACTACCTTTGGTGCGGAAATGCTTAAAAAATATATGCTGATTCAGTCAGGGCGTGCTAATCTACATTGATGTGTTTATCCGTGTCGTTTGTGTGGTCTAGGTCACAGCTGTGCTAATCCGTATTGCTTATGTGGTAGTGACAGTGTTTTTCCCAGAGGGGGATTTAGGGGATTTCTCCCCTTCTCTCACCATTTCAGCCCCCTTTTTGAAACACGAGGGGGCTAAAAAATCCCCAACTGAAGTTGAAAAAGCCCCTTCCTGTTCTACCGAGGGGGATTTTTGTTTGATGGTCGGATGAACATTACAATTTAATTAGTGACCATCATATTTACGAGAACAATCCCTACAATCTTCCTTTCTGGTGAAAACAAAACAATGGTTACGGTTTAGAATAGATTAATTGAACATCAGTACTTTTGTATCTTGTGTAGGATTCCTACGACATCTCCTACCATGGGGAAAAAAGCCCCTATTTTTTTTTACAGAGAGGGATATTAAGCCCCCTGTCCTTCCATCCCGGGCAAAACACTGGTACTGTTCACTTCTGTGCTAATCCGTGTAATTTATGTGGTCAAGGTCACTCCTGTGTTAATCTGTGTAATTTATGTGGTCAAGGCCACTTCTGTACTAATCCGTTTAGTTGATGTGGTCAAGGTCACTGCTGTGCTAATCTGTGTAATTTATGTAGTACCGTTCATTGTTGTGCTAATCCGCGTCGTTTATGTGGTTTAGTTCACTGTTTTGCTAATCTGTGCCGTTTATGTGGTACCGTTCATCGCTGGTCTAATCCGAGTAGTTCATGTGGTGCGGTTCACTGTTGATGTGCTTATTGAAGTTATGCTGATTAATACTACTGAATTGTTAATCTGCAAGTTGATGTGCTAATCTGCAGGTTGATGTGCTAATCTGTAGGTTGATGTGCTAATCTGCAAGTTGATGTGCTAATCTGCAGGTTGATGTGCTAATCTGTAGGTTGATGTGCTAATCTGCAAGTTGATGTGCTAATCTGCAGGTTGATGTGCTAATCTGCAAGTTGATGTGCTAATATGCAGGTTGATGTGCTCATCTGTACTCTTTAATCTAGTTTTTTAGGCGTGCTTATTGATAAATTCGAACGTTTTACAGTTTGCCGTCAATAAAATTAAAATAGGAACAGAAGTTGACCAGTTTTTTTTCAGTTGAGAACTTGATGGCATATAACATCTCCAGGGGTACTTAAAATTCAGGATGTTCTGACCAGGATATTTGGACCTCCTCCCCCTCCTGTGAGCACAAATCCGCCATTCCTTTTTTTTAAAAATAAATTGCATAACCAACTTAGTTCCAAGACAATGGAAACTCGCACGCAAACCGTTCAACCGCGTCTCCTTCTCCCACGTCCCGGGTCTCCAACATAACCCCCCTCCCCCCAGCTGCCCCCCCCCCCCAGCTGCCCTCCCCCCAGCTGCCCCCCCCCCATTTTTTCCATTCAGTCCCGTGCGAAAAGAAGCACTTCAAGTCTGAGAAACGACGTAGAATTGTAGTTTGTCTAAGCGAAGAGAAACATCTCTCAGTTATAAGATAGAGTGATTGACTTCTCCCCCCCCCCGCCCCCCCCCCGCCCCCAAATAGACAAAAATAAACCCATGAGCTCCCACAATGTTATTAATATGAGCTACTTCACAAATTACTTACGTCATACTCGTGACACAATCAAACTCTTGAGAGCATATTTGGCAGTACGGGTAAAAATATTTCTCGTTTATTTTATCTATTATTAAGGCCTTGAAATATGACGTAGGCACTGTACACTTGCCCACTCAGGCTTGGAGCTTTGGGGTGGGGGGGGGGGGAGGGGTTTTGGATCAGAATGGCATTGCATTTTTGCGCAGAAAAACCTAAACACATTTGCCATTTTTCAAAACACTACCCATTTTTTTCTCGCTCAGGAAAATTACACATACAGTAAAACCTCTATATAATGAACACTCTCGGGGCGGAGCAAAATGTTCACTCTATCAAAAGGTGTTCATTAACGATTTTTTTTTATTCAAATGAAAGAAAACCATTTTTTATACTTCACACTTTAATAATATAAAAAGGGTTGCCATACACAAACTTATTAAGCTAAGCATCTATTTATAGGTTACAGTGTCACTGAAATTAATATGAAATGTTTATGTCCACACAATTCTTGTCCATTGTTCGATTGTAGGAGCAACTCCCCCCACTTTTTTCGACGGCCTAGGAACAACCCCACCCCCCCCCCAGGTACAACCCCCCCCCCCGGGAACAGCCCCCCACCCCCTGCTATAAATGATATCAATCATCCTTTCTTCTCAGTGAATAGATCAGTGGTTGCTTTCAATATTATGTGCTACTGATGCTTAATTGCAATTACGGATGAACCTGTACCGGTAAAATATCTTGTGTTCACAAATTACAGATTTTTGCACTGACATTGACCGTTCGGGACGCCAGCAAGTGTTCACTGTTCAGAGTATAGAGGTCTTCACAAACCAGAAATTACAATAAAATACCTATGGTTAAGCCAACGGCAATATTTCGGAACGAAAAAAAAAGCGTTCATTATATAGAGGTGTTCATGGAGGTTTTACTGTATATGTATGAACGTGGAGTGCATAATGCGGGTGGGGTGGGTGGGGTGGGTGGGCGTGCTGCGGTGGACACTGAATTAAAATTAATGCCGTCCCTTTCTCTGTTATGTTCTCTCAGGAATTAAACAACAGAACTTAGCCAGCGGCATTAGTGTTTCTTTCCAATCTCGTTTTTTTTTGGGGGGGAGGGGGAAGGGGGGCAGGTCTAAGTGTTGGTTGCGACATAATGGTCTAGACTCTATAGTGTTCAAACAATAGCCATCACTGCGCCATACATAGCCGTTCCATGTGGTGACGACTCTATACAGAACACTGTTAAACGTCTGATGTAAAATAATCGGCATACCACAAACTTTACGTAACCTTAGAAAATATTAAATAAAAAATTGTACCGTGACATATTTATTTTTATATCTGAGGTGGTGGGCCTCCGAGTACATCTTGAGAATCAGACAAAAGAAACGCAAACGCAATAAATCGACGTAATTCCTATTGAACAGGAGGGGAGGAAAAAAGCGCCCAAAGATGCAAAATGGTGCTTAAGATGAACGACCCGGCACGTTCATTTTTCAATAGATAAGAGATTGCTTTAAAAACTGTACAACTGTTCTGTTTCAGATTGAAAAAAAAATGGATCAAAAGTAACCGTTTACCTCCAGCTGTGAGACTTCCCATTGGGGATTGTGGTTTTATTTGGTAATAAGTAGAGTGGTCAGTGCCTACCCCACACCAAAAGCCCACAGAACACAACTGAAATTATGATGTATTTCAAAAAAGAAAATGAGAGTTACAAATTAAGAATAACACTATCCGTTTAATCGCGTTTATCTGACGTCATGTGACGTCATCATGCACACGTTTCTTCCACAGTGACAGACGATATCCAAAATCACGAAACCTCTCGCCCCCCCCCCCCGCTCTCTTTTCCCCAGACCAAATAAATGATCACTAGATGTTTTGAAGAAGTGAGCCGTGAAACAAGCTGTGCCACCGCCACGGCAACACCCCGAATCACTCACCATACATCACACAAGGGCACAAAGTCCCTCATACCGACGCCTCTCTCCATTTGGCACCCTTTTGTGTTGAAGTTTGCCACTACTATAAACTACATCAAGTACTTGTCATGTCCAAGAAAACAGGCTGTGATGTAAGCTTTAGAATTGTCGAGCTTGTGTCTTTTTTTTTCGGCTTTTTTCAAAAATGTTCAGAGGAAACAAGTGTAAGAAATAATGGATGCTCCTAATTGGAAGAGCAAGACAAACGGTACCAAACGGTACAATAAATACGGCTATAAAGCGAGTAGTTTTTGATATAGAAATACTACATCTTGTAAACATAGCAATGATTTAGCTACAAGCAAGCACAAAAAAAAAACACACTTCTGACTTGAGGCAAGAAGCATGATTCTACAACAGCAGTCTGTTTCTGCGGGTAGCTGGGGGTAAATATAACTTCGGATATTTCCTTATATTTATTCAAACATTACATCAAATCATTGGGACGCTTCACCTCCAAAGAGCGGATACTGCCACAACAATTAACAACTGGCAAAAATACAGAGCCTAGAAAAAAAAAAAAAAAAAAAAAAAAAAAAAAAAAAAAAAAAACCGACACTCACCGAATAAGCGAAATTGTTAGAAAGACAAATCTGGGCATAAATATAAAAGTTGGAAGGAAATGACCTCCGCGCTGCTCCAATACAACACGCGGTGAGTATTTTGAACTATATTTCAACATGTAATCGCGCAATTTCAAAAAAATAAATAAATAAATAAATTAAAATTTTCTGTGAAAAGGTTTAAGACATCGTGCGATATATTCAGCTGTTTGGTTGAACTAGTTGAACAGTAATGACGGGTAATGATTCAAAGTGTCGACAAGACTACTCTTTGGAATGTTAAGATTTTGCAGCTGCACATGTTTTTCAGTATTTCAACTTAAAAAATGCTTAGAATCAATCATATTTTTTTATCTATTTTTTTAATGCTGTCCATAAACGCTGCGCAAAATGAAGAATGTCGTGTTTTTGTATCAATTGAAGGGGTAAATGCATAAACCTGATAGACTGCACTTATCAGTAGTGGAGAAAAATGCTTTTAAAATTTGAAATTTTAGTAACAAACATAGGTTTTTCCCACCGCATTTTCCTAAAAAACCGCATTTTCCTAAAAATGCCCACTTCTAATCGGTTTTGAGGTGTAAGACTTACATATGTGACAGAACAGAGGCCAAGAAAAACCGTGGTGGTAATAGTGCATTTTCCTGATAAGTGGAGTTATCAAGTTTATGCATGGACCCCTTCTATTGTGAAAACATATTTGGAATGTAGCGCGACCGAAAATTATTTATAACTTTGCTGCAGTTACTCAGATTAGTCAGGGTTCGCGTTGGCGGGGTTCTTGTCCACTTTTTTGGGCATTTTTTACGAAATGACTCACTTTTTCGGAACCCACCCAGTCTTTCCTGACCCATCTGAGTCACACTTTCCTTTTCTGACTCACTTTCGTGAGAACCCAGCTCGAACCCTGTTAGTTATAAGCCCTTGATGTGTCAGTCACAAAGTTACTCAGGATATTACAAGTTTTTATGGCAAAGAAAATATTAAAAACCACAAAAAAAAAAACAAAAAAAAAAACAAACAAACAAAAAAAAAAACACTATGCGTCCTACATTGTCGAAAATTGTTTCAAATATTTCTGCTAATAATAATAAGTAAAGCGCACCCCATTAGCACTTTTGTGAGAAACAACATTTTGAGATAACTGGCAAGAAAATAATAAAAATACTGGCACTGCGTGTAACAGAAATAAAAGGAACGAAAATGGAGAAGCCGAAGGAGAGTTCTCACTGAGTATATTTTTATTTCCTGGCAAATGTCCTACCGCAAGGATATCAAAACATTTCCTAACAGCTGTTAGAACGCCGATTTAGAAAGTATAATTAATATATTATATCAAAATACACCTAAGCTTGATGCAACTAATAAAAAAAAAACATTGAGAAGAAATGTGGAATAGAACTGCTGCTGCAAAGCATGATTTTTACGGCTTGTCCCTGATTTGCTTGAAGGTGCACTTAAAAGGGTGACACGGGTCAGCTAAGAATACGTTTATTCTATCAAATTTTGTCAGATGCTGCGGCGTCATACAGCTATTTACCAAGCAAGTACTGTCAACAGTGATTTAGGTATCAAGGAAAAATGATTCTGCAAATTCTTTCATTTTTTGTTCAGCATGAGAATTATCCCGATAGACGCAAAGCAGTGATGGGAATAAGCAGTTGTGGCGGTAAGGGAGAGACTGGTGCAGTCCCAGTGGGTAGTCGAGCACTATCTCACAACAATACCCCCCCCCCACCCCCCCCCGCCCCCCCCCCCCTCGCATTTTACGATAATCGAGTTATTACCGTAGCAGACTTTTTATACGAAGAAGTATCAGAAGTGACTTTACTGGTAAAAAGCATGTTTTAACCCGGTATCTGTTTTTCTCAGGGTTCCCAAATGCAATGGGTTGTGAATAAAACAATGCTTTTTTTCGTATAAATAGATTGGCATGTAAAAATTTCATTTTTTTTTTTTTGAAAAAAAAGGCGACTTTACACCACGTTATGATTTCCGCGGGCATCTTGGTACAGTTGTGACGTCACCGCAGTGCAGACAAGTGAACCGATGAAAAAGATTACCGCTTTCTCAGAGAAACACAACGCAACAATCGAATCAAACGTAAAGCACACACATGTCCCCAAACCAACTACATGCAGACAAATCAATAACCACAGGGGATTATATTTAACCTATGCATTGTTTGCCTGAGAAACTAATCATCTGTTTCTTTACAGTTTTTGCTGTAACAGAGTTTATTGCATTACGGAGGATTGCCAATTTTAACAATGGCCAAAGTCATCATTCGATAAATATCACGTGACCTGGGTATGCGACAGGACGATAAAGGAAGAAATCCGCACCTCGGTTGACCTTTTCTCACTTATCTGGGATTACGCCAACGAAAGTGAGATGCCTCTTCTGTGCGAGTTATTACACGAATAACCCCTAATAAACCAACACTGATGCGATTCCATGAACGATCTGTTTTTCTGTACAACCAACGCTAAAACTAGAACAGCACAATGTGCACCATTAGTAGTATCCCCACGAAACCCTGTGTAGAGAGTACTATAAATAGACTCCCTATCCGCGTTCAACTGAGATTTATTTAAAATTAAAAACATTACAGAGCCACTATGGATTAAGAAATCCGTATGCTTATAAATTCCTAATTCAGATGAAGACTCAACAGTATTTCTTTATTCACTGAATATTTCTTAATTTTCTTAATGTTGGTCTGTGTCTTAGGCACGCCAACACCCCCGATGGTGGGTCCACAAGGTTATGTCGCTACAGAGCGCTATGTCGTTATACCCGATGTCGTTATAACGGGATTACACTGCACAATCAATGCCTGAGGCACGCCAACACCTCCAATGATAACCAACGCCTATTATCTTTCACAGACATGGGACATGGCTATAAATAGAAACGTCTCGAGTTTTATCCTATAGTAACTGAATGGTCTAGCGTTTATACAGTGTCCAAGACCAGGTTTCAATTCAACAGCTTTGTTTGGTGTCATTACGATTAGGTCGGCAACTGGTTCGGAAAAGATGCGTCCACAGGTAACTAAAAAAACCACCCTTTTTATTGCATTTTTAATCATCCAGTTAGAAAAGTTTTACACAGCACGTGTTAGAATCAGTCTGCCAGGCTCTTTATGTCCCAGGCATTCGTGGAAATCAAAGAAGAGATTGAGAAAAAAAATGAGAGAAAAAGGTAGACATCACATTGACCTCTTAATTCACTACCGGATGTATGGACGTCATACTAGAACGGTGTACAGTACAGTCGCTATCCCCCCCCCCCCCCGTAAAGCTGCCCCAAGGTCACCTTGACATAAGTGTAACCAGTGCCATAGGGCTTTTTCCATGACTTGTTGACTGACGTCATTTGCATGTTCCGAATATGTAAAAGCTTCTGGTTTTGAATTCAAGGCTGCAAGGCTTGTTGAAATGAAATCGATGAAATATTGAATTTCATGTATAAGCTGGTGCAAATCTGCGAGACTGACCTAAGAAAACTCAAGAATTACATGAAAAAAACATTCAAATGCTCACTGACTGAAAAACAAAAACAATTTCTTATGCAAAACAGACACATTTATATATAATTGTGTTTTGTTTTGAAATGTTATACGAGATAATTTTACTTTACTTTTTTAAAATATATCATTCGATACCTTTTTTTAGGATATCTTTTCAAATATTTTCTTTTTCTTCTCGACAGTTGAATGAAATAGTTGAGCGTGATGTGAAGACGCTAGACCATAACTTCAGTCTCCACGCTGTTGTGACACAACAAGAGGATATACTTACAACGGTGAATGGCACTATCATTGAATTCACTCGGGAACAGAGCCACGGTGAATAACGAGGAGGAGCGTGATACGAGTAGGTCTCGTACAGAGAAATAAAGTGCACACAGTGGGACCGTTTTCTGAGATATGATTTGAATGAAATCAAAAGAGAAGAAGCAGTGCTATGGGCATGTAAACAAACCACGATGAGGTAAAAATAAACAGAAATACACAAGAAGGATATTCAGAATGAACGCCACTCTTCAGATAAAATAACTTGGGCGGATATCACCATGATGGAAGCCTACACCGGAAGTATACTGTCAACATCCGGGGATATACGCTCCTATCCAGCGCGGCCTCGCGACGAATCCGAGACGACGAACGATCACCTCAACGAGGCCATGTATCTATTTTTAGTCGCAGCCTTGGGCTCGTTTCTCAATATGCTCGTTGTTTTCTGCATAGCAACGTGTAAGAGCCTGCGTCGAATGACCAGCGCCTTCATCGTACACGGCTGTACGCTGGATATGCTCAAGTGTATCTACTGTATCCCATTCGCTACGAGTTTGCTCAAGGACAAGCCGCCGCAGTTCTGCACGACGCTGGGCGGGTCCTACGTCATCATCGTTACGGCGTCCGGCTTCAACATCGTCGCCATGGTGTGCTGCGAGGCGTACACGTTCAGCGAGCATAACATCGGAGGCGAGGGCAAGGGCAGCTTCGCTTGCGTCATCTTCGGCCTCGTTATGGTCTACATCGGGAGCGTCATCATTCACCTCGGTCCTACCATCATCGGCGGCGAATTCAATTACAATGACCCCATAGGCAATTGTTTATTTTTATACGGTACAATAAAAAGCTACGTTGTGCATTCGATGTGGATAGTAATTATGACGCTGGCCATGGCTGGGGCTGTGTACTATTTAGTCTTCTTCTACAAGCACGTGCAGGCCAACTCCACGCATAGGCTGGCCGCGTTGGTGCGGGCTTCCATTCACATCTCGCGCGGAGATTCCAGCGACTACAATCACAGCATACGCAAGATTGTGCGCACCTCGCTGAGTCGTGCACGCGTACTTATCGCCATCACCATTCTATTTATAGCCTTTTGGTACCCTTTATTTATCCTGACCCTAATTGATCCAAAGTTTAAGCGGCCCTCGAAAATCTACAAGATGCTGACCTTTCTGGCCTGGTCAAATGCCGCCGTGAACCCGCTTGTTTACATATTGTTCGATCGAAACATTATGATATTCCGCAGATTGAAATGCTGTAGAAAATGTGTGCCGTCTGACGACGAGAATTCGCTTGTCGCTCATGAACAATACCTGATGCCGGGCAGAAGCCGGAGCCGCTCCCTGAGTCGCGGTCCCAGCCGAGCAGGGAGTAGAGCCGGAAGTAGCAGCAGACAGGGCGCGCTCAGCCCCGGCGTTTTCTACGAGAGGGTCGGCTGCAGGCTCTGTATGGAGGGGCAGCAGCACTCGGCAGAGCACTGCAATGGCGGCGTGGGGCGGGGCTTAGGCCACGCCTCCTCCATGTGCGAGCTCCATGACGCGGACGTCTGACAGGCCACGCCCATTACAGTCACGTGATCTCAATCTCCCTCATATTCAAGTCATTAAATTGGGTGCCAAACAGAGAAAATTATGCATTCGTACTTCATGGATGCCTTCTACAACGTGTGGCGACTAGGGGTGTTACGGTTCGCACCGTAACCGAAAAACGAACCGAATAACTGAAGTGTACCGAACCGAAAGTTTACAGGGCAATGAAATATAACGTGCATCAAGCAAAACGAAAAGCACAAGAATTCCAAGAATTCCGCACAGAAATGTAAAATAAATTCTTGTGATACGACCATAAGAAGGACTAAATCAGGACTTCATATTTTTTAAGGTCACTCACACGCCCAGTTGCGGGTTGGGTAAGGGGTAGGGGGTGGACTTATGTGAGTCCTTGTCCATTTTCCACTTTTGCACACTTTTCTTTTTTTTTTTCCACATTTCGTCTGCTGTTGTGTTTGGGGAAGTAACTGAAAGTTTAGAAAAGTCACATAAAAAATTTTAACTTCTTTTAACACGTGCGCTACTTTTCTCAAAATAAAACGTCCCGTGTTTCTCGAGACTTGGTGAGATTTGTCAGTTTTGGCGAGTCATTCAACTCCTTAAAACCCCGAGGGTCAGTACAATGCCAACAAAGGCGATAAACTCTCCCTCTGCTTAACACAACGCAACAGGAAAGACGTTTACGACAGCTTGGCACGAACGCAGTAACTGTCAAGCACCAAATAAAAACATCGATAGTTATTCCTTCTTACAAGAACCTGGCTGACCTAAAATTATTATTTCTCGTGAGGTAAAACCTGAGGGGCTGAACTGGTGCTGTCCCATTCAATATGTTAAGAAATGTTCCAAGAAAATATAAATAAACTGGTTTGTTACATCCAAGGGCTTTCACTCCTAAAACATCATGATATAAGCTCACTTGGGGGCTCGGGTTTTATGCGCGCTATTTTGTGCAACGTCGTATCACGTTGATGCCCTTACTCCTTTAAAATATGGATTAGTGACTTCTAGCTTCCAAGATCACAGGAAAACATCAAGGGTATTATTTTATATCTTCACACAAAATAACGCATGTGACGTCATCAGATCGCTGCACATTTTCTTCACAAACTACCAAACACGCATCTGACGTCACACTACACGAACTAGAGCGGTCAGAGACCGGATCATCCCCCCGTGGGCAAAAACAAACAAAAAAGTTGAGGTTTTCCACTGCCACTGTCAAACCACATTTCACATTTACATCTAAATTCAAATAAGTAATTTCAGCATCCCGATTTTCATCTATCGATTTCAAAGATAATACGGAGCTGGATATCTGCGATATAAATACTTTCATTGTGCGAGACGCAACAGCTGATAAGAAATTTAAAGTAAGTTTTTGACAAAATTGAAGTAAAAACAAATACAACAGATAGTGCACGTTTTTAATACATTCTTTGCCAATAGACAAAAACTGAAGAAATTGCCATGAGCAATTACAAAAATATAGCATGGAAAAGAAAAGCAGATAGACAGAAGGACAGACAGACGAACGGACGAAAATGTTCATCATTGGAATGAACTAGTTGTACAGATCATGGATTTACTTTAATTGCAATAACGACTTGACAAACATATACAATTATTTCTTCATAGCTATTATTAACAATCATAATAAACTGTATATAAATACGATTTTGGACCATGCGCAGTTTGAATGCTATGCTCTAAGCGATTTAAACCATATTCATATTCATGAGTAAATTGTACCACATGACCGCTTCGAGCAAATCACAATGCTTCATTTTCTCTTTCGCAGTCTCTCTCTCTCTCAAACAAAATGCATCGCGTAAGCTGCAATGAACACTTACAGAGATATAGTGTAGAAAAAGACGGAAGAACGCACCCCACGACACAAATATACAATGCGACTACCTGGGGCCGTTCACCTCCTCGCGTATGTGCCTATTGAGGTGCATGTTCTCTGTGATGATCGACCTGAATTCATCGCTCTCCGGGGCAAAGGTCACATAACAGGTCAGCTGGTCTTCCGGCTACAAAATATTCATCCATAATAAAAACACAAGGTTTGCTTACTTCGATTTTGCC
The DNA here is from genome assembly GCA_949752745.1 of Protula sp. h YS-2021. Classification (NCBI taxonomy): domain Eukaryota; kingdom Metazoa; phylum Annelida; class Polychaeta; order Sabellida; family Serpulidae; genus Protula; species Protula sp. h YS-2021. Next base: position 13,136,144 of record OX457030.1, on the reverse strand, counting down.
CCAAGGGGCGTATTGATTTATTTACCGGGACTCAGCTCTATTTTTGATCTACTGTGGCATTCTTTTGCGTAACCGCAAAAATTCTATTCTATCAAAAAACACAAAACGTTCTGGGTCGGAGAAGATTCCGGCATGTTAAAAAATTTACCAGACTCATATTTTTAAATTTTATGGCAGCTTATCCTATGAAAACTCATGAGCATAGGAGACAAACATGAACACTGGACCACATATGAGTCGGCCTTGAAACCAGCCTGATGTCAGACATGGCTGATAAAGCGCGCTCAATTTCAATAGAGCAATTATGCACTCTTATCACGCTTACCACAAGTATGCGCTTAGCCTACAATAGACTACAAAACGCCAAGTCTTCAACCCGAACCCTAAGTGCCATACTACTGTGTAAAATTGTACGGTAATAAGACAAGAAAATCTGCCACTGAACGGAATTAAAAAATAACACGAACCATACGCGACCCATAAACAGGGAGTTTAAGCAATATATCAGCGAGTTTTGCAACATATTTACATGTAAATTTGTTGAGTTCAAAGCACAGCGCATCTACAGTCCCGGACTCAAATCAACGCCCTTCATGAAATTTACCCCAGATACCCGAGAGTTTACTTCAAAATGGGATCAATTTTAATTAATTCTTTGGTCTTTTTTTCTGGACTTAAAAATAAGCCGGTATCACAATCCTTTACAAACATCTTCGTGGTTGTTACCCTCCACAAACTCAGAAATACAGGTGTGGGTGTTGTCCAATCCGTGTGTACTTTATTAAGCTTTTCGTCATTACGTTCTTTAAGTTTCACATTTTCATTTTGCGCTAGCATTACATACAGGAAAAGCATGTTGAAGACTCACATTTATTTTGACTCGATCTGACATAAATGAGAACGGTACAATTGGGTTATCCCCTCTCGACGCGATGCATTTACTGAAATCAACCGTCTTCCCATCAACTCGTGGAGGTGTGCCTGTGTCAAAAATAAAATAAATAATTAAAAAATGAAAAAATAAATAAAAAGACTTAAATTGATAAAACACACTGAAACTTTAAGCAATGTAGGGGATTAATTAGAGAATTACATATAAATATAATCTAATTAATTACAGAATTATACATAATAGATATAAAGTCTTGAAACTACCTCTTAGATTTGAGGATATGAGTACTTTTTTATTAACTTCAGTGCCGATTCAGTTTTGCTTTTATGTTCATTCTCTTCGATAAAAGCACAAAAAAATCCAAATATCTAGATATTGTTTAAACAGTCAGCTGTTAAAATAACAAAATAATATGATAAATGCAGCGTTGCCACAGTTTTTCGACAGAAAAAAAGAGTAAAATCCCTTAAAAAAAAAAGAGTGATTAATGCTTAAAAAAAGAGTAAAAAAGAGTTGAACAAATATTTATTGTACATATTAGTAGGTTGAAAAAATTGTCATTTAAAATGACACCCGCAGACGCGTCACAAGACCACTGTTTTTGTGTTACCTGTTTTTAACCTTGACAGCTTGAAGCCTAAGTTCTCTAGTGTATCGGCTAAGCCTATGGACGGTGCATCGCCTAGGCGGCCGGCCGGACGCACCTCGGGACCCGTATTGATACAGCCCCGCAGAAACGTGCCCGTAGTCAGCACCACGCACTTGCCGTACACCTCTTCCCCATTTTCTACACAAACAACAACGAGACCACACCAAATTCAAACTTCCTATCACCATTCTGAAAACTCACAAATAAACATTAAGACGTAAATGTTTTTGTGCCAGACGGCGACGTAAACAAGACATTACTGTGATCGCTTCACACAAAACCTCCTGATTCATTCTGCGCCAATTCGCCTGGCGCCCGTCAAAGCGTAATGCGCCTCTAGAATTCACTGATATTACGTTTACATTTCCTTTACCCTTTTCCAAACTGCAGCCATAAAGGGAAGACCACATCTGCCATTTATTTATCTTTGTTAAAACAAATTATGACAAAAACACTACATATTATGCCATTTTTAATCAGCCAAAAGGAATGCGTTTCTTTTTGGTCGAACAGAAAACAAACACGACGTACCGAGTTTGACACCACAGCATAAGTGATCAGCTATCCGGCCGTCGGTGCCATTAGCCTCTGTTAGCAGCAGGTCCTCTACAGGCTGGGCGAGCACGGATAAATTTGGCGTGGAGAACACAATGTCTTGAATTTTCTCTTTGTATAATTGCCGGTCTATCTGTGCTCGCGGACCCTGTAACAAACATATACCACTCATACACTACATAAATGTATTTTATATATATTTTTGACGGAGTTCAAAATCAAAAGGTGTAATAAATTTGTTGCTTTAAAATAGATACCACAATTACTATCAATACACGAACAATTACAATGTGTAATGAGAAAATCATTTCACAAAAACACCTTTAATAATAAGTTACGAAGACAATAAAAGGAAAGCTACCGTCCGTGTGTAAAAAATACTCGATTAATGACTACACCAGGCTTTTGAGTCTCTAAGTTTACCACTTTATTTCCAATGGTTTTGCCATTAAAATTTTAGATAAAAGTATAGACGTGCAGTGTTTCTCGCAAATTTCTTTCTAGTCTAAAATGAGATTTAGAACAGATGTGATCTCTTAAAGTTGTCACAATTGAAATGCAATGGTTTAAATAAGTTAAATGCACAAAAGTTTCTTTAGTCATTTAGGACCCCCCTCCCTCCAAATAAAGAGGACTTAAGGCGCCCATATGCAAGAAACTTCTATAGCCCGCCAATAAGCACGTATTCACGACCCTCTGCTCCGTACGCCCACCCGCTGTTGAGACTGGTGTCCTCACCCAAACGGCTGGTCCTTTGCTTTTGTTCAGCATCCGGTAATGACACCCAGTCTCATCTGAAACACATACATAGCAAGGTATACCAGCCTCCGCCTTAACATGCTATGTGTTGGCGTTCTACACGTTTTTTTTTTTGCCAGCCCGAAAACTACTACCGCGTCCCAAAACACACTTTTTGAAAACCCTATCGAGAGCACAACAACCTAGCATAGTATGTAAGTTTACTATATTGCAAAGTGTCCTCATATTTTTTGTGTCTAATTGTCTCTATTTTTGGTCTCTTCTACTTTGTTTTTTTTTTGTTTGCAAAACAAATCCCGTCGGTAGCTCCAGACTGAGACACCCCTTCCCCTGCTCATACTGAGTGACGTCACACCAACCACAAGCCTGGGCGCAGACTCCGCCCAGAGCGTCAATCTCTTTCATCAGGTGACCTTTGCCCACGCCCCCGAAGGAAGGGTTACACGACATCTCTCCTGCAACACAAATCAAGCTCCTTAACCCATACTTTGGTTTTCAAAGGTGCAAAATCAACTATATTAATAGCTTCAAACAGAAACAGACCACTGTCTACGTTGCTTTCTGTCTTTCTTCCTTTCCCTACTCCTTTCTTTCATTTTGTTCTCTGTTTTCTTTTTTTCTTCGTTCTTTCTTATTTTCTTCTTTGTTTTTGCCTTGTCATTTTCGTATCTTTTTATGGATTTACTTGCTTCGCGCTATTCTTGCAGTTACACATACACAGTGCACGCACAGTATGCAGGTAGGCGCCTCATCGTATTTTGTACCTAAGCGGATGGGGGGGGGGGGGGAGAGGGGGGGGTGGGGGAGGGATGGGGAAGACTCACCAATGGTACAGGCCTTGTGGGTGACCAGCAGTGTGTTACGCCCCATCCTGGCCGCCGCGCCAGCCGCCTCCGTGCCCGCATGGCCGCCGCCAACCACTATGACGTCATACCCTGCATATGGCGTCATACAGACACATTCACGTTTAATGGAAATTTACGTCACAAACAACGGGTTGGTGTAATATGGGACTGAAGCACAATTTAATGCCACATGTTCATATTTTTAATTCAAACATGAATTCAAGAAATGAAACAAGAATCTTAAACACCTTGAAAAAAAAAAAAAAACGGTAGTCGAATTTTCAGCGGTCATTGCAGTATTAAAATAAACCCAGAGTAAAGTTCGCAGCTGTTACAGTTTACAAGTTAAAAGGATCAGCAAACACACAATACTACTATTACGCAATTAGCACAAAGCGTGACATTGGGCCAGTTTTTGTAATGATATTGTGCTGAGACATACATGTTTGAGTACCTTCCTGGTGGCGGCCGGTGGAGAAGAACCTCTTGTATGCATACCTCAACTTACTTCTACTTAAGATTCCCAAATTCTCTGCCTTTAGAAGGCGTTGAATTGGCATGATGTTTCTATGACATAGTAAATTCGGCAAAAATTATGGTTTTTTTCAACAACTTTGTCAATTATACATTGATTTTGTTTTCAACACAAAATTTTCTCTATGCATTAATGACACCAAAGTAAATTCCTGATCTCTAAGGCCATAAAAAAGTGCAAATTAACAATAGGAAATGTATGGAAATTAGCGGTAATTGGAGGGTTTGTCGCTATCCACTACCATAACACAAACTGGGTTTTGCTACAACGGGAGCAAAATTTACGCACACTTATAAATCTATGTGAAGGCATCACAGCTCAATCAAAGGGGGGTGGAGGGGTGGGTGGGGGGCATTCAGGTACAATTTGGTTACCATTCCCCCAAACGCGGAGTATATTTCCAAAAGAACCCCCACCCCAAATCCCCCAATTTTTGATGAAAACACGGAGTACGGAATGAAAATTACCCCCCCCCCCCCCCGTCCCCTCTTTTTTAACGAAACTCACATTCCGCGCGGGACGCGCCTGACCTCAAAATTATCCAACTTTCTCCAAATGGTAATATATATTATACCAAGTGGCCACCCAGGGCTCTCACAGTTTCGCTGCCATCTTGAAAATCACATGAATCCACCAGTATGAAGGGGCTTAGCTCATGATGACATGGTATTTCTTGTGCTTTCTGTTAGTTTGTGATGACACATGCAAAATTCTCCTAAACTGGCAATTTTGCCATGTGTCGATTTCTACATGTTAATTTAAGTTCCTTTGAATCACATGTGTATTTCGCTGTTGTTTGAGGTTTGTACAGTAACAGTTAAATAGCTTTTTATCCTGCAAAACCACTTAGTTTTCAAATATGGTGACGAAATTTCGCTTTACGCCAATTCGTACTTTTTTACCTTTCCGATAGCCTTGTCCTTTCGGATGCAAATCTATGGGATAATTTATATAGAAATGACTAGAGCTTCAACAAGGCCGGATCCCTTGTGAAGCAGTAAAAGTAAAATGAGGTCAAGTCACGCTGCAAGGTTTCAGGTTCCTACGACAATCACTTCTATGAGAAGTCGGCCGGACAAAACATCGTCTCATGGCTAAGTTCAAGCCAAAAATTTAATATTTTTGACAATACCCCACGACGTAAATTTTTGGCCCATTTTAACAATAATGCCATGTTGCACATCTTCAATATATACATTTTCACCATGTAAGGCTTCAGGTTCCTATGATAATCACTTCTATGAGAAGTCGGCCGGACAAAACTTTTTGCGGACAGACAGACGGACCAGCTCATAACTATACCCCTCCGTTTCACGGGGGATAATGAGGAAAATGCCAAATATAAATTTCTTCAAACTTACACACTGTTAAAATTTAAAAGCCATCGCATGACTTTTTGAAAAAAACTATTTTACATATTATTCTCTCCTTTTGACAGCCTACTTGTGAATATATTTCCAGCAAAATTCAATTACAGTCGGAGCCGCGTAATATGAAGTCGTCGGGACCGAGCAAAATACTTCATATTACGCGAACTTCATATTACACGAACTTTTACAAATCACACTTTCAATCACCCATACAATCAATAGGCATGGATTTATTGTTTATTTTGGAACGATTATTGTGTTTATTTTCGATTGTTTGGAGTAAGCTCGGTAGTTGTAGCAGTTTCCTCCATGATTTGATTTATAATTGATAAGCAATTTTATGCAACTTTGTAGGGTTTCGTACGCGCAATTAACCGTTACTCCAGAATGCAATTAATAGATCAATAACGGGAGTATGATATAAAAATCGTTGGAATGCATTACTACACCAATACCCTGAATTTTGATTACAGCACTGAAACGCAATCGCTTTGAATCAAACGAAGTGCAATTAACCATTACTCCAGAACGCAATTTATAGATCAATGGCCGGAGTAAGATGTAAAATCCCTGGAATGCAATACAACCTCCAATACCCGAGTGTTTGATTATGGCATTGGTACGCAATAACTTTGAATCAAGCGACTGTTTTATCAGCTTAAAGATTCCCAAAGTGTAACTGCGACCCTTTTGTGACCGCCGCAGAATAATACCTTTAATAAACAGTAGCATTCAGTGTTGACACTTACTCAAAGTCTTTTATGGACGTGTGTTTTTGTTCTTGGCTTTTTGTGCATTTCATATTACGCGAACAGATTATGCAGTAAATGTGGCCTATGGGACCTAATGCTGGACTTCATATTACGTGAACTTCATATTAGACGTGTTCATATTATGTGAATTTCTGTCCATAGAAACCAAGGCATTTACATTGGGACCAAGCAAATCACTTCATATTACGCGAACTTCATATTAAACGTGTTCATATTAAGTGGGTCCGACTGTATGTTGATTTTAGCCAGCTTTCAATCTTTTTTCTCAGCCTTTATCCAAACCTGATTCGGTCGAAACGCCAAACTTCTCTGTAAAATTCTGTACGAATCTGCTTATAAGCGGATTCACAATTTCTTCTACGAGATTTATGGGGAAAAAGGACTCCAGTTTTTGGGGATAAACACTGATGAGGAGAAACTTTGAAGGGTTGAAGTTAATGGTAAAATATATAAAATTCACTTTCAAATAGACACAAAGCTATTTCTATGCCAGACAACCAAAATTAAAATATAAAAAAAAACCACCCTAAAGTTTTGCCATGTTGTGGATACGTCATGACAGAGAAAATCAATTTTTAAAACATTTTGCTTATTGGTTTTTCATATTTTTTCACATTAACTCTGCGAATTTCCTCTACTGAGCATACTTGGACCCGTGAACTGGATTATTAGAAATTTTCAATGAAAGTGATGAAAAGCATGCTTGTCCCAAACAATTTTGTGGTCAAAGGGAATCACTTACAGTTGACTGGATGAGCCACTCTTGTGACACTGATGGGTAAGTATCACACTTTCGTTGTTCCGAATAAAATGCGCAATAATTCTGCGTTTCGAATAGAAACTAATCAGGTAAAAAATGAAGAAAAAAATAACAGAGTTTCGCCTAAATATCAAATTTCTCTTGCTCCAAAGAGCAAACGTGTTTTTAACAACCCGTATGCTATTTTAAAAATTAATTGGATGTTTTAACAAATGGTTTTCCGTTTCAATTTCTGTTATGTTCCCAGTGTGACCTTTTTTTTTTGTTATAGTTCTTCTATATTTTTCTATCATTTTCTTCATTTTTACCCGGTTCCCTCGCTGTCGAAATTAACAATTCTTGCACATTTTATTCGAAACATTCAAAGTGTGATTTGACTTTTTGCGTTTCACTAAAATTCTATTTTGTCAGAAACATATTCACATGTTGGTTATTAAAGGCACTGAATAATATGTAAAATGGTTTTTAAAAGATTATATGATGGTGTTATAAATTTGAAAGTGTGCATGTGGAAATAAAATTAGAATTTTGATGTTTTGCCTTTATCACTTCTTTATGCCTGCGTTTTATTGGGCAAGGATAATGTCTCGGAAATGCTTCGGAAATCAGAAAATGTTTCTTGTTTTTCGATAATGTCTCGAAACATTTTCGAGTGTATCGAGCTTTACATTCAGATAATCTTCCCATAGTACTACTACCCATAATCCTTTTCTGCGCACCTGCGCGCCATTATCGCCCAAAAGTGAAAGTTTTCTTTTACTTACGTCGATTCAGAACTGACATATGACAACTTACAGTGAAATACAACTACTGACAACAGCAATTCGCAGTTTGGATTACTACCTACTAGAGAGAAAAGCACCAAAGCTTCGGCAGCCATTTTTATTCTCGAAACATTATCTGAAGTGTTTTATTGGGACATTTTCGAAACATTATCTGGATTTATTATTTTTCAGATACGTCCAATAAAACGCGGTATATAATTTATCCTAAAAAATTCGAAATAACACCTCCACCGGAAAAACCCGAAAGTCCGAATTGGCTTATTGGCGGAACGGAGGGCGATAATACAATCTCTTGCAAGAAATATCTTTTGGACTCACAAATAACTACAATAAATGACCAAAGTTGCATGACTCTACGTCAAACAAACATGTCAATTTTTATATATTCGTATTGCAATATCACAATAATAAACAAAAAAAAATTTGGTTCAGGAAATGACTAATAAGACAATCGGTCGGAATTTGCACGGCTGAAATTAATAAATTAACAAATTACATTAGAAGTTCACAAAACCATGAAATAAATCCTTGAAGTTAAACTCGTGTGAAATGGTATTTGTTATTTCATTAAAGTTATCAACAGAAATGTTGTTGGTATTATTAATGCAGCACGTTGATAAAAAATAAACTTCAGTAAGACTCTAATGTTATTATTATTTTTTTTTCACATTTTGGTTTCCTAAATTTGGTTTCCTAAATTAAAAAGGCAACGGTTAAAGACTCAGTTTCCGGAAACAATACAATGAAATGCATTTATTAATATTGTATGATTTATTTTACAAGGCAGATCCCCATGTCAATAAGTAGATGGTTTTACATTATTTCATGAGCTATCAAATGCATGTATATATAACAATATTAGTCATATTACTTCAATAGTTCACAGATTTTTTTTCAGTTGTTTAAAGTAACATTTTAAACACCTCACATTTTTTAAAATTATTTTATCACAAGCTTAAATTGATTATAAGTTTATTGTGGTTAACTCATTTACAATGGTTTAAATACATTTTTAAGGAGTAATAAACTTATTTCTTGTTATTGTATTATATTATTGCAATGTATAAATATGAATAAAATTCATTAATAAAAGAAGCAAGAAAATAATTTTATAATACGTATACTACAATAATATATTTAAAAAGGGCACACTGCTTCAAATTCATTTGTCAAAATCCAAATTTATATTTTTTAAGGGTAAAAATTAGAAAACGGTGTTCAAGCGCATCTGCAAAAGTCTCGAAGGCACTGAATCACGGTGCCAAGTGGACATGTACTGTGAAAACATGGTTGTATTTGTGGAAATTGTTGCCTCATACCTCTACAGAAACCATTCAGCATTACTTTCGCGGTACAGTACCTTCCCGCTGGTGCACCAGCTCTAATATTACAGGTAAGAACACCAAGCCCACCGAGATTACAGTCTGCATCAACAAGACAAGCCAGCCCCACCAGCAAAACGACAATTACGCACTACTGGCCAAAACCGAAATTCGCCTGTAACTACAGCCCTACCATTAAAATCCCCCCCAAAACTATCTGTCCACATTGCAGAAGTTTGTGGAGCACCATTTATGAAATTTAGATTGTCATCAAGCACCGTGTCCCAGTATGGAAGACACACTTGACCATAGCTTTACTCCAGAAGCGCACACTCAAATCTGCAATAACACACAAAGTGACAAAAATTGAAGTATTCAAGATAAATTCAAACAACGAAGGAAAGAAAAGGATGAAGGATAGTTTTATTGCGTGACAGTAATCGCATTCATTCTTTAGCCAGTCAAAAGAATTATTTTTCATTTCTCTGAATGCTGGAATGTAACAAGAACTCAATTTTAATACATAGTTTGTATGTGCTTTAACTCAATGGATAAAAATTAAAATTATCAATGTTTGCTCAAATAACTTTGGCAAAGTTATCTAATATCTCTTCAAATGGTATAGGTACTTGTTATTGTCAATTCACATGTTACAGTTTAAATACTCTTCAATCTAGACTGGCATATGATGCTCATGGGAAGTTATAATTAACACTGAAATAATTAAAAAACCTTTGTTTTCACATGATATTGATAAAATTTAACAAACACAAAGGAACAAAGGATCGCTGAGTACCTCTCATGATAAAAACACGTAATATAATTGAGTGGAAGAAACCTAATGATATTTATTTATCATATACTTTCATTAATAATTGATTGCTACAAATAATAACCTTGAGCAAATAAGAGAATGCTTACTCATATGTAAACATGCGATGCCAGGGTAGAAATGCAGCCCCTCCATGGGCATTCGCTGTGTATGCAGCAGAAATCTGTACAAAATCATGATAATTAGGCCTGTTGGGTCCTACTGCATCCATTACGCGTTAAATAAATGTGGCTGGCCTGCGCAGGACACGACGTACAGCCTTTGTAACATAGGCAAATTGTGATTATTATTTGTTCATAATGATACTGCTATACTACTTCCGCTACCAGTACTACCAGTACTACTACTACTACTGCCACTAACAATACGAACAACAAAGACAACAACAACAGGATTAATAATAATAATAATAATAATAATAATAAAAAAAATAATAATAATAATAATAATAATAATAATAATAATAATGATAATAATAATAATAATAATAGTAATAATAATAATAATAATAATAATAATAATAATAATAATAATAATAATAATAATAATAATAATAATAATAATAATAATAATAATAATAATAATAATAATAATAATAATAATAATAATAATAATAACATGTGAAAAGTGCACACAAAGGTTCAGATAGTTCATCAGAAACCCGTAATTTAATATATGGGCTGTATTTTTTAAACGAAACGAGTAATTCAGAAGTGCTAAGATTACATCTCCGAATTGCCTCCAATCAGCTAAAGTGAGATGTCTAAATTTTTTCCTTCTGCATTGTGGTTTTACAGGAGCAGTGGTGGATTGATTAGTTGACGCCCATGTAGTAGTTTCCACAGTGGCATCTGATGAAAATGTAGTTTCCGTTGTTGTTGTAAAATATAAGTCTTTGGCAGTTTGTGTTACAGGAGCATTAGTGGATTGATCAGTTGACGACCATGTGGTAGCTTCCACAGTGGCATCTGATTAAATTTAGTTTTCGTTGTTGTAAAATCGGTAGTTTGTGTAACTGAAGGAAATGTGGTTGCATCGTTGGTGGTGTCTGTTATAGGAGAGAAGGCAGTGCTTGGAACAGTAGTGAAAGTTGAAGATACAGTGGTCTGAGTTTCGTTGAAATCCACTGGGTCAACTTCCACTTGTCCTTCCCAAAGCTCATCAATGAAGCTGAAAATCAGTTATATACACATGAATTATTATAAAGCTTTGGTTGAGGATGCATCATGGGTCATATTTTGGTTATTTCTTGACATTTCTTTTTTCATGTGGTAATTTTGAACGGTTATAGTATTTTAGCATAGAGACTAGGACATATCGTAGGGACACTATTGTGGTAAAATAAACTATATCAAGCTTATTTTATAGGTTTGTGAGCTACAATTACAGTCGCTCTGATCAGAAGCCAGTTTTTATTCATAGCTATAAACTTACTTGCATATTTCCGTTGCATTTCCTAGCCCTTCATATTGTGACAAACATGTAATGCACTCAGCACAAATACCTAAGAAACAAATGGATTTAAACAACACAGTCTGCACAAATGTAAGTAACAAACTTGTCCAAGTAATTCACTCTACATAAATTACAGAACTACAAATAAATTCAAAGAATCGATTCTACACCAGGAATCTAGCCAAGAAAGCAAAGGTTATACAAGACATTTCGTGTTAGCCAAAATCAAAAACTTTTTTTACAAGCAAATACAAACTTGCTGCTATACTATCTAATTACTACGTAACTGACATACCTACATATACTATAGAGGTATCAGCCTTGATGTGTTGTTAATTTCATAAAAATAAGTTGTAAAAAAGTGTAAGGACAGAGATCTGACAGAACCACCCCACCGTACCCCATTCCGCTCACAGCTAGAAGCTCAAAGATGCACAGCGAAGAACAATTTATGCAAAATATCAAGGCTGAGGATAAAAGGAAGAATGTATTATTAACCTGATGAAGTGATAAACCCTTTAAATGTAAGGCCACCAGACGTCGCATAATCAGTGAAAGAAGAGAAACAGATGCGACTTACCAATGGTACAGTTTGACACACACCCGTCGTCGTCTACAACATTACCATCATCACATTCTTCTTCTACGGCATTCACAACTGTATCTCCACAAAAAGGAGCTACGAAAAAGATGAGAAAAATTGTACTATTATCTATGTCCTAGCATTGTTTTGCAGTGGCAATGTGTTTCCATTAACTAAGGCTAATTAAGATAAATGGTTCAGATTTACTAAACTGAATTTAAATAGTGCTAAATAATTTCAGGTACACTGTAAATACTACGTTGTAGCTACTGATAAATATCAGTAGTTCCATGGGTAAATAATACGATACCTGCACTTGTTTCGATACTAGGTGAGGTTTGAATTATAGTTGATATACTAAAAGAAGTCGAGGTACTAGAGCTACTAGAGGAAGTCGATGCGGTAGTAGATACACTGGAGGATATCGATGCCGTAGCAGATGATCTTGGGGAAGTCGATGCGGTAGTAGATGAATTAGGGGAAGTCGATGTGGTAATAGATGTACTAGGCGTTGATGGGTTTAAACTGCTAGTTGATGACGTCGACTGATTTGTTGATGGGCCAGAGGAATTCTGGCCTAAATTTCATAAATTAAACTAAGTTTGCCATAATTAATTGGATTATTGCAGATCGGAAAAATTCACTGTGTAAAGAACAATACACGACATGCTATAAATTCCTGTACTGAACTTGATTTTGCGTTAGATGATTAAAAATTCTTAAAATAAGCTAATGAAAAGGTTGCGGTCTTCTTTAGAAATAAAGACACTCAGTAAATAAGATCATACCACAGTTTGTCCAGGCTACTTGATTAATGTACATGCTCAGGGCTCCCAAAACGGACCGATGTGCTCAGACGTCTAAGCAACTGGAGGAAATGAGCCCCTGCATAACAATGACATGTTGTTCTGAATAAGTGCGACGCTTATCAAGGGGAAAGGATTTTATAAAACTTTTTTGCGTTATATTGGATTTCACTAACAAAACACTTTTTTCTCTATTTTCCACTTGATGTAAAATTTCTTTCGCTGCCTTTTTTCCTAAAAATGTTCTTAAGAGTTTCCGTCATTGAAATATGCATTCTTCTCAGCGGTAATGATGATACACGTTACATTAAAATAAAGCTGATACCATCTTACCCACAAAAAGAACAGTTCGAGATGTATCCATGGTTTAACTGGTAACGAACCTCTTACATAAGATTAGCATGCATTAAGCTTTAAGTGTTTTATAAATTTGTCTGTTTTTTTAGAAAGTGTGTGACACAGCTTAACTTGATGTAAGATGTCTACACTTATAAAAACTTCTAAAAACTGTTATTTAAATATAAGTGGTTTCACGAAGCAAAACCAGTTATACCTCATCAATTCCACACGATATGAAATGTTCCATTGCGGTCCTTGCTGCGTCAGTAGAAGCCTCGCCTTCGAAATGACCAAAAAAGCAATCCCATAGGCTATGTGGTTTATTCCGGAAGTATGCGAGCCGATTTTGCGTCATCCTCGACTCTCGTAAATTTGACCGTCTCCACCAATCATGAAATTGTAGGGGATATCCCTTCGGTTTGTTGTTGATTGTTTTCATGTTTTGACTGTGGGAACTCGTGTAATACTGGCATTTGAATATTGTACTTTCCTAGCTGTCTCAAATTAATATGTTTATTTGATGAAGATCGGGATAGGAGGGAGGTTTGGAAAAGTTTGTATAGTGTCAGCTAAACACAAACATTTTAAAATACATTAGAGTTACCCATAATGTCCATGTAGTAATCTTGCTCCTGCCTCACCATTTCACAGCAATTTGTTTGGTCGCTGCACGATGCTGAGCCTGTTTCACTCAGCGATATAATTGCAATTGGAGTTTCTAAACGTCGTCCGCCACCAGGTATAGCGATTAGGGCATCTCGGAACTCACATTCTTCTCTGGATACAATGCTTACACTTGTGCACACCACAGCTACCGACAAAGTGGAAGCTACAACAGTTTCAATCAAATTGATACCATAGAAGGGATTCTCAATGTAATATTCAGAGCGGTAGCAATGCAGTCGCTAATATGCCTGTTTCTAAATTGGATTTCATGTTTGTTGTCAAATATTACTCTATTTAGAAAACCAGATTAAAAATGATCACCACAATGACACAGATCATATCATTACTCTTGCGATAATAACACTTACCAAACGGCACACAGATAAAAGCCAAGTATAGTGCATATATTCTGGCTATTTTAATATGCTCCATATCAGCATGCTTAAATTGTGTAATCACAGAAATTTGAAGTAGCTATTTGTGAGTTAAAAAGAATGAGGCACTCTTTGAGTTAGAATTTTTAGAGCGAATATATGAAGGACCATTGTATAAATCATTTAAAGTGTGGGCGCGGTGAAATTTCAATTGGGCGAAACCTCTAATTTATACATTAAGTGGGTTTTGAATATTCTTAATTTGGGCTAGGAAAAAAATAACGTTGTTTCTCAAACCCGAGCTGGCTCACTGAAATAGTGATCAGGCTTGGTCTAAAGACAGTATTTATAGCTATTTATATAGTATTTATACAGTATTTATAAATATTTATATTACTTTATAATTTTGGACTTATTCGGGAAGCAGAAAAATATTGAAAACGCCTTCAGGAGAGAGACTTATTCCAAACTTTCTGGCTTTCTCGTTGGACGCTAGCATTTACATGCAAGAAATACTTCAAATGATTCAATTTTCAAATGCTTGACGTCATCTAAATCTTTGATAACATCATTTACTATAATTTATTCGAAAACGCAATGGACTTTTTTTGTCAATTTCGGGTCATTGAAATTTAAAAAAAGAAAAAAAAGTTCGACATCGGCCAAGTTTTTTCTTTTCGCGAGAAAAAAAAACAACAGACAAAAAATATCGCAACCATCAGATTTGATTAAGGATGAAGAACAGGACTATTTTCGTCCAGAGCTTTGGTTTCTACAACGTAATATGGCGTAGAAATGGGCTTAAAGACTGCTGTTTTGTAATATTTGAAAGAACGAACCTTAATCTTAAAAAGGGAACCACCCAATTCTTTCTTAAAATAAACCTAAACCTAGGATGCGCGTTGCAGTTTTACTGTTCATATAGGGGGCATGCAGAAAAGCGCAAAAAACTCAAACCTTGTGGGATGGAGAGACAGAAAGAGAGAGCGAGAGAGAGTCAGGTGGGAAGGAGTGATGGAGATGGATAGATAGATAAATAGAAAGATAAATAGATAGAGAGATAGATAGATAGATAAATAGATAGATAGATAGAGAGTCAGGCGGGAGGGAGACAGATAGATAGATAGGGAGAGAGAGAGAGAGAGAGAGAGAGAGAGAGAGAGAGAGAGGGAGAGAGAGAGAGAGAGAGAGAGAGAGAGAGAGAGAGAGAGAAAAGGAGAGAGAGAGAGTAAGGTGTGCACTTGGGGGTTCTCCTATGTCTTGGAATTTTATGCTTTTTCGGTTAATACTATGTAACTGGAAACTCCAACCCTGCCTACTTTAGTAAAATGGATGGGGTGTGTATGGCTCTGGCTGTATTAAATTCCCCCATTAAGTGTCCAAAAAGTAGTCGTTATGAGTTCAAGTATTGATATATAGCCACGAGCTGTTCCCAGCTTTGGCCATAAACTAGTTCATAAATTATACAATTCGGCCCATCGTTTAGATTGAAAAAATAGTGCAGATGTTTGAGATGAGGGAAAACAAACCACATTGATTTGTGATGTTTTGCACATAAAAAATCATGAATTCTGACCCAGTCCGATAATAGAAGTCAGAATGAGATGCTCCGTGTTTTGCAGCATTGACACGTTTTTGTGTTGGGTGTGGAATGTGTTTTATGTTGGGTGTGGAATGAATTCGCCCTAAACTTCTCGCACAGTCTCGTCCTCAGTTCTGCATCAGAAGCGCCCCCATAACAGCACAGTCGAAATCGGTTAATTGCATTCAAGTGCTTCACTTTTAAAATTGTACCGGGTGATCGCACAAACCGGATAAACAAGTAAATTAAGGCTATGCATTTATGCCGTTTCGACTGTATCACTAAAATCAGCACATCCGTAGCGTTGTTATAAAACAGCTGACCTCTGGACGAATGTTTAAAAACTAGCTTCCCTCTTTCAATGACTACTTTTCGTGTGGAATCCAACTGCAGGTCTGATTAAGAGAAAGGTACAAGACACAACAAACCTTGATGTTGTCTCTTGGACAGCGGCAGCCGTAGGGACAGGTAATATATAGCATAAAAATACCATAATAAGAAACAACGGCCATCAAGCCTTTCAGCAAACATTTTTGCAAAGTCGCGTTCCTAAACGTCAGTCTCACGTTGCACGAAAGTAATCTGAGCGTGTCGACAAAGAAGTGCAATTAACGTCGCGTTGCTTCGCTTTCCATCAAGCCTCAGCTCCGTACGATTTAGTTTAATCTGTCATCCCCCTTTTTCAACTTATTCAACCAAGATTAATGATTTGAAGAAATGCTTTTGCAGCAAAACTTAATTGCTGAATCCCGGAGATAGGTTAAGCTGCATTGGAAATTACTTAAATGTTAAGAATATGTTTTAATTGCTGGTGAAGAATATGCCTAAAATTCATCTAGGAAAAACAAGAGTGTCATAAACTTTGACAAAACATTTGTACTATTTATTGAAAAATGAATAGAAAAACTGACATCATAAATAAGAAATCAGATGAATTGCTCTTCAGGGAATTGAGAATCTTGACAGTGGCCATTTTAATAATAAATGTATTTCCACATCAAGAAATTTTGTTGGCTTTAGTTATGAACCACTGAAATTATAAATGGAAACGGAAGCCCCGAAACAGGGTCAACAATGGAAGTGAATTAAAGTGAGTTTCTTCATATTCAAATGACCCGAGAACTGGTCAAAATAAAAGTGATCCTATTTGTGAGGTGGTCTCCAAGCGGGGTGGTCCTATTTGTGAGGTCGTCTCCATGCGGGGTGGTCCTATTTGTGAGGTGGTCTCTTACCTCGGGTGGTCCTATTTGTGTGGTGGTCTAGCGCGGGTTGTTCTATTTGTGAGGTGGTCTCTGAACGCTGTGGTCTTATGTACGGGATGGTCTCTTAGCGGATTGGTCCTATTTGTGGAAAGGTCTCCTAGCGGGGGTGGTCCTATTTATGGGATTGTCTTGTAGTGAGGTGGTTCTTTTTGTGGAATGGCCCCTTAGCGTCAGTTGGTCTTTTAGCGCTGGTGGTCCTATTTGTGGGATAGTGTCTTAGTGAGGTGGTCCTATATGTGAGGGGGTTTCTTGGCGGAGTTGTCCTGTTTGCCAAGTGGCCTCTTAGCGTCCTATCCTGGGCGTCCCTTATGCTGTTAAAGCCGCATATCATACATTCTAAATACAACATAGCTGTATGCTAATTACGCTTGGTGATTTTCAATCCCCTGGTTTATTGAAATCGTACGATTCGGTAAGGTGCTTCCTTTTTTCCTCCAAAACCTTGTCACGCGAACTCCTCTGAGACGGCTAGGGGTAGGAAGACCAAATTTGGCAGAGACATAGTATAACATGTTTAGTTGGTCCAGCTCATTTTTTTAGAAATTCATTAACATTTTGTATGCAAAAATGGACAATAAAATTTTAAATTTGAAAACCTTTTCACGCGAACTCCTATGAGATTTCAAGGGATAGGACGACCAAATTTGGCAGAGATATAATATAGCATGTGTAGTTGGCCTAGCTGAATTTTTTTTATAAAACTTTATTAGCATTTAATGTGCAAAAATGGACATTGAAATTTTGCCATTCACGCCCGTTATAAGGCTGGCAAACGCTTTGCTTTCGCAGTTGAAGGAACTGTTATGCTATCAGCATAGGCGTATTGATCGCCCGACTCTCCACAGTGAGAGCGATTACAATATGTGTGTGCAAGCTGAACTAAAACGCAACTATCGCACGTAACTCGCTATGGGAGACGCAGTGCACAACAAACTGATCATTGCTGTGTTAGATTTCAGATCGTTCACACGCAAGAATAGAAATAGCCATATTTTGAGCTTGTTGTGCGGTGCGGTCTTGGAGGTTTCCAGAAAACCCCTCCTACGTTATTTGACGTAGGACAACGAAATTTGGCATAGAGATAGAGGGTGATAAGATGTCGTCAATTCCGCAAAACTTTTTGACCTTGACCTGGAAGGTAACATTCAAATTGAGATCAAAGTGTTTTTACCAACAAACGCTTTCCAGAAAACTCCTCCTGCATGGTTTGTCGTAGAAAGAAGGCATCTGGCGGAGACATAGAGGGTAAAGAGTTGACGTGAAATCCGCAGAATTATTTGACCTTGAACTTCAGAGGTCAAGATCAAAGTGAGGTCAAAATATTTTTTTAACAAATAAAACGTCTTCAGTAGGGGGTAAGCTTTCATCCTTAATCTTGACCTCTATAATCTCGTTAACGACAGGCCGACTTGTCTCGAAAACGGTTAGAGATAAACGATTTTGAGCTCATTTTCGACCCTTTTGGGCTAAACAACGTTACATAAGAGGTACCTCAGTGACCTTGAATTTTCGGGTCAAAGTAGAAACCGGAAGCTTTGACTATTATCTCAAAACGGTTAGAGATAGAGCGATTCTCAGCTCATTTTCGACCCTTTGTACCTAAACAACGCTACATAAGAGGTACCTCGGTGACCTTGACGTTCTGGTCACGGTCAAGGTCAGAAACCGGAAGTTGACTATTATCTCGAAAGAGATAATAGAGATAGAGCGATTTTTTCAATTACATGTGTAGCTATAGCTCTGTGTAGCACTCCCTCTGTAGCGGATCTTCTTATGAAGTGAGCACTCTGTAGGCATATCCTAGCGGCATGTCCTTATAACCAATAGACTATATACAATAGATCAGTGACGGCAATCTCTGTGACACGCTGAGACGTCCCTTTCTAGATAAAAGCTTTAAAACTTAGTGCTATACAAAGTAAAAACATCCGGAAGGTAAGTTTTCAAATTAACGTAACTCTCATTTAGGGAAATGTACGTTAAAACAAATTTTTCACCTACATGTGTAGCTAAATGTAGAGTCATCAGTTATTTGCTTTCCAGAAAACTCCTCCTGCATGGTTTGTCGTAGAAAGAAGGCATCTGGCGGAGACATAGAGGGTAAAGAGTTGACGTGAAATCCGCAGAATTATTTGACCTTGAACTTCAGAGGTCAAGATCAAAGTGAGGTCAAAATATTTTTTTAACAAATAAAACGTCTTCAGTAGGGGGTAAGCTTTCATCCTTAATCTTGACCTCTATAATCTCGTTAACGACAGGCCGACTTGTCTCGAAAACGGTTAGAGATAAACGATTTTGAGCTCATTTTCGACCCTTTTGGGCTAAACAACGTTACATAAGAGGTACCTCAGTGACCTTGAATTTTCGGGTCAAAATAGAAACCGGAAGCTTTGACTATTATCTCAAAACGGTTAGAGATAGAGCGATTCTCAGCTCATTTTCGACCCTTTGTACCTAAACAACGCTACATAAGAGGTACCTCGGTGACCTTGACGTTCTGGTCACGGTCAAGGTCAGAAACCGGAAGTTGACTATTATCTCGAAAGAGATAATAGAGATAGAGCGATTTTTTCAATTACATGTGTAGCTATAGCTCTGTGTAGCACTCCCTCTGTAGCGGATCTTCTTATGAAGTGAGCACTCTGTAGGCATATCCTAGCGGCATGTCCTTATAACCAATAGACTATATACAATAGATCAGTGACGGCAATCTCTGTGACACGCTGAGACGTCCCTTTCTAGATAAAAGCTTTAAAACTTAGTGCTATACAAAGTAAAAACATCCGGAAGGTAAGTTTTCAAATTAACGTAACTCTCATTTAGGGAAATGTACGTTAAAACAAATTTTTCACCTACATGTGTAGCTAAATGTAGAGTCATCAGTTATTTGCTGAGCACAGCATCGAGTCTGTGTACGAATTAGGAGTCTTATCGTATATATAATCCTCGAAAAACACAGATGGGGTCTTCCAACGGCCGATGCCTCTGGCCTTATCCGGATCTAGCCCTGATTCGACTGCCTGAGTTGTTGCCGACGGTCTGAAACACTTTGCAGAGTATAAACTAATGTCTAACCCTGCAAGATAGATGGCGTCCTCTAGAATGGTCGACACGGTACACGCTGTGATAGCCTTATGGGGCCTTTTCACAGACAGAAACACTGGCTTGGAATCATATGGGCGTATGTGATCTGTGCGCCGTATATATGTAGACATGCAGACAGGATTGGTAGATCACCGTTTTCTTTAAATTTTACCTTGTCAGTTTTCTGCTCAAGGCCCGAAGCAGGGTTGCACATAACGGATTTTGGTGCGATATCCGAAGGTCGTAGCATAAATGTAAACGCCAAGAGAGTTATGGTTTCAAGTCGTAATCTAGAAATGGAAATACTATGTTATCCGGCCAACCGGAAAATAGCTCCATGAACGGCTCTTTAGGGATATATTTATTCGGATGCGAGGAGCCTTTGTACCTGCCTTGAACGAGGGCTCTGTGCAGTTGCCAAACATGGCTGTCACAAGGATTTGGTAGATCGACCACTTGATACAGATAATTAAAAGCAGCTAGAGTACTTGTAAATATGATATTCGGCCTACTCGAAACAGCGACTGTACACGGGTACTTTGCTATGACGCACGACTTACTTGGAGCGAAATGTTCGTTATGCAAAGTGAGAAAATCCCGGAGACGATTTATTTGCCGATTATACAAACTGAGAGGTGATGGTGCTAAACAATTTTTAATGATGTTTGACGAATCGACTGACCAGCCCTACTTTCTTAGCGTATTTTCCCACTCACTCTCCAAAGAAAAAATGCAACTTTCTGTTTTTCCTGGGCTCTGGGTTTTCCCCATGCACCAATTTATAACTCGTGAGTCGGGTAAAGCGAATGGTGGTGCTATTGACAACTGCGGAGGAGTATTTGCCCCGGTTGTGCCAACCACAGAGGAGCTACCAATGTGGCTTTTTGACTTTTCAATACTCGTAGTACCAAGATGAATCGGAGAATTTACAAAGCTGTTGTGAGACGCCCAGTTTGTTTGTGCCAAAGCTTCTACATCGCTTGTAAACGGATCCCAGTGTAAGCTGTTGTAAGTTTTGTACTTTAAATTTTTAATATCCCCGAATCGATCTATGGTATGTTTCTCGTATAATTTGTTCGCAATTTTGAAAATTCTTGGGTTTAATTTCCAATTGTTCTCTGCAACTCGCGAAAGCCTGTCGGCATGAGTATTTATTTTGCCGACCAAATGTTTCGACTGAATATCGATATTGTGAGAGTATGCTAGACGGAATATGGCTCTCGTTGAGCTTTGTAGCTCGCTTATACACCAACCAAAGCGGTTTGACTGAGCGACGGTCATTATATTGTCTGACAACACCTGAATGCATTTGTTGGGCACCTCATACACGAATGACTTAATTATGAGAAAAACGGCGACCATCTCTCTGTAACTGATGGGTTTAAATTTGACTTCTGTTGTCCAAAGGCCCGCAGTCTCTAAACCGTTACACACACCACCCAAACCGCTGTTGGAAGCATCGGTAGATATTTGAATATCAACATGATTTTTTACTATTGGTTTACCGTTCCAATTTCGCAGAGCGACGATTCACCATTACAAATCATCGCTATTAGCGGCATCTAGTTACAATGTATCTGACCAAGATTGCCTGATGCTAAGAAGGCGGTATAAATTTCGAAGTAGCAATTTAGTAGGGACGATAGCCTTAGTGAATGAAATACACTGTCCGCATACACGAGCTAAAAACGTGCCGAGGCCGAACCTTTATTTAGTATGCGTTTAATATTTCGCCTAAGCTTGTAGAAACGAGATTTGGGAATTGAAATCCCTATTAAATTTAGCACATAGCCAATGAATAATATTTCCTGTAGTTTATATAGAAATCTAAGCGTTCTGTAAGTGTCTAACAAAAGTTGCTTTTGATCCTGAATTTTATCAGGCTACGCCGCCAATAATACCGAAGAGACTGTGATCGTAGATACTGTACGACTGCACGAACAGTTTTATTGAAATAAAACGGACTGATATTCAACCCGAACGGTAAACAGTTAAATACATAGCATTTTTTTCTTCCATGAAAATCATAAATAGGTGCGAAACTCGGGGATGAATTCGTCACCCTGTTCAATTTGATCATATACAACATCAATTCCCTCGTTTTTAACATGAGGAACCTTTATATGTTCGTTTAACGGACGCAGATCTACAATTAGTCTTAACTTGTTCTTTTTGGGCACGCAGCCCAAGGAATTGACACAGAATGGTTTCTCCTCTAATCGAGAAATAACGTTTGCTTTTAATAGAGAGCTAATTTCACGACCTATAAAGACATTGGACGAGTGATTTTTAAACTCGTATGAACTTGCACAGACTTAAAAGGGAGTTGGACACCATGCTTTAACCAATCAATAATTTCTGCATTTGCATCTTTACTTACACAGTCACTGATGTTTTTCTGCAGCGATCCTGCCAAAAACTTTGACATTATTTAAAACGGGTCGTACGTATCTGTTGCGAACCAGTAATTTGTGCGTACATGTCCTGTCTTCCACGAGGGAAACGGTACTTGGACCTTCCTCTGTATTGACTATCCGACGGTTTGTAACGGGAACAGACGGCTACTGCGTCTTTCAGATCCGTAAGGGAATCCTGATCAAAGGCACACGTATGCTTTCTAAGCTGTTTGAAAAACTTGTCAGAATTCTCTGTGTGCAACAGGTTCTGTTGTGCAGCAGCGACAGTGAAAACTTGCTCTTTAATAGATTCAGGGTGGCGTTCGTTGTCAATGGCTAGTTTCATAACAGTTTCAGAGTATTTTGTACAATTTGCTATTAAGTTTATTTTGCCCTGATCCTCTCTTTGCGATCTGTAGCAACTTGAAGCTTGAATAGATATCTATATTGGCGTACTTATCGCGAATAGATTTGAACTCTTCCTGAACATCCGCGACGGAAACAGTAACGTTGTTTGGACCGCGGGGGCTGTACGCGTGTGCTTCCTGGGGAGACTGATATGACTGCTCGCCTCTGCCATATTTTATACCCTGAGGGGTTGCAACTCTGTTTACTAACATAAGAAAACTAAAACACGACGATGATTTGAGATCTTTGAATTTTTGAGTGACAACGTCCAACCTCTGTTCCAGTTCAAGTGTCTGATTGTTTTCCTCGATAGACGCAACCTAACATTCAACGATTCGATTGAGAGAAGAACTAAATCCAACTTGGCGCCATAGATAACTGTTTACGTTCTGGTGAAGATATATTTTTTACATTTTACACGATAACACGTGAAGTGACCCGCTAGCGGAAGTTAGCGCTATACAAAGTAAAAACATCCGGAAGATAAGTTTTCAAATTTGCCATCAATTGATAAATCACATTGGAAGGTTTCTGATCTGTTAGATCATTGTTTGTTGATCTGTTTGTGTGCTTTTAAACTGAGTATTGCGTGGCCAATGTGTCCACAAAATGGATTAATGGCTAAATAAAATCTATATCTAAATCTACAAAACCATGAAATAAAACCTTGCAGTCATCGCGTGAAGTTGTATTTATTTTACAAGGCACATCCCCATGCCAACAAATAAACGGTTTTGCATTATTTCACAAGCTATCAAATGCATGTAGATATAATAATTTTAGTCATATTGCTGTAAAAGTCCAAGATTATTTTTCTTTCAGTTGTTTAAAATAACATTTTAAACACCTAATTTTTTTTTCAATTATTTTATCACTTTAAAGTTTAAATTGACTATAAGTTTATTGTGGTTAACTCATTTGCGAATGTTTAAATACGTTTTTAAGGAGTAATAAACTTATTTCTTGTTATTGTATTATATTAGTGTAATGTATATATATTAATAAAATTAATTAATAAAGAAGTAAGAAAACAATCTTGTTATGCTTATACTATAATAATAATAAAAAAGGCACACGGCATCAAATTCACTTGTCAAAACTTGTCAAAATTTATATTTTTAAGGGTCAAAATGAAATAAGGTGTTAAGCACATCTGCAAAAGTCTCGAAGGCACTGAATCACGGTGCCAAGTGGACATGTACTGTGAAAACATGGTTGTATTTGTGGAAATTGTTGCCTCATACCTCTACAGAAACCATTCAGCATTATTTTCGCGGTACAGTACCTTCCCGCTGGTGCACCAGCTCTAATATTACAGGTAAGAAGACCAAGCCCACCGAGATTACAGTCTGCATCAACAAGACAATTGATAAGAGATGGTCTCATATTATACCCAGGAAATACATTTCTTAACCCGTTACTGTTCGGCATCTGAGTGCCGTCGTTCATTCGAAATGGTCTCATATGCGAAGTAGCTTGATGTGGCAAACCACCAGGTGCAAATCTTGGGTATGCTAAAGCCCCTGCACCAGCTCCGGCGGCTGGATGTTCATCCCAAAGAGCATCGATGCCAGCATGATAGGAAAAGAAAATAGGATCAGAAGGCGAACAAGCAACACTGCTCATGTGACGCCCGATAAAACCATGTACTCCTCCATGTTCTCCCTCAAACCTAGAATAACTGTTTCGAGCATTGACACCCACATTGACAAAAGCAGCAAAGCTACGTATTCCACGGAATAAATTATTTATATCAAAATGTGAAAACAATAAACGACCATTTCGGTGAGGACTGCGACTTAGTCCAGCCCCACCAGCAAAATGACAATTGCGTACTATTGGCCAAAACCGAAATTCTCCTGTAACTACAGCCCTACCATCAAAATTTCCCCAAAAGTTATCTGTCCACATTGCGGAAGTTTGTGGAGCACCATTTATGAAATTTAGATTGTCATCAAGCACCGTGTCCCAGTATGGTAGACACACTTGGCCATTGCTTTCCTCCAGAAGCGCACACTCGAATCTGCAATAACACAAAAAGTTACAGGAATTGAAATGTCCAAGATAAATTCAAACCTACGAAAGAAAAAAAAGATGAGTTACATTTTTACTGCATGACAGTAATCGCATTCATTCTTTAGCCAATCAAAAGAATCATTTTTTATTTCTCTGAATGGGGGAATGTAAAAAGATCTCAGGTTCAATACGTACTTTATGTGTACTTTAACTCAAAGGAACAAAATTGAAAATTATCAATGTTTGTTCAAATAAATTTGGCAAAGTTATCTAAGTTATCAAAGTTAAATAATAACCTTGAGCAAGATATCACCAATAAGAGAATGCTTACTCATATATAAACATGCGATGCCAGGGTAGAAATGCAGCCCCTCCATGGGCATTCGCTGTGTATGCAGCATGAATCTGTACAAAATCATGGTAATTAGGCCTGTTGGGTCCAACTGCATCCATTACGCGTTGAATGAATGTGGCTGGCCTGCGCAGTACACGACGTACAGCCTTTGTAACATAAGCAAATTGTAATTATCATTTGTTCATAATGATACTACTATGCTACCTCTGCTACAGTACTACTACTACTACTACTACTACTACTACTACTACTAGTGCTACTACTAGTACTACTACTAGTACTACTACTACTACTTCTACTACCACAACTACTACTAACAACAACAATAACAACGAAAACAACAACAGGAATAATAATAATAATACTAATAAGAATGCAGTAATAAGAATACAATACTAATGCTAATAATAATAATAATAACATGTGAAACGTGCACACAAAGTTCAGATATTTCATCTGAAACCCGTCATTTAATATATGGGCTGTATTTTTTTAAACGAAACGAGTAATTCAGAAGTGTTAAGATTACATCTCCGAATTGTCTCCATTCAGCTAAAGTGAGGTGTCTAAATTCTTTCCTTCTGCATTGTGGTTTTACAGGAGCAGTGGTGGATTGATTAGTTGACGCCCATGTAGTAGTTTCCACAGTGGCATCTGATGAAAATGTAGTTTCCGTTGTTGTTGTAAAATCTAAGTCCTCTGTAGTTTGTATTACTGAAGAAAATGTCGTTGTATCTTCGGTGGTGTCTGTTACGGGAGAGAAAGACGTACTTGGAACCGTAGTGAACGTTGAAGACATAGTGGTCTGAGTTTCGTTGAAATCCACTGGATCAACCTCCACTTGTTCTTCCCAAAACTCATCAATGAAACTGAAAATCAGTAATATACAAATAAATTATTACTAAGCTTTGCTTGATGATGTCATCACCTGTCAAGTTTTGGCTATTTATTGACAATTCATATTTCATATGGTAATTTTGAACGGTGATAGTATTTAAGCATACAGAGTAGGACATATCGTAGGGACACTATTGTGGTAAAATAAACTATATCAAGCATATTCTACAGGCTTGTGATCTACAATTACAGTCGCTCTGGTCAAAAGACGGTACTTAGTGATAGTTATAAACTTACTTGCATATTTCCGTTGCATTTTCTAGCCCTTCATATTGTGACAAACATGTAATGCACTCAGCACAAATACCTAAGAAACAAATGGATTTAAACAACACAGTCTGCACAAATGTAAGTATCAAACTTGCCCATTCCGCTCACAGATAGAAACACAAAGACACAAGCTCAGAACACAACACCGTACACCATCCCGCTCACAGATAGAAGCGCAAAGATACACACTCAGAACACCCCAGCGTACACCAACCCGCTCACAGACAGAAGCGCAACGATACAAGCTCAGAACACCCCCACCGTACACCATCCCGCTCACAGATAGAAACATAAAGACACAAGCTCAGAACACCCATACACCATCCCGCTCACAGATAGAAGCGCAAAGATACACACTCACAACATCCCACCGTACACCATCCCGCTCAAAGACAGAAGCGCAACGATACAAGCTCAGAACACCCCACCGTACACTATCCCGATCACAGATAGAAGCGTAAAGATACAAGCTCAGAACACCCCACCGTACACCATCCCGCTCACAGATAGAAACATAAAGACACAAGCTCAGAACACCCCACCGTACACCATCCCGCTCACAGATAGAAGCGCAAAGATACACACTCACAACATCCCATCGTACACCATCCCGCTCAAAGACAGAAGCGCAACGATACAAGCTCAGAACACCCCACCGTACACTATCCCGCTCACAGATAGAAGCGTAAAGATACAAGCTCAGAACACCCCACCGTACACCATCCCGCTCACAGATAGAAACATAAAGACACAAGCTCAGAACACCCCACCGTACACCATCCCGCTCACAGATAGAAGCGCAAAGATACACACTCACAACATCCCACCGTACACCAACCCGCTCACAGACAGAAGCGCAACGATACAAGCTCAGAACTACCCACCGTATACCATTCCGCTCACAGATAGAAACATAAAGACACAAGCTCAGAACACCCCATACACCATCCCGCTCACAGATAGAAGCGCAAAGATACACACTCAGAACATCCCACCGTACACCATCCCGCTCAAAGACAGAAGCGCAACGATACAAGCTCAGAACACCCCACCGTACACCATCCCGCTCAATGATAGAAGTGCAAAGATACAAGCTCAGAACAATACATGTAAAATATCAAGGCTGAGGATAAAAGGAAGAATTCATTATTAACCTGATGAAGCTATATACCTTTTAAATGTAATGCTAACAGACGTCGTATAATCAATGAAAGAAGAGAAACATATGCGACTTACCAATGGTACAGTTTGACACACAACCGTCGTCGTCAACAACATTGCCATCATCACATTCTTCTTCTACGGCATTCACAACTGTATCTCCACAAAAAGGAGCTACGAAAAAGATGAGAAAAATTGTACTATTATCTATGTTCTAGCATTGTTTCGCAGTGGTATTGTGTTTTCATTGACTAAGGCTAATTCAGGTAAATGACCTAGATTTACTTAACTGAGTTTACATAGTTCTAAATAATATCAGGTACACTGCAAATACTACGTCGCAGCAAGTGATAAATATCAGTAGTCTCACTGGTAAATAATACGATACCTGCACTTGTTTCGATACTAGGTGAGGTTTGAATTGTAGTTGATATACTAGAAGAAGTCGATGCAGTGGTCGATATACTGGAGGATATCGATGCGGTAGCAGATGATCTTGGGGAAGTCGTTGCGGTAGTAGATGAACTATGGGGAGTCGATGCGGTAGTAGATGAACTAGGGGAAGTCGATGCGGTAGTAGATGTACTAGGGGAAGTCGGTGTGGTAGTAGATGTACTAGGCGTTGATGGGGTTAAACTGCTAGTTGATGACGTCGCCTGATTTGTTGAGGAGCTAGAGGGATTCTGGCCTAAATTTCATAAATTAAACTAAGTTTGCCATAATTAATTGGATTACTGCAGATCGGAAAAAGTCATTGTGTAAAGAATAACACATGAAATGCTATAAATTCCTGCACTGAACTTGATTTTGCGTTAAATGACTAAAACTTCTTAAAATAGGCTAATGAAAAGCTTGCGGTCTTCTTGAGAAATAGAGACACTCAGTAAATAGGATCGTACCACAGTTTGTCCAAGTTACTTGATTAATGTACTCGCTCAGGGCTCCCGAAACGGACCGATGTGCTCTGACGTCCAAACAACTGGAGGAAATTAGCCCCTGTATGACAATGACATGTTGTTCTGAATAGATGCGATGCTTATCAAGATGCCAGGAATTTTTTAAAACTTTTTTGCGTTATATTGGACTTCACCAACAAAATAATTTTTTTCGCTATTTTCCACTTGATGTAAACTTTATTTCGCTGCCTTTTTTCTTAAAAGTATTCTTAAGAGTTTCAGTCATTAAAATATACATTCTTCTCAGTGGTAATGATGATAAATGTTACATTATATTAAAGCTGATACCATCTTACCCACAAAAAGACTAGTTCGAGATGTATCCATGGTTTAACTGGTGAAAAACCACTTACATATGATTAGCATGCATTAAGTGTTTTATAAATTTGTCTGTTTTTTTAGAAAGTGTGTGACACAGCTTAACTTGATGTAAGATGCCTACTCTTCTAAAAACTTCTAAAAATTCATGTTTTTATTTAAATGTAAGTGGTTTCACGAAGCAAAACCAGCTATACCTCATCAACTCCACACGATATAAAATGTTCCATTGCCGTCCTTGCTGCGTCAGTAGGAGCATCGCTTTCGAAATGACCAATAAAAGCAATCCCATAGGCTATGTGGTTTATTCCGGAAGTATGCGAGCCGATTTTACGCCATCCTCGACCCTCGTAAATTTGACCGTCTCCACCAATCATGAAATTGTAGGGGATATCCCTTCGACCTGTTGTTGATTGTTTTCATGTTTTGACTATGGGAACTCGTGTAAAACATGCACGTGAATATTGTAATCATTCCTAGCTGTCTCAAATTAATATGTTTATTTGATGAAAATGAGGATAGGGCGAGGTTTGGAAACGTTCGTATAGTGTCAGCTAAACACAAACATTTCAAAATACATTAGGGTTACCCATAATGTCCATGTAGTATTCTTGCTCCTGCCTCACCATTTCACAGCAAGTTGCTTGGTCGCTGCACGATGCTGAGCCTGTTTCACTCAGCGATATAATTGCAATTGGAGTTTCTAAACGTCTTCCGCCTCCAGGTGTAGCGATTAGGGCATCTCGCAACCCACACTCTTCTCTGGATACAATGCTTACACTTGTGCACACCACAGCTACCGACAAAGTGGAAGCTACAACAGGTGTAATCAAATTGATACCATAGAAAGGATTCTAAATGTAATATTCAGAGCGGTAGCAAATGGATCAATAATATGTCTGTTTCTGTATTGGATTTCATCTTTGTTGTCAAATATTACTCTATTTAAAATGATAAACAACCAAGAAGGACAAAAAGAAGAACAGCAATAATAATAATAATAATAATAATAATAATAATAATAATAATAATAATAATAATAATAATAATAATAATAATAATAATAATAATAATAATAATAATAATAATAATAATAATAATAATAATAATAATAATAATAATAATAATAATAATAATAATAATAATAATAATAATAATAATAATAATAATAATAATAATAATAATAATAATAATAATAATAATAATAATAATAATAACACTAACAATAATAATTAAAACAATAATAACAATAATAATAATAACCAAATTAAAAATGATCACCAGAATAATACAGATCATATTATTACTCTTGCGATAATACTGCGATGACAATTACTCTTGCGATAATAGCACTTACCAAACGGCAAACAGATAACAGCCAAGTAAATTACAAATATCCTGGCTATTTTAACATGCTCCATATCAGTGTGCTTTAATTTTCTAATCACAGAAATTTGAAGCAGCTAGTTATGAGATGAAAAGAATGAGGCACTCTTTGAGTTCGAATTTTTATAGCAAAATTATGAAGGACTATTGCATAAATCATTTAAAGTGTGGGCGCGGTGAAATTTCCATTGGGTGAAACCTTTAACTTATGCATTAAGTGGGTTTTTAATATTCTTAATTTAGGCTAGGAGAAAAATAACGTTGTCTCTCACACCCGAGCTGGCTTACTAAAATAGCACACATACAAAAAAGTGATCAGGCAGGGTCTAAAACAACAGCATTTTTTTTTCGCTTTATAATTTTGGATTTATTCGGGAAGCAGAAGAATGCTGAAAAGGCCTTCAGAATAGAGATTTATTCCAAATTTCTGGCTCTCTCGTTCGACGCTATAGCATTTTCATGCAAGATGCAAGAAACATTTCAAATGTTTCAATTTTCAAACGCTTGAAGTCATATAAAAATTTGATAAAATCATCATGCCATAATTTGAAAGAAAACGCAATGGACTTTTTGGTCAATTTCGGGTCATTGAAATTTTCAACAAAAAAAAAAAAAAAGGTTCGACATCGGCCGGGTCTAATGTTTTCGAGAAAAAAAAAACAAGGCAAAAAACATCGCCGACAGACTGTGATCAGATCTGAAAAGGATGAAAAACAATAATATTTTTTTCTGAACTTGAGTTTCTACAATGCGATGTGGCCTAGATGTGACGGCTTATAAAAAGGTAACAGAGAAATTCTATTTTGCAATATTTGAAAGAACGAACAATAATCTTAAAAGGGGAAACACCCAATTCTTTCTCAAATTAAACCTAAACCTATGCGCGATTCAGTTTTACTGTTCATTCCGGGTGCACACCAAAAAAAAAAAAAAAAAAAACAACAACAACTCCCACCTTGTTTCTTTATTTAAATACCTATTTAATACATTAACTATTTAATACACACGAGCACTCATGACATCACACGATCATGACATTCTACAGCAGAGAACACATTTTAAAGGTTAAAATTATGTCATTTTTCGTTGATTCTCAATAGAGCAAGTTCAAAGGTTAACTCTTAATCGGGCATCTGGTGCACCACCTTTCTCACAGGGCGGGTTCACGGTGTTTTTGTCCGTGTTAAAAACCATGTGTACGCGCCAAGGCAGTCAGGAGTTATTTCGGACGCTTAAACATTTAAATTAAACATAAAAATATCAAAACCACCCTTTTAAAAATAAACTTTATGAAACATTTTAAGCTTTTTAAAGGCAAAATTCGAAAAGGTTTAAAAAAGAGAGAGAGAGAGAGAGAGAGAGAGAGAGAGAGAGAGAGAGAGAGAGAGAGAGAGAGAGAGAGTGAGAGTGAGAGAGAGAGACAGACAGAGAGGGACAGAGAGTCAGGTGGGAGGGAGAGATAAAGATAGATAGATAGATAGATAGATAGATAGATAGATAGATAGATAGATAGATAGATAGATCGATAAATAGACAGATAGATAGATAGATAGATAGATAGATGGATAGATAGATAGATAGATAGAGAGAGAGAGAGAGAGAGAGAGAGAGAGAGAGAGAGAGCGAGAGAGAGAGAGAAAGAGAAAGAGAGAGAGCGAGAGAGAGAGAGCGAAAGAGAGAGAGAAAGAGAAAGAGAGAGAGAGAGAGAGAGAGAGAGAGAGAGAGAGAGAGAGAGAGAGAGGGAGAGAGAGAGAGAGAGAGAGAGCAAGGTGTGCACTTGGGCGTTTCTCCTATGTCTTGGAATTTTATGCTTTTTCGGTTAATACTATGTAACTGGAAACTCCAACCCTGCCTTCTTAATTAAAATGGATGGGGTGTGTATGAGTCTGGCTGTATTAAATTCCCCCATTAAGTGTCCAAAAAAGTAATCGTTATGAGTTCAAGTATTGATATATAGCCACGAGCTTTTCCCAGCTTTGGCCATGAACTAGTTAATAGAATATGCAATTCGGCCCATCGTTTAGATTGCTAAAAATAGCGCAGATGTTTGAGACGAGGGAAAACAAACCACACTGATTTAATATCAATTACACGTTGTGAACTGGGGCTGGTATTTGTTGAAGACTACTCAATTTGGAAGTTGTACAGTTGCAATTATGGCGATTTGTGATGTTTTTGCACATAAAAAAAATCATGAATTCTGACCCAGTCCGAAAATAGAAGACAGAATGAGATGTTTTGCAGCATTGACACGTTTTTGTGTTGGGTGTGGAATGTGTTTTATATTGGGTGTGGAGTGAATTCGCCCTTAACTCCTCGCACAGTCTCGTCCCCA
This sequence comes from Protula sp. h YS-2021, assembly GCA_949752745.1. Classification (NCBI taxonomy): domain Eukaryota; kingdom Metazoa; phylum Annelida; class Polychaeta; order Sabellida; family Serpulidae; genus Protula; species Protula sp. h YS-2021. The sequence goes on along the minus strand of OX457030.1, from coordinate 13,103,418 downwards.
GTTCCGCATGAGAAGCGCTCCCATAACAGCACAGGCGAAATCGGTTAATTGCATTCAATTGCTTCGTGATTAAATTGTACTGGATGATCGCATAAATCAGATAAACGAATGATTTAAGGCTATGCAATTAACCGGTTTCGACTGTATCACCGAAATTCAGCACATCCGTAACTCTGTTATAAAACAGCTGACCTCTGGGCGAAAGTTTAAAACTAGTTCCCCCTCATTTAATGACTACTGTTCCTATGGAATCCCCCCCAATAGGTCTGTGGAACAGAAAGGTCCAATACACAACAGACCGAGCCGATGTTGTCCCTTGGACAGCGGCAGCTCTAGGGACAGTGAATATATAGCACAACAACACCATAATAAGCAATAACGGCTATCAAGCCTCTCAGCAAACATCTTTGCAAAGCCGAGTTCCTAAACGTCAGTCTAACGTCGCACGAACGCCATCTGAACGTGTCGTCAAAGACGTGCAATTAACGTCGCGTTCCTTTGCTTTCCATCAAACCTCAGCTCCGTCATCTGTCGCATGCTTTCTCATTTTTCAACAGAGTACGATTTAATCTGTCATGATCCTTTTTTCAACTTATCCAGCCAGGTTTATTGATTTGAAGAAATGCTCTTGCAGCAAAACTTAATTACTGAACTCCGGAGATAGGTTAAGCTGCATTGGAAATTACTGAAATGTTAAGAATATGTTTGAATTGCTGGTAAAGAATATGCCTAAAATTCATCAAGTAAAAACAAGAGTTTCATAAACTTTTACAAAATATTTGTACTATTTATGGAAAAATAAATAGAAAAATTGACATCATAAATAAGAAATCAGACGAATTACTATTGAGGAATTGAGAATCTTGACAGTGGCCATTTTAATAATAAATGTATTTCCACATCAAGAAATTTTGTTCGCTTTAGCTATTAACCACTGAAATGATAAATACAGACGGAAGCCCCGAAGCCCCGAAACAGCGTCAACAATGGGACTGAATTTAAGTGAGTTTCTTCATATTAAAATGCCCCTAGAACTGGTCAATATAAAAGTGGTCCTATTTGTGAGGTGGTCTAGCGCGGGGTGGCCCTATGTGTCGGATGGTCTCTTAGCGCGGGTGGTTCTATGTGTCGGATGGTCTCTTAGCGGGGTGGTCCTATGTCTGAGATGGTCTCTTATCAGGCTGGTCCTATTTGTGAGGTGGTCTAGCGCGGGGTGGTCCTATGTGTCGGATGGTCTCTTAGCGCGGGTGGTCCTTTGTATCGGATGGTCTCTTAGCGGGTGGTCCTATGTCTGAGATGGTCTCTTAGCAGGCTGGTCCTATTTGTGAGGTGGTCTTCTAGCGCTGGTGGTCCTATTTGTGGGATGGTCTCTTACTGAGTGGTCCTATTTGTGAGGTGGTCTCCATGCGGGGTGGTCCTATTTGTAAGATGGTCTCTCAGCGCTGGTGATCCTATTTGTGGGACATACTCTTAGTGAGGTGGTTCTATTTGTGAGGTGGTTTCTTGGCGGAGTTGTCCTGTTTGTAGAATGGCCTCTTAGCGTCCAATCCTGGCCGTCCCTTTAATTATGCTGTTAAAAACGCATATCATACATTCTAAATACAACATAGCTGTATGCTTATTTTATATAGCTGTTATGAAAAGAATATGATATTTGCAACACGAATTTGAAAGTCAAAATTCTTTTGAAGTGATGGCCTTATAGTTTCTGTAGTTTAAAGGTGTAGACCCTAAGGTCATGATTTTGGTCACGCTGCTGATGTTGAGACGGTTATATGACGTATCATACACTTGATAAGAACAGACGCAAAATGCACTTTAAGGGTATGGAGCAAAGTCATACATATATTCATTTTTTCTTGCATTTTAAAGCTTCGTGTTAGTTTAATTGCTTGAAGTTGTCAAAGCTGTTAAAGGTATCTCAAACTGACATTTATGTTTAATTTCAATTGTGCCGTTTCTAAATATATTGCCATTTACTGATTAAAGAGGCATGCATCTGACTTTGTTTGAAAGCTCTGGGTGGGCCGGGGGTGGGGGTGGACGGTTTGGGGTTAGGGTGGGCGGTGGGGATTGGAAGGTAAGTTCATGGAGGTTGCAGCATTCAGTACTACTTACATTCATTTCTAAAATGTTGAAAATATCAAAACATGAGAAATTATTGGCTTTGGGAATCGACCAATTAGATTACAGCATTTGCGCAAGTCATGCAACGACAGAAATTACTGATCAGGATTCGCTTTCTGATTGTTATTCCATGAATTTCTGGAGGCAAGGCATGCATTCACTCTCCCCGAGTAAATATAATTCCTTGTTGACCATTTTGTTGACCATGTTAACGTGTGGGCCAACATTATCAGTGGTGACCCCACGTACTGATGTTGACTGCTACTAGGGATACAGATTGTATCCCCAGTAGCAGGAGCGATTTTTGAGCAACTGAACAGCGATCAACTGTAGCATTTCAAACTGGGTGTGGAAGATGGGTTTTATGGTTTCCGGTTTTGTTTCCGTTGCAAGATTAAAGAGTACCTGCGGGGTCATGGAATTTGCGACGATATTGTTCCTTAACATTTCCAGATAAATAGCCAGTTCTCTAGTTTTTTCTTAATTTATCAAAAAGGGCTTCTTTATTTTCCCTCACATTGTTCAGAAACCGAGTTAAATTGCTTGCCAAAGCCGACATAAACTCCTTATCTATTCGACTGTACGTGTCATAATTTGCGCAAATCTCGGTCTCCTCAACAAACAGGTTATAACGCTCAGGGGTTGCCAGCAGTGTGTTCAAGTCGACATCTTGCTTATCCATGTTCGCAGCGGCAAGTGCTAATGTACTCAATGGTATAAGCAAGTCCGAGCACAGGTCTTGCTGCATGGTCCTCATGACGTCCTCATGACGTCCTCATGACGTCCTCATGACGTCCTCATGACGTCCCAAGCTTCCTCCAGTTCGGCGTCTTTTTTCAACAGGTCTGCCCTGTTTTGCTTCAGATTCTCATACTGTTTCTTTTCCTGGCTCATATATATATCAACACCGAGCGAAACAAGTGACAACACCATGCCGAGACCCGTGACGATATTAGCCATTGAACTCACAACTGTTCCTAAAAATAAAAACAAAACAAAACGCCAACTCATATATGTGAGCAAAAACTTTAAAAATGCAGCAGCTGACACAACAGATTTTCGTTTTGTTTATTTTGAGTTGATAAAAATATTCCTATTTATTTTTCAACTCACCAAATTCAGATATCCTACTGAAATCAATAGTTACTGATGGTAATTGCATTTGAAGGATCACATTTTTCAACTAATAACTTTTGTTAATCGTGGAAGTGAACATTTGCGAAATGGTCCGAGTTGGTGGATGACCATATATATTCGGATCGTTGTAGCTAGAACCAACGGCAGTTGCAGTGCGGCTATGAACATCGCAGAAGATAGGCTATCTTGAATTTTTTTTATATTCTTCTAAAGCGGTACCGAAATCTTGCTCAATGTTTAAATCTTCGAAATCTGAAAAAGGGACAATACAGTGTATATTAAACGACAATGGGTGTATTTTATCCCGCAGACAGGGAAATATGGGGAGGCGCTGTAACTAGACTCACAAAGTGGGCGCAACAAGGAGGAATTTCCCGTTTTCTGTTTAAAAATCATTACAAAACCTGTTTTCGGTTGTACATTTTGGGCAATTCTTAAGAATTATATTCCTGTTCATTCATTCCTTCCATCTTTGATTTATATATTAAATGTATATAAACATAAGGACAAAAGTTCTGTCCAGGTGGGGGAAATTGGGATCTGTGGCAGTGGGGAAAACTTTTTTGAACTTAAAATGTTAAAAATAAACGAATAAATCATACGATCAATAATGAAATTGAAAAAGTGTACACTTTTTTGAGCGAGGGTGCCCCTATTCCAAGACCGACTGTGAGAATACTGTTTCAGTCATAAAATTAATTTTTGCTCTAAAATGCAGCGAAATGGTCACTCTTTATTATTTTTAACATCAGAGCAACAGATCCCAATCCCACCACCTGGACAGAACTTTTGTCCTTATATTTCATTTAAAAAAAAAACAAAAACAACGTGTAACAAAATATTTCAGGTAATGTAATCAGAAAGCAAATTATTCAATACTTATTATAAAGGTGTCATTTACCGAGGAAATGGCCCAAAGCCTGAGTGGTTTGCTTGGACACCGCTAGGTGGAGCTGTTTAAGTTCTGTGAGTTCGTCTCTTAACGCGATGACGTCATGGAAGCACGTTAATGCGTTGTCCTGAAACGCTTGAATATCTCCGAACTCTCGCTTGAAATCTCGTTGTTTTCTTTCAACTCTCGGTCTCAGTATATTCTCTATTTCTTTCCTTTAGAAGATAAAACAAAACAGGAAGCTGGTAAATTTAGAAGAAAAAGAAGAAGAAAAAATGGAAGAGAAGGAGAAGGAGGAGACGAAGAAGAAGAAGAAGAAGAAGAAGAAGAGAAAAAGAAAAAGAAGAAAAGGGACATAGGAAATTAGAAGAACATGAACAAACTCACTTCCACTTGCTCACGTCGGGAAAGTACAAGCATCCTTTCATTGTCTGCACAGCCCTTAGCGTCGTTGAGACGGTCACTGCCACGACAGTCACCACCAGCGATCTTGTGTAAAAAACGCAAAAAGCGATAGAAGTACCACTGAGAATCCTCACAGTAAACATTAAAAAAGCATCTTAGATTTATAATATAAAAGGTTGGTATAGTGCTGAAAATTAGCACTTTTTCTTGCAATAAATGGATAAATGATAATAATAATAATAATAAAAAAACATTTCACACTCATTTTCGTTGATAGCCGAAGGTAAATTGGGCAGAGAACTTGGTGTTGCTATGGCAACTGTTATAATATGGTTATGTTACAACGGTGATAAGTAAAAAATAAGTAAAAGCAAAACAAAACAAAAACAAAGCAAAAAAAAAAAACAACAAAAAACAAAAAAAAAAACAAAAACAAAAAAAAAACAAAAAAAACAAAAAACAAACAAACAGAAAACACACACACACATACACACACACAGATATATATATATATATATATATATATATATATATATATATATATATATATATATATATATATATATATATATATATATATATATATAACTTTACAACATCCGTGTATATAAACTATAATTAAATTTAAGCTATTTGGACGCGTATAGAAAATACTGAAAGAAGAAAATAACAGAGTAATATATCGATTCTTACATCAATAAGAATATAAATCTCTTGTGACGGCGATCACTTACTGTTCAATATGGCGGCATCTTCTGTAAAAGAAAACTTATTTGAATATAATCTTACCGGTGATACTTAAGAATAAGCAAGCTCAGGAAAGCCCACCCTCTCGTGCCCACCCCCCCCCCCCCCCCTTTGCAAATATCCACCTTCTGTGGAAAGCCAACCATCTTGTGGCTCTCGGTATAAACAACCAGCTTCTCAGGAAACTCCATCCCCTGTGCAAACAACCATCTTCTCTGTGAAACCCACCCTCCCATGCCACAGCGGAACACTGTCTCGTGCCCCCATTATGATTTTCCCCAATTTTTATTTACCATTCATACATTCGAAGTGTAAGAATGGGTCGACCGCCCACACGGTTTCCGTGCCGTTTTCTTGTAGCACCTTGAAGCCCGCTCGGCTCACGGACAACACATGTCCGGTGTAACAGGCTATCTTGCCCCCCCCCCCCCTGTACAGCTTCCACCCCCGGGGGGGGAAGCGAGACTAGGCTATCTTCCCCCCCCCCCTGGGATATTTTGTCACCTCCATAAAAAACTGAATAAATGAAACAAATACTTAACTGAAACAGAACTTTTAATAGTAAATGATCTTCATACAGTACAATTTCTTCTGTGCTTGAAAATTATCAAGTTTTTGCGTAATTCAACAGTCATTCACACAATTCACTGCAGTTCACTGCGCTTTTGGTCCAACCAGTAAATAAATGCCGATTTATTTTCATTTATTTTTATTTATTTTCATTCACTACTTCTTTTCAATATTTCCTCTACTGATCAAGTAATTAAATTACAATCAAAATAAAAAAAATGAAATGCTCATACCCTTTGCATACCCTTTTAAACTTCTCAATTCGGAGTAAACTTTTGCCGCAAAATCCATTTCCCTGAGATTGTTTGTACTGTTATGCATTATTGTCGAATACAATTGATCAATCAAAATGGATTATAAAAAGAGATGTGGCTTTATTGCAGTCAACTAAATCCCCCGATAACTGTGAATATATAGCGAGTATACAGACGGATTACCCTTTATGTAAAATACAACTAAAAAAACTTTTATTTTAGGGGGGGGGGCAAAATATCCCAGGTAGGGGGAAGCTGAACAGGGGGCAGAATATCCCAGAGGGGGGGGGGGGGAGATAGCCTAGTTTGGCTTCCCCCCAGGGGGCAAGATATACTGTTACACCGGACAGTTCCGCTCTGTACGCCTTCATCGCTATGTACACCCCACTCTCGTTTCTGATACCTGTACCCGTAAGAAAACAGTGTCATATTGCAATGTACACTCCACTCTCGTTTCTGATACCTGTACCGGTAAGAAAACAGTGTCATATTGCAATGTACACTCCACTCTCGTTTCTGATACCTGTACCTGTAAGAAAACTGTGTTATATTGCAATGTACACTCCACTCTCTTTCTGGTACCTGTACCGGTAAGAAAACAGTGTCATATTGCAATGTACACTCCACTCTCTTTTCTGATACCTGTACCTGTAAGAAAACTGTGTTATACTGCAATGTACACTCCACTCTCTTTCTGATACCTGTACCCGTAAGAAAACAGTGTCATATTGCAATGTACACTCCACTTTCGTTTCTGGTACCTGTACCCGTAAGAAAACAGTGTCATATTGCAATGTACACTCCACTCTCGTTTCTGATACCTGTACCGGTAAGAAAACAGTGTCATATTGCAATGTACACTCCACTCTCTTTTCTGATACCTGTACCTGTAAGAAAACTGTGTTATATTGCAATGTACACTCCACTCTCTTTCTGGTACCTGTACCCGTAAGAAAACAGTGTCATATTGCAATGTACACTCCACTCTCGTTTCTGGTACCTGTACCCGTAAGAAAACAGTGCTATCTACAGCTAAGAACCCGAGAGTGAGGGTGTAATATGGACTTGGGTTTTGTTTTTCGGAGGGAGGGGGAGGGTAGGCTGGATTGGGGGTTGGGGTGTTGGTACTGCGAGGAGTCGGTGTTTGGTATATTTCTTGTGACTTAGCATTAAGTAAGCATGTACAAAATCTAATGTTAAACTGAAGCGGTAATACAAATAATATTGCGTTGGGGCGGGAGGTGTGTGTGTGCAGGGAGGGGGGTGGGGGGGGTGGTGCAAAATGATTCAACGAAATACGCTCCGAAGGTAATTTATGAAAGGCGCAACTCCATCGCTAATTTTTCGAAGCGATCCTTAACAGTGCGGCCAATGAACAAAACAAAACAGTTTAATTATATATATATATATATATATATATATATATATATATATAATTGTTTATAGTTTGGGCACATACCTATCACCCAGTTTTCTAGCTCAGGGAGTTTCATGACGCGGTAGCCAGAATGATCAATGGCTTCGTATTCAGTCTCATCGTTGATTTCAACTCGGTTGAATATTCCAAGTCCGTAAGTGGCATCTTCAGCGTACAGCGTACTTCCGGTTAGTTTTAAATAAACACAGTCTTCTGAAAAACCAGGCATTAGTATTGTATACACATTTTGTCTTGCTGTTATAATGTTAAATCGCGTTTTCCCAGAAAAGTTTAGTGTTCAATTAAAAAAGAATTGGTTTTGATATTTTAAGATATATATTTAAAGATATAAGGTAATTTCCAAAATTAAAAATATTCGAACTCGAAATATGTATTTAACATATATTTTAAAAAATATATCTATAAATATATCTTTCTAGTTCGAATATTTTTAATTTTGTAAATTAGTTGAACTGGAGACATTTTGCGCAAGTCGATTGACTTCTAAGATGTACTAAAACGTAATTAACTTGTTCATCCTTCTGCTTATATATATATATATATATATATATATATATATATATATATATATATATATATATATATATATATATATATATATATATATATATATATATATATATATATATATATAAACTATTAAACTATATAAACTAATAAACTATTTTATGAACCATCCTAAGCATATTTCGTAAGGTAAAATGGGTAGTTACCACACACGGCCAGCTCGTTCATGATCGACGTACGACCGCGGCAGAGGGCGTACTGGAAGTGACACATAGAGTCGTATCTCCTTCCGGTGTTGTTGCAAACGTAGCCACCTCTGTTTGAGCACCTGTTACCCCACCCCCCTCAAAAAATAAATAAAATTAAAAAATTATGTTCATGCAGTCATTGAAGTGAGAAATTCCGGCAGACCTTTTTAAATTAATTTTTAATTAATTTTTAATTAAAAATGGTAAGAATTTTATACTATGATGAAATAGCATGTATAGCGTTCTCGCCTCACTGGCACTGGGTAAAAGTCCCACTTTCGGTTTCGCTATGGTGATATTACACTTTCATTTCGAGAAGTGGTTCTAGGTCTAACTCAGATGTTCAAAATAAAAACGAAACGAAAACTAGGAATGAAAGTGTTTTTCAATTAATATGAGATGAACTTCTTTTTTCATTTATCAGGAAATGTGCGCTCTAATGGTTATTGTTAAATCACATAAAATGTTCCACTTCTCCGAGGCTGATTCAACCGGTTTCGTTTCAAACTACAGTGCAATCCCGTTATGTGACTCCCCCTAAAAAACAGGACCATATCGCAAATAAGGCCACTTTTCAAGAAATCATTCCACTTGTTTCTCGTGAATAAGCAAAAAAAAAAAAAAAAAAAAAAAAAAAAAAAAAAAAAAAAAAAAAAAAAAAAAAAAAAGGCCCATTGCGGATATGGGGCCACTTGATTCGTTTGCTCTGGTGGTCCTGTGTCATTATTTACTTAAAGCGCCATATAAATGGTACATGCTTCTTCGAGTTGATTTTTTGTCACCCTTGTTTTTGGTGTTTACGTATTCGGCGGTATATATAGATTTCTTAATCGGTCAAAATTGAGTGTCTTATGAGTATATTCTTCTTTATTTTTTTTAAATAAAAAAGTCCAAGCATAGTTAGCCCGAAGTGGGAGGGGGGGGGAGGTTGGTTGCCCCGGGGGAGGGGTTGTTTGCACGGACCTGCCGGATGTACCTGTTTTGTTTAGCGCACACACACTTGGCACCTTCAGACATCTGCCATTCTCCACAATGGTTGTCACTTCGCCTTCGATCTCGGCGACCGCTAGTATGTTTATTTTGGCTAGGGTCCCATATCCCGTTCACGGGGGGGTTCACCTATACATCGAGTTCATTGTGTATTCATTTTATTCATATAACAAAAAAAGGAGGATTACAATATGCTGATTTCAATTTCAGAAGAAAAGAGAACTGATAAAAAAGTGGATCGCAAAGGAAAAATGAAACGATCATGGCGAAAAGCCGGGGGCGGGGGGGGGGGGGGGGCGGGGGATTGGCACTTCATATCATATGTATTACCACGTGCGTTCGCAAAGAAAAAAAGAAGCGGAGAAAGCAAGACCACACGGAGTGAAAAAAGGATATTTTTTATTAAGTACTCCCCGTTTTCCACGCAAGGTCATTCTTTCTGAGCTGCACTCCGCTTTCGATAAAAGAGGGTAATATTTGAAACTTAGCATAACGTCTTTAATATTTTTTATGATTTATTTTCTAATTTTCATGTTATTGTTTTTTTCAAATAACTGTGTCAGAGATATTTTGATGCTTCCTTATATTATACTGGTGTGTTGTTTTTTAGTTTACGCACAGACATGAAGGAAACCCATGGGAAAAACCAGATGACTAATTGTGAATAGAGTTAAATCCGAAGATGGCGCCACCGGTCTGACTGCAGTCACGTGATCCGATTTGCTGGGCCCACCCTACTCTCGGGTTTGGGCACTCACATACCAACGTATTACCATGCGAGCCCATTGAAACAAAGGAAGAAGAAAAGCGGGATAAACGGGAAAAGGGGTGGGATACAAACATAATATGTTTCCTTTGAATTTTGCTTACCTCCTCTTTAAGATGATTGAAGTGTTAAACGAGTAAAAAACTGTGTCAATTTGGAGTTAATTTGCATGGAAGGGAAGTGCAGGTACGGCGGTAGTTTAGAACGAAATCCACGGGCAGGACACGGAAACCCAACGCAAATATAAATACATTCCAAAAAATAAGGCAAAAAGTGCTCATTGAAACATACAATACCGGCAAGTTTTTTTTACAAACTCAATAAAAAACGCTTTTTTTAAAAAAAAAGTCCCCAAAATATATTGCTGGTTTTGGAAGCTAGGAAACCACAAACCAGTTTTGAACATGTTTCTGCTAAACGCTTTGAATGTCCTGTACTCCTCCACTGCAGCTGATAAAATTGGAAGAAAGACCCCTAAATATTCACCTTAATTAAAAAAAATAATCACGTGTTTACGTAGTAATTATTTTTTTCTTATCAGATACATTTCCTTTTCTCATGAAAAACTGAAATTTCTTAATTTAAAAAAATAAAAAAGGCTGATTAAAATATTTATCTTGAGGCTTATTTTTTAAATAAAATTTTTTACCTGCTATATCAAAATAAAAAAAAAACCAACACTGCAAGGACAACGTGGAAAAATTTATTTCATTTCGCCATATCTATTCCAATTTTCACGGATGCTAAATATCAGCTCTATTTGCTACGTTTTGTTTTATTTCTAATGGTGTAACACTGTGGCCTTTAATTGGCTTTATTCTGAGTCATCCAGAGTCAAACTTAAACACTGGCTTCTGAAAGATTTGCATCTATATATATATATATATATATATATATATATATATATATATATATATATATATATATATATATATATATATATATATATATATATATATATATATATATATATATATATATATATTTATTTGCACCTCAGTGCTTGACCGTAGCTTTGTGTGTGGAACTGCGTCACGGAAGTCGATTCATATCTCCATCTTCAAACCTCTCTCCCCCAAAAAACCTTACCTGCATGGTTATAATTTCTTAAAGGATGACCATAGGACCCAGTGGGCGTTTATTTTGAATTCCGTGAAAATTTACTACAGCGGTCTATTAGCGGGTATCTTAAAGGTTTATGAATTTTTAAAATATATTTTAAAAAAAATTGAGCTCCAGTTTGGGTATCCATTGACAAAATTGATGGGAATTGACACAACGGAAGGCAAACTATGAACTTTCTTTTCACGCAGATTCAGATTTGCATCCAGTTTTCACATGGAGCATGACGGCGTGACAAAAGTTGCATTCCTCGCCAATATTCCCAGCGAATATTCCCCCCCACTCCACCTCCCCTCCCCCTCCCCAGTACAAGCATGCGATCCTCTGCTTCACGCTAACTCCAGAATTCTAACACAATTCAAATTAGAAGGTTTGTAATCATTCCAGGCGAATCTCCAGGTCATATGCTGTTTTATAGGGGATATTGTTGCAGCTGGGGTATGTTTTACTGAAAGTGTGTGTGTGTGGGGGGGGGGGGGGGGGTATACTGATCCTTGATGACACGAAATGAACCACAAATGACTACGTTTTTCGAACGCCATAGGTTTCTGTACTTATTTCTCATCAATAAAATTATTCCAAGTGAAGCCATCATATTATCATAACTATAGCATTATAATTATAATCTGAGAGGGGGGAGGGGGGGAGAGGGGGTGTAATAACTGCGGAGGTAATGCAACGCGGGGGGAATGAAACAGAGGAATGGGTAATGAAATAAAGGAATTGGTGGGTAAAAAATTGTCTTCATATTGGACATCAAATTCCTGATACTACCAAAAAAAAAAAAAAAAAGAAGAGAAACATAAGGGATGCTTAATTTCTGTTTTGGGATTGATATAAATTACGCTGTTTCCCGCCGAGTATCACTTGTATGAAGAAACGGCCGTTCTCGGTGTGAACTGCAGCTTAAAGAAATTTTCAGTACCAACTGAACATTTAAAAAAAAAATTATGTAAACTTTCGCTTCTTATATAAACAAAACTGAACATTTTTTCTTTCAAACAATTTACATGTAACAATCGGCTCTTGTTTGAATTTCAATTTGAATTTCAATGACCAGCATGGATATCTGCCCTCATTCATGAGTTTACAAACCAAACTCTTTTTTTTCGCTCAGCTGGTTTCTCGGTAGCATGAGAAACTTTTTGGCTGCTTTCACTGTTGGCTAAAAACAGAAAGTGAGCAGCATCTGATATGGATAGGAAATTATTAAAATGGGAAGTGTTGACTTGTAAAAAGATTGTTGTTACAGCTTCAGTTGGATTTTTTTTCGGATATAATGTGCCCATTTGAGAGAGGTAACAACAATATCATAACGTATAGAAAACATAGCTGAAATAATAAGCAAGAATATAACAAGACGAAGGAAATAAAAAAATACATTAGTTATAATATAAATTATATAAAATTATACGAATTAAAATCAAATTACAAACTCTAAGTTGTAACTTTTAAAAACAATGGAAGTTGAAATAGATTCAGGGAATACAAAACGCACTTTTAAAAATGCCATTGAAGAATTTTGCCTCGAAACAACTGCTGCTGGGTTTTCGAAAGTGTTTCAACAACAGCGCAAAGTTGGAAAAGTTGTGTGGATAATTTTAATCATCACTGCACTGGGTGTCAATGTGCTTCACCTGGGTTCACTTCTGAAGGAGTACTACACATATCCGGTTAGAGAAACCCTTCACTATTCAGACGAACCTCCGATTTTTCCGTCAGTTACTATCTGTAATAACAATCCGATTCGATCCTCGTTTGTCCAAGAGGGTTACTTCACATCATCATACATACTGGAAATACTCGAGAAGTACAACTTCACGCAAATATCCAATCATGTGGGTCACGATTATCGGAATTTCATTATGAAATGTGAAAATAAAGTTGACGGAGAAAGAATGAAAAGTTGTGACAGAATAACACTTCACCAAAGCGCGTTATATTTCAACTGTTTCACTCTACCGGGTGGTTTCTACGCCCAAAATAATGTCGATGAATATTTCCTGCATTCAGACCTAAAAGATAAGGGTTTATTTTTAAAGTTGTATCTGGATAACACAAACGAATTCAGGCAGTATGATATCGGCGCCCGAGTGGTAATTCACGAACCTGGCACGATCCCACTTCCGGAACGGTTTGGTGTAACCGTACAACCAGGTCGTGACACATATATAAGCCTAGAACAAAACCTGCGTATAAAGCTGGGAGCCCCATATAGCAACTGCACGAAATCCGCTCCCCTAGACGGCTTCGCCTCATTCACGTACTCAACTGACGGATGCATTGAGGCCTGTCTGGCAATGAGTATATACAAAATCAATGGTTGTTTCTATAAATATACGGTGGTTCCAGACCCCTGGAGAGAAAATAAGAATGGCGTATGCAGGGGTGTAGAGCTGGGGAGATCAGAGTACAAGCACTGCTTTAGTGACTGTGAAGAAAAGTGTGTCTATAGAAGTAACAGCCTTGTCATAGACCATCACATTTGGCCTGACGCAGAGTACCCTTATCCCTTAGACACCCAATATACTGACTGGGATAATTTTATTGGCAGAGAAAGGAGAGCTGATTTGATTGACAGGTGGCACAAGGGAAACAAAACGCCATATAGGCAATGGGAAAAGACGAACTTAGCACATGTTTATATCTATTTTCGCGAACAGAAAGTGAAAGTGAACGAGGAGAGAAGCGTGTTCACTGTGTGGACTCTGTTTGCGGATGTCGGTGGTATACTGGGCCTCTACATTGGCATGTCGGCGGTGACCCTTGTAGAATTCGTCATTCTACCATTAACTCTTATTTCGGTAGGCATTCGTCAAATGAAGCAAGGCCTGAAAAGTAAAAATGTTTCACCCACAGCATAAAATACATACATTTTATAACTCTTTATTGTTGCACCTTTTGAAATTCGCCTTTCCCCATTTTGGCAACTGGAGAAAATCCTCCCTTATCCGAGATTTTTGTAAAAGCTGGAGAAATTCCCTACATATATACGTATAATATATGACTAGCCCACCATTCATTTTTCACTAGATTTTCTCCGGAAGCCCCTTCAAGACGCTGGATTTTCTCCGGAATTCACTTCATGGTGCTTGATTTTCTTCGGAATTCACTTCATGAGGCTGGATTTTCTCCGGAGTTCACTTCATGATGCTATTCGGCTGTGCATCATTTCATACATTTAAACCCTCACTCTTGTATTTTTTGTCAGAACTTTTTTTCAGCTTTTTTGTCAACATTTTTTCAGCATTTTTGTCAGCATTTTGTGAGCATTTTTGTCAGCATTTTTGTCAGCATTTTGTCAGCATTTTTGTCAGCATTTTGTCAGCATTTTTGCCAGCATTTTGTCAGCATTTTTGTCAGCATTTTGTCAGCATTTTTGTCAGCATTTTGTCAGCATTTTTTTTCAGCTTTTTGTGAGCATTTTTGTGAGCATTTTTGTGAGCATTTTGTGAGCATTTTTGTGAGCATTTTTGTCAGCATTTTGTCAGCATTTTTGTCAGCATTTTGTGAGCATTTTTGTCAGCATTTTGTCAGCATTTTTGTCAGCATTTTGTCAGCATTTTTGTCAGCATTTTGTGAGCATTTTTGTCAGCATTTTGTCAGCATTTTTGTCAGTAGTTTTGTCAGCATTTTGTAGCACTTTTACCTCGACGTTTTCTACATTTCTACATCTTTGGTAGAAGCTTTGACATGACAACGGATCAAGTAGCGTGTATATATTTTTGCGTTTTTATTTCTCTTTCTATTTACACGACGTCACCCATCACTCACAGATTTATCTTCTTGTACCCATGACATGACATGTTGCGTCATAAGTATTGCTTGATTTAAATACCCTAAATCAGTGTGTTTTCAGTATAAATAAAACCACGACAGAGGCTGCAAAAATTTTTATTTTGATATTTTGCAAGATGAGGTGAACAAATGGTCATGGCCATATCACTTAGAAAATCACAATTCAAAGTGAAACAGAATATAGCCCTCACAGTTTAATTAGAACATGTCCTTTAGTATATACGGATTCATAATTAAATTCCGAAACATGCTGTTTGAAAACACAACACATCTCACCTTTTAGTTTAAAAAAGGAAGATACAGAGGTGAGTTCACGCGCACAGCAACTGACAGACGACTGACAGCGTTCCAGCACTTAGTGACGTGTTGAAACGAGAACTGCCTTATCAACCCCTCCCCCCCAAAAAAAAAGAAGAATAAAAAGAGACAATCACAAAAGCCCCTAAACACCCTGACTATATTTTTTATTCACCAAATAGTGCGTTTTACATCCATTCACAAGCTGTATGCTTGAAATACTAAAATTTTTTTTTGTGTGTGTCAGAAATAATAAACTGTATCCATTGTTAGTGTCATTGAAATGATACGAACTGTTTCTGTAATACGGTCGCCATTTGGCAGTGCCGCTCCTCGTACAGTTCATCAGAAAGGTCGTCATTTGACAGTGCCGCTCCTCGTAGATCAGGAAGACTATCGCTGCAAAGATGTGGGTGGGATCTCGTCTAAATTCTGAATTTCCCGCTTTTTTCCCGCTGAAAACCTGTTCCTGAACTTTGCTCTGTTAAAAAAGAAGTCAATGAAGTATCTCGTTACACGAACAAGGAAACTTACATGGGTCAATGTTTTCGCACTGGGGAATATTTTAAAAATGTGCAATTAAAAAAAGGTTTACGAAAAATAATTAGTGTAATTAATAGCAACTGGGTGAGAATCTGTTTTGCAGGTAAGATCAGGGTATTGAGCATTTACTACAGGGTATTGAGCATTTACTAGCAGTCGGCGGATAGAACACAACAGTGGAAAGTTTCGAGTACGTATGCACATACCTCAGTGTGTTATCTGTGAACATCAAAAATAGAAGTACAGATATGGACAGAATGCATACACTTAACGCGACGTAAAAAGCTATCTGTGTATCTGAAAATATTAATATTAGTGCATTTTAAAGTATTTCCTAATGGGGATAGATGATGGGGGTGGGTGCTTTGTATTGGATTCAGGCACGCGTGGAAGGCCTGTGAAGGGACCGCACAGTTTATCAGCCTTGCAAAAGTGTCCCAATCTGATACAAACAGCACCAGTTCCATGATCTATCGCTATTATAACACGAACACACAAATTCATGCCTTAGAGCAGCAAACGGATCTAACAGTATCACAATCACGTCCATTGTTTATTTCGGATTATGTTGCCAATGCTATATAACTGAAATGAAAAATTGTCTCTTGCTCATTAAACATGTTAACTGGAATAATTGTAAATATTTGAATATATTATGACAATAAATAAATAAACTTTTCTGTGATTGAAATGACTGTAAGTGTGCATTAGTCTGGTTATATAGGCAAGAATTCAGTCCCTTGCTATAAATAGTAATATGACTCACCAGACATCTTATTTGTTTTTCCTTTGTCAGTTGGTGCAGCAACATTTTCATTTGAAATAATTCTGTCTGAAATGTACAAGACGTAAAAGTAAATATTGTGAGAAATCCTGAACATCTCTCACTATGAAGACCTGATGAAAAGCAAACCACCCAGCAAACAACCGACGCCTTTTTTTGGCTGAAAAAGGTTGGATTTTGGTCGCCACGATTTCACAACCATATTCTGACCTATTTCCCCAAATCCCGACATTATTCCGACGTCGAGGCGACGTCGGATTTCTGACGTCATTCCGACGTTGCAAAAACGACTAAAAAGCGATGAACATTATTATCGCTCACCGGAATTGGAAGTCATTTTGAAAAAGAGGGAGAAAAAACGTAATTTTTACATGAAAATTTTAGAATTTTGATGGCGCGTCGGTAGTTTTCTTCCTAGATTCTAAAAATTTACATGGCAAATGCTTTCGTATGTATTTCCCAACAGCAGTTTAATGATTAGTTATCTATTAATTATATAACTCTAGTCAGTTTCAGGTCGGAATCCGACGTCGGTTCCAAGTATATATACAACCTAAAACCGACTTAATTCCGACGTCGGATTTAGGTCGGAACCCGACGTCATTCTGACGTTGAAAACCCGACGTCGGTTCCATTTCATATACAACCAAAACCGACAAGTCAGAAACGTCGGATTACGACGTCGACCCGACGTCATTCTGACGTCTTGATGTTTGCTGGGTGCAGGCTGTTGGTGTAGAAATGTCAGACGCACTCAAAATGTTAATATATTTCTGTGCGAGTGTCAGATTTATATGCATAGAATAACATTAATAAACCAGCTGCGTTCCTCAGAATTTCGTTTGGGGGCGACGGTTAGTTCAGTTGGTCATAGCGTTGGTCCGAACCTGCCAATGCCCTGGGTTTTAATCCTGGTGGGGGTGGTGAGTAGGGAATTGACCTTGGCTCCGATTGCCTCAGCTAGGAGAACACAGTATGTTAGATCACCTATCACAGAACTTGGAATTATCGCCCACTGAACTTAAAAAAGCCACCCCTTAAAATACTTTAATTAAAACATTACCAGCACAAGACGCGCCCTGAAATCCGTCAAAGCAGTCACAGGTGAAGGTCGCCTGGCCGTCCACGCACGTCCCGTTGTTACAGCTCACATCCACACAGTCATCAACATCTGCCAGTCACACAAAAACCTCAATATCAGCGGGATTTTATGGATATCCCCATAGCAACGGACATCTATAGCAACCAAGTACCAACCAGACAACATGACCTAACACTCCATTGTTTCAAATAAGAGTTCACTTTTTTTTTGCTATTAGCGAAACAAAGCCTTAGCCTATTCTAGTCAAAGCCTATTCTGGAATAAACTGTACGTAATGTAAGGACAATTCAACTTCTCTGCATATTTCGGGTAGATTGAGCCTCATGAGTCTATTCCGGGCTTCGATCCGTAGTGCCTTATTCCGCCTCCAACAAATATCTATAGACTCTGATTTGCTGGACGTATTTTTATTTCAAATATGGAGAGCTATCTCTTAATTTTGTTCGTCATACGATTAAAGTCAACCCTTCGAAGCTGCCGATTTCACGCGGATGTGACATCACCTGTTTCGCACAGATTTCCGGTGTAGCCCAGTAAACAGTCACAGTGGAATGAGCCGCGGGTGTTTTGGCACGGGCCGCGGTGATGGCAGGGGTTCGAATCGCATTCGTCCACATCTGTACCGTGGAAAAAAATGGGCTATACTAAGAAGGGAATTAAAATAATTATTTTCGTTAAATCTGACTCATAAACGGGGGTGGGAGTGGGGGGGGGGGGGTTGGGGAGTTGGAGTGGGGGGGGGGAGAGGGGAAACACATACGCATGACAATTCTTGAAGTTTACTACAAAACATAGGGAAGGCAAGCCATTAATATCCCACGCAAAATGTTGTTTTAACAATAAGGAAATGAATGATTTTTTTTAATTTCGATGTTAGTGTCGATATCTTATCATAACACTGGTACTGCAATGAAGCAGTTTGTAAATATCACCTGACTATATGGTAAAAAAAGAATCTAAAAATATAACCTTCTTCACAAGACGGACCCTGAAATCCCTGGAAGCACTGGCATGTGTATTCAGCAATACCATCCCTGCACACCCCACTGCCGTTACATGCTACTCCCTCACAGTCGTCTATATCTGTGCGAGAAATGTCTCCGATACTTGCGTCGCAAATAGGACTACAACTTCTGTTTCTAATGCAGACTGCACAGATTTTACTCTTCAAGATTTGAATATGAAAACTTAAAAGATTTGAAATTGACAGTGCAGTAAACAGTGCATGTCGATGAAGAGTGTTGTTTGTCAAGTAAGTACTGTTTATTGATAAAGAACTAATTTTCTAAGCGGTAAATAATTTTATGTACCGTAGGACCGCTTTAAAACGACATCGGATATCACATACAGCTTATAACGACATAATCATGTCGACACATATAAGCTTTTCCTTGTTCAAAACTCGGCTATAACGACATATCTTTTCGGTCACAGCCATGTCGCTATGACAGTCACACCTAAATAACCCGTGGCTGTTGACACAGCTGGCCCAATTAATACATGGACCCGACTCGATATGTCGCTACGATGGGGTTACACCGTGACGTCACCTACAGCACCCACCTGTTTCACACACAGCACCAGTATAACCAGGCAGACAGTCACACCTAAATGACCCATTGTTGTTGACACAGGCGGCCCCATTAGTACATGGACCTGACTCGCATTCGTCAATATCTGCAGAGAAGAGAGGCAAATAGAGAAATTCATTGCAACAGTTAAAAGCAAACAAATGAACACGCCCACAATGATTGCTTTGGCAGTTTGCCAAAAAGAATTCTTCTAGAGCGGACTACATAAGGAATATTCACGCAAAATTTGAAAGCAATCCGACCAACACTTTAAGTGAGAAGTAGTTTGAAAAAGCATTCACTTATGTGATGCTTATGTGACTTATGAAAATCAAATTCACAGCGGTAGTTAAATGTGAGCACTTCCGGGGACTGCCGGACGACGCGAAGACATGCTGCTTATAGTTCTGTGCACTTATTTAGTATTAATAAGAACCTCATTTCTCCAGCGAAATGTTAAACACTTGGCAAAAATTAAAACGTGAAAATACTTCCTTCAATGGGTTATTTCTTGAATAGTATATTGAAAACAACACAGCTTGAATACGTTTTATCACCCGAGGAGTGTTTGGTTTTTGTTGACTTAAGGTTTTATTGACTGATCAGGCATACTCCATGTTAGCTATTTACGCAGTGAGAGCTCGCACAAAGCTGAGAAACTGTGTGTTCTGTACAGCACGTTAAATGCTCTGAATTTACTTGCAAAAATACACTCCTTTTCACATAGCGTTTTAAACAAGAAAACGAAATCGAGGTCGAAAATAAAAAAAAATCATGCACACGTCCATATCAAGTTCTACTAAGTCCCATGTTTCGTGGCCCTAGGGTCCGTAGTGCCAGTGTAGGAGATGACACGAGAAATCCGATCACTGTCAAGAAAAAAGATACCAACGACTGCTCGAACAAATTCATATAGCTCTTGCAAGCCAAAGGCTTGATATGAGCAGTAGGACCTCTTTGTAACGACATCGGATATCACGACATACAGCTTATAACGACATAATTATTTCGACACATATAAACTTTTCCCTGTTTAATACTCGGTTATAACGACGTGTCGGTTGTAACGACACATCTTCTCGGCCCGAGCCATGTCGCTGTGACGGGGTTGCACTGTACTGTAAAGCATTTTGTCTTGTTGTATTTCATCTGTGACGTCTACCTGTTTCATACACTACACCCGTACAATTAGGCGGACGGTCACACCTAAACGACAAGTTCCTGTTGACACAGGTGGCCCCATTAGTCCATAGGCCCCACTGCTTATGTCGCTACGACGGGGTTGCACTGTGACGTCACCTATAGCACCTACCTGTTTCACACACAGCACCAGTATAACCAGGCAGACAGTCACACCTAAATGACCGATGGTTGTTGACACAGGTGGCCCCATTAGTACATGGACCCGACTCGCATTCGTCAATATCTGCAGAGAAGAGAGGCAAATAGAGAAATTCCTTGCAACAGTTAAAAGCAAACAAATGAACACGCCCACAATGATTTTTCGGCAGTTTGCCATAAGAATTCTTCTAGAGCGGACTGTCTAAGGAATATTCACACAAAATTTGAAAGCAATCTGACCTGTAGGTGAAGACGTAGTTTGAAAAAGAATTCACTTATGTGACGCTTATTAGACTAATGAAAAACACATTCACATCGGTAGTTAAATGTGAGCACTTTCTGGGACTGTCAGACGACGCGAAGACATGTTGCTTATAGCTTTGTGTACTTTAGTATTAACTAGAACCTCATTTCGCTAGCGAAATGTTAAACACTTGATAAAAACTAAAGCGTAAAACTACTTCCTTCAATGGGTTACTTCTTGAATAATATATTCCAAACAACACAGCTTGAATAGGTCTTATAAACCGAGTAGTGTTTGGTTTTTGTTGCCTTAAGGTTTGATTGACTGATCAGACATACTCCGTGTTATCTATTTACGTAGTGAGAGCTCGCACAAAGCTGAGCAGCTGTGTGTTCTGTGCTACGCGTTAAGTGCTTCGCATTTGCTTGCAAAAATTACACTCTTTTCAAACGGCGTTTTAAACAAGAAAACGAAATCGAAGGCGATCCCGCGCTATTCATGCACTGCCCATTTACACACGGCGACTGCATTCATCAATATCTAAAACCAAAAGGGTCGTTTTCACAGCATATTCTACGCACAGCACACCAAAATACTCGAAAATATTCCTTTTGAACAGCGTTACGTCTGCTACCGGGAATAAATTCGTATCCAAAGAGAAAAAAATGAGAAAATCCAGATTTAATTAACTATAGCGAGTAGAGTGTCAAATTCCCAGTTGTTTCCATGGGCACCATTTACGTTACAATGAAGTCCTTTATGCCAGTACTACATCTTTTTCTAACTCAAAGATAATCGTGGTAATCGTGGCTTGACAATTAAAACCAATATTAGACTATAATTTTAATTTCCACCACTTTTATTTAAGCTCTTTCTTATCTCCCCCCTCCGACCACCTTCCTCTCATCCAACACTCCCATTGTTCAGTTTTATTTCGGTGTCCATACCCACTGACCACCGAACAAGTTGTCATCGGACAACCGCGGCCACCACAGAATTAAAATACCCGGACAAGTGGCTACCAAAGACGATTTAAAGAACATCAGGCATAATAAAACAAGGCCTACTGTTGCATACCGACACATGGTTCGCCATCAAATCCAGGGTCGCACTCACAGCGGGCGGTACCACCTGCTGCGGAACACGTTCCGTTGCTCCCACACTTCATGATGCTGCATAAATCTGCGAATTGCATTTCATGGCAATATATCATTTGAATGACTAGTAACATCCGACACTTATTTAACTAGAATCGTATTTCGCTAGCGAATGTTAAACACTTGACAAAAATTAAAACGCAAAAATACTTCCTTCAATAGGTTATTTCTTGAATAATATAAAGTATTTTACAACATACATACAGCGTGTTATACAACTATGTACAGAGCTTATGGCACAGCATGTATGCGGCTTATAATATTCTAAAAAATCGGACCACTGTCAAGAAAAAGACTCCAGCTAAATATATTAGCAAATAACACAGCTTGAATACGTCTTATAAGCCGAGTAGTGTTTGGTTTTTGTTGACTTAAGATTTGATTGACTGATCAGACATACGCTTTGTTATCTTTATGCAGTGAGAGCTCGCACAAAGCTGATCAACTGTATGTTGTTCTGTGCTGTACGCTAAATTCTTCGCATTTACTTGCAAAAAATACACTCTTTTAACAAAGAAAACGAAATTGAAGACGGAAGTAAAAAGTGATATGCACACATTCAGATCAAGCTCTTCATAAGTCCCATGGTCCTTGGGCCCATAGTGTGAGAGAAGAAGACACAAAAATTGGAAAACTCTCAAGAAGAAAAAAAGGACGAACGGCTGCTCGCACAAATTCATATAACCCTTGCAAGCTAACAGGTTGTAAAGTGTTAATTAATAGGATAGCTATGGATTCCATTAGAATATCCTCGAGGGGAGCGGCATCCATTTCACCACTGCTATCACTATTACTACTTTTGCTACTACTATTGCTATTGCTACTACTACTGTAAGTACTTTTACTATTTATATTGCTACTGTTATGACTACTATTACTATTGTTACTACAACAATCAATTTCACTAAACAACCTCACAATCAAGATATGTTTAAAATACCTCTAACTATAACATTTAACAGAGCTTCATTTTTCTAAAACTTGATAATACTTATTACACAAGCCAAAAACGTCGTTGGTTTTCGTTTTAAATCAAGTATTTATGTATGACTCCCACTTATACATGTAAAAGGACGTACGGCGTTTACAGAGGACTTTGTATCTTCTATTGTTTCTACAAGAGGGTGAATCCGCCCATTTTCCCGTGTCAAGCATTCGAGCACAGGTCGTTCCGCCGGAGGGTTCAACTGGCTCCCAGTTAGTGTAATTCATAGGAGACCCATCGAGCCATCGCCAGTTAGCCCTGCACGCTGCACACTGGGTGGGCCTGTTGTCTTCACCATGGCTACACGCGGAACAGTCAGAAACCGACGTCGTCAACCCAATCCATGCTTCTCTGTTACCAAGGAAAGGAATTATTTTGTTTTGATTTTTCATATATTCAAGAACAAAAGTTTTGCAAAATAGAGAGTTTCTGCTGAGTTTTGCAGAGGCTGGCCGGACATAAAAATAAATAGCAGGCTTTTGTGAACATAGCACAAATATTTATATAAATTTCATTAAAATTTATCTAATATGAAGATCAGCTTTGGAATAATCATGTTATTGTTATTTCTTGATCTTTCTTTTTGTTACATGGTCACGTGATCGTCACATGACGAGATTGTTAAAAAATCACGTGATTGTCACATAACCACGTGATTCTCGCATGACCACATCACTGTCCAAAACCACATGATTGTTGCAGGACCATATGATTGTCAAAGGGCCACGTGACTGTTACATGAGCACGTGATTATTACATGACCACGTAACTTGCAATTACTCAAACGTGTCGTTTGCATAGTTGTTTTCTTCTTGGTTCAATATACTGGCAAGTTTTCTCCCAGTGACGGAAGCGCAAGTAGAGACCGCATCGTTGTAGTTCTTCTCATGTGTTGATAAAAAGTATTCATGTTCGCCCCATGTGTCGGTTTTAGAACCTGTATTTTGAGATCATTAATAAAATGTGTAAACGAAAAAGAACAGATTTTGTCTACACCTCTGCAATTCTCCAAACATACAAATAAACAAGCATGTCCAAGGACATGACCCAGCCGAGTTACCAAACAAGGAAAGAGAGAAAAAATCTGAAACGAATACTGTTATGCCAAAAAATGAAGAACTTTGTTTCTGAACGTAATTTTTCATTATTTTAATACACATAAATGAGTTTTCCCGGGTGAAATCTATAAAATCTAAAAAAAAAAAAAATAATAAAAAAACACAAGCACATCCAGGAACATGGAGAGCAGCCCACGAACGTTCACGCGTACTATTGAAAAGATTCAATAAAAAACACATCAAGAAAAAAAGAAGTAGATTGGGTTAAAAAACATTTCAAGAACTATGTAAAATGCATTTAATTCGAATTTTGAAGCTAACAAAAAAAGTGCCACCATTTTGTCAGTTTTTCGTCAATCGTAAAAAAAAGTAATAGCCAGGTGGGGGACCACCCAGGGAACATACCTGCGTAATATCAAAACGATTGGAGCAAAACTGTAGGAGCACTAGCATTTTAAAGAAAAAGTTTAACATACGCACATACATTCAAGCCCCCTATAGTGAAACGACTTACCCAGTCCGACAAAGTCGGCTGGGTTAAAAAAAGAAATTAAAAGAAAAGAAATGCTTCCTTAGACAATTTACATGGCTCTTTACCAATTGCAAGTTCTCATCGACTGACTTTATTGACATTAATTAGCTTAATTAATTAATTAACTGTGATTCAGTCTGTACAGATATTTTCAAATTAATATCTCGAGAATTTTTAAAATGACAGGTTTTTGCGCCTGTTTTAAATAAAACACTCATATGTTCAGATTTATACGAGACGCTCGTCATTCACAGATGAATCTGAAGAGAGCAATGGTCTCCAGCCCCCTCCCCCACCCCTTTCCCTCTTCACTTAAAATCTGAAGAGAACACGACTTCTTTTGTTAATATTTAGGACTATTAGACATGTTCCCTTAGGATAAAACCTGAATCACACCTCAACACCATTTTATCCTTCCCACAGACATAATTCGATAAATGAACACCATCAACACCTGCTCAGTTTCGCATTTAACACTAACCCTGCATCTTTTACCAGAATATCAAGTGTATTCACAAAGCAATATAACGTTTTGCACGTAAGAGGGTTCATAAACTGACAATAAATTATTATAACAGGGTTATGAAAACTGGTCAGTATGACATAACTTTTTAGTTCATTGTGGTTATTCTCACCTTCACCAAAACTCATGATCAAATAAAAAAAATTTCTTACCGTGAGTAAATACCACAAACAGCAAAGCTAAACAAAGGTAGAAACACGCCGCCATTCTGGAGATCTGCATTCACTTGCTACTTTATTTTTCAAACATTTTTGACTTGACATAATTACGCGTAGAATTGAGTCCATCACTAAGCACGTTTATACATTTCCATATTCAAATTTTATCCCAGCAACACTGTCCAGGCTTTAGATATGTGCGTCTACACTTCCTGTTTTCGCAAGCAAATGACAAGCTTGAAATGTACCTCTGTTGACACCCCGGTTACAGTCTTTTGTGTTTCCTTACAATAATTCACCCCGGCTTTACCACACGACCAAATGTTCATTCAATCAAGAATACTTTCCATTACTTAAACTTCCTTGTTCAGTTTTCAAAAAAAAAAAAAAAAAAAATTATTAGACACAAAAAACCGAATGTAAACGCTGGGATTCTTTATGGAAGTGTTACAATGGTATAACCTGTCTACTTTAGTGCATTTTGACGGGGTTCTCTATTGCAGTGTTTACCTGAAGGATATTTGTAGTTTATGAGACTTGATTAACTTTCAACGTCAGAAAAAATGACGGAACGTTTTAATCCTTGGTATCAGATAAACTGTGCTTGGGATGTATATAGTACATTATCCCCCAATCAGTCTTTCCGTGAGCCAAAAAAGAAGCGAGTGTATGCATGTGTGTATGTGGGGAGGGGGGATGGGGGAGGAGGGTGGCGGTGAGGGAGGGGCGGGGGAGAAGGGGGGGACTGTAGGGGGAAAAACTGGCAGTTACATTCGGGTCAGTCTTAACCCACTGTTGGCAGGAAAAATATCTCAGCTCCACAACCCCTCCGCCACCCCGCTCCCGCCCCCTCTACGCACACACACTAATACGACCACCTATAAAAACAAGCATCCCACTTCACTTGACTTACAATGACGTCAGACACATTGTTAAAAACTAGAAACTACAGTATATTTTGCTTCTGACACCCCTCATGTTCGGTAACATGAAAAGTTTGTTTCACAGTGCAATTCATTATGTATGGTCTCAAACTGTAGCTAAAAACAAAACTCTGACGTATGTAATGGAAAACCTCATTGAAAATTTTTCTCCTGCCCAAATCTCGTGTCTTAAAAAATACTACAGACATATGAAACGCACTGTCTGTCATGCACACAATTCGTTAATAAAAGAACAGCATCTCACGGTCAAAGGTTTATTTGTACCCAATTCTTTTGTAAAATTTATATAAGTTACAGCAGTATTCGTTCTGAAGGTCAGGATTAATTATCAAACAATTAATAATAATAATAATAAAATTAATAAAGAATAACGTACACGCACATATACAACAAATACAACAAAAGAGGGCACAAAGTTAAAATGAATCCGCTGGCCAGCCCCACCTAGTGGGAGTCTGTCGGCAAGTTCCGCCCCGTGGGAGTCTGCCGGTAAGCTCCTCCCAGTGGTAGTCCGCGCCAAG
Organism: Protula sp. h YS-2021; assembly: GCA_949752745.1. Taxonomy (NCBI): domain Eukaryota; kingdom Metazoa; phylum Annelida; class Polychaeta; order Sabellida; family Serpulidae; genus Protula; species Protula sp. h YS-2021. Next base: position 13,076,657 of record OX457030.1, on the reverse strand, counting down.
TTCCACCCCGTGGCAGTCCGCCGGCAAGCCCGCCCAGTGACAGTGTGCCGGCAAGTCCCGCCCAGTGGCAGTCCGCCGGCAAGCCCCGCCCAGTGACAGTGTGCCGGCAAGTCCCGCCCAGTGGCAGTCCGCCGGCAAGCCCCGCCCAGTGGCAGACCGCCAGCATGCCCCGCCCAGTGGCAGTGTGCCGGCAAGCCCCGCCCAGTGGCAGTGTGCCGGCAAGCCCCGCCCAGTGGCAGTCCGCCGGCAAGCCCCGCCCAGTGGCAGTGTGCCGGCAAGCCCCGCCCAGTGGCAGTCCGCCAGCAAGCCCCGCCCAGTGGCAGTCCGCCGGCAAGCCCCGCCCAGTGGCAGTCCGCCGGCAAGCCTCGCCCAGTGGCAGTCCGCCAGCAAGCCCCGCCCAGTGGCAGTCCGCCGGCAAGCCCCGCCCAGTGGCAGTCCGCCAGCAAGCCCCGCCCAGTGGCAGTCCGCCGGCATGCCCCGCCCAGTGGCAGTGTGCCGGCAAGCCCCGCCCAGTGGCAGTCCGCCAGCAAGCCCCGCCCAGTGGCAGTGTGCCGGCAAGCCCCGCCCAGTGGCAGTCCGCCAGCAAGCTCCGCCCAGTGGCAGTCCGCCAGCAAGCCCCGCCCAGTGGCAGTGTGCGATCAAGCCCCGCCCAGTGACAGTCTGCCGGCAAGCCCCGCCCAGTGGGAGTTCGCCGGGGTTGGGTGCAGGCAAAACGCCCCGTGCTAACAAACTTCGACGTTTGTTTGCACCCTACTATGCAGGAAAAGCACCAATGGGAGTAAACTTCCCCATAATCCTTTTAGTGTGGCCATTCGCCATCAATCCGGGTGCTGACATTTGTAATTTTCTGTGTTGTTTGTCCATACGTATAACGTACAGATATCAAAAATAAGCACCGCCTCTTTCAGTTCATTACATTCAGATTTTTTGTAGCTCAGTTTAATAGTCCATCTTTTTACTTCAAGTAAACAACTTTGCGTGGAATTCAACACAGTTAAAATGTTGGGAATTATAATCATAAGTTTTTAATTTTTGAGAGCGTTCACCTGATTTGGTGCAAAAATCCATTCTGTGTTTAGAATTAACCTGCTTTTAAATGGTCTGCCTCTCTTAGGTTTGATATTTTCATCGCCTTTTTATCCATTTTTTATACTAAAGTAAAAGACGGACAACTTACCATGTATATATCCCAAAAAATACCCAAGGAATTTCTTTTTTTTTAATCATATTTATTCTAGATTAATGGAGTCACAGGGCATTATTTTTGTCCGGTTTTGAAATCATTCTGATATTAACTTTTATAAGACTGTGATGAGGCATATATCAACATACAAGAAAGTGAGAAATAAACTATTGTTATAACGCAGCATTTATCTATTCATTTCAGTTCCTTTGTCAATATCCAAGAACAATAGCCCAAAAGCCCCTTCCTCTTTGTTATTCCATCCCATTTCTTCAATTCCCCATTTCAGAATAATAATGTGCAAAGAAACCTCCCCATTATATAATAATAATAATTTTAACATTGAAACCAATGGTGAAAGTATTTTGTTTGCATACAACACTGATCCACGAAGCAGCCTTTATTTATAGTCCAATAGAGCGTTGTTGTCTCACAGCCAACCTCTACGGATGTTCGATCAGTTGTGTTTAACGCCTTTTTACTCCGCTGACCCACTGGGGATTCCGCGGAATTAGTACTCACAAAGGACAGGAACTACTTTTTAAAATATCCATCCGATCTGTGTTTATATATAACAAGTAGATTTCCTCAGAGGTCAGCTCCTTTATAACAACGCCAACAGCGGAGCTACACCTTTCTTTCAATTTCTAAAATAAGATGACCATATTCACATATATTTTTGGTTTTTACATAAGAATACTCTACGACTAGTGAACAGTGTTATGAAACCACAAGGCACAAGACACCGACAGCACCTGGTTTTATTACAGTAATTCAAAGTCTTGCTAACGTCTATTTAAGCCCCGCTCCCCCCCCCCTCCTCAAAAAAAAAAAAAAAAAAAAAAAAAAAACACTAAATAAATAATGAAACTTAGAAAAAATTCCAGTTTCCATTACATCTACAGACATAACAGGGTCTGCCAAATTACAACAATGATTTAAATCAAACAATTTCATTGCTTTGTTTTCTTAAACCAACATCTTTTTGGTTTCTATTTCTTGACCCTTCACCAGCAATTTAAATAATAAGGTGTATGAAGCAAATGAGAATTTATATATTTTTTTTTTGCCCTGGGAGAAATAAGGTGAGTCTATTCCGAAACAAGACTCGCGATGCTCAATCTCACTGATATATATATATGTTACAGCGAATCTATATATTTGCTGAAAATTTCAGCGAATCTGTAGATTCGCTGACTCACTTAGCGAATCTGTAGATTCGCTGAAAATTTTCAGCGAATCTACAGATTCGCTGGTTTTTCACCTTTAAAATTATACAGATTCGCTGAAATAGCCTGATCGGCCATCTTTACTGACATGATCTGTTGTTTTCGCTAATATTTGAAATTTAATCGCTTTTGAGTGATTACGTTACTCCGGATGTATTTTACACACCTTTCTCTTGGTTTGTGTGAAGGGAATATATTAAAATCGGCCTTCATTCTCTGTTTCCATTGCTATTAGCTCATTTCATGTAGCTGAGGTTTTTTTGTCAAATGATGAAAATACAGCAATTATATGCTTTTACACCGGAATAAAGTTTCTATTCGCTGAAATCCTTGTCCTATCAGTTCCTGTTAAAATAAACTACGAGTATGCGGAGCATCGAAAGTTAACACTGACTGGATAAGCGTACCGTAATTCAATTGCAATTTATATCACCCGGTGGTGAAGAGATTTTTGTGTTGCAATCATGGAAAAATAATTGCAATTTGACTGATAGCAATTTGAATGCTACTCAGAAGGGGAGTAATGATTGCAATTTATTTAGAAACAATAGTAATGAGATTTGCTGTGATCACTTTTATGAAAGACGATAACACAAAGAGAGAAACTTAATTTAAGCTTTTGTGAATATTGATAGCAAATATTTTCGCTTTCCAATATTGTTTTTCATTCGACACTGGAAATTCGCATTTCAACAATGCATTTTAAAGCAAGTTAAATAAAAATATGTGTAATTATAAAAGCTCCGATTGCAATATATCCTATTACCAAAAAACAAGAAACTTAATTTAAGCATTTGTGAATATTGATAGCACATATTTTCGAACGCTTTCCAATATCGTTTTTCATTTGAGACTAGAAATTCGCATTCCAACAATGCATTTTAAAGTTAGTTAAATAAAAATATGTGTAATTTTAAATGTTCCCATTGCAATACATAACATTCTCAAGAAAACAAGAAAAGGTGTGTAAAACACCTCTGGAGTAAAGAAGTCACATAAAAGCAATTAAATTTCAAATATCACCCAACACAAGTAATCCTGTCGGTAAGGATGACTGGTCAGGCATTTTCAGCGAATCTATATAATTCTAAAGGTGAAAAACCAGCGAATCTGTAGATTCGCTGAAAATTTTCAGCGAATCTACAGATTCGCTAAGTGAGTCAGCGAATCTACAGATTCGCTGAAATTTTCAGCGAATCTATAGATTCGCTGGTTTTACAGATTCGCTGCAACATATATAGAGTATCATAGAAGTTTTATGGTCATTAGTCTGCGTTAGTCCATTCCAGAATAGATTCAATGTGTCGAAAGTGCTTTACTTCGCCCAAGACCAAAAAATATTTATGTTCTTATTTACTTGATACATTCTCATGTTAAATAATACAGTGTATAGAGCATGCTTTGGTGAAGATACGACACACGTTCTTAAATTTAGGAATTACAAGGCAAGACACAGATTCTTCAAGATTCACAGTGAAAACACTCACCGTAAAGAAAATCTAATAAGCACGGCGTTCTGTTCAGTAACCCTGACTACTGTACATCACAAACGGTAACTACAGACTCCAACAACTTCAGATAGGGCTATAACGTCTATCAATTTGTAAGCCCCACCCATTCCATACAATAAAGCAAATCACGGATGTCGGGATTTGTGCTCGGAAAAAAGATGATTTACTGCACACCTGCCCCCCCACTTCACCCCACACAACGCTGTTTATTTTTTGCAGGTAGCTGGGTGGGGGTCGGGGGGGGGGGGGAGTGGGAGCATAGTGTCCCTTTTTTAATTTTAGATTGTAAAACCATGTGTAAGAAGTGCTGCGCACTATATTATACTCTCTATACAGGATATGACGTCAGCAGCATATGGACGTATCGCCACATGTTTTTATATATAACCTTCACATAACAAGATGAAATAAATCACTAATAAATAAACTAGTGTCTGATGCTTGACTTGGCTATGGTATGGTGTCGGACAAGTATACATAGGATAATATACTCGCTGCTACAGCTACTAAACTGGCTGTCACCACACCTGTCAATCAACAAGATATGAAAATAAGTGCCCGAGTCGAACAAACCTTCTCGCAGCTTGTAGCACTGGTAGCCTGAGAGGTGAATGGGCAGTGCACATGGCTGAGGTGTCGGTTGTGGGGGGGGGGGGTGGGGGTTCGGATCAGGCCAAATGTGAGTCTGGTTTTACTTTTATTTCACGAGTTTTTTTTATTTTTGTTTTTTTTTTTACTGGTGTGATCTCTTGTAAATTAAGACTAATATGCAATGTTTTCCCGCCACTTAGTTACGTTGCTATGGCGATGCCAAGTACATACTTTCAGTGGTACGCAGCGTGACGTTTTCGATACTACAAAGGCGGGGAATACTGCACAACGAAATACTTTTTTCATAATATAATCATAAAATAAGTGCGCTGTTAATACCTATTAAAGAAACACAGTGACGCATGGAATCTGCCTTTAGCCTGAATTTAAAGCCCAGAATTTATACATTCCAAACTTGCAATCACACACTAGAACAGAATAACTTGATAAATTGCAAAATTTTAAAATCACATAAGACGAACGTCTCACCGACTATAGGAATGCTTGTCGATTTCCGGCTATCTGAAATGCTGGAGGCGGACCCTTTGTCTGTGACGTCACTGGTGATTGACGGCTTTATTAAATCCTCTTCGGCTAAAACAATGCAAATTATGGTCGACAGTCAAAATGAGAAGAAAAAATCTAGCAATCGGAATTAATGAAAAGATCCAAACATAGCATTTAAAGAATGAGTCATTTTTATCAGGGGGAGTACAGTATCACGCGGATAAGGGCGAGGGCTATGTCACTCTTTACTCCAGAGTGAACTAATGCCACGCGACACTGCAAAAAAAAATAATAAATAAATTAACCACAGATTACTCGAACTTCAGTGAACCAAATCACAACACTGCAGATAACGACTATCTTGGTTGCCGAATAACAAAAAATACGCCTATTTATTGGACCGCCGCCATCGCTAGTCATCAATGAGGGAGATATCGAATGTGCACTGTGTCGAATTTTATCCGCAGTAAAGCGTTCACTGCAACTAACATAGGTTAATCCGATATCTTAATTATATTGACATGTTTCACTGATGACAAATATAATAGACTGTCGTTTAATACACAATCATATGAACAGACATATCGCTGAGTTTGATATGCGCCTCTGATGTCGTTCTTAATGCACGATCGTCCAAGGACAAAGGCCAGGCTGACTCACTAGGGAGTGTCTCACACTCCATGTCGATGTCCCCCTCCGTGACGTCAATGCCCAGCAGCTCCCTGAAGCGCTCACGTGACTCCACCGACGTCTCGTCGACGAAGACATAGTCACAGACGTCGATGCGACTGCCCGGCAGTGTCGTAAAAACACGACGTGGTGTCTCGTACACTATTTTTGGATCTGAAAAAAAAACCAAAATCGAAAAAAGATTAGGAGATTCAATCTTTACGACCAGTTTTTAGCAATCCGGCAATCCTCAGTAAGCATTCTTCAGTTCCAAGTACTGAAGCAGTGGCAGAGTACTGAAGGAGTACCAGAGTACTGAAGGAGTTCTCGAGTACTTTAGGAGTACCAGAGTGCTGAAGGAGTACCAGAGTACTTTAGGAGTACCAGAGTACCGAAGGAGTTCTAGATACTTTAGGAGTACCAGAATACTGACGGAGTACCAGAGTACTGAATGAGTTCAAGAATACCTTAGGAGTAACAGAGTACTGAAGGAGTTCAGAGTACTTTAGCAGTACCAGAGTACTGAGGGAGTTCTACAGTAGTTTATGATTACCAGAGTACTGAAGGGCTTCTAGAGTACTTTAGGAGTACCAGAGTACTGAAGGAGTTCTAGAGTACTTTAGGAGTACCAGAGTACTGAAGGAGTTCTAGAGTACTTTAGGAGTACCAGAGTACTGAAGGAGTTCTAGAGTACTTTAGGAGTACCAGAGTACTGAAGGAGTTCTAGAGTACTTTAGGAGTACCAGAGTACTGAAAGAGTTCTAGAGTACTTTAGGAGTACCAGAGTACTGAAAGAGTTCTAGAGTACTTTAGGAGTACCAGAGTACTGAAGGAGTACTACCTTGCTCCTCTTCTGCAGATAACAGATCCTCACATAACAGGTCACAGCGCTGTATGAGCGTTCTCACGAAGTCATTTTTTAACGCCTGCAATCACAGAACACCCAGCCATCTTTTTCATCCCGGTTTAGAAAATAATATTTGAAATCTGAAGTGAGGGGTGTTTGAGTATTTTAATCATGGAAATGTATTATCTCAAGGATTGTATTACAATTTACAAATTTAATTCTTCCTTCTTTCGCACGGGGTTTAATAAAATGTTGTCGTATCAGTTTTAAGATATCTTCGATAAAAATGTAATTCATAAACACACTTTTGACTAATTCGCTACAAGATGTACTTATGCAGATCAGCGTAGCCCCCACCCATGTCTTAGGAGTTTGGCAGTGATGAGTACCACCAGGGTAAATGCTCAGCTTGTTGGTAGATAAAACAGCGAGAGAACTTGCCGTAATGGCTTCTTTAGCCGTGGCCTTATTGTTGACGTAAGCCTTGCACGCCACAGTGCCCCGCAGCAGCATCTTGGCGCAGCACTCGCTACATACGGGATCTTTCGACGCGCTCTTTGTCTGGTCAGAATAATACATACTGCAATAAAAGAACCGGCCTTTCACCCCTCCCCCCCAACGCTCCCCCCTCCCTCCAACTCCTATATATTGGTGCATGAAGAAATAAAACTTTCTAAGTTAAAATTAATTTGTCAACATATCTAACAAATGACAAATACTCCACGCCCTCACCGTTTGTGTGAAGAGACTGACGTCATAATGACGTGTAGCCGGATCGTCTTTGTGACGTTTCTTCTTGCTGGACTGTGACGTATCTAGGAGGTCCTCGTCGGCATACATCTGCTTGTTCAGTAACGCCAGGCTGTTTCTGACGTTGTCGCATGTGCCTTGTAGACCAATCTAAAGAGTATATACTCCATTAAAGTAAACAGATTATTTAATTATTATGAAATGTTCATTTTCCTACAGGTGAATAAGATGCAAAGTTGTTTCTAAGGCTACCTGGATCTCCCTCTTGAGCGACTTGGATCCCATGTTGATGGTGACGGGGATGACCACGTCAGTGGACACGTGACACGACAGTGACAGCCAGCGCTCCACGAAGCTCTGGTACTTCCAGTCAGCGGGGCGCGCCGAGCTCTGTTAAGCCAATCAAAGACCGCGGTTCAAAGAACCAATCAAATCGAAAAGCCAGTCATAGCGCGAGAAGCAACCCTTGACCTTATCCAGTCAAATCTCGTGGTTCATCGTTTAATCTTGACCACTGAAATACTCAGTTTTACCGTTAAACCGCGGTCTTTGATTGGCTTAACAGAGCTCGGCGCGCCCCGCTGACTGGAAGTACCAGAGCTTCGTGGAGCGCTGGCTGTCACTGTCGTGGACACGTGACACGACAGTGACAGCCAGCGCTCCACGAAGCTCTGGTACTTCCAGTCAGCGGGGCGCGCCGAGCTCTGTTAAGCCAATCAAAGACCGCGGTTCAAAGAACCAATCAAATCGAAAAGCCAGTCATAGCGCGAGAAGCAACCCTTGACCTTATCCAGTCAAACCTCGTGGTTCATCGTTTAATCTTGACCACTGAAATACTCAGTTTTACCGTTAAACTAGCTCGTTTGACGTTTTTTAAACAAAGTCAGGCTTTCTTACATTGTTGTCGCTTGTATCAAATGTTCGGCAGGTCAGTCTGCAAAAGGTCAAGGTCAACTGTTGTCGGAATCTTACGATCACAGAGAAATTCTCCTTTTATTCACGAGCAACATTTTGCTGGCTGCATCACTCAATTCCGCATTCTGGTTTCTTACAATGTATCAAGCCTATGAATAAGGCCGAACCTAGAATAATCGCTACAATGATTTCCTCCCACGAGTCGCTGGGGCAAGGGTTTATCTGCAAAGGATACTTCCGGGTGACGGCGCAAATCTGGAGCAGTAAGCGATGGCTGACGGCAGCCTCGTCATTGCCCAGCAACGCGCTGCTTTTTCTCAATAGTTTACATGTCGCGAAAAGAACCTACCACGTGACATCAAAATCTACTTAAAAACACGATACGAAGACCAGAAACTTGCAGTAATTATCGGTAAACGTAACAGTACAGAGCATCTACAGTAAACAACACTGGCACACAGGGCTGGGTAACTCTGCATAGTTTTCCCAAATAATATCACGTTTATATCTATATCGATATTTAAATATTACATTATGCCAATGTGTTTTTATTTTCTTGGTAATTTTCATCTTACTCTTGCTAAAACTGAGAGAGTATTGATTTTTAGCCATGCGCGCTTTAATATCTGTAAAGATCTAGGATATGTTCGGATCAGGTTGCAACGATTCACTACACGAATCCTCTTTAGTAATGACACAAATATATAAAAGAGTATAGGTATAAATAGAAAAAAAAATCGATATCGACCTGTCTGAGCTTATGCTCAGCTTTTTTCAAGACATCCGGCGGTGCTACTGCAAAGATGCCAATAGCACTTAATCCACCAGGAAGCATGCTTTCCACCTATCCAACAGAATAATGTATCATTAATTTTTAATTGCGATGTTCCTAAATGCCGGATAAAACGTCTACGGGTAAAACGTCGACTCCTAAAAGTTCGAACGATAAAACGCCGACGGTCAAAACGCAAACTAATGTAAGAAACGACAACGTGTTGACTAACTAATATTAGATGAAATGACGTAGACATTTCTGTAAATAAATGTAACTAAATGTAGAATTCAATCTGTTGTAAAGGCAATACACCTGCTTTATGGTTGAATATACAGTTATTATATTATTATATATATTATATTATATAATATTATATTATATAATATATTATATAATATATTATATATTATATAAGAATACACAAAAATAAACACTCGAAATGACATATATTTTGATTCAATCTCAGTCATGAACAATTGATGGACTGGGCTAAAAAAATAAAACTTAAAGAGCTTAAATAAACATCGGTTGCCCTCCCTTAGATAAATCCAGACTCTATATCTGCTAGAGTGTGGTGTGGCTGTTAACCACACTAAACACTTCCCCAATAAGATTTTATCGGGGAGAATGGCCGACGTTTCAACTGCCCTTGCACTTGTCGACATTTCGACTGACATCGTTTCATGCGTCGAGATTTTGGCACTCGAGATTCTGTCGACGTTTTGCCCGGATATCGACCTGTATATTTGAGGCTTTTAAAGACAGTTCAAACACCAACTAATCTGTGTACGAATTCGAGGTCCATAAGCAAAAATGCATTGTTTTCCCCCTTGTTGCCTTCTTAAACCACGGACTAATTATAACAGCCGATACCTGGCGAGCATGTTTGGCAACCCAGTTGTCATCCAACTCCAGCAAAGATTGGTCCTCCTGACTGCCATCGTCACGCGGTGTCTTTACCATATGCACAACATAATCTTTCTGGTTCGTCAACTTCAAATTGCAAACAAAAACATAAAGGTTAGCAGCCTGATTCCGAAGTCCGAAATAAATAAACTTGTTAAACTTGTTAAATACAACTTTAAATAACTGTGGTTTAATCAAACAATTTCATTAAAATTGCCATTTTAAAAGTTTAAAAAAATCAGAAGAGGCCACACTTTAATATATGCTGTATGACGTAAAGCCCTCAAACAAATAATCCATAGCCATATCATCAGACACATATCCCATCCTTAAAAGTACACATAACGGTTTCCGCAACTATAGATCTACTGAAACGCAGCTGATCTTAACCATATCCGAGAACATCAAGCATTAAACAACGAGCTACGCAATTCCACATTATTAGATTTTTCAACGGCCTTGACAAAGTTCCGCATAATAGACTACTGTACAAGTTATTTCACTACGGCGTGAGAGACAATATGCTAGCCCGGATGACAGATTTCCTCAAAGGCCGAACCCAGTCAGTTGTCGAAGGTCAGAAATCGACGGTTACATCCAGTGTACCTCAAGGTAGCGTGTTGGCATCCTCTTACTTCTGGTCTAAATCAACGACCCGTCTGAATATGCTCATTCATCCGTAAGTCTCTTCGCCGACGACAGCCTGGTCGGGCGTGCAATTATCACAAAAAGTGATGCCGAACCTTTGCAGAAAGATCTACGTTGTCTCCAGGAATGGAAGAAAATGTATGATTGAGCTAAATCCGGATAAATGTGCAGCAATCACCAACAAGAAAAACTCCATCAAGTCAACATACACCATTCATAGTAAAAAGCTCATTGAATCTAATGCCAAATACCTGAGAGTGACAATAGATAACCGGTGAATATTCAACTAGCACACTGGCAAAATAGCAAAGAAAGCAAATCCCACCAGAACTTTCCTCCAGCGCAACACCAAAAGGTGTTCCCAGCATATAAAAACCAAGTGCTATATCACGTTTGTGCGGCGCACACTGGAATACGCAGCGTTAGTGTGTGATTTGAGACGAAAATGTCGCCAAATTTGCAACTGACTTACTTAGTAAAGTTGGAACATGTTTCCCAGCGGACTTTCATTAAAAATTGTATATTTTTAGAGGTTATCCAACAAAAGAGAGGTTTTTAGAGGTTTTGTAACTGACAAAAAAACGACTTTTAGAGGTTCGTGATCAACAAAAAAGAGGTTTATACAGATCATTTTAGAGAATGTTTGCTACAACGCAAATGAAAATGTGTTATATAAAATACGAATATATAAAAAAGATCGATCTTTTGCGAAAACTGTTTGACACAGCGTGAATAGTGCAGAATCCTACACCCACTGCCACGAGCATTCTTTACTGCTTGATTTAACAAGCATTTTATAGTTTTGTTCACATTTGGGCCGTCTATGGAAATACTAAGGAGATGAACCAGGGATAATGATAGTTTATCAAGGGTTGCAACAACCTTATTGGCAACGTCCTCGCCGAAAGCATGTCCAAATATCAAGCTTTTCAAGAATCGCACATGGACCCCTCCAGTGCGTGGACAGTAGTACCGAACAAGCAAGTCCATTTGCTTTTTTATCTGTATTGTTGTTGTTTCATCAAAGTGGAGCGTGTAGTTTATATGTGGGTTACTTGTCGGTTCGTTTACAAGTACTTTTGTAAAGAACGGACCAAGCCCATATCCAATCAAACTAGAACCTCATTTCGCTAGCGAAACACTTGACAAAAATTAAAACGCAAAAATACTTCCTTCAATGAGTTATTTCTTGAATAATATATTGCAAACAACACAACTTGAATACGTCTTATAAGCCGAGTAGTGTTTGTTTTTTCGCTGACTTGAGGTTTTATTGACTGATCAGGCATACGTCGTGTTATCTATTTACGCAGTGAGAGCTCGCACAAAGCTGAGCAGCTGTGTGTTCTGTGCTGTACCTTAAATGCTCCGCATTTACTTTCAAAAAATACACTCTTTTCAAATGGCGTTTTCCACAAGAAAACGAAATCGAAGGTGAAAATAAACAGTGTCATGCACACGTTCATATCAAGTTCTACCCAAGTCCCAAGTTTCGTGGCCCTAGGGCCCGCAGTGCCAGTGGAGGATATGACACAGGAAATACGATCACTGTCAAGAGAAACAAGTAAGTATTTGTGAAACACGAGCAGGCCCGAACCGCCCCCAAATTCTAAGGGGTATAAAGCGATGGCGGACAGACGGACGGACACCCCAAACCTATAGGCCCCAATCCGAAGGGTTGGGGCCTAAAAAGATACCAACGGCTGCTCGCACAAATTCAAAAAGCTCTTGCAAGCCAAAGGCTTGTTAAGTGTTAATAACTCACTTTCGAACGCGAAAGCGGAAAATTGCTGGCAATACTGCTGTCAGGACACATGGCACTAAAAAATCCTTCAGCTCAAAATACGACGAAAACAATCATTTGCCTGGCACACCTTCAGCGCCCACAAAATCTCTGCTTTCAGCTTAATATCCTCTTTGCTCAAACAAAGAAAGTTCTGAGTTGGTCTTTCCATAATTTCAGCCGGCTTATGGACTTGTTTGCCAGTTTCTTCCATACCAGCACCCTTTGCTTTTTCATCGTCCTGAGATTTAGTTGCGAAGAATTTGGTCAAATTTCTGGAGACAAATTTTGTCTGTGATTTGCCTTCTGATACATCAATATGCTTTAGATGTTTTGCGGAATCGGAATGTTGTTTGACACTCAACATCCCTGACTTGCAAATGAAATGTCCTTTTTGCAAGATCGACACGATGCAATAAATGGATTTGAAGAAATCGGACAACACCAACTGCCTATAAGATGCCCATTCTTGTCTCTTTCAGTTAGCCAATTTTATTATTTGGCAAAAAATGTTTTTCGAGGTTTTAACGACTATTTTGAAGAAAAAAAAAAGGTTCGCGATAAAAAAAACCGTCTTTTAGAGGGTCCGCTGGGAAGCCTGTTGGAATGTAACTCTTATAGTCACCGATTATGATCTGCTACTAAAACCAATTTTATCTCTTCTTCCTCGTATTCTTTCTCACACAATGCAAAGACTGGACATCATGTACAAGGGGGAGGAGAACGAATGGCTACAGTAGATCCAAATTGGTGAAATTGAAAAGACCATCTTTCGTGGCTGAAAACAATTTTTGTTTGTCAAATATCGCAAAATAATGAATATTTGAGTATAAAAGGTCGCCAAATTTGCATCTGGCTAATTAAGTTTAGTCATAATTGAACATTTTGTTGTCACCAATTACGATCTACTGTAACCATTTCTATCTCCGCTCCCTCGTACGTACGAGTAAATTAAACAGATCATACGATGGCTTATAAGTTCGAAAGTGTATGTTGAAAAAAAAAATAGAATTTGTTTCTCCTTATCATTTTTTTTATAATTTATCGCAAAATATTTGAAGTCGAAACGACACCTCTTTCGGAAAGATCCGAAAGTAGGAATTGGCTCATGGGCGATAAACTAAGGTCGCATCAAAACCAAATTACCTGGCCCACTATTATACCAACATTCCACCTTTTCTCGTTTATGATTGAATCCACGTATATCTGCACATAGTCTTCAGCAAGAATTGATCTTCCCATACTTTATTTTTCTTTTTAAAAAGCCTAACAGATGTTTGCAAAATGACTATACACAACCCTGTGGTGTTGATATGCTTGGTGAACAAACTTCATTGGGCCAGATACTTGTGTACCAAAGAAAGAAAAATGAAGCCAGGTGCGGTTCGCCAATTTCGTTAAGAAAGAGGTCAGTACTACGTATTGCTACAACAGCAGGGGTTGGGGTTCTTTCGGAACTTTACTTCACGTTTGGTTATGAAGGGGGTAATATGTCAACCATGGCACTCCGCGTTTAGGGGTATTACTAAAAACTGCTGTGCCAGTTCTGACAGAATGAAAAAACAGGCAAGGCTGGGAAACTAACATAAAGATACTATTTTGGTTTGAGTGAAAACAGTTATATGGAGACCTCATTGGTGCTCAAATGAGTCTGTTGAACAGAATAATTGTTTTTTTGTGTTTTTTTTGTTCATTGGAGCATACAAACTTGGGCATCAAAATAACTGGGAATAAGTGAAAAGTAAGTAAATACATTTTTATGTCTTTTACTATTCCTGAGAAGGTGCTTGTTAATGAAATAAAGATTCTAGGACTGGAAATCAGCTGTGTCTAGTGGCCCGAAGACCCTGATTTCCATGAGCATAGTAAAATAAAATAGTTGGATAGATTGAGAGATAGAGAGTGAGTGAGAGAGGGACTATGATAGAGAGAGAGAGAGAGAGAGAGAGAGAGAGAGAGAGAGAGAGAGAGAGAGAGAGAGAGAGAGAGAGAGAGAGAGAGAGATTGGTCGATAGCAATTCTGCAATGTTGGCAGCCAGTCATTGCCTTAAAACAGCTGACCTCTAATGAGACCGAAGTTCGGTCACCGAGCCGCCGAAGAGGTTGGCTGTTGGAAAGCAACGGGGAGCCAGCCTTCTCCTGTTGCCTTAAGTTCAGTTTTTACTGCGCTTTTGTTAATGTTAAGGTGAAACTCAGAGGAGTTATCTGGTTTGTCAGTCACATAATGTATGATTAATGCGACTTCAAGTTGTTTCTTGAGACATAATGTATGTTCTTATATTATCGCTCAATGACATGTTTGCATCACCTTCACGTTCCGAATTTCCTCTGTATGTTAGGATTGGGGTAGTTAGTTTCCATGTATACAATGCATACTTTTCTTAAGTCATGACATTTTTAATGTCAAAGGGAATGTCCTCAACATTTTGCGTTTTTGTCATCCCGAAGATTAACGGAGCACCAACTACCTGTTACCACTGCAGACACTAAATAGCTGCTTCAGTTTGATACACTAAACGCCCTCATGTGATCATTCGGGGCCTGGTAATAAAATCGCTGTTAACGGTCCTGTCGTCGAGTATTTTATTTTGAATTTTGCACACGGTTTTGTACTCGTAATATTTTCGAGTGTTTTTGGTTTAACTGCGTTGCATTTTTCTGGGTATTATGCCCACAGTCAGGGCTGGTATGATTTAAATTAAAAATTGATTTTTTTAAATAAAGATTTTTTTCAAGAAATTTGCCACTTTAAGTCCTACTTAAAGCCCCCAGTAAAGTGCCGAAACTCAGATGTCAGCGTTACCGCCAAGAAAAACAAACACGCAGCATGCATTTTGGTTCGACCGTTTGCATCGCGACTTGCTGAGTAATGGGTCAATTGCCTCACTGTTTGTTTTTGTACTTTTATCGAAGCCTTGCCTCAGCCACAGCGCTAAAGCCCGAGTAGCTATCGTCACTGGGGGCTTAAAGTAACTCCACACCCCCCTCTCATACAATGCAACTGCCTGCATACAAAAGGTACAAGGACGAGACAGTAATTGGGACAAAATTATGGGGTTTTAATGATTTTAGGGAAACATCCCTCAACTTACACGTAAACAAATATATACCACAGACAGAAGAGGTCTAACCAAACATTGCTAATACAAAACACAGCAACTTCCCAGTATACGGACATTAAAATGCACAAAAGTATAAATTGTGTTTCTAAGGTAAACAATAGACAAGTTTGGGACATAAAATGTCGGGCTGAACATGAACTAATAACAAACAGCGTTACAACCGATGTCTCAGAACATGAACCAACCACAAACAGCGTTACAACCGATGTCCCAGGACCAAGATGGCGACGTCAACAAATAAACAGCTGATCAATCTGGCTGGTTTTATTAACTTTTCTCTTGAACAACAAATGATACTTTCAATTTTATGTTACAATATTATGAAATCCACTTTCCCAAGTATGTGGATCTAAGAATATCCAATAGTAAAATGAGTAAAGCAGGTTTCAGGCTATCTACGTCAAATGTCTCATTCTACCCTCCGTCCCATTCTACGGTTTGGGCCTTTTATATAAATACTGAATCAGAGAAATGAACTGACAAATGGAGACATGGACAAATTTTGTTAAAGTGACACTGGATATTTGATTTTCTATTTTAATATTTAGCTTTGATGAGTGTACCCTTGGACTTGCACTTTGCACCAGAATATCACTTTTGATTGACTCATGTACATAACCTTGAAGAAACCATCAATAAAAGCGTGTTTTAAGGTCAAGTGTGTTCTCTTTCTCTCGTGATGATTTAAATCAAAAGAATAAAAAATATCGATTTAAATAAAAAAATCAAAAAAAATCATGATTTTTACCAGCCCTTTTCAGAGTGGGGGGCCATAGTGTCGCTCGGCCCCCCTCCCTCGTTACGAAAGTTTACTCCCCCCCAGTTGTAAAAACGGGGCTAGCCCTTTGAGTGACCCTGCAACACGCTCGCAGTTAGAACACACAAATGTTTTCATTAAAACACTCAATTCTGGTGGATAGTCCTAGGTTATTAATACAGAAAATGATAAGATATATACTGGTATTGAATTTTTAACGTAAGAAATAATTTTTTTTTTTGCAGCTGCTCATCTCATAACTGGTTTGAACTGGAGATATCGCCTAGTTAACTTGGAAAGAAATTGTATAAATGAAGACCAATTGACTGACAGAAACCGAGTAAAAATAATACGCACTACCAATGGCGCTGAGAGAGCTCAAACAAGCTATTGCTGTTTCATTTAACCGAAACATATTACGAAGTGCAGTAGTTTGGGAGAATCCTCTGCGGATGAGCAGAACTGGTCGAAAACAAACAATCGCTTGTGCGGAAACTGAATCTGCTTTCCGTACCTGTGAGTCGGGGAATGAGGCAAATGCAGCACAATTGAACCAAATTTTAGGGAATCACAAAAGTACAAATCTGTTACTTAGGAGCGCTTGTGTTATGTGCAGGACGCATTCATCGCACAGACTATTTGCAAGACAATACCATAGCTTGGCTGGATTCCGTGGCTTGAGAGAGTTAAATTCCATATCGGCCAGTAAAACGTGTTTAAAGCAAGCTGTCAGGAAATGTCAAAGCGCAAACCAGTTCTTAGAAAATGCCGCATTGTCTGCCATTTACATCGGTCATGCCAAGGGACTGAGCTGTCCAGTCAAATTGGACCTTGATTTAGAGGGACGCTTTGCCGATCTCGATGCTGTGAGGAGGAACATACAAGCGAGAAAGATGGACATTGATGTGGACCTGTTTGTAAGAACTTAAACGAAGTTTTTGTAGTCTTTCAGTTCCCGGGCTTGTATCGCTATAGAGGCTATAAATGTATTATTTGTTCTTTAAGCCGAGAGACTACCAGTACATTACTTTTTGAGCATAGCCTTTCAAAACGAATAATTTGAAAGAGAAAATACGTGAGTTGCCGGGGACCTTAATGTTGTATTTTAATGTTGGTACTTTTTTAAATGCTCGTACTGTCATTGTTTATTATAACTATCTGATGAAATTGTCAGATTCGTTTGTGTTGTTTGCAGGTATTTTTAGCTTCCGGGCAGGTGATACACTTGTGTATTTTTTAGTATTTTGTGTACAATATTTCATGTGCTTTTCTCAGTATTCCAAATACAAGGCAATGCTGGAGATGCAAGAGAGGCTGGAAATTCTCAAAGCTACAAAAATCGAAACTAGCTCCAAAATGAAGCGACTGCTAAAAAACCAGGTGCAAAAAAAAAAAAAAATAAATAAATAAATAAAAGAAAATAAATAGTAATATAAAAATTTCGCAAGCCTTGTACTGTTAGATTAGTAGACCGAACTTGAACCCAATCGCGAATTTAATTCTCATTTCCCAACTTTTAAGAAGTTTTGGTGCCCGACGCCTTATTTTGTCCTTCAGTTAGTTTGACGTGTTCTCATTTTCATTAGAATATTAAATTTACTGTGTAGAAAGTTACTGTGAAGACGGTCAGTTAAAAGTAAATAAATAATTTTTTTTGTAAAAATATGATGATCACACAGACGCAAGAAAAGGCGGAGGAAATAGAAAAGAAGAAAGAAGACTTGGTGATCATGGGGCGGACAGTGCGTGCACAACTCAAGCTGGTCACGGTGAGATTACTGGTCACGTCTCCCCACCCCACCCCCATGTGATCGTACGGGGCGGTCAGTGCGTCTCTCCACCCCACCCCCATGTGATGGTAAAACAAATTGCCTACATGAAATACCTGCATGTGTGCATGTGTGTTTATTGATTATCAGCCTTGTTTCAAAGAGAACCGAAAAATATTTTTTCCAAGTTACCATGGAAGACTTCGGATGGTTTTTTGGAGGTATTTCACAGATTATGCTAGTCCCGACCTCAAATGGTACTTTTCGCTTAGCCCTTCTTCGGGGATTACCATGATTCCCCCTCCCCCCCCCCCCCGCAGTTCATAATAGTAATTAGCTATAAACGCGGTATACGGTAAAAAAAGGGGAAAGAAAAGAAAAAGAAATATGTTTGTTTCAGGAGGAATACAACGCGGTAGAAGACAGCGTGACGATGGCGGCATTACGACTGCCTGCCGACCTTCACCCCTCCACGGTCAGCTCCTCGTTCTCATTGTTTTAACAGGTGTATGTATCCGTATATATATTCTAACTCCTGAATCTACGGTGGTGACGCTAGTTAAAAACATAACGCACTTTGATTTTTTAAGACTATTAGACTGTCGCGCGCACACAGACTATCCGCACACGCCACCACACACTCGGCGACCTGCTAATCCGCGAGGCTCATATCCACGCAAATGCGGTACACATCACTTCCGGTTATGACGTCACTTCCGGTTATTCTGTTCCAGCCCGCGGAAGACGCGATCTTGCGGACGCTCGGAGAAAAACCGCTCTCAGAGTCACTTCCGGAATCTCACTTACAAGTTGCACAGCTGGCGGTGTTTTTCAAGTGAGTTCTGTTACAGCCATTGATGGATTGTGTATGGGTATAAAAACAAATGTTATTAAATGTATCAAGATGTCACCATGTATGATGCTTTATGTACCAGCGTACTTTACCAAGGACTTTACCTTATGTAGGCTTGGATTTTATCAAACTGTGACTGAAGCTTTGAACCTGTGTCACACAGAATGCCATTTTGTTTTATTCCAGCAAACAAAAGCCTGGGGGCTACTACTTACTCGGTGATCTGGTCACTGCCCAAATGCACATAGAGAATCAAGCCAAGTCGCTGCTCAGTAAGAGCGGGTTTCTACAGTTGTCCTGTCCCGATATCGTGCGCAAGCTGGTGGTGGAGGGCTGCGGGAGATCCATAGCAGATCCAGACGAGGTGAAGGCATACATGCCAGCGTGGCATCTGAATCGTTACACGGCATACGGTGTACGATGCAGGGCCCAGTGTATATGTGGTAGTAAATAATTCTTCGAAATGTTCATGGTTCACAGGCATGGCAGTGACGTCATGCTGTCACCTGTTGCTGCAGGTGTTCGTGGTTCAGAGATATGGCAGTGACGTCATGCTGTCACCTGTTGCTGCAGTTGTCCCTCGTTCACAGACACGACAGTGACGTCATGCTTTCAAATGTGGCTGCAGGTGTTAATGGTTCACAGACATGCCTGTCACGTCATGCCTGAAGGTGTTGCTGGAGGTGGTTGCTGCAGGCGTTCGTGGTTCACAGGCATGGCGGTGACGTCATGCTGTTACGTGTTGCCGCAGGTGTTCCTTGTTCACAGGCATGACGGTGACGTCATGCTGTTACCTGTTGTTGCAGGTGTTCCTGATTCACAAGCATGGCCGTGACGTCATGCTGTCACGTGTTGTTGCAGGTGTTCATGGTCCATAGACATGGCTGTGACGTCGAGAGAGAAGTGGAGGATAACCCGACAACGCAGATGTACCTCACTGGTCTTTCCCAGAAGCATTCATAGGTACGCAACCATTGGATCATAAAATGTGCATCACTGAAAAAATGTGAATCAGTGAAGAAATCTGAATCAGTGAAGAAATATGAATCAGTGAAGAAATGTGAATCAGTGAAGAAATGTGAATAACTGAAAAATGTGAATCACTGAAAAAATGTGAATCCGTGAAGAAATGTGAATCATTGAAAAATGTGAATCATTGAAAAATGTGAATCAGTGAAGAAATGTGAATAACTGAAAAATGTGAATCACTGAAAAAAATGTGAATCAGTGAAGAAATGTGAATCACAGAAAAATGTGAATCACTGGAAAAAATGTGAATCACTGGAAAAAATGTGACTCGCTGGAAAAAAATGTGAATTAGTGAAGAAATGTGAATCACTGAAAAATGTGAATCACTCAAAAAAATGTGAATCAGTGAAGAAATGTGAATCACTGAAAAAATGTGAATCACTGTAGTTGTAGTAAACAAGGGCGTGATGCAGCATATTTGGATTGACAGCTTACGTCGCGATGACGGAGGTGACGCGGCGAAGCATGCCGCTGAGAGTCTACGGAACCGGAAGTCAGTTCACACCGAAGCCTGCGCATGCGCCGCTGGACCTTCTCAACGTGCCTCAGGCCTGTGTGGTAGGGCATCACGTGACGCTTCCATGTGTGTGTGTGTATTGGGGGGGGGGGTGGTTCTTAGTAGATCTGTAGTTGAATCAGTTTTGTCTGGTGTCTTTATTTTATTTTCAGCTTCATTTTAAGATTAGCGAGTCCTCTAATTAGGCAGAAACGCCGGACTGCATGCTGAGGGTTTGGTGTGTGGGCAGGTGGAGCTGTAATTAGGCAGAAACGCCTGACGACATGCTGAGGGCTTGGTGTGTGGGCAGGTGGAGCTGTAATTAGGCAGAAACGCCTGACTACATGCTGAGGGTTTGGTGTGTGGGCAGGTGGAGCTGTAATTAGGCAGAAACGCCTGACTACGTGCTGAGGGTTTGGTGTGTGGGCAGGTGGAGCTGTTTGGTGCGTCAGAAACAAGAGAAGACATGGAACAGCTGTACCACGATTTCATCCAGACGGCTGAAGAGTTCTACAAACACTTCAATTTACACTTCAGGTATCGTGCATATTCACAGTAACGGACAGTGTTCTGTCCCATAACAGTTAACTATGTCGCCTGATCCGATTCTTAAGTGTTCAAATTATTCGTCGCTCTCTCTGTATATATGCACATTCGAAATAACTGTTTGCCGTGAAATATACAAAAAATGTCAGCTTGGGATTAAAACGGTATTTCCCCCACCCCTCCCACCCTCTAAATTTTCAACAAAAAAATGGCCACTATGATTGCTCGTTCTGTAGGGTGGTGAACGTTGGTGTCGAGAGGCTTGAGAGACGGGAGTCGGCGAGGACGGAGATACAGGTGTGGATGCCGGCCACGCAGTCGTTTGCTCAGGTAAGAGCAGTGGTTGTGTGAGCGGTGACGGGGTCACGGGGAGGGCGGGGGGGAGGGGGCGGGTCATGTGATCACCATGTAGCCGGCCACGCAGTCGTTTGCTCAGGTAACGGCACTGGTTGTGTGAGCGGTGACGGGGAGGGCGCGGGTCATGTGATCACCATGCAGCCAGCCACGCAGGTAACGCCATTGGTTGTGTCAGCGGTGTCGCGGTGACGGAGAGGGCGCGGGT
Organism: Protula sp. h YS-2021; assembly: GCA_949752745.1. Taxonomy (NCBI): domain Eukaryota; kingdom Metazoa; phylum Annelida; class Polychaeta; order Sabellida; family Serpulidae; genus Protula; species Protula sp. h YS-2021. Next base: position 13,055,209 of record OX457030.1, on the reverse strand, counting down.
CATGTAATAATCACGCAGCTGGCCACGCAGTCGTTTGCCCAGGTAACAGCAGTGGTTGTGTCAGCGGCGACGCGGTCACGGGGAGGGCGGGGGGGGGGGGATCATGTAATTACCAGGTAGCCAGCCACGCAGTCGTTTGCTGAGGTAGCGGCACTGGTTGTGTTAGGCTTTAGTCGGGGGGAGACCGGTGGTCTGGTGATCACCACGTGACAGGTTAGGAATTGGCGCCCCACTTGCCCCAGTTAAGCGAATGCAGCGGATCAGATCATCTGACACAGAAGTCAGAATTAACGCACATTCAGCTTTTCGACAGTCTTGTTAGAAAGACCGTGTTCTCTCGGTGTTATAAGTCTTTGACTGTTAGTTTCTCATTGAAAACATTGAAAACAGAGGTAAAAAACAAAGTTACCAATCTGGTGTTCTCGCAATTAATGTGCATGGCCATGTTTCCGCGATACCGAACTTCCTTAACTAAATGAAGTGTTTTGCTTGTCACTGCTAAATGCGGGGGAAAGCTTTAAACAAGACCAGAGCGTGCCTTTGTTTTGGGCAGGTGGGTAAGGTGGCGATGTGGAGTGACTACGCCAGCAGACGACTCATGATCTACAGCGCCGCCAGCAAAGCGCCACTTTTCACTGTAAGAAATACTTCGGGTGAAATGTCGGTTTTTAAAAATGCTGCGTTGAAAATAAAAAAAATATTATTTTTGTTGTTTCAGGTGCATAAATTTAACCGTGATTTGGTACTGAATAAATGAATAGATAAATAAAGAACCAATTTGTAATAATAATTATAATAATAATAACAACAACAATAATTATAATAATAATAACAACAAACTGCAGTTTTAGTGATAATGTGCTCCATCTGAAGACGTTTTCTAGGACACAGACAAAGGACTAATCAATCTGTAGTCTTGTTCTGTGACGTGTATGTAGTCTTGTTCTGTGACGTGTCTTGTTCTGTAGTCTTGTTCTGTGACGTGTATGTAATCTTGTTCTGTGACGTGTGTGTAGTCTTGTTGTGTGATGTGTATGTAGTCTTGTTCTGTGACGTGTGTGTAGTCTTGTTGTGTGACGTGTATGTAGTCTTGTTCTGTGACGTGTCTTGTTCTGTAGTCTTGTTGTGTGATGTGTATGTAGTCTTGTTCTGTGACGTGTGTGTAGTCTTGTTGTGTGACGTGTATGTAGTCTTGTTCTGTGACGTGTCTTGTTCTGTAGTCTTGTTGTGTGATGTGTATGTAGTCTTGTTCTGTGACGTGTGTGTAGTCTTGTTGTGTGATGTGTATGTAGTCTTGTTCTGTGACGTGTCTTGTTCTGTAGTCTTGTTGTGTGATGTGTATGTAGTCTTGTTCTGTGACGTGTGTGTAGTCTTGTTGTGTGATGTGTATGTAGTCTTGTTCTGTGACGTGTCTTGTTCTGTAGTCTTGTTGTGTGATGTGTATGTAGTCTTGTTCTGTGATGTGTATGTAGTCTTGTTCTGTGACGTGTGTGTAGTCTTGTTGTGTGATGTGTATGTAGTCTTGTTCTGTGACGTGTCTTGTTCTGTAGTCTTGTTGTGTGATGTGTGTGGAGTCTTGTACTGTGACGTGTGTGTGAAGTCTTGTTCAGAATACTGATAAAACTGGACCTTTGTAGCAGTGCTCTGTATTGTTCTGCAACTTGTAGATATAAAACCTACTTTTTTTGGACTATTACACTCACACACACACATACACAAAAAAAAAGTTTGTTTCGTGAAGGTATGTTGTGATGATCTGAGAAGAAACACACACATTTCTATATTTAGAATACAAGGCTTGCAGAGATGGTTGTTTCTTGTACGACCCCACCTGCTAATGTTTATATGTTTAGGTTCACAGTACAATGGTCCGAATTCCCACTCTGCTTGCCGCACTGATTGAAACAACGCAGAGCGTACGTATCTGTAGGTGTACTGACGATAAATACAGTACTGCATCGTTGTACTGATATCGGTAAGCTGAGATATGTCATTATAACCGCTAAGTCGCTGTATGTCACGTGGGTATTGTCAGACATTTATTAATAAAATAATATTGAATAAGACAATAGAAATGTGTGTCGGCCAAGCGCATACGTGTTTTTCTTTTTCTTGCAGACTTCTTTCAAGTTGTGAGAAAAAAGGATGCTGTTTGGGAATCCACATTTTTCAAGCTCCGTCGTAATGATAACGGCGTCAGGCGTGTGGTCAACAGTGAATAGACGCGGGGTGATATGAGGAGTCGAACAGTTACATATATATGAATTCGAACATGTACATATATATGAAGTGATATTTTATATACTATATACACCCAGACGAAATAAAAACCTGCGTAAATTGCCGACTGTCGTATCATTTACCCCCACGCCTCACCCCAACCCACTTCGTCTTCCCTCGGGGGGGGGGGGGGGGGGGACTCGTGCTATGTCTGATATAACCTCCTCTTGCTCTCCCCCCTCCCCCGCCTGCCCCCAACCAACCTCATCTTGTCTCGGGGGTACTCTTGCTATGTCTGATATAACCTCCTCCTCCCCTCCCTCTTACCCTCTTCTCCTCCCCCCCCCCCCTCCCCTTTGAATGCGGCTCCACCCCACTCCGACTTTCAGGCATCTTTTCTCCGGTCTTCCGGTTCGTATTTTGTGTAAATTTTCCTGTAATTTGTCTATTTTTCGGACACTGCATGGTACAGATTCATCTCTGATGCAATCTCCCCTCGTCCTTTTATCCCCTCCTCCTACTCCCTCCCCTCCTCCGCTCCTCGTGGATGCGGCTCTGCCCCTGCGAAAACCAGGCTTGAGATTTCGGGTGGCGACAACTTTTGGCAAGGGCGACCAACTTTTTTGAGTTGGTCCCCTTAGTGGCGACTAACTTTTTTTCTGAGTATTTTCAGGTAAATACTGTTGATTATTTTAAACACCATTTCGTTGTTGTTTTTTCATGTGAGGCGGGCTAGACAAATTTTACAAAAATTGCGCCGGGCGACTAACTTTTGTGCAGGGCGAGTAACTTTTTTAAAGTTGGTCCCCCGGAGGCGACCAGAAAATTTACGAAGTCTCAATCAACCCTGGAAAACTGTCAGGCATATCCCCTCAGGGGTGCTGGTATGTTTGAGTAAATTAAGATTTTGCTTATAAATTGTTTATTTGCCTAACATTCCATGGTACCGTAATTCACTTGTTTTTGTCTTGACCTTGCGTAGCAAACAGCACTAATGTACTAAGAAATGTCATTTTGTGACGTCATTTTTGTAATGACGCTTCCACGTCGGCCACGCCCCTTGGGTGTTGTGTAAACACTGGTGTACGTAGTGCAGAACGTGCAGGGCGTCACGTGACCACATGCTTCCGGTTATTTGCACGACATTCTGGAAGCCCTTGTAGCGAGCCATAATATTGTTTACACCAATTGTATTGTATCTTTTATTACACCACAAAATATGTCTCCCCTCCCAACACTCCTCCCTCACATAAACAACTTACAACCCTTTCATTTCCTGTGACTTTGCTATCCAAAAAGCTGGCGACATTTTTCCATGGCAAACAGCATGGTCGCATTAGCAGGGACAGACCGTAACAGGCAGGGGCTGAAGCCACGGTAGAACCTCCTCCACCCGCCATCTTCCACGTACAATCTCCGAATGCAATCGGCCACACTACTGAAGCGCTTCTTGCGCGTGTCCAATTCGTCTGCTTGGAGAGCGGATTTGACGACATCTGTCGGGTAAGTGAAGAACCAGTAACTAAAGCCCGCTATTCCTCCGCTCACGAACATACTCAACGTAGACAGATCTGCTGTAGTTTTACCCTTGGGTGTGAATGCGTCGCGTAGTAATTCAAAGAAACCTATAAAAATGATAGAAAAGCAGTGATACTTGAAAAAGTTTCTCTGCCGTGGAATAAGGAATAATATAAGGTGAAACTATGTAGAGGAAAGAGAGCTTAACTGTTGCATTAAGCTAGTTGTGATGTCATCAAGAAGACTGAAAATAAACATAGAAATATATTAAAAAAGGAACGTACCGAAGTAAATGGCCGTTGATGGTACATTGCGTATGACGGTAGAGAAGTAGCCCTGATACAGTCCTTTTATCCCATAATTCTTAGCAATCACGTGACCGGCGTGAAAGATGTTTCTGTACTGAATGTCCTTGCCCGTCTTCGATCGTATAATTTGGATCTGCATTTTTGTTTTGATCTTGAAAAGGGAAAACAAAACTATAATGTCAATTTTAAAAGAATAAGAAGACGTATGAGATATAATGACACTAATCTGTAAGCATGTCATTCCAGGAGGATGTGTTTTTGTAAGTTATTTTCGGACTGGTGCAAGTAGTCTGGGGGCATACTGCCAAGTGGCGAGAGATCAAACTGTCGGTGGTGAGTGGGACAAACGGTCGAGTGGTGAGGGAGACAAACTGTCAGGTAGTGGGGGGGGGGGAAACTATCAGGTGGTGAGAGGGACAAACTGTCAGGTGGTGAGGGGGACAAACGGTCGGGTGGTGAGGGGAGAGAGAGGGACACACTGTCAGGTGGTGAGGGGGGGACAAACTGTCGGGTGGTGAGGGGGAAAAGTATAAGGTGGTGAGAGGAACAAACTGTCAGGTGGTGAGGAGGAAAACTGTCGGGTGGTGAGGGGGACAAACTGTCGGGTGGTGAGGGGGACAAACTGTCAGGTGGTGAGAGGGACAAACTGTCGCGTGGTGAGGGGGACAAACTGGCAGGTAGTGATGATACAAACTGTCTGTGGTTAGGGACAAACTGTCAGGTGGTGATGGGACAAACTGTCAGATGGTAAAGGGACAAACTGTCAGGTGATGAGGGGACAAATTGTCGTGGCAAGGGGACAATCTGTCTGGTGCCAAGAGACATACTGCCAGGTGGTGATGATTCAAACTTTGTGGTGAGGGAACAAACTGTCAGGTGATGAGGTGGCAGAGTGTGAGGTGGCTAGGGGAAAAACGGTCGGGTGGCAAATGCTGCGGGGGATGGGGATGGGAATTGACCGTGACAACTACCGTTGGCTTCAAAACGACACACAATAATTATTAGTTTATGGGGAAGCACAGTGAGCATTGATGACGAAGTGATTAGAGCCCCCCCCCTCTTTCTCACACCCGTCTTAATATCTGTGACGCTACTTATTGGCCTACGGCCAAGCCAAGACCCCCCCCCCCCCCCACCCATCATGTGCACGGCCCCTTCTGTAAACCTACCAGATCCACTGGGCACTCCACAAACGCAATGACGAAGCCCGTGTAAGCTCCGCAGATGAAGTATTCGTGCGATTTCAGCCTGTGACCTTTCCGTTCATTTCTCGACAGCACTCCCTGAATCTGCGCATCGAGAAAACGTTTTATGACCATATTCGTCGAAATTACCGATGTGCTAGTTAAAGGGAAAAAAATGAGAACAATAATTCCCTGCTTTGAATTGCATCTCGGCATTTCGTTGAGCGATTACTGGTTGAGAAAGCAAGAAAATGATTTTTTTTTCGTTTAATTTGGCAACTTCAGCCTTTGACGAAATCGTATTGCACTTTTGTGTGGTATAAAAAAAAAGAAGAGTGAGAATTATTACGGTAATGGTGGTGTAAAACCCGTGTCAAAACGACCAAAAACTACAAGAATAAAGATTTATAATAAACTATAAATATACATCAGTTGATTAGAACTTTATACGTTCAACTGGTACTTGCAATTCAGAATGAAGTATTCATATAATTGCTTATCAAAGTGAACGGTGTGAAATTAAAGCGATCATTCAAATTCTTGTTAAAGGCTACACGGGTATTGTAAATAAGTAACAGTCTTGGAATATGAAGATTTATTGGAATTAATACTTTCAGAGATACTTGGGCATAATGGAGTATGGAACGTTGATGGATGCAGTAATATACAGCAGAGTTTTTAAGTAACATCAAAGCCACACGAAGCTGAAATTGTCTGGATTTGATTTCAGTGTCATTTGGATATTGTTTGCTCAAAATCGGGATTGCATTTCATATGCGGTGTCAGTTTTAAGCTTCAAGCGTAGAGTTGTGGTTCAAGTACACAGAACTGAATTCGTAATGAAGTTTTAACAAAGATCAAATTTTCATTTTGAATATTGAATAGGACTGAGATTTATAGCAGTGCACGGCTGTAAGCATGGGATTGCGGTTTAAGCGTAAAGCGGAGATATATAAGTTCTCCATCCACACCGTGTATATTTTCATGCAAGGCCAGTGCTGAAGAAAGTGACCGGTATAATACATAGAATATTCTTGACATTCATTAGATACACAATATTTTTTGTGTTGACTCATGTTCCGGCTCCTTGATCCATGTTATGATGCAGGACACGCATTTCCAACCTACTGGCAAGGTATTCGAAATGTCAGCACTTTGAATAAATAAATGTTTTAAATGGCGGGGGAAGGCTCGGCGTCCCCCCCCCCCCCCAAAAAAAATAAATAAATAAACACTGCATTGGGGAGCTTGTTGCATTCTGTTTCAAATAATTCTTCATTTTTTAAAATAAAACGTCATTTGACTCAATTTGCGAAACTTGTTAGGTTGTTTATGTGATTTTTTTTTTTTGCTTTCCTTTTTTTGCTTCTGAAACCAGAAAACAGAACTGTGGACATCAATATTCCATATTCTATGCCTAACATTATTCACTTCTTAATACCGTTTGTTTTTCAAAACCGATCTGTCCCAGTTTGTGGTATTAAGCTAAATGCACTCACATAATTGACCTTTTATTTTTTTTGACTGCTCAATTAATGAAGTTATGCCCACGGAGCATGCAAAGTCTTAGTTTAGCAAATTTGTTTCTATAAATATATATTTTTTTGGGTTTTGTGATAAAAAAACATGCGTTACATTTGTTTAAATGTCCCAAATTAATCGCGGAGATTGTTGACATTCACAAATTATGTTAGCATGCAAAAGAAATTGTATTCAATGTCTCTTTGTTCTTATGTAAGCCGCCTTTTTATGATTAGAAAAAAAACTGCAGTCCCCTTCGTGCCCCACACTCCGGCTGTTTGATAAAGCTCTTGAAAGGCCCAGCTGTTAGGTAAAGGGATTAAAATGCCTCCGATTTTTGATAAAGTACTTTAAAGGCCCAGCTGTTTGATAAAGTGCTTAAAATGCTCTAGCTGTTAGGTAAAGAGCTTAAAATGTCCCAGCTGTTTTATAAAGTGCTTGAAGGGCCCAGTTGTTTTACAAAGTGCATAAATCGCTCCAGCTGTTTCATAAAGTGGATAAAAAGTCACAACTGTTTAATAAAGTGCGTAAAACGCCCTAGCTGTTGAAGCCCTTAAAACGCCCCAACAATTGGGTAAAGTGTTTGAAAGGCCCAACTGTTTAGTAAAGTGCTTAAAACGCCCCAGCATTTTGATAATGTACTTAAAACGCCCCAGCATTTGGGAAAGTGCTTAAAACGCCCAAGCAGCTTGGTTAAGTGCTTAACACACCCTAGCTGTTCGGTAAAGTGCTTAAAACTTCGGCAGATAAGCGATATCAGGAGTGATATACCATCACCGTAAACCAGAAGAGCAGATCCAAACCTGATAATATGAACCAAACAAGCCAACTCTATAAAAGATTTGGCCAATCAGAGGCGAAGCTAAAACACCGAAAATAGTATGTTGTTATTGGTTAATTTTTTAATTGACATCGTTGCTTCATTTTGTACATTAATGATTAAATTAATGTCAAGTTCTAACAAGCATTATGGTTTTGAGCACTGTAAAAATTAAGCATTAATTCTTTTTCTATATACAGAAATTTGCTAAGGACTGTGACAGAGATTGTGTCCGGGATATGGAGCGAGTTGACTGGGGAGCAGGTGGAGGGGAGTGGCTCGAGGTGTCACTCAGAGGCACTGTTTTCTAATATGGAAGGAGCCGATTTTTTTTTTTGCGGTAGGGGAAAAACGAGGGGGGGGGGGGGTGGTGATGAGGAGTAATAAGTGAGGTGTGCCAAAATCGGCGCTCTATCCAGAACAATTTTCGTCACAGCCACAAATAACCTGGTAATAGGAAGTAAACATTGTTGATCTGAAGAAAACTTGACCTATGAGAGGTGACCCTGAAACAACGCCATTTTTTTCTGTTTTTACAGACATTAAGCGGTTGCGTAATTTGTAGGTAAAATAATACCTCTCCAGCTGTTCCCTTTGTCTTTGGACGGGGGCTAGAGGGGCGTAGGGTGGTTCTTTTGTAGAGGATGAAAAGTCCCCAAACACATAAAGATAATGAGAATCCAATTTTTTAGATGGAAAACAAGAACAAAAATTTCGTGTTTTTATCGTGGTTTCAACAGGAAACAGGTCCTGAATTACTGTGTTATTAATAACTCTCTTAAAATCCATTACATTATTGGACAGTCACTTACCGACGCCCTTGTAGAGCCCACCGATGCCTTCCCATTTCAATGTTTTCTTAAAGCAATCAAACAGGCCCGAATAGACTGGCTTGTGCACTGGCTGGGTCTGCAATCGAACCTTGAGGGTGTCGAAGGGAAAGCCCACTGCCACCACCGCTATTCCTGTTTCATATTGCAAAGAACATGTCATGGTTTAAAGTATGTACAGTAAAACCTGCGTTAATGAACACCTCTCATGAAGGAACATCCTACGTTTAAGGAACAGAAATTTTGGCCCCAGTTGGTATTATATATACAAATTAAAACCTCTAAATAGGGAACAACCTCGATAGAAGGAACACTTTTCGCGGTCCCGCAGGTGTTCCTTATGTGGAGGTTTTACTGTATGTATGTTACAGTTCATCTGTCCAAAGGGTATAAACAATACAATAATAATACACTGTCTTTGATCTGTCAAATCAGCCCATCTATACATTGGCTGATTTGGCAGATTGACTGTAATATGTATATATAAATGTAGAGCATTCTAGCCTTGTAACGTTTAAAAAAGGGCTGGAAACTTGCGTGAATTAGCTACTTTTGTACTTAGTAAAATAAAGTTATTGAAGAAAGATTACAGTGATGTGTTGCCTTAGTTTTGAGAAAACGTGAACGAAAAAAAAAAAATTATCACGGGTTTAAGTTGGCAGAAATATAATCGTAAAAAAGTGTCATGGTCACCAAGTCATTGACTGTTAAAATTCAGATTCATTAATTTGAATAAAAAAACTCCACTAACCTGCGACAGTGCCTGACGTCACATTCTTCGCTGCCTCGTGTAAAAATGTTCCCTTTTCGAAACTAACCATTTTGTGTTTTGTGCACTGCTGTTGCTGCTGCCACTATAAAAGTACCGAATTATACTTCCGTGACAATTCGATAAGCTTTATTGTATCACAGGTTTACAAAGTATTTGTTTTCTTTGTACCACAGTATGCGTTGTATAGCGGTGTATATCCGCCTTGCTTAAGACACTGTGCAGAACTGGTTAGTAAATAGTCGCTCACGGCATGTATATACGGTGTAATTGTTTATAACGGACAATCCTGAGTAGGTCAAGTAGAGATAATACAATGAACCGGTATTACCCGGTTATCTGGTTATCTCCCCCCCCCCCCCCCCAGCCCCCAACGTAACCCCCACCCACAATTTTGTTTTCCTCCGGCGTGGAAAGATAATCTAGGTTTTTTTTCCTCCGGCCGGTGGAAGATGACAGGAGGTGGGGGTGGGGGGGGGGAGGGGTGGCAACCTTTTACATCGGTCGGTTTAAGTGAGTGCTCTTATTTTCCGCTTGCAAACTTTGTTTGCAACTGGGTATAAGTTTGTAGTTTTTCTGGAAGTTTTTGCCCTTTTTTCTCTTTTGCCCGTTGGATGGTTTGCAGAAAACTCCCCACAGTATTTGACGGAGGAAGACGAAATTTGGCACACATGTAGACCGCTCAGATAACCGCATTTTTTAGCCTTAAAGGTAAAGGTCAATTTGAGGTCAAAATGATCTTTTCTACATAATGGCGTTTGAGTCGACGGAGCTTCGTAATTTGTACACTTATAGACAATAATAAGGGTTCGGTGAAAACTCAAATATTTTTACCTTGACCTCAAAAGTGGAGGTCAAAGTGATGTCAAGATGTTTATCAAAACGCCTATGAAAAGTGGCCATAAAAAGATATCAAATCCCAGTTTTAATATATAAACGTATTCAGTTGGGGGTAACCCTGCACTCTGAATCTTGGCCTTGGGGTCAAGGTCAAAGGTCACGTAACCTAGTGTATCGTTAGCGATAGGTCGACTTATCTCGAAAACGGTTAGAGGTGAAGCGATTTTGACTTCATTTTCGACCCTGTAGGTCTAAAAACGCTACATAAGAGGTCCGTCTGTCTTTGGCCTTTTCGGTCACGGTTAATACCAAAAAAAAAAAAACCCCGAAAGTTTACTATTATCTCGGAAACGGTTAGAGATTCGGGGCGGTTCTAAGCTCAGCTTCAACCGTTTGAGCCTAAAAAAGTTACATAAGAGGTTCTTCTGTGACCTTGACCTCAGTCATGGTCAAGGTAAAAAACCGGAAGTTGACTATTATCTGGCAACGGTTAGAGATGGAGCTCTCTGGAGCTTTTTTTCGACCGTTTAGACCTAAATAACTTACGCAACACTACATCAGTAACATTGACCTTTTCGATTAAGGTCACGGTCAAACACCGGAAGATGACCATTATCTTGTAGTTGGTTACAGATAGAGCTGTTTAGGGTTCATTTTTAACCCATTGGGCCAAAACGACGGCAAAGAAGGGGGTATTGCGTGACTTTGACGTTCTTGGTCATAATGTTATACAAATATTTTATTTAGTGGTTTCTGCAAGTGGGTCATACCGCCATCTAGCGGAATTCGGTCTAGTTGCTGTATGTATCCCTCCAGTATGCACATTTTAACACTAATATTCAACATACACCTAAGAACATACAATCCATCAACTAAATGCATTCTCCATTTTATTCAATCTATAATTTTGCTTACAGGACTGGCCAATGCATTGAACAATGAATCCTATTCCTGACTTGTTTATGAAGTAAAGTTCACTCTGTATAGTGTCATATAGTTTTTATTTACATTTCAAAGTCTGGATTGACAGCTGATAACGACTGAAACGAAGTTGTCTACTTTCACACAGAACTCGGCATTCCTTTATAGCCCTTTAACTGGACCACCTGAGATCCGTCAAATCACGTTATTTTTTGATAGTATCCATACGAAATCCAGCAAGTTACAGAACAGATAAACAAATTAACGAGAACAAACAAACAATAGTCCGTGGAAGTATTTTAATCATGATGCTGCGAGTATTGTGGATTAGGGCTGAGATTCGCCTGTCGTTCTTTGTATCGTGGTTTTGTGTGGTTGAGTAGCAGCTCTCAAACGTCGACTGCATGCCTAAAAATAAAACAAGAGCCACAATATTTAATGAGTGTTTAAAATTTAAAATCCATTTGGACAATTTGAAATAATGATAACAAATTTAGTTTGTTTGTAAAGTTAAAAGAAACTCAGGCGAAGATTTTTTGTTTTTGAAAATAAACACTGATAGAATGAGAGAGCACCTGCTGAAAGAAGAATGCTGACAGAAGAAAACACAAAATGGCGGGAGTTCCCAGCAGGAAAATGGCTGCCGTTACCAACCATTGGCAGAAACAGCTCCGTGATGCTTGGTCCGTGGCAGAACTGCTATCTAAAAATAGAAAGTGAATATTCCGTGGCAGAATTGGTATCTAAAAATAGAAAGTGAATATTAAACACTGAACAATAAATATATAATTTTATGCCAATGAAATACACTATCATTTTTTTTAAATTGTATTTGTTTGTACATGACAATGTGGGCATTGATTTGTTTTATCTGCGCACATTAACCCTTTTTCAGGTGAAAGGGCTGCATTTTTGCGAATGTCAACGAATTTATTTTCTTGGCGTGAAAAGGCAGATGTGTGTTTAAGTTAAAACTAGTGCATTTTAATAGATAAGGAGAGAGGGAGAGAGAAGGTGAAAGGGAAAGAAAGAGAGAGAGAGAGACAGAGGGGGGAGGGAGTCCGGGAGAGTTAAGCTTGATCTTCTGAGGTTCGTAGGACTAGTTCACTAGGTATTTTGGACAGCCATGATAAAATCGCATAAATATTTATGGGGTGTGGGAAAGTTGTGAACAACTACAAATTCCTTGCATTCTCTGAACGACCTGTCTGATTTTCAGCCGGGTTTGGTTCTAAGTTCAGATCCAGCCTTAGGTCAACAGTGGTGCTGCCCCTGGGTGGGCGGAACAAGGGATTCCGCCACCAATAAGCGCAGGACGTCGTTACGGAACGCTTTTTTCGCTTGTCCCCGCACTGCATACGACGCAAACATAATTACACGGAAATCTCCAGGAGTGGTATTCTGCTCTGTCCTTATTTTTAAGGATGTCATTATTTTTAAAAATAAGGATAAAAAAGCTATTCTGCTCTATCCTCACACTTAACAAAGTCTTTCAAAAATAAGGATAAAAATTAAGGATGAACCATCTAATCTCAAGAATAAGGACGTCCTGAAATATTAGGACAGAGCAGAATACCACTCCAGGACTCCAATTGCAAGTTTAAAAAATATATAAGTACTAATTTCATTGTATCAGCGAATATTTTTTATATTAGTTTATAGAAGCACGGATCAGCGGAACTTTTTAGTTCTTTCCAGTCACCACTTTTTATGGTCACTTCTTTCACTTGACCGGCTGGCCGATTTGTTTAATTATTTGATTTGTTTAATTATTTGTTTAATTATTTAACTCAATCGACTAAATCCTTACATATAATTTAATGGCATGAAAGAGATGAAAAAAAATCAAGACAATTTCCAGCCTGGCCTAAATATCGCCCCCCGGTGTCCTTGACATTCACCGATCTGAGACAGGAGGCTTCGGCCGACGCCGAACACACACGAAGCACGACGTGGAAGCGCACTGAGTTATCGCTCAGGAACCGGAAGGCCGAGAACGGGAACGAGATACTCGTGGCTACGCTCGAGGGGTCGTATAAGCTGTCGTCTAATAGATTGGCAACGCATCTGCCGAAGAAAAAAAGTTCAAAACGTCTTCATTACTATTGCTTAAGTTTTATTTTATTATTTTTTTTCAGTGATTTACCATTGTACCAGAAAATGGACATTGTCTCATCGTGGCGTTTTATTGGCGAAGGCTATTATATGATGCCCCCCTCCCCGGTATGCCGCCGCACTTACTGCTGGGATACCAGCTGAACACTCAGTCCGCTGTTAAAACAAACGACCCCACCCCACCCTCTCCCGCTCCCTCCCCCTCCCCCTACCGCCCCGCCCCTTCTCCTCCGGTACGTCGTCGCACTTACTGCTGGGATACCAGCTGAACCCTCAGTCCGCTGTTAAAACAAACGACCCCACCCCACCCTCTCCCGCTCCCTCCCCCTCCCCCTACCGCCCGCCCCTTCTCCTCCGGTACGTCGTCGCACTTACTGCTGGGATACCAGCTCAACACTCAGTCCGCTGTTAAAACCCACGGCCTTCAAGTTCATCACAGCAAGCGCCGTCCAGAAGCCGTCTGAAATCACGCCAACCAAATATTGAGTAGACATAACAGTGTTCACCTGTATCACAAGAATTCCCAAAATGTCAATGACAGCTTTTTTCTGGACCATTTTGCGCTCTCTCCACCCCACGTTAAATTTCAAGAATTTCCGACAAATGCTTTTTCTTTCCGGACCACTCTGTACTCTCCCCACACCTTGTTGATCCACGCTATTTACATCCGATTCGCGGAACATGACCCAATGTATTTTAACATTATTATTTTTATTATGAGTAACGGGCTGAAAGTTGAAATATGGTAAAACTTCTCAGATCTTGTTGCTGCAGTTACTTGGCTCTTCAAAGAGCAAAACCCATGCCCGGATACAGCTTTCGGGCAAGGGGAGGCGGAAGGGGTTCAACTTAGGCCAGCGTGGAAGTAGGGCATGAGCGCTCCTAAGCCAGCTGGGGTCTATTTTTTCGGATTTAAGGGGGGGGGGAGGGTGTTGCAGTTGCAACCCCTGAACCCCCCCTTGGATACGCCACTGAATTACTCCCGCCTGTAGAACGGTTATCGGGCTATTTCCATTCCGTGGTTTTGTTGTGACCTTAATCCAGGACTGTGGTGTGAAATTGGCAAATATCTTGAATATAAAGGGGATCTAAAAGTAACGACACGTAAAGGTATCCAGCGCTTATCAAGTCATCCGTGCTCTATCGGCCATGGAATCACAGATACCGAATGATCGACATACCCCCCGCTACGCCTAAAGCAATGCTGTCATGTTACAAGACGCATTAGGGTAACAAAACAGTCCATCTATTAAGATGGAGTAACACTCAAAGAAGCTGCTGAAATAATCAGGGCTGTAATTTTCAATCTGTTGCTAAGAAAAAAACTTTTTAGGGTTATAAATTGTCCAGTGTGGCATGAAAAAGGGGGGGGGGGGGAGAGTAGTTCACGTGTTGTCAAGAGATCGGATCGAATGAAATAAAGCCTGTGCAAATGTCAATGCAGGAAAAACAGGTTGACTTTAATGCAAGCATCCTAATGGCTTGCTATCAGGTATTCATGTAATGGCATGGGCGTGAAGTAAGTGGCGTGGTGTGGGCCTTGCCACTGGCTTGACATGGAAGCGAACAGTTCAGAACGCTCGTCTCCAAAAATTTGAAGAGTGACCTACTGGCTTTTACAATAGTTTAAGCTAACGAAAAAACTATATTTTTTTTCAATAACTACTTTTTTTAATTCAAAAGATTAGAATTTCACACACAGCTCTACATTTGTAAAGTCACATACATTACAATATGTGCATTTGCTTAGTCTAATAACCGAGGTTCGGCTTATCAACTCCATACTGCAGGACTTACTCTGGTCATCGATGATCTTTATCTGGATCTTGAGATCCGTGCCAACGACGACACTTCCGGTGATGGCGGTGTCGTCCAAGGACGTGATGCTGGCCACCACGATTGGCGTCTGCACCTGGGCCGCGTACGCCTCGTCGTACTGTGGTCTACAAGGTGAATGGTGCCTAGTTATGCATGATGCCTTAATATGCATGATGCCTTATTCCCACTTGCAAACTTTGTTTGCAAATGGGAATAAGTTTGTAGTTTTTCTCGAAATTTCTGCCCTTTTTTTTTTCTTTTTTTTTTCCGTCAAGGAGGTTTCCAGAAAACTCCTCCTACGCTATTTGACGTAGGACGATGAAATTTGGCACATTGATAGAGGGTGACGAGATGTCGTCAAATCCGCAAAATTTTTTGACCTTGAGGTCAAAGTTTTTCTGACCTTGAGGTCAAAGTTTTTCTGACCTCAAAGTGGTTTCCAGAAAACTACTCCTACAGGGTTTTTCGTAAAAAGACGGCATGTGGCAGAGACATAGAGGGTAATGAGTTGTCGTCAAATCCGTGCAATTTTTTGACCTTGCACCTCAGAGGTCAAGGTCAAATTGAGGTCAAAATATTTTTGGAAACACCTATTAATCACGAAAAGTAGCCATAAAGTCAAAAACCGGAAATTGACTATTATCTCGAAAACGGTTAGAGATAGAGCGATTTTGAGCTCATTTTCGACCCTTTGGGCCTAAACAACATTACATAAGAGGTACCTCGGTGACCTTGACCTTCTGGGTCACGGTCAAGGTCAAAAACCGGAAATTGACTATTATCTCGAAAACGGCTAGAGATAGAGCGATTTTGAGCTCATTTTCGACCCTTTGGGCCTAAACAACGTTACACAAGAGGTATCTCGGTGACCTTGACCTTCTGGGTCACGGTCAAGGTCAAAAACCGGAAGTTGACTATTATCTCGAAAACGGTTAGAGATAGAGCGATTTTGAGCTCATTTTCGACCCTTTGGGCCTAAACAACGTTACATAAGAGGTACCTCGGTGACCTTGACCTTCTGGGTCACGGTCAAGGTCAAAAACCGGAAGTTGACTATTATCTCGAAAACGGTTAGAGATAGAGCGATTTTGAGCTCATTTTCGACACATTGGGCTTAAACAACGTTACATAAGAGGTACCTCGGTGACCTTGACCTTCTGGGTCACGGTCAAGGTCAAAAACCGGAAGTTGACTATTATCTCGAAAACGGTTAGAGATAGAGCGATTTTGAGCTCATTTTCGACCCTTTGGGCCTAAACAACGTTACATAAGAGGAACCTCGGTGACCTTGACCTTCTGGGTCACGGTCAAGGTCAAAAACCGGCAGTTGACTATTATCTCGAAAACGGTTAGAGATAGAGCGATTTTGAGCTCATTTTCGACCCTTTGGGCCTAAACAACGTTACATAAGAGGTACCTCGGTGATCTTGACCTCCTCCATCATGGTCAAGGTCAAAAACTGCAAGTTGACCAGTATCTCAAAAACGGTTAGAAAACTGAATTTGATTTTTTGTGCCCAAATGAGGTTACATTATATTCACTTCGATGGCCTCGTTCAAGATAATAATCCGGAAGCTGACAATTATGTTGAAACACTGAAAAATGTGTCTTTGACCAAATATGTTGTGTCTCTGCCCTTGCAAGTGGGTACTTTTTCGCTACGTGTAGCGAAATACGGTCTAGTTATATACGATATCTTACTTTTCCAAATACCTTATTGTGCAAATCTTATTGTCGTACTGTTGTCTATAAGGTGTATGATGCCTTATTATGCATGATACCTTAATATGCATGATGTCTTATTATATGCAATATCTTATTTTTCCAAATACCTTTTTGTTCAAATCTTATTGCGTTTTGATGTGTGTTGTGTAGCATACCTTATTACACATTATGCCTTATTATGACAGATGCCTTATTGTGCCATATACCTTATTACACATTATGCCTTATTATGACAGATGCCTTATTGTGCGTGATTTCTGGAGGTCATCCATAAGGCACAGACGCACAGGATTATTTAGGGCTGTGCCCGGGCTAATGTTATAACCACTGCATTGTGTCGTGATTTTGTTGTCTATAAGGTGTATGGTGCCTTATTATGCATGATGCCTTAATATGCATGATGTCTTATTATATGCGATCTCTTATTTTTCCAAATACCTTATTGTTCAAATCTTATTGCGTTATGATGTGATTTTGCATACGGGGTTCGGGTGGGGGGGGGGGAGTAGTTGAGAAACGAGAGAATCACTGCACGAGAGAATCACTGCACGAGAGAATCACTGCATTTTGTGACGTCATACTGACCCCCCCCCCCCCTAGGCGGCATAACCCTAAGTCACCAGTCATTCATCATGACGTCATTAGTCATGTGACCTGTCAATCATCATTGGTCACATGACCTGTCAATCATGTATCATGTATATGAGGACTATTTTCCCGATCATTAACCTTCTGGCCTGAATGGCTCAGTTGGTAGAGCAGAGGACCCGAAAGCGGAAGCATGATCTGAAGGTCGGTGGTTCGAACCCGCCCTCCGGCATCACTTTCACTTTCTGTCTATCATATTATTTGGGTTCTCAAAGTGAGTCATTAGTCACGTGACCTGTCAATCATGTGTCACGTGACGTATCAATCATGTTTCATGTGACCCTAACTGCATATGAGGACTATTTTCCCGATCATTAACCTTCTGGCCTGAATGGCTCAGTTGGTAGAGCATAGGACCCGTAAGCATGATATGAAGGTCGGTGGATCGAACCCGCAATCGGGCATCACTTTCATATCATGGGGACCCCCCCCCCCCCTCGGGACATAATATGTACCGACCCCCCCCCCCCCGGTCCTCCATGTGACGACTTCCATCATCTGTCTATCATACCATGGGGACCCCCCCCCGGGTTCTCAATCTGAGGACCCCCCCCCCTAGGATTCAACATTCCTATAGGAGCCCATTGTGTGTGCACATATGCATCATTCATTCTCTGGCTGCCGTTGGATACACATGAAAAAAGTGAAAACAGTTGCTCTTACCGGTTGTGCTGTGCTGTGCTGTTGGATACACATGTGAAAACAGTTGCTCTTACCTGTTGTGCTGTGGTGTGCTGTTGGAGAACAAGTGAAGGATAGACTTAAGAGACGAAGTGAAACATTGACTAGTCTTTGGAAAAAGGAATTGAAACATTGGTTCTTCTTTGGAAAAGGGAAGTGAAAGACTGGTTATTCTTTGGAAAGGAACTGAAGACAAATTAACCAATGACTTGTGGTAAGTCATCTTTTTTTTTTTTTTTTTTTTTTTTTTTTTTGTAACATTATGTAACACAATGTAACACTGTGTAACATTATGTAACACAATGTTACATCATGTAACATTATGTAACATTATGTAACACAATGTTGCATTATGTAACACAATGTTACATAATGTTACACTTTGTTACATCATGTGACACTTTGTTACATCATGTGACACTTTGTAACATCATGTGACACTATGTGACTATGTAACATCATATAGCTATATGACTATGTAATTGCTATATGAACATAATTAGTCAAACGTATGTATGTCATTATCACATCGTTCAACAGACAAGTCGTAATGGCTCACTGGTTAGAGCGATCGACTAGCAACCTAAGAGCCCCGGGATCGTTCCCACGTCAGGGGCAAAAAAATTTTTTTTGGTTATTTTTGGTTTTTGTTCATTTTTATGACTCTGTGACATTATGTGACAACATGTGACTGTGACATCATGTGACTCTGTGACATTATGTGACTCTGTGACTTTACTATTATTATTATTATTATTATTATGATAATATTTAATTAGTCATATTTCAATGGTTTCCCCATTGCAGTAACCACACATAGCATAAGTATATGTGTACAGAGTGTGGGGGAAAACCGATTGCTAAAATTTAGAGTGCACTCGTACAGAGTGTGGGAGAAAAACCGATCGATAAAATTTCAGAGTGCACTCGTACAGAGTGTGGGAGAAAAACCGATCGATAATTTCAGAGTGCACTCGTACAGAGTGTGGGAGAAAAACCGATCGATAAAATGTCAGAGTGCACTCGTACAGAGAGTGGGGGAAAACCGATCGATAAATTTTAAAGTGCACTCGTTCAGACCGTGGGAACGATCGATAAATTTGAAAACATCAAAGGCCTAGACCGTGGGAACGATCAATAAAAATCAGAGTGCACTCGTTCCAGAGCGTGGGAATGGGATTTTCCGTACGTTAAGTCCAATGTTATGTTTTAAGTTATAGTAGTTGGAAAATGACACTTCTAAAACACATTTAGCAAATGTAGTTTTTAACACCATATAATATATAAAATAAGTTTGAACATTTTAGCATTCTACTTATTTGAATGTTCTAAAGTTATAGTAGTGGGAAAATGGTGGTTCTAGACCAACTTTAACAAATTTAGTTTTTAACACCATATGATATATAACATAAGTTTGAACATTTTAGCACGCTACTTATTTGAATATTCTAAAGTCATAGTAGTGGAAAAATGGTGGTTCTAGACCAATTTTAACAAATTTTGTTTTTTGACAAAATATGATGTATAAAATAAGTTTGAACATTTAACCATGGTGTAGTAGGGTAAAAATGGTGGTTCTAGACCAATTTTAACAAATTTTGTTTTTTGACAACATATGATGTATAAAATAAGTTTAAACATTTTACCATGGTGTAGTAGGGTAAAAATAAGGGTTCTAGACCAACTTTAACAAATTTTGTTTTTTGACAACATATGATGTATAAGATAAGTTTGAACATTTTACCATGGTGTAGTAAGGTAAAAATCAGGGTTCTAAACCAACTTTAACAAATTTAGTTTTTTACACGTTTCAGACGATTCTACCACTTGGTTGATCGGTTGATTGTTGGAAAATGAAAAGTAAAAATGTGGATAGTTATGTAGGAAAACTGCGCCCATTCAAAAGACGTGTTCGAATGGCAAGCCCATTTTAAAGACGTGTTCGAATGACAAGCCCATTTTAAAGACGTGTTCGAATGGCAAGCCCATTCAAAACACGTGTTCGAATAATTTTTGAAAGATATTACGTCGTGGTATTGTTCAACAAATTGTTCAACATGTTCAACAGGTTCAACATGTTCAACATGTTCAACTTGTTCAACATGTTCAACATGTTCAACAAGTTGTTCAACATGTTCAACAAGTTGTATATAAAGCTATGTTTAAAGACTTTCTCATCATTTGAATAGTGTAGGTTGAACCGAAAGGATGTATAAATGCAACATTTGTTCGAAATCTTACAATTAGCTGCAAAGTCGCATATGGTAAAGTTATTTCTAAACATTTTAGGACATAGTGTGTCCAACCTCGAGTGTGACAGCTCCCTATAGAGCATAAAAGGTACCTACCCTCAGACATAACGCACATTCTGTATCAAGATACTGAAGAGTGAACATGTCTGCAGTGAGTGAACAACAACTACCATCTATGGCAATGCCTGCAGAAAATTCTATAGCAAAGCCTGAGACAATACCTACAGCAAAGTCTATGGCAATGCCCATGGTAAAGTCTAAGGCGAAGTCACGTCAGCAGCGTCAAAAGCGACCACATCTTAGAAAGATAAAAAGAGATGAGTTACCAGCTATGACGCCGCCGTGTAAAATGCGAAAAAATACGACAGAGCCTAATATGAAGCGAGAACCGGAGCGTAAAGCTGATACCACCATGAAGAAGATGCGTGTAGACGATTCACCGGTTATGATACCCATTAATGGAGAAACATATATTAAATTGGTGAATTATCAACAGAAAGTGATGGTTAACATTCGTAAATATATTACGAATCATGCATCTGGGAGGTTATATCCTACCAAGAAGGGAATTTTATTGTCATTGAAAGACTGGCACATGTTGAAGAAGCAAATGACGTCAGTGGATCTCATGCTTCAGAAAATGGATTTGTATAAATGCAGTGACTGTCAGAAGATGGTTGAGTAGACAGGGAGATGACTGTATACAGTTTTAACAGCATGACGAGCTTAATAAATGCTTTGATTTCATCACAGTGCAGAAGATTGGACCGAAGGTTTTGAAGCTTGACAAGAACTTAGCTTTGACTCATATGAACATGTACATTTGATATGTAGTTCAAATTAAATTGTCTTCATATGTAGACTATGAAATTAACATTATCTATGTTCATGTGAAGTCAGTTGTTATAAAATTTTAAGTTAAGTTCTTCTGCACATGTACTAACATAATATGTATTTGAAATAGTTTTGTTTTTATCATAATTGTACATAGTTGTAATGTTCAATAAAAACACATATGATGCTTTTCAACTTTTTATTTTTCTCATACAATACTTGGATATAATACATAATAAAACAATACTTGGATATAATACATAATAAAACAATACTTGGATATAATACATAATAAAACAATACTTGGATATAATACATAATAAAACAATACTTGGATATAATACATAATAAAACAATACTTGAATATATTACATAATAATACAATTCTTTAATATAATACATAATAATACAAAATTAACTATAATACCCAATATATGATATATGGTTTAAGGGTCAATTAAAACCATGTCAGGAACCTTACGACTTTATATGTTGCAAAGCAAGACATATATTACACAGCGCTTAAGTTAATAAAATGTTACAACATTTATAAAGTCTTTATTATAAAGTTTAGTCAAATAAGTCTATTTTTCTGCATCTGTTTCACTCTGTTCACTGTCCATGCCACTTTCTTCGTCACTGCTACCATCCTCCTCCTCCTCCATATCTAGTAGCTCTTCAAAGAATGCGTTGTTTTTCCTTATAGCCGCCTTTAATGCCTTTGAATACTTATAATGTTTTTCATCAACAAAGTAATTAAAGTCCTCTAAAATCTTTTGATAATGTTTGCTTTGTTGTAGACGCTGGGTATAGGTGAACAGTCTCATAAACAGTTGTTTTAGTCCATGCTTATAAATGGGTCGAAGGTCATAACTTGCTATTTCACGCGCATCTTCAAGTCCTTGTTCTTCATATTCTGGAACCTTTTCTTGAAATATGTTATCATAGTCATCGTAGACGTCTTGAACCATATCATGCCAAACAGAGTCTATTTCTGACTCACTTTCAGAGTCTGTTTCTGACTCACTTTCAGAACTCCTGTCATCAGCATCCTCACCACACTGCTCCATATGTTTGAGCAAAGCTTCTTCGCTGTTGTACAATGCACCACATTCTGCACAAGCATGTGCATTCTTTTCAGCTATGTTGACGCTTTGACTTTCCATAGAAGACTCATCTAAAGTTTCCGTGAAAGGTAGTTTTACAGGGTTTTCCATATCCGATTCTTCATCCACTTCTGAAGCGTGAGCAACCTTTAAGTGTCTTTTAAGACTTTGCGGCCAATTGTAAGATTTCGAACAAATGTTGCATTTATACATCCTTTCGGTTCAACCTACACTATTCAAATGATGAGAAAGTCTTTCAACATAGCTTTATATACAACTTGTTGAACATGTTGAACAACTTGTTGAACATGTTGAACATGTTGAACAAGTTGAACATGTTGAACATGTTGAACATGTTGAACATGTTGAACAAGTTGAACATGTTGAACATGTTGAACAAGTTGAACATGTTGAACATGTTGAACATGTTGAACATGTTGAACAAGTTGAACATGTTGAACATGTTGAACAAGTTGAACAAGTTGAACATGTTGAACATGTTGAACATGTTGAACATGTTGAACATGTTGAACATGCTGAACAAGTTGAACATGTTGAACATGTTGAACAAGTTGAACATGTTGAACATGTTGAACATGTTGAACATGTTGAACAAGTTGAACATGTTGAACATGTTGAACATGTTGAACAAGTTGAACATGTTGAACATGTTGAACAAGTTGAACATGTTGAACATGTTGAACATGTTGAACAAGTTGAACATGTTGAACATGTTGAACCTGTTGAACATGTTGAACAATTTGTTGAACAATACCACGACGTAATATCTTTCAAAAATTATTCGAACACGTGTTTTGAATGGGCTTGCCATTCGAACACGTCTTTAAAATGGGCTTGTCATTCGAACACGTCTTTAAAATGGGCTTGCCATTCGAACACGTCTTTTGAATGGGCGCAGTTTTCCTACATAACTATCCACATTTTTACTTTTCATTTTCCAACAATCAACCGATCAACCAAGTGGTAGAATCGTCTGAAACGTGTAAAAAACTAAATTTGTTAAAGTTGGTTTAGAACCCTGATTTTTACCTTACTACACCATGGTAAAATGTTCAAACTTATCTTATACATCATATGTTGTCAAAAAACAAAATTTGTTAAAGTTGGTCTAGAACCCTTATTTTTACCCTACTACACCATGGTAAAATGTTTAAACTTATTTTATACATCATATGTTGTCAAAAAACAAAATTTGTTAAAATTGGTCTAGAACCACCATTTTTATCCTACTACACCATGGTTAAATGTTCAAACTTATTTTATACATCATATTTTGTCAAAAAACAAAATTTGTTAAAATTGGTCTAGAACCACCATTTTTCCACTACTATGACTTTAGAATATTCAAATAAGTAGCGTGCTAAAATGTTCAAACTTATGTTATATATCATATGGTGTTAAAAACTAAATTTGTTAAAGTTGGTCTAGAACCACCATTTTCCCACTACTATAACTTTAGAACATTCAAATAAGTAGAATGCTAAAATGTTCAAACTTATTTTATATATTATATGGTGTTAAAAACTACATTTGCTAAATGTGTTTTAGAAGTGTCATTTTCCAACTACTATAACTTAAAACATAACATTGGACTTAACGTACGGAAAATCCCATTCCCACGCTCTGGAACGAGTGCACTCTGATTTTTATTGATCGTTCCCACGGTCTAGGCCTTTGATGTTTTCAAATTTATCGATCGTTCCCACGGTCTGAACGAGTGCACTTTAAAATTTATCGATCGGTTTTCCCCCACTCTCTGTACGAGTGCACTCTGACATTTTATCGATCGGTTTTTCTCCCACACTCTGTACGAGTGCACTCTGAAATTATCGATCGGTTTTTCTCCCACACTCTGTACGAGTGCACTCTGAAATTTTATCGATCGGTTTTTCTCCCACACTCTGTACGAGTGCACTCTAAATTTTAGCAATCGGTTTTCCCCCACACTCTGTACACATATACTTATGCTATGTGTGGTTACTGCAATGGGGAAACCATTGAAATATGACTAATTAAATATTATCATAATAATAATAATAATAATAATAATAGTAAAGTCACAGAGTCACATAATGTCACAGAGTCACATGATGTCACAGTCACATGTTGTCACATAATGTCACAGAGTCATAAAAATGAACAAAAAACAAAAATAACCAAAAATAATTTTTTTGCCCCTGACGTGGGAACGATCCCGGGGCTCTTAGGTTGCTAGTCGATCGCTCTAACCAGTGAGCCATTACGACTTGTCTGTTGAACGATGTGATAATGACATACATACGTTTGACTAATTATGTTCATATAGCAATTACATAGTCATATAGCTATATGATGTTACATAGTCACATAGTGTCACATGATGTTACAAAGTGTCACATGATGTAACAAAGTGTCACATGATGTAACAAAGTGTAACATTATGTAACATTGTGTTACATAATGCAACATTGTGTTACATAATGTTACATAATGTTACATAATGTAACATTGTGTTACATAATGTTACACAGTGTTACATTGTGTTACATAATGTTACAAAAAAAAAAAAAAAAAAAAAAAGATGACTTACCACAAGTCATTGGTTAATTTGTCTTCAGTTCCTTTCCAAAGAATAACCAGTCTTTCACTTCCCTTTTCCAAAGAAGAACCAATGTTTCAATTCCTTTTTCCAAAGACTAGTCAATGTTTCACTTCGTCTCTTAAGTCTATCCTTCACTTGTTCTCCAACAGCACACCACAGCACAACAGGTAAGAGCAACTGTTTTCACATGTGTATCCAACAGCACAGCACAGCACAACCGGTAAGAGCAACTGTTTTCACTTTTTTCATGTGTATCCAACGGCAGCCAGAGAATGAATGATGCATATGTGCACACACAATGGGCTCCTATAGGAATGTTGAATCCTAGGGGGGGGGGTCCTCAGATTGAGAACCCGGGGGGGGGGGTCCCCATGGTATGATAGACAGATGATGGAAGTCGTCACATGGAGGACCGGGGGGGGGGGGGGTCGGTACATATTATGTCCCGAGGGGGGGGGGGGTCCCCATGATATGAAAGTGATGCCCGATTGCGGGTTCGATCCACCGACCTTCATATCATGCTTACGGGTCCTATGCTCTACCAACTGAGCCATTCAGGCCAGAAGGTTAATGATCGGGAAAATAGTCCTCATATGCAGTTAGGGTCACATGAAACATGATTGATACGTCACGTGACACATGATTGACAGGTCACGTGACTAATGACTCACTTTGAGAACCCAAATAATATGATAGACAGAAAGTGAAAGTGATGCCGGAGGGCGGGTTCGAACCACCGACCTTCAGATCATGCTTCCGCTTTCGGGTCCTCTGCTCTACCAACTGAGCCATTCAGGCCAGAAGGTTAATGATCGGGAAAATAGTCCTCATATACATGATACATGATTGACAGGTCATGTGACCAATGATGATTGACAGGTCACATGACTAATGACGTCATGATGAATGACTGGTGACTTAGGGTTATGCCGCCTAGGGGGGGGGGGGTCAGTATGACGTCACAAAATGCAGTGATTCTCTCGTGCAGTGATTCTCTCGTTTCTCAACTACTGGGGGGGTTGACAATTTTGGATGTATGACCGCTTTGATGCTTTCTTACGCCAGTGCCTCGTAGCTGCTCGTGATGGCCTCGGTGTACTCGAAGCCGACCACACAGCTGGCTGTCAGCTGTTCAGTGTGGCTTGTGTTCCCAGTGGGGACGCTAATTGTAACGCCGTAGCTGTGCGTCGAATCAGAATACTACAGAACACAGAACATGCTATATTTTCAGACGAATTGCAGTTTCCTTACAGGAGCAGAAAGCCACTTTGCAACCAGGTGAATTGCAATTCATGTTGATGCCACGTACAGCTGGTATGGTTTTGTGAACGTTTTAATAAACGTATGGGAACATTCATAAAAAAACCGTCGATTTTTTTTCAGTTACAGCTAAAGTTCTTGCGTAAGGTTTTATAAGAAAATCAATCTTTCAAACTAAGTTGGAGCTGAAACAATAACCCGAACAGTTGATGCTAAAAACTTTAAACAGAGAAACCAGAAGAAACTTTTATCTCACTCTTTAAACAACAGGTATAAAATATGAAAATTAAAATTGGTTCAAAGGATTTGATGGCTCATAGATCAAATAAAAAATATATAACGTACTGTTAGCGCATAGCAGGCATCGAAAGAGGAGAACACGAAAACAAATACATTGGTCGATGACGTCACGGCATCCGGGCATCCTGTCGTATTCGTGCCTTCTACGTACGGATCGGCTGTTCCACCTAGGGAGCTGTCGCGTGTCACCTCTACAGTCATGTTTGACGTCGTGCAGCCCGTTACTGACACTGACAGAACAGATATATACGAATTGCCATGGCAAATATACAGTGGATACACAATGAAAACACAAGTAAACGCAATTATAATTTTATTTTGAATAATACGGACATGGATGATTTGATCGAGGGGGGGGGGGGCGGTCGGTTTTTGAGATGTGGACAGCAACCGCAGCATTCAACGTGCCCCCCCTCCCATGAAACTATGAGACGGGGATAACGGTTACTGCTGGCGTAAATTCGTGCACACGAATGATGCAATAAATGTAAAATATAATCCAAATAAGAAAGAGCAGATGAAAAAAAGTTCATGAAAAAAGACAGGACAGCTTCGGCACAAGGCACAGTATACTGTCTATTGGCAGTGGAATCCATTTTTTTTTGTTTGGGAGGGAGGGGGGAGGAGGGGGTGGTGGGAGTGTTCTTTTTTTGCCTGTGTTGTCGTGCTGGTGTAATTTCCACCTTTGTTTGCCACAGAAGCTTGTATTGTAAGAAAATCAAGTCCCATATAATGAAAGTTTGAAACATACTCACCTGAGCTTGCAGCTTGGGTGAGTGGTAAGCACGTCCAGAAAATAAGTGCAGCTGATGTGACCACCGCCATCTTCCGTTTTGTTTTTGTTTAAGTTTTTTTTCCAAATTTTTCTATCCGATGTACATTTTCTTGGTACTGCTTAAAGCATTAAAGAAAATGAGATACAGTCACCCTGGCCGCTGGGCCAAAAGCTTGTAAGTACTCTAATATAAAGGTGGCATTTGGGGTGAAACATTTCGATAGAACAATGGGTCATTTCCTGAAAATGGACAAGACATTTTCTTCATGGTGGCCACAGATGTCAAATGAAAATATGCATGGAATTTTGCACAACTTGTTACGCAACGGTGAATATTGAATTGTTTGTCAGAAGACGCAATGTGATAAGACACAAATTTTAGAGCAACAAAATGACACCTTGTTTACTTCTTTTTACTTCTTTTCAATAGAGATCTCCCAATTTGTTGTCCATTTTTAAAAATTGTTTTTGATTTTATGAATACTTTCATTCACCAAAAAAAAAAAAAAATCAAAACAGAAAGAAAAAGAAATGATTGCAGCTTGAAGGCGTACCGAGCTATTGTGAGGCAACGCCGTTGTGCGCATGTCAGGACAAAATCCGTCATAGTGACCATCTCAAGTTAGGGACCGTCCATAAAGTAGGCACGGTCAAGTGGGGCGAGGCAGAGGGGTGGAGGGGGGAGGGGTAGGAGTGAGGGTGGGGTCTGAAGTTGTCAGTCTGTCCATCTTATAGTGAAAGGGTGACGCCACAATTATTGCATACTGAAGGGGAGGCGGTGGTGATGGCGGGGGGGGGGGCGGCGGTGGTGATGGCGGGGGGGAGGCGGTGATGATGGCGGGGGGAGGCGGTGGTGATGGCGGGGGGGAGGCGGTGGTGATGGCGGGGAGAGGCGGTGGTGATGGCGGGGAGAGGCGGTGGTGATGGCGGGAAGGTGATGGCGGGGGGAGGCGGTTGTGATGGCGGGGGGAGGCGGTGGTGATGGCGGGGGGGGGCGGTGGTGATGGCGGGGGGCGGTGGTGATGGCGGGGGGAGGCGGTGGTGATGGCGGGGGGTGGTGGTGATGGCGGGGGGAGGCGGTGGTGATGACGGGGGAGGCGGTGGTGATGGCGGGGGGGGGGGCGGTGGTGATGGCGGGGGGAGGCGGTGGTGATGGCGGGGGGAGGCGGTGGTGATAGCGGGGTTGGGGGTAAAACGTTTCGCATCTTTTCTCAAAATTAATTTTTGCGTCGGGTTTTGTAGAAGAGCAAAGACTCATTGGCGATCACTGTTAAAAGCGTCCAATGAACTGCATGGAAATTAAAGGCGGGGTTGGGGAGGGGAGGGGAGGGGAGGGGGAGGGCTGGCAGGGGACTTGCAAGCTTTAAAGTGTTTGGATAAAATTGCTGTCAGGTCAGAGAGTTACGGTGAAATAATTGTCAACATCACGCTGTAAAACCATATGTTATTGTGCAAACAGCTTTTCCAAAGCGTATAAAACAACCGTTTTCATTTCTTCAAAATTGATGTAAAGGCCGTTCTCACATCGGAGATCCTGTCCAGGGACCCGCGTGGTCAGCTGACCGTAGTATCGCAGTCCTAATTTATACGCCATGTTCCTATAGCAGGGCCTTCCCATGGGGGCATGACAGTTGGCCTCGATGATGAGACTGCCAGGCCGAGAGAAGATCATATTAGTGAGGCCAGCGCCATGAGAGGCGATAATTATCCGTGCGCGATAAAATAGAACCATAGCGTCTTCCAAGCTATTGGTGTCGTCGAAAGATACGATTTTTAGACTGGATCTAGCACTGGAAACAATGGATTGCAATTCGCGTTCAAGCACTGAGTATTCCATGAATTGTCTGTTATTTCTCTTTATAACCACGATGCTATCCCAGGGCGGTTTATGCCCATACAATCCTTCAATATGATCGTGAAATATCCTGGCTGCCAACTGAAGGGGCAAAGTGGCTGGATTTAAGCACCCTCCTCCCATTGGCAAGAATGTTATATGTGACTTCACAGCTCCTTTTACTAACGTGCTTTTTACTCCTAATATCCGTAGTATACTGGCTATAGAAGTGCCATTAGACGACTCAGGTACGTGAAGTTTTATGTCTGGATTTTCGTTCAAAAAATTAAGATATAAAATAACTTTGATAGCCATTTCAGCAAGCATGTGGTAGTAATTGTTATCCCATAGCTGAGTTAGCGAAAATACCCTGGCGTGTGTCGGGACGTGGGAGTTGAGTGATTTATTGTAGAATTCGACGTTCGCAGGTTCGACATTCCAAACGTGTAGGCATGACAACGGGGCGATGTACCTGGTACGATAAAATATCCCTCCGCGTGGTTCTATGACCGACAAGGCTCCACTGAGTACTGAGATATAAGTGATAAAATCGGGATATAGACTACAACGCACACATGGAGGGTTCCACTGTAGGTTCAAAGCGCCCTCTTCTAGGTCGTGCGGTCGCGTGTAAATGGCCGCTTCGTACACCGAGGTGGGCATCATCCCGTGGTAAATAAAATAGGCTGGGTTAATGCTGGAGTGACTGGTTCCCATACTGGTTATATCAGTTCGGCAGCTTTGACTATAAGGCCGTTTCTTGTACAAAACACCAGTGAGATTAGCAGGGTACTGTATTGTTCTGTAAAAAACCTTATCCACAACACAAGTGTAATACTGTTCAACCGCCAGCAGTGACGTCACATCTCTGGTACGCGTTGGTTTCAATCTAGAATTTGCCTGTGTATGATCCCACGATAAAACATAGGTCTTTATGCCTTCGATACTGGAAAGAACATGAAAAAAGTTCCGTTTTGGTCCAAGAGCTTTGACTTTTTCAACTGATATTATTTCAGTCCGATGGCTTCCCTCAAACAGCTTCTCTTTGAATGAAATTCCTTCCGCTGTGATGACGTCACCAAAATACCGTAGTTTTTCGTTTATAGATGTCGCTTCGCTGTATACCCACAAGAGATTGTCCTTGTCCATATGAAGCTTGTACTTGAGGTTTAAACCTTAAAATTTTAAAAATTATAAATGTTAATATTTTAGTTTCGTACATACTCATTGTGTCGTATCTTTACATTACACAGTAACGACGACGCTGTATGGACAAACGACAACACTGAGACGGGATGCAAAGTTGTTTTTTTTTCTAAAGATTGGAAATAAAACGGTAGTTTAAACCGTTTCACTGAAAGCTTACCAGTTTCCGTTTCATGTCGGCGATGTGTCGTTTGTGGCCGATGATCCGTGTCGCCTAGGGTGTGTATTCCGTACTGTACGATTACCCACAGGCCCAGTGCTGCCACAAAAACATGAACCCGTCTTCTGCGATATAGCCGGGATACCCATGGCTTTTTCGCCATGACATACTCTGAATGGTTCAAATTTTGATTCTGTTTGTGGTAACAGAATGATTTGAGAATTGCCTGGTATATGTGGCATGCTGGTGGGTAAATAGCTTTATTTGTTGATGTAATGCTTGTTGGCCCACATACGGAGAGGAGCAACACAATGGCTCGTGAAAAGACACGATAAAGGGACGATATTACGTTATTGGTGGCATGTGGCTCCCACATGTGGTTCCCACATGGTCGCAAGTGTAAACCGCATGACATCACATGATTCCCATATGGTAACCATGTGGTGACCATAAACATATAAACATCTTGATATAGATTAAACCCATGACAACCGTAGGGTTATCATATGGAAATCCCATGTTCTAATCCATGTGATCAATTTTTCCTGGGGAATGAATGAATGGTCTTGCCCTTGATACGTTGTTATAAAACAGCTGACCTCTGATGAGATCTCTCTGCTATGTATAAACACAGGGCGAATGGATATTTTAGAAAGTAGTTCCGTAAAAAGGTATGGTACACAACAGACTGAACCGCCGTAGAAGTTGTTGAACATGTTTTAAGAAGTAGTTCCCCTATTTTATGAGTACTGTTTTCGAGGAATCCCCCAGTGGGTCTGCCACCGAGCACCGAACCGCCGAAGAGGTTGACTGTTGAACAACAACTGTCCTTCACAAAAAAAAAATGAAAGTGCTTTTAAGTATGTTTTGTTGCGAAGATAGTACTACAGGATAAGAGATGTAGGAGGGGACGGGGGGGGGGGGGTTGGCGAAGGGGCGGTTACTCACTAATAGTGTTTGCTTCAGTTTAGTTCCCAGAGGTTGTTATGATCCATTATGGACAGAAAAACTTCGTTCTCAGGGGTTCCTATTATTTTCATTCTTTACACATCTTTTAGTAAAACATTAACATTATCAGTGCTAAAGGGCCGCTAGGGGGAGCACATATGGTTATAAGTGTCACGCTCTTATTCAAGCAGTTGGAGTTTTTTTTCCAATTGATTGTTGTTACAGATGATCCCCATGTCGAGGCTGAGAAATAGGAAAATAGATTTACAGGCCATGCCGGAACATTTGTGCTTTTATATAGGAAGGATATTTTCTAGGATGTATTGTGCCCTGGCACTTAGTATGTGCACTTGGGTATCAAAAGAAAAAAAGGGAGAATCGGGGGGGGGGGGGGCGGGGGGGGGTGTAATTTCAAGGCCAGGAGTAATTTTCATTCACTATTCCGCGTGCACCACAAAAAGCAGTTTTTTTCAGAATTTTACTCCACGTTTGGTAAAAAAAGAGTGTTTAGAGGTCGTTTTAATAAATCGCCATGAATGGTTGCCAGTTAGTACGTGAGTACCCCCCCCCCGCCCCACTCCCTCCTACGTACCTACCTACATACGTACCTACCCACGTGCGTACGTACGTACCTACCTACGTACCCACCTACCTACGTACCTACGTAAGTACCTACCTACCTACTTACCTACGTACGTACGTACCTATCTACCTACTTTTTATTAAAAAGAAACAGTTTAATTTTTTGGGGTGATTTAGAAGACAGACTATTTTTGCTATACAGAAAATAGATGAGGTCTTACTTTATCCGTCAGTGTGACGTTATGGGCGAATTGCGGCACAGGCAAGAAAAAAATATGAAGGCGCCAGCAGATTGTTGTGGCTTTTTCACACTGCTGTATCGGAGCAAGGGATAATTACTTTATGTCATAGTTACTGCCTGTATTTGATTGAAGACCCCAAGCAGACTGAAAAGGGGAGTGCGGGGGTGGGGATTTATCGTTATAGACCCCCCTTTTGTCTAGATAGTGGTTCTGGGGGTAGCTTTCCGGTCACATTTTGCCCAAATACTGTTTCAGGAATATTTTTTTCTGTACCCCCGTTTTGGCCTGGATAATATCTCTGGATATAT
This sequence comes from Protula sp. h YS-2021, assembly GCA_949752745.1. Lineage (NCBI taxonomy): Eukaryota > Metazoa > Annelida > Polychaeta > Sabellida > Serpulidae > Protula > Protula sp. h YS-2021. Next base: position 13,022,882 of record OX457030.1, on the reverse strand, counting down.
CTTTTCGGACCCGTTTTGACCAGATATTGCTCTGGTCATATCGTTTCGACCTGATTTACCGAGAAGTTGTCTGTGGGGATATCGTTTCGGACCCGTTTTACTCAGATATTGTCTGTGGGGATATCGTTTTGGACCCGTTTTACTCAGATATTGTCTGTGGGGATATCGTTTCGGACCCGTTTTACTCAGATATTGTCTGTGGGGATATCCTTCCGGACACGTTTTGCCTAAATATTCTTTGAAATTGTAGAAAACAGCAATATGCACTTGGAAAAAGGCAAAAGTGTCTCATTTTATTCGTTCTGGCGATAATCATCAGCAAACGTGAAATTCAAAACAAGAGCAACTCTTTTATAAAGAGATTACCCTTGGTAAAAAACTCAGGCATCATGTCTGCGCTCAAAAGACTCGTTCAATTAATGTGTCATGTCTAAGAAAATGACAGCAGTAGTAAAATGCCAGTCTCTGCGTGAAGTGAAAGAGTCTACCGACAAAAACAACTTCTTTTTGTATCTGTATTTCTAACTGAAAGAGTTTACAAAGAAACAAACTAAAGAATGAAAACGTCACTCACATAGGTAATTCATTTTTCGTAGTGTGAAAAAGCGTTTATAAATTGTCAAACTATTTGTACTCATTGATGCCAATGGCTATTTTTTTTTCAATAATTATTTATTTAAATAGCTTGTTTATCCGTGTAGATTTGAACTAGCATGTGGTGCACAATGACTCACAGGTCACTTCTGCTAAAAAGTAGGAAATATGACAGTAATATATTTATTGTTTTTTTGTCACAATCAGAATAAATTTGTTTATTTCCAAAAAGCTTTGAAAAGGAAATTTAATGAACCTTTTTGACCTGATGGTTCTTAACGTGGTCAGTTCAGTGTCTTACGTTATCCTCAGCACGTCTGTGACTGAGTGCTGTGAAGAAGCTTGGGGTTTTTTTCCGCTGATTGCATTTCTCATTATCGGTGCTATTGGATTTTATTGGATGTTTGATTTACTTGTTCCTGTTATTCAGACAGAAATGTTTGCTACAATTTGGGTTAAAATTGCAACTTGCACTATAAAACATCAAATGGGTGAGGGGCAGGCAGGGTATTGAGGGGGGGGGGGGGGGGGGGGCGGATACGAGTGCAGGAGGGAAGGGCTGTTGTTGTTTTGAGATCATTTTCTTGAAGAAGTCATCTATGTGTTTTATAATGCGACAGCAAAGATACAGACATGCTGACTGACAAATACAACGCCATGCTGTTCACTCCACAACGGTAATGCACCGCCTAGCTGTTCACCCCACCACGGCGAGACAACGCCATGCTCTTCACCCCACGACTGTAATACAACACCATGCTGTTCACCCCAACACGGCAATACAACGCCATGCTGTTCACCCCACCACGGCAATACAACGCCATGCTGTTCACCCACCACGGCACACATTTATCTTGCCGGGGAAATTCCCCTTGTTTACACTGAATGGCTTGCTGACTGTCAAGAATAAGGAAGCATTGAAAAAAGTGCCTTATTGCAGTTCAGTTGAGATTGCATCGATTTTTTTTCGACTGAATTTGTTTTACATCGGGGAAATTTTATTTAAGAATAGGCCAGCACAACACGGTTTCCACTGCGCAGTAGTAATGTGGGAAATGTTTAGGATTCCAGTGTTGGATAAAACACAAAGAAACAAAGAAGGAAAATGTTTTAACAGTCGTTGTTCTCTGTCATGACAGATGCATAAGATGTCATACCTTTAGTGGGATGTAGGAAATTTTTTTATTCGCAACAGTATTTAAATATTTTTCCAACCCCAAACGTGCCCTGCATCTATCGTAAAGTGATTTTGATAATTATTTTATCCATTTATTCTCATGCATTTTCATTCCTTAAAACTGGAATCCTGTCTTTTACAGTGAAGCCCTTAACCGGCATTGTGAATCGGGTTTTATATTCAGGGATTAAATTAGCAGCTCAAACAATGGTAATTCATTTACGTCTAAATGTGCAATAAATCACGTAGAAATGCCTTAAAACTAAGTGAATGGGTCAACGAATAGAAATGGCTGTCTGCAGCCCTTTGCCCCCTTCCCCTCCCCCCCCCCCCCCCGCTTCCGGTTAACTCTGCCAAAAAAAAACAAAGAAACAAAAGGATCTGGGGAATTTTGTCCAGACAGAATATAACAAATGCGTTTGTCTACTACCAAACTATCACCCCTAAAAAAAGTCATCATCATCATCATCATCATCATCATCATCATCATCATCATCATCATCATCATCATCATCATCATCATCATCATCATCATCATCGTCTTTAACAGCAATAACAACAACAACAACATTACCATGAAAGTGCCTATAGATATTTGACTCCCCCCAGATGATGTGATAATTTTAAAAATAGCGCTGACATTCAACACAACACTGTGATTAGCAAATGTGTAGTTATAGTCTGTTGCCGACACCGGAGCAGGAAGAACAGTGATGAAAATGCGTGATGCAAAAAAATTACAGGTTTCCGCTTTGAGTTCTGCTAAAAAAGGTGTTTATTTGAGGTGGGCAGAGGACACTTTTTATTTCATGACTCACTTAGGCAGATAGCAGAGATTACTTTCTGTTGGAAACAAATTTCACTAATGTCTTTACAAATTAAATAGAAGAACGAAGAAAACCTAAACCCATGTTTTCTATATCGCATATTCTGTGCAAGCAGGATTACTCAGATAACTGGTTTAACGTATGAGATTAAAAAAAAAAACAGAATCTTACAGATAGAAGATTAAAAGGTATAAAATAACATCATTCCGTGAGCTTGTGAAGAAATACGAAGGAAATAGAACAGAACCTAAAATAAACTATCGCAGTGACATCATATTGTAGGAAGCGGATCTTCTGCATTAACGCATGTGAAAGTCACTCCTTCAGTTGAGCCCACTGAACAACCGATGACAAGTTCCCTAGTCATCAATTGGTCCTGTTTTGTTCTGGCGCTAGCAAAAACGCGGGTATCACAACTGTGTCTCCCAATGTCAAACAGAGCACATTAAACAGGATTGTGGACAAGGGATTATAAAACATGTTAGAGAATTCACTCAATGAGCTTTCTTACTGGGCAGGGGATTGTCGGGGGGGGGGGGGGGGCACTCACGTGACAACTGGTTACCATGCGTGTCCTTGACCCGAGGCGCACTCCACGTACCAACTGGTTACCATGCGTGTCCCCGCCATTTTAAAACGACCCCTAAACGCGGAGTGCTGGTTTTGAAATAACCCCTCTGTTGTTAACCAAACGCGGAGTGAAAGTCCGAAATAACCCCCATTTTTGTCGGAAGTAATAATGAAAATTACACCCTTTTTACCAAAATTGGCCTAAAAATCACCCCCTTTTTACATGTTTTTTTTTTGGACATATATGGTAATGCATTTCATACCAAGTGCACCCCCCCCCCCCCCCCCCCGCGAGGGTCGTCCTGACTTGCTAGATAACTCACAAAGTCGTGTTTACATGTTAGAGAAGTTGCTCTGGAGTTTCGCTTTATCAGCAAACAACGGGCGCTGGTAAGGTGATTTTATATAAACAAAATAACGTCACCTTGTCTTCTCTTGTTACAGGATGCTCGTGATAATTTGTACTGAAACCTTATTAGTGACTTAATACTAATAAACTGATATGATCTGTATTACAGGTTATCGGTAAATTATTCTAAGGTCTAGCGGACTGCCAGGTCTGGTTGGCATTCCCAGATGACAGTCCCAGATGACAAATAAAATAATAGTATGTAGCTTTTCGAATAAGAAAAAAATAAAAAATAAGGCATACCTCAATAGGAATAAAACAGGCACATCTCAAGTTTGCGCTGAAAATAAAATTCATAGTCAGAATGGTGGGGATTGTTCTGTATTCAATTGTATCCAATTGTTACAATTGTTACAATCGAAGTGTGAAGAGGAGTCTCATTGGGTGTGTTGGCGCGGAAAGTAACACTGCTGCTGCCCCCTCCTACACACCGTAGTGTTTACGTAACCGGTTCATGTTCATGTTCGCTTTTTTTCCACTAGCGTCACGTAATACTGCCAGGCTTGTTTCCTACAAATGGAGTTCACAAATAATTGCTCTTTCTTTCTTTCTTTCTTTCTTTCTTTCTTTCTTTTTTTCTTTGTTTCTTTTTTTCTTTCTTTCTTTCTTTCTTTCTTTCTTTCTTTCTTTCTTTCTTCCCTTCCTTTCTTTCCTTTCTTTCCTTTCTTTCTTTCTTTCTTTCTTTCTTTCTTTTCTTTCTTTCCTTTCTTTCTTTCTTTCTTTTCTTTCTTTTCTTTCTTTCTTTCTTTTCTTTCTTGGCGTTTACACTATTGTGTTAGCGTTGTGACGTAATAATGATGTCCCCATGCGGTGTCTGAAGGTTCATTTCTGTTATGTAACAAAGCACTAAGCATGTAACAAGAATGGCTGTGACGCCACGTTAAACGCTTTGACCTACTGCTTGCTGTTAATTAATCTCCTCTCTAATGTAATTATTTACGAAATGGACGATATATCATAAAATAAAGAACAGAATTTTAAGACAAAAATTCCCTGAGCTGTTGCGTAAAATGTAAGCTAATTCTTGGCTTGGCTACCACTTCAGACAAACTTCTTTGTTGCATGAGCTGCCATTCCCTGCCATCCATGCCATCCATGCCATTCATACCATCCATACCATCCATGCCATCCATACCATCCATGCCATCCATGCCATTCATACCATCCATACCATTCCATGCCATTCATGCCATTCCATACCATCAATGCCATTCCATACCATCCATGCCATCCATGCCATTCCGTGCCATCCATGTTAAGTCAAACATGTGTCGTCTGTGTTGATTTAACACACACTGGACCATTTTGTTTCAAACTGGCCCTACTGTTGATAAACCAAACCTCCTTGATTGGAGGCTGGAACTATGTTTACTTCCTCATCAATTACTCCTTGTTTTGATTGCCATCTCTATTGCTTTCTAACGCACGTAATTTTGGGTGGAAAGAACTGACATTCTTGTGAAAACACCAAGGAAGAATAAAGTCGTCAAACTTTTTCACACGGTGAAGAAATATTTGCACACGAGACTCTATTTCTCCTTCTGGCGATGTTTCGCAGCAAGGTGTCCAACCAAATTGATTGCATATGGCCTCCCATGTTATAAAACAGCTGACCTCTGGTGAGATCTATCTGTTATGTATAAATACAGAACAGACGGGTATTTTAAAATGTTGTGCCCCCTTTATCAGTATTATTTTCGCGGAATGCCGGGTGGAATTAAAAAGTATTATACACAAGAGACCGAACAGCCGTATATATTGTTTCTTCAGTTATTTTTCTTTTATAAGTACTATTTTCCGCGGAATCCCCCAGTGGGTCTGCAGAGTAAAAAGGTGTTATGCGCAACAGTCCGAACCGCCTAGGAGGTTGGCTGTTGGACAACAACGCCCATCATAAGTATCAACAACCACAAGTCGCCGAAACCTGTATCGGTGATACGACATGTGACCTGTATTAATTTAGCGCTCCTATAAAAGTCGTTTATATTCATGAGAGAACTATGACCGAATATGAACTTTGATAAGGTGTTATTTCTCACCCTACACCGAAAATGAAACATTTTTTGGAGACCAGATGAATTGCAAAGACCTGTCTGCTATTTTCGGCCTTTCCTAATAAACTGAACATAGAACAAGACGCAGAAAATGAACTCACAGGGAACCAGGCGCAGAAAATGTACTCACAGGGAGCCAGGCGTAGAAAATGAACTCACAGGAAACCAGGCGCAGAAAATGTACTCACAGGGAGCCAGGCGTAGAAAATGAACTCACAGGGAGCCAGGGGAAGAGAATGAACTCACAGAAACCAGGCGCAGAAAATGAACTCACAGGAAACCAGGCGCAGAAAATGAACTCACAGGAAACCAGGCGCAGAAAATGAAGTCACATTAAACCAAGCGCAGAAAATGAACTCACACTGAACCAGGCGCAGAAAATGAACTCACAGGGAACCAGGCGCAGAAAAATGAACTTACTTGGAACAAGACGCAGAGACTCTATGAAAATTGAAAACGAAAATTAAAAGAAATATATGGTATCCATACAGTAATCATATCAATGATATGAGTAAAACATCACCTAGTGTTTATTGGCAACACTTAAAATATCATCGTATGATACTTGTCAAAACTGTTGACGAGTTACAATTATTCGTTACTATGACGACATTTGGACGGGCCTTCGGAGAGTTGAAATTATCAGTGTTTCAGGTATCATTAGCTAACGTGAGATGCACTATTTAAGTTGGATGTAGTCCGTAGAGACAATAGTATTATTTTCTCATGTTAACTTTATTTTTCATGCGAGATATTGAGGAGGTTTAGTTCGTTCCCTGTCTTTTTTACTTTTCACCTTACAGGTGTTTTCATGAAATACAATTATCTCTGAAAACGTTCTGTTTGTTGTAAGACATTCGAGCCGGAAAAACACAAAGAGAAAATAAGTAGATTCTTTCTCAATGCAAGAGCAGGCTGTAATGATGCCATGGTTTCTTACAGATTCAGCCTTGTCAAATACAAGAAACAAGAACAGCAGCCTCCTTAATTACGATGTACAGAATAACGACATCTATGAAGCGAACGTTAGGAGCATGTAATGATACACCGTACAGGTATTTTGCACAGAATAACGGTATACATGCAGCGATCGCTCGCAGGTTGAAATGGTATACGCTACAGCTATTACACACAGAATAACGGTATACATGCAGCGATCGTTAGCAGATTGTAGTGGTATACCATACAGCTATTATACACAGAATAGCGGTATGCATGAAACGATTGTTAGCAGGTTGTAATGGTATACGGTACAGCTATTACACACAGAATAACGGTATACATGCAGCGATCGTTAGCAGATTGTAGTGGTATACCATACAGCTATTATACACAGAATAGCGGTATGCATGAAACGATTGTTAGCAGGTTGTAATGGTATACGGTACAGCTATTACATACAGAAAGCGGTATGCATGAAGCGATCGTTAGCAGGTTGTAAAGGGAAAAGGCAGAACCCCCCCTGCTCTACTCCCCGTCAAACCCCCCGACTAAAACACTCCGGCTGCCTAAACCCCCGACCCAACACACCCCCCTCCTCCCGTTCTCAAAGAAAATGTGTAATGATAATTTCATCATTTATTTTCACTTTCTCCTAATCGCTTACACATCATGACAAAGCTAATATTTCAACTCTTCAGCTACAAAAGCTTAATTCTCGAACTTTACTGAAAATCACTGAAAATACACAAACCCGTTACTAAAAAACTAACAAAAAATAACTGAAATAACCAGGCAGTCTTTGCCTTGAAGCACCTTACATATAAATATTGTGCGCAATGCCATGCAGGAAATCCAGAATGGGCCGGCTCTGGAAGTCGGCGACAACAGTGGCCACCCTTTGCGTTGTTTCGCGATACTGATGCCGCGGTTCTGGGCTAGCTGCAGCTGATCTCTTTAGGACTTGTTAGTATTGAAGCTATTCATTAAATTACCCGTTCAAGTGACTCACAATGGATGTAAGTCACATCTATCGCAAGAGAAATTGTATTTTGTAAACTCGACTGATTTCGCAACCGGCATATGAATTGCAATTTTGAATGTGTACACACTCATCAATCGTAAGAGCAATTGCAATTTAAAAAACTGAGTGCTATCATCAATGGATGTATGAAGTTTCTTTTATAATGATGATCAATTCCTTCAGTGGTTCAGAAATTGCAATTTTAAACGCCGTGTGATCTCTTCAGCGGGCATTTCAAGTGTAATTAACAACGTGGATGTATCGCAATTACAAAATATAAAATAGGCCTGAGAACCGGGGGGTTTTGGGTCGGGGGGGGGGGGGTAGGCCGCCGATGGGTTTTAGTCGGGGGCGGGGGTTGACGGGGGGGGGGCGGATTTCGGTCGGGGTGGGGGTTTGAGCCTGGACTCGATTGTAATGGTATACGGTACACCTATTACATACAGAATAAAGGTATGCATGAAGCGATCGTTAGCAGATTGCAATGATATTCGCTACAGCTATTACACACAGAATAGCGGTATGCATGACCCGATCGTTAGCAGATTGTAATGGGAACAGGCCGAAATCCCCCGGCCCTACTCCCCGTCAAACCCCCGCCCCTTCTAACCGCCCCCGGCGGAATAACAGTGTCCATGAAGCGTTAGCAGCGTGTAATGTCATATCCACTAACAAATGACTGTCAGCTGTAACTTACCAGTTTGTCATCATTTGATAAATTCCCGGAAATAGAATTGATCGTTTGTTTATAAGGCAAGTCTTAATGCAATAAACCAGAACTTGAAGGTAAGAGATATATAAGGGGACGAAGGGAGTGAGCATTTATGCTAACTTCTTTCAGCAATAAATTTTCACAAATTTTGATAACAAAAATTATTTTAGGCGGATTGAATAGTTTGATAAAAAATAATATTAATTACAAACATTTCCCCTGTGATTCCACGCAATGTTGTCATTACTTTAAAGCTGTTTGTAAGATTTATAACCATTAATTTTGTGAGAACCTGGACTGATTTATACGAAGGTAATAAAACTGCAGTTGTACTGATTTAATTAATGTTGCCAAGCAGTAACTTACTTTATGTTGCTAAGCACTAACTTACTTTATAGCAATGATTCATTTAATGTACATCTTGTGACCGTTATCCTTTTACAGGGATCACTTTTTTTCAGATGTCTTGTGAAAGCAATATTTATGAAATGGCACGTACGTTGCTTTCAATTTGTTCACAATTCTATGCAAGTCATTGCATATCTCTGTCATCCGCCATAGAAGGTCCTTGAAGCTACTATTAACTACTTCAGTAGTACTCAACCAAAATGCTTGGTACTGATGGTTAACTCTTCACGCACTTCTCTTATTTCATGCTACACTGGTCACACTTTACTTCACGTTATGGTGCTACACGAAATAAGTGCCACTTTATGGTGGTGACCATTGGCTTCACCTTCTACTGGCAGAGTGTTCATCAAACTAAAATGTTTTGCTACTGATGGTCATCCTTTGCTTTACCTTCTGTTATCACATTGCTGTGTAGGCCAGAAGCTGTTGTCTAATATCTTCAATTTCGACAACAATCAACTAACATCATTTAAAGCCTTGCCTTTCACAAATGAATGTCACCGACGCATTGAACAGACAATCTGAAAAAATGCCTTCAAGAAATACATTTGTGCTTAAATCTGATTTAGAAAAATGCTTATGTGCTATTGAGAAGCGCGACTTGTGGCATATTTCGAGAAAAACGTGCCTAATATTTGAATTGGTTTATTTATCGGCATTTAAGAACATGATGATGACTTTTCAGTGATTGCTAAAGCAATAGTATATAAATATGCCCGCAACAGCTGAAAAACGTATGCTCAATATACATCCTATGGAAATCTTTTGAGTGACAAAGGGGTACCAAATATGCATATGTGATTTATTTCTAAAAAGGAATAGCGAAAGAGAGTTGATTTTCAGTTAAGTGACGTCAGATCTGACACTGCTCATTGGCTTAGATAAAATATAGAACGAATTTTCAGCCTGTTGCTTTGTCAATCCTGTACGGTTTGTTAACCCTTTGGAAAAGCAGGCCTTGCTATATGCAGCTGAGTTCACCGTTACCTTCTGTCTCCACGACATTAAGCTGGAGTAGCAAAGCATGGTAACACATCTTTGCACTCATAAACATTGGTTTGGGAAACTGTAAAAATAAGGGAATTCTCCATCATATTTTCTAGAATATGTGTGACCACATGTTCTTTTGACCTGTACGACGACACTTATCTTTTAAGACTTTAAGAGCAAAGTTATGATAAAATAGAGTGAGTTTCCACACACTACCCATAAATTTGCCATCACTACTGCTTCTGTATCTAGCTGTCTAGCTACCTAGTTGTCATCATTTTGTTTGTAAATATTTTCCAAGAAATCTGCCAACATTACTGCTATTAGTTAGTTCATATCCTTTCGTTTCTAAACATTCTCCTAGAAAATCTGTTAAACTGAAGTAAATATTTCCGTTTGGGGAATTTTATGAAGTAGATAAACATTAGGTGTTGATGAATTAAGAGTAAAGTTAATGGTTGAATTTCTCGTACGGCGCAATGCGTTATGTGTCCTAATAGACACGCGATGAATAGTTTCCTTTTATTTTACAGTAGCGCGGGAGATTGCAGTGTCACTTCACTACTTTTTTCTTTTGGGTTAAAAAGCACAGAAAATGTCTTTTGCGTGAGCGATGTTAATTTTTCATCTTACAGTCGAGGCTATCAATAATACTAATAATACAGTTTTTAATGCTTTCTTTTTGGATAAGGAAAAATGAACACGCACATCCTCACTAACTTCAATGAACTTTTACTTGCCGAAAAAGCCTGTGTACTTTCTAATAAATGAGTATTGCCTTCTCTTATTGTTAAGTGGATGAGGCATTATTAATGCGAAGTGAAAGAAAAAGAAACATGGTTTTTACTGTGTTTTTGGTCTCTTAATCGCTTCTTATGTCACTTCTCGGTCAAATCATTCCTTTGAACCCGGAAGCATATCCGCCCTTTAAAAAGGCCTCGCTGAGTGTGGATCAAATACTAATGGAAACCGTAAATACAGTCTCATTAATTTTGTGCTTTGCATTGTGGCAAAGTCACCTGATGTTTTGATAGATTGCTTGGAGTGTAAACAATACGAAAACAAAAAAAAAAAAACTAAAAAGCTAAAGCTGCTTATTTATCTTTTGAACCTACGTAATTTTCACAAGCATCACATGAGAAAATCTGAGCTTAATTACATTGCTTCATAAGGCTTATTATTATAAAATCGTTAGCTTTCTTTGTTGTGAAGAAAGAAACCAAACACTAACTGATATAACAAATAACAACACGATAATTTAAATAAATCGAAAGCGATACTTAAAAAAAAGAAAACAATTAGTTTTAGTTTTGTTTTGTTGAAAATATAACTCACGTTTCTAAGCACATAATTCTTGAAAAAAACAGTAGTTGTCTCTATATCTATCTTGTCGTATATCTGCCTGAGAAAAAAATAAGAAAATATTTCCTAGTAGTGCCCCCAATCAGTGTTCTTCATCTTGATTCATGCAGCCATGTGTATAGCTGTCTACTGAGATGCGACTGAAATGTGTTGAAGAGCTATTTTTCTCAAGTTCAAATATCCATTACTCTTTGAGTATTAAGCTTCTTTTCCACCACGACACTCATAATTGACTACGATTTTATCTGAATTAGACGATCAATGTTGGCGCATTTATTTAAAATTTTTCAAAAATATCATGAAATACATTAAGTAAGCGTCCAGGCGATCGACAGTAAGTGGTTTGCCCTTGTTGCTTGTGCTGTTATTTTTCTATTTATAATGTTTCACTTTTCGTTGTAAAATTGCTCCTGAAAGATAGCCTTGCCTAGACGGTCAAACTGCTCTGTATCTCTCTTGGATGGTCCTGGATATCACGTAGTCATGGTATTTTGCAGTCATGGTAGCTGTCACGAGTACCCGAAAGATTTTTGTTTTTGTATTTTATTAAACACTTTATTCAATGTGAATAATTTAATCAAAGGCAATTACTTTCAGGGAATAAATGCGCCCAAGTTATACCTTGCATAAGTGAAGAATGTTTTTATTGGCTTCGGGAAAAAAGAAAAAGTACAAAAAAGCACAAACACAAAATAAATAAAAAAAGAAAAGGGAAAACGTGCAAAGAGCTCGGTTTGCACTATATGTTTTGGACTTTCAGTTCTAAGTGTCAGCAAGAGTGAAACATTGTACGTCACAATAGCAAAAAAAAAAATGAATACGGAACCAGGACACAGACTAATAAAGCATTAATACGGGCTCAGAGCCAGACTAATCAGTGGACTTAATATGATTATTTTTCTGTCCAAACGCTGCTTGATTTTAGAACATGAAACAAAATTAGTTGAAGAATCCTTACTGTTGGAATCTTACTATGTAGTCCTTAAAATATTTTACCAGACGTCACAGTAATCTGTTCATCGAATAAAACAAGAAGACCTAAAGAAGAAATTTGTAGAAGTGGCTAATATCTGGCCTTAAAATGGTAATATAAAAGTAATAAAGCGCAACGAACTGTGTCGTGGTCAGACTTTTTTTGTATAATTTCCTTTAGTTTTACTCTAATTTTTAATATTGAACATTATACAACTGTGGTATAGTTATAATGATGACATATATTTGTGTTCACCACGGATGGAATGTTGCACAATGCGAACCCAAGGGTGAACAAAACTGCATTCCACCCTCCTGACTTTCTCGTAATTGTTTTGTTGCATTTGAGTTGCAATAGTTCAATTAATGAACACGCACCATGTTGTCGATCATCCAGTATTTCATTGATCCGAGGCGCACTACGTCATTGGCTTTCGTCATGGACTTAGGTTTGGAAGTAGTTAGGAACGCCGCTAGAATGTGCTCTCTGTGTCGTTTATTCCTAATAAACAATACTTGAAAGCCGGCTATTTTTATATTTTAGTTTATTATCTTATGGAGAATTCAAAGCGAAATTTTTATAAGGAGTTTTGCAATTCTTAACGATTCGCAATGACTAAATATGTCGAATATTGAACGAAGCCACACATTTGTCATATAAAATGAATATTTATGGGTATATTTAGCATTTATTTTTCGAATTTTGTTATTCGCCTAACACGTCACTTTCGACTCATTTTACAATAAAAAATAAGGAACGCCCGACCATGTAACGTTTAGTTTTGTTAACTTATGGTACCGCTAGATTTGTCAAACACCTATCGACCAATCAGAAAGGAGTTTTTCCTTTGCAAATGCATCAATTTGAGATAAATGTGCTGTTGCTTCAGTGTAGATGGGATTAATATCACTACACAGATGCTGTACACATTTTACTGCTTAAGTACAAAGATAATCTTTGTGTTTATAGTTTAAAAAAATAAACTATTGAGAAATAAGTAAAAATAGATAATGAGACAAGTATTTCACATTTTTTTTCTGAAGTTAAGTCACGATGCCTATAGATAATACAAGGTACCAAGTTCTTGATCTGATAACTCCAGGTAAAAATTCTTGCTGTGATAACACTGGGTACTAAGTTCTTGATCTCGAAACAATAAGTGCTAAGTTCTTGATCTGGTAACTCTAGGTAGAAAGTTCTTGATCTAATAACACTGAGTACTTAGTTCTTGATCTGATAACACTAGGTACTAAGTTCTTGATCTGACAACACTAGGTACTAAGTTCTTGATCTGATAACACTAGGTACCAGGTTCTTGATCTGATAACAAAATGCGCTTAGAAAATTTCTGTTTGACAGTTAGAGAGAAAATCTCAAGGTGTTTCATCATTTCGTCACTTAAAGTGTCACTCATTTGCCTCATGTTATGTGAAGCTAATGAAACTATTTCGCGATATCAGATCCACAAAGTAGCCGAATTTATTTTTGTGTTTTGTGAAAACTGGCTTTTTCAAAGTAAATGTATCGTTCCTTGGGTTATTTTGGCTCATACTAAACCGAAAACAACACAAAAAGTGAACATTAGGATAACGACTTAACACATAGGAACATGTCTTCTATTGTTACTTTCGCTGTAAAGAGGGTAGAGTTAAGAGAGTGCTGCCAGAATTGCCTCCACCTAAACATGTTGATGCACACTTTTTTGACGGATGAGAGAGGAAATAAAATGAAAATTTAATGACTGTAAACTACGAATTAGAAATATACAAGCTATCGTAGAGGGCACAGACTAAATCGGAGTAGATTAAGATTACGGAAATAAACAAGGCACTGGCAATGACACGAATTGTAATATGTGTGTCATCATGTTTTCAAGAAACCTCGGATATAAGTGAAAGTATGCTGGTCATACTGAATTTTGCAGTTTCACTGAAAACCAGTCCCGTCCGTAAATTTGCTTGAACTTTGATGGTGACCCGTAAATTTGTTATGATTCTTCAAGTTTTTTGGGAAAAATCGAAGAGGGCGGTCGGCAGACATTTTGAATTTTGTGATCGATTTAAAAACCAAAACCCTAACGTGATTGGAAATGGCTAACCCGTTTCTTTGGTGATAATTGGTAACATGAGTGTTGTGTTATAGTGTTGACGCGAAATTGCAAATGACAGTCCCAGATATCGGCCAGTGGGGGTTTAAAATTATGTAAATGTCAAGGTAATAATGATTTGCATCAACCCACTGTTTAGGCCATCCATACGCCAAATGTCCCAGGGTAGGAATTATCAATGTGGGAGTAAAATTCAGCGAGGACGGGAAAGATACAAACATATAAATGGTTCCCGTTATGGAAATGGGCCTAAGTGGTGTTTATCGGGTCTGAACTGAATCTTTGTTATCATGGAAAAATTATTTCCGTATTATCAAGCCCACACTATTCTTCCTTGCTTGTCACAAGGTGTTTTTGTTATTGTAGTAAAGTGTTTTCATGAAATTGGTTGAAAAGAATTTCGTAGCTCGTGTCATAAAACGCTATCGCATTTCTTATAATAAAGTGTTTTAATTCCGCCTATTCCTAGAAGTATTTATAGCGTTTTGGAATCTAATTCGATTGTTGCTCTGCACTTTCTAGACCAGGCCTCGCCGATTCTGTTATTGCAGAAATGTTACCTATAAGCGACATGCTCGGCTGTCGCGAGAAATGTACTAATTGGTGTTGAATACCTACTCATCCCGGTGAACAGATTCCACTCATGTATGGCTTATATTTCAGAATGAAGGAAAGAATATTATTGCTTGATTGCGCATACAAAGGAAACCGATATTTGACTGGATAAAAATGCCTATAAAATACGTATAGCTGTACATTCAGGTTCGTGCTACAACGCTCAAGGCTGCGCGAGGGAGGCTTTGGGGTCAGTTCTTCCTCTCATGTTGTTTTACCTATAAGAGTATTCTCTCTAAATATTCTTGCTAATGACTTAAAGTATTACGGAACATCATGATTAGTGTTTGTAATGTTACTACTAAATTGTGACTAAAAATAGCCATTTGAGGCGTTGTATCTTACTTCGCTTGGCTTAGAAAGCTGAATTTATTATAGCTTATAATTTCAATATTATTCCAGTATTGTCAACAGATTATTTGTATTTTTTCTCATTTTTTCAATGCTTTTTATTGTTGCTCCATTGTTACATTTTTATTGTTGTTCACCTTTCAGGTATAAACCAAATTAAGTGAAATCAAGGTAAATCAAAATATTCTGGAGATGAATAATGAGCTTTAAATTATTAAGCCAATGTAAGAACATTGACGATATTTTATCACTGTTACATGCTTATTCAATTTACTAACGTAACATAAATCCTCTTTGTAATCCTAGACACGTAATTACTCACAGCCTGGAAAATTACAGACCCATGTCCTGCGTCTCTATGCAACGACGCCGATATTCAAAGGCACGCCGAAGGAAGCCTGGGACATACCGGACCCATGTCCTGCGTCTCTATGCAACGACGCCGATATTCAAAGCGACATAAAAGGTCTAGTTCTAAGACATCAACAAGAGTCCTCTAATTGGTTTTACTTGATGGAACATCGCGACCTGTTTGCCTAGCAAAATTATTGTACTTTCTTCTGTATAGCTGATGCAGGTCTGTTTTATTCACTGTCAGATCACTGCTATATCAAAGACGTAGTGGTGTGGAGCTGAGGGAAGAGCTGACAAGTTTCAAATACCACTTATGCGCAAAATTTATTTAGCATAGCGAAAAGAATAGTCATTTATAAAAAAGTGCCCCTGCGAATCTCCTTTTGCGAAATTCGGGCTCTGCGTTCAAAAGTTCTTTGCTGTTGATGAAAGTCGACATTAGGCGCTTAACAAGTAGGTGCATGGCGCATCTTCATGGCGCACCTGTAGGTAGCTACACTTAAAGGGTATCCACCTTTTTTGCAGCCACATACCCCTTTCTATACTTTAACCCTTAACTCAAATTCTGAAGATGACCCATATATATGATACTCACCCTAATCTCTAACGAAATAAATGGAGGTCTGCTTAGCTGTAGCTACAACAATACTGACGTCCTTTGTGGTTTCTGAGAAAGGAAAATATTTAAAGCACAGTAGTTTATTATCACATTCCAGCGATGCTGTTATCTATACATTTAAATGATAGTACTACATAGAAAGCTATGACTACAAAAAATACGGGACGTTTCTGTGTTCTGTTCTTAACTATTGATTGCGGTTTGATCAATTTTAAACCATAAATCAGCGGTAATTGCATTTAATTGCTTTTAATATTCAGTTCATCTATAACCGTTGAGTCATTTGTTGATTACAAAGGATCGATTTGTTACTGTCACTAAGGTCATTTAATGCTTAAGCAAGGCATTGTGGCATTGCATTTTATAACGGTTGCCACTGAGTTCCCACTCCTCCACTAATCCAGAGATGCTTATACGGGTGCGGGAAGGAGAGGATGGGGGTGTGGTTCCTGATTGAAAGAGAGCAGGAGGGAGCAGGCAGGAAGGGAGAGGAGAGGAGGAAGCGGATGGTGGTTGGTGAGTGAATGAGAGCAGGAGGGAGCAGGCAGGAAGGGAGAGGAGAGGAGGAAGCGGATGGTGGTTGGTGAGTGAAAGAGAGCAGGAGGGAGCAGGCAGGAAGGGAGAGGAGAGGAGGAAGCGGATGGTGGTTGGTGAGTGAAAGAGAGCAGGAGGGAGCAGGTAGGAAGGGAGAGGAGAGGAGGAAGCGGATGGTGGTTGGTGAGTGAAAGAGAGCAGGAGGGAGCAGGCAGGAAGGGAGAGGAGAGGAGGAAGCGGATGGTGGTTGGTGAGTGAAAGAGAGCAGGAGGGAGCAGGCAGGAAGGGAGAGGAGAGGAGGAAGCGGATGGTGGTTGGTGAGTGAAAGAGAGCAGGAGGGAGCAGGTAGGAAGGGAGAGGTGAGGAGGAAGCGGATGGTGGTTGGTGAGTGAAAGAGAGCAGGAGGGAGCAGGTAGGAAGGGAGAGGAGAGGAGGAAGCGGATGGTGGTTGGTGAGTGAAAGAGAGCAGGAGGGAGCAGGTAGGAAGGGAGAGGAGAGGAGGAAGCGGATGGTGGTTGGTGAGTGAAAGAGAGCAGAAGGGAGCAGGCAGGAAGGGAGAGGAGAGGAGGAAGCGGATGGTGGTTGGTGAGTGAAAGAGAGCAGGAGGGAGCAGGTAGGAAGGGAGAGGAGAGGAGGAAGCGGATGGTGGTTGGTGATTGAATGAGAGCAGGGGGAGCAGGTAGGAAAGGATAGGAGAGGAGGAAGCGGGTGGTGGTTGGTGAGTGAAAGAGAGCAGGAGGGAGCAGGCAGGAAGGGAGAGGAGAGGAGGATCGGATGGTGGTTGGTGAGTGAATGAGAGCTTGTCCTGGGTTTACTTAATCGGGTGAAGAGGGAGGGGGAGGGTGGTGTAGTTGGTGACTGAAACAGAGCTTATTTTGAACCTGCTGTACCCAATACCCAAATGACGCTAGCCATGGTATGTACACAGTAACCATGACATCTAACAATCAGCTTTTTAATTTTATTTTATTTAAATCCGATAGACAGTTAGTGTGTGGTTTCTGTTTGGATCTTTTTGAGTTCGCAGTGCTATAGTTAAGGACTACAGAGATGTTACACTTAAGTTTATCTCAATAATGGCCGTTATATAATTAACAGTTTAAAATGGTAGCCTTTATATGCAAGATACGAACAGAAACAAAAAACACGACTCATTGCACTCAGATCGGTAATAACAATGTGTGCCACAACAAATTATTTTATCTTTGCTGAACTTAATACGTACGGGCATGAATTGACATAATAGTTATAGAATAGAATTATGATAACACCAGAAAACAAAGGATAATTTTTTTTCAGAATGTTGAAGTTGAAATATGTAGAATTGCAAGCAATATTTGATACAGTTGACAAAAAGTGACCGGTTGATGAGTGACCGGCTGATGAGTGACCGGTTGATGGGTGACCGGCTGATGAGTGACCGGCTGATGAGTGACTGGTTGATGAGTGACCGGTTGACAATGAATGAATGCTGATTCGCGGTATTAAAACCGTAGCTACTGTACACATCAGATAAATCGTATTATGGAAAATTAAAGCATCACAGTGCAGTGATAATTCGAAGGTATACAAGACAGTTCTACCTGCTGTACCTGTTCCCACTCCCCCCCCCCCCCCCCCCGCAGTTAACTAATTACATTTAGCAGATAATGACTTATTTTTAGTCAACATAAAATAATGTTGACCTGTAAGAAAAATGTTGACTTTTAGGTCAACATGTTCGTAACTGACCAACAGTATCTTTTTACAGACTAAAATATGTCAGTATCTGCGTTGTTAACGACTTAACGCTGGGTAACGTTGAAAATTTATTGACCTGGGAATAAACCAATCATTTTACCGCATTTATCCAGGTCATGTAGCAAATTGTATTACTAAACAACAAGCAACAGATATCGTGTTGTTTTGAAAACAACATTTAACGCATAAACGACTTATAGAACAGACAATCTAAATGACTAGATGTAATTATTAAATAAGGCATATTCCCATATCCTCGACAATGCAACACAACATAATGGTATAAATGGCGTAACATTTTTTTGTATTAATTTACAAGTGGTGAGAAAGGATCAAAGTTTCCACTACACTGACCGTAATGTCTAGAAATCATCTATTACGAGCAATATATTTTCTGATATATTTTTCAGCTTTCTGTTTTTATAGGCATAAATGCAAAATATAAGTTTTGTTTGCAAAACATTAATATGCCACAAGAAAATACTCTCAACATCTGGAGGGAGATTTAGTGCATAAGAGCGCCAACAGAGGGCAGTGCCGTGCGTAAGATTGACGTCAGACGGCAGTACCGTCAATAAGCGTGCAGTCATATAGCAATGCCGTGCACAGGAGCCCCGTCAGATGACATCGCCGCGAATAAGAGCCCCGTCAGATGGCAGTGCCGTGAGCATTGGCGTGTGTATAAATGTGGTCTCGTTTTGTCCCCGAGAGCCGCGTGAGCCTCGTACTGGCTGAATGGATCCGTTCACTCCTTTTGTAGCATTCCCAGCACGTCGTGAAGCTTTTACGCACATTCATGAAATATCCATAGAAATCTCGCAACGTCTTCTTGTACAAGATGGGATCGCAACAGCATTTAATATAAGGCAGAAGAGTCATAAATAAAACTGCTGACTCATTGTTGATAATTTTAACACTCTTTTCATTGATAGAAATCACGTATACAATATTAAATGGTACATGGACCAAAGTGATATTTATGACAAGGAGAATGATTGATCGAAAGGTACTTCTTTCCAAATCCATTTCGTCCACCCAACAGAATGCGCTCAAGCGGCGTTGTAACGACCGGATCTTGGCATAAATGCGTACGCAAGCAATATACGTCATAATGAGAACAATCTGGAGAACAGCGATACTCGTGTTTGTGACGATCAGCGTAATTTTGTCCACATGTTGCAATATTCTTATGTCGTCGTCCCAGAATAGGGTAGCTGACAGAATACCGGTGGCTGTAATAGCCAGGACTGTGTATAATATCCAGGTAAAAGCCAGCATGATTCTAATATTGTGTTTGCTGACGCGTGTTGGGAAGATAAGAGGGTGGCACACTGCTACGTAATGTACAATGCTGAAGCCGAATAGCGTCGTAGCGGAGACGAAACCAAATGCTGTTGAAAATATCAAAGCGAAAGTCATGAACAGCATTAGATAGCAAAAATCGGTTAGTTTCACGTGACTAAATAATAAGATATTATTGGACAACCAGAGTAAAATACAAAATAAGGAGTTTGCTAAGGTTAGGTTTCTGAAAAGAGCGTAGTAGGCGTAGTGCTGGTGATGCTGGAGCCGTGACGTCACACAGGAAATAACGTTGATGAGCACTGCTATGCTAGCGAAACAGCTCTCCAAGGCAACGCGCTCCGCCGAAAAATAGTGCTGGAAAAAAGCCGTGGAACTGACATAGACGAAGTCGCTCCCGTTTTCAGAACTGTTCGAGGTTGCATTGTTGAATATTACATCTTCAGTTGCGAACTTTGCGTCCATATTGTCTCTGATTACACCGGAAGTGTTGTATCTGGTGTTGTTGCTTAGTACTTCCGGTTCTAAGGCCATTTTAAAATAATTTTTTTTACTAATTGCACTTTATTCAGTCATAAATATTCATTGAGATAATGTTATATTTTATGTTAAAGTAAAACAATAAAACGTTGAAAACCAATTCATTCCAAGTACCTTTGTCGTCATATTCCCAGAAAGCATCTTTATTCCTTGTGAGAAACTACAAAAAGTGCAAATTTTTAAAATGAATGAAACATTTATTTTCGAAAAATAGTACTCGTGTTGTATTGTTATAGAGACTCTGCTCATTGTAAATATGTTATCAGTCACACTTATCCTCTATCGGAATAATTAAGATAAGAGTGAATAGTAAAGTTGCTCAATGTGTTTGAATTCATCTTTAAACTGTGCTTTTGCAATAAAGCGCTTGTCGCTTCTGATGTCAATTCTCTCGCAGCGGAAAGCTTTTGAGAGCGAGAGATGCCTCTGCTTATGCTTACGAAATGCCACTGTGTGTGGAACTGGGGAGGAGTCAGAGAGAAGCGACGCTAGCCTCTTCCTGAGGCTTGAGGAATGTTGTCATTTTTATTTCTGTGATTTCATTCAACAAGACGCCCAGGGACGGGGCTGGGAGATGCGGCGGGGGGGGGGGGGGGGGGGGTTGACAGTGGCGGATTCAAGGGGGGGGGGGGGGTTCAGGGGTTGCAGTCCCCCACTCCTAAATCCGAAAAAATAGATTGTTAAACTCTGTGTTTTCGCAGAAAAAAATTTGACTGCTTAACTCCGAGTTTCCCAAGTTGACCCCTCCTTGCCCGAAAGCTGTATCCGCCACTGCTGATGGGGGGGGGGGGGGGGGGAGCTGGGAGGTGATTGAAGGTTTGGAGGGGGGCTGGGAGGTGGTGGAGGGAAAAAAATTTGACTGCTTAACTCCGAGTTTCCCAAGTTGACCCCTCCTTGCCCGAAAGCTGTATCCGCCACTGCTGATGGGGGGGGGGGGGAGCTGGGAGGTGATTGAGGGTTTGGAGGGGGGCTGGGAGGTGGTGGAGGGACTTAGAGGTGGTGTGGTATTTGGAGTTGGAGGGGGTGGGGCTGGGAGATGTTGGGGAGGACTGCGAAGTGGGGAAAGGAGGGAGGTGGGGGAGGGAGCTTGGAAGTAAGGGAGGGTCTGGGACGCGGGGGAAGAGGTCATCAGTATATTGAGCTGAGAGGGGAGGAAGACTGGCTAGGAGGTGGGGGCGGTTGGCTGTGAGGTCGGACTACAAGAGCTAATTCAAGCACACGTGTACTTCAGGTTCAATGAATGTGCTCATTCTGACAGGTTTTGTTTCTTCTTTTATAAAGGGAAAATTGTCATATTAAGTGCTGATCTATTGATGACTGTGCCGTTGACCGTGAGTGCAGCAGCCAAATCATATTTTTCAATCAAATTGATTTGTTGTTTTGGTGATAACAGAAAGGAAACAACCAAGGCGGCATGTCGAGTCGCTGATTCATCACCCATATAGACTAGTTGTCAAATGTTTTCTTTCGTGAATAGACAGAAAGTCGAGCGGTCGAGAAAAAAAATTCACCATTTTTTTCTTCAGGGCAATATTGAATAATTTAGAGTCACCAAACAGCAGTGACGTCAAATAAGGTACATATTTGAGCTAGAAAAAATATGATCGTGATTTGTAGTTTGTGAAAGGCCTTGTTACGTCACCCAGCTGACTATTTAGTCACAATGAACTGCAATATCTATCGACACAACCGTTACAGTTAACACTGAAAAATGATTGGCTTGGGAATCAACCAATCAGATTGCAGTATTTGCCCAAGTCGTGTAACAAATACATTTATTACCTTCTTTGTTGAGAAATGATGCGAAATTAATAAATAGAGCAGGTCAATGTTTTCTATACAGAAACAAGGTTATTGTTTCTCATAGAGGAACAAGACCATTGCTTTCCATAGAGGAAGAGGTCGTTGGTTTTCATAAAGGAACAGGTCACTGGTTTTCATAGAGGAACAGCCATTGGTTTTCATAGAGGAACAAGTCATTGATTTCCTTAGAGGAACAGCTCATTGGTCTCATTAGTACCACTTAAAGGGACATATCTTTAAGAGAAACTTGAGGGTTGATATTTCGCAGAAAAGCGGCTGAAAATGGTGTGATTTGAAGCGCTGAAGAATACTTATGGGTTACTTTGGGTTATTTGTGGGTTACTTTGGGTTATTTGTGGGCTGCTTGTGTGTCATTTGTGGGTTACTGTGTTACAGATCTAGATTTCTGCTAATGGAGATGAGAGGAAATTCATACACCCGGGAGACGCACAGACACGGAATCTAGTTGTCGTCTCCAAGACGCACGTGTGGTCGCCACAGCGCACGTGCTATGAGTACATACTGCTTGCCAATGCGCGTGTCATTGCTGTTTGGGGGTGTTACGTCAGAGCACGTGTCGTACTTTAAAGGGTATGGCCGAAAGTGGGCGTTAATTTTGAATTCCATGATAACCCACTGTATTTACAAGCTGAAGCAATTTCTAATGCGGAACCTTGGGAATATCACTCGCCAAGATCACACGCTTTTGTTGACGTCATGTCGAGTTGCGTGTTAGGTTTACGTGCTGTCAGTTGTTGTCGCGTCAGGTCACGTGCTGGCTATACATGGTGTTTGTTGTCCTGTCAGGCCACGCGTCAAGTTTACATGCTGTATATTCAATAGAATTTTAGATATGAATCATAACTTTAAATCTCTAAGCACATGTCACAAACAAAAGGCATGCAAATCTGACACGTGACCTCGCATGGCACAAACGGCATGTAAACCTGACACGTGACCTCGCATGGCACAAACGGTATGTAAACCGGACACATGACCTCACATGGCACAAACGGTATGTAAACCGGACACATGACCTCACATGGCACAAACGCCATGTAAACCCGACACGTCACATCACACGACATATTTTTTAGCCAAAAACATAATTTTTTCATAAATCTAGTTCTTGCATAAAACATGGTGCGCTTTACTCATAATTCAACCCTTCACAGCTTTGATTTGATAAAGTTTTGTCAGAAACAAGTTTTCACTTACCAGGAATTCAATTAGATATATCGCAATTGATCTTTTTTTGCATTAAAAAAAGTCTTGTGGCATGTCGTTATGCACGAATCTGCTGCATTCAGTTTTAATTAGAGAACTGTTTAGTTGACTGTAGAAAAAAGAGAGGGAGGGGAGGGGAGGGAAGGGGAGGAGTGTTGAAAGACCATTCCCTAGTTACGGTGTTATAGAATTTTTCCGATTAAATGGAGAATTGGCAAAGAGGGATTTTTGCCTAAAGAGCAACCAGACGGACTATTTTTGTGGATAATCATTGGGGAGAGATCTTCATACAAACATGGTCAGGACGTGTGGTGTAGGCGTCATTTTGACAAAAGAAAAAAAAAAAAAAAAACAAGAAAAATAAGAAATCATAACTTTTCAATTTATTTCTCCAAGCGTTGTGTAAATGTGTCTCTTTAAGACTTGGATAAGAAATAAAAACTAAACTAATTTCTTTTCGTGATTTTTTTATTTTTGCAGGCTTTACAATAACGCGAGTTCATCACTACGATCTTCTTAAGCTAGAGACACACAGGCTGGGTCGCAAGAGCCATCGCAGGCGTCATAATCCACGGTGCCACAGAACTGGCTGCTGCTGGGATCGATTTGTTTCATCATTGCCTTAAGCTCCGCCGCCGGGATGCCAATGCGATTGACAACGTTTGGGAAGCACGGACATACTGCAGGCGTAGCCTTGCATTCGTCCATGACCTTTCTGACGTCATTGATTTTTGAGCAATAAGCATCTGCTTCCGTCTTGGCTGTTTGGTATTGAGCGGGTGTGATGCTTGCGCAGGCGTTATTGCGAAACAATGCCAGGCTGTAACAGAGATACCTCTGGTTGGACGTCAGCCGGGCCACGTGACACAGGATGTCCTTTTCTAATAAGCTACTCGCCTGGGCAGCTCCTTCAGCAGAGTGGGCAGTGAGGCGAGAGACAACGTTACTCAGTATCGCGGCAACTGCTACTTTATTTGTAACATCGTTCTGAAAAAAAAATGCAAGATCCCATTTTTGGCAGTATGCATTGAAGTAATCGATTTTGTTTTTCAAATCACAACCTGCGACACACAATATGTAACGACTATATACACATAAACATATCAGTAAATAATTCTTAATGCACCCTTTAATTCTTAATATATATATATATATATATATATATATATATATATATATATATATATATATATATATATATATATATATATATATATATATATATAATAAACCTTAGTAGGGTAAAAGTGGGGTTCCGAAAACAGGAAGTGACGTTTTATTGACGTCAGGAGGTGTTTTCGGAGCCCCATGAGGTTCCGAAAACAGTGACGTCATATTGACGTCATATCGACGTCATATGGTTGTCATGTGGTTGTCATATGGTTGTCATATGGTTGCCATATGGTTGCAATATGGACGTCATAATGACGTCAGGAGGTGTTTTCGGAGCCCCATGGGGTTCCGAAAACAGTGGCGTCATATTGACGTCATATTGACGTCATATGGACGTGTTATTGACGTGATATGGAGATCATATGGAGATCATATTGAGATCATATGGAGGTCATATGGAGGTCATATGAACGTCATATGAACGTCATTATGACGTAATATGGAGAGTGGGCGGCCATTCAAACGGGCGGCCATTCA
Source organism: Protula sp. h YS-2021 (assembly GCA_949752745.1). Lineage (NCBI taxonomy): Eukaryota > Metazoa > Annelida > Polychaeta > Sabellida > Serpulidae > Protula > Protula sp. h YS-2021. The sequence goes on along the minus strand of OX457030.1, from coordinate 12,997,998 downwards.
AACGACCATTCAAACGGGCGGCCATTCAAACGACCATTCAAACGGGCGGCCATTCAAACAACCATCCAACGGCAGACGGACAGATGAGACACCTCCCCAAACGTACAAGTTCTCCATTTTATAAATAGAGAACTCATAGCTACATGGTTAGAGCTCACCTATAAAGCCCCCCTTAAAGTCAAAAAGGGGGTATAAAAAAGGGGGTAAAAAAATCACCCCCCTTTTTTTTTTTAAGCATTTCCCACACTCTCATGCATACACATACATACTAACACCATGACACGATTAGCGCTTATTTCGTATTAGTGGATGGCCCTTAGAAGGTACGGAAGGTTTTTGCTGCTAGACTTAGAAAAATTCGACAATGTCTTGGATTGGCCTTGCGCAGTGTGTTAATTGCTGGCTGTTGAAAACGTAATGATCCGTTTTCAGTCCGCAGGTGAAGCATGCAGTCGTGTATTCATCAGCAAGCGCCGTCATGTGAGTCCAAATTGCAGCGCAGTAAATACATGATTGATGGCCGCAATCCACAGCAATAACGCGATCAGGACTGAGCATGCAGCCGCATGAGATACATATGTCGAGGTCTTGCTGGAGGAAGAATCTTCCCCATGCTGGATACTCTTCCTCCTCAAGTCTTGATGGTATCAATTCCCCCAGCATGGTGCATCGGAAGTAAGCCTCGACGTAATGTCCCTGCTCAATATTTTCCAACCGCTTTCCCAGCGTCACCCTCCGGTTAAAAAAGACCGGAACACAGAGGACCTTGGCGTTGGCAGGGTTCGGCAGCATCTTGTAGAAAAAAAATCTCTCAGGCTGGAACGCTGGCGGCACCACCGGCACTTGCACCTCCCTGACTTCCCTCACGGTGAGAACATCGTTTAACGCATAGAAGAGCTCCATAGCCGTGAGTGATGAAAGCGGTTGTGAGCCTGAACTGAAATGGCTACCACTTATATACCACTTGAAGTAAGGACCCCCCCCCCCCGGCAGCAGATATGAAGCAAGGACCCCCCCCCCCCGTGGCAGCAGATATGAAGCAAGGACCCCCCCCCCCCTGGGCAGCGGATATGAAGCAAGGACTCCCCCCAGTCAGCATATAATGCGAGGATGGTCGCTAGTAGTATATAAAGGTGGCTTACAGCTGCATTATCCAACACAAGCAGCAAGATGTCGACAAGTCGTAAAATCACAGTGATGCGAAACGGCAAGGACGTGACGCTAACGACTGAGTGTTATAAGTGTTGGGTATGGTTGGAGTAACTAGGTCAACCACACAACTGCCCGGTGCACCACAATGCACCACGACATTACTGCTGCAAAACTTGCGGTGGACTGCTCTGGTACAAGTTTACTGCGAGATTGCCAGGACCGGAGCCATGCACGGACTGCTGGTGGTGCGGTGCGACGCTGAAAAACTTTGGCTACTATAACTTCCATCCGTTCAAGTGTGCACGAAGACCGTTCTCCATGGAACAATTTTACAGATATCAGTGTGATTGTGGAAATCCGACTTGTTGGTGAAGAGCCAACTCACTAACATCTTTCGGCCCTTCTAAGGGCCATCCTCTGCTGTGAAATGAAAACGCAAATTCTGTCTATGTATGAGTGTGTATAAAAGGGGTATGTCTGAGATTACATTTCAGCATTTCAGTTTCAGCAGTTGACGGAACAACAACCAGCTATGATGAAAAGTGAAGAGCATGGGAAAGGAGTAAAGAGACAAAGGATGGAAGAAGATGACATTTGGCCATACGGTCAAGTTCAGTGTATGGAATGCAATGTGAAATTTCCATCTATGGATACTTATGAGACACATACATGCAGTAAAGCTGAGATGAAAGGAGCAAAGAGACAAAAGATGGAAGAAGATGACATTTGGCCATACGGTCAAGTTCAGTGTATGGAATGCAATGTATCCATGCAATGTATCCATCTATGGATACTTATGAGGCACATGCATGCATACCAGCTGAGATGGACAATGTACCTCATGAAGAACATGTTTCAAAGAAACAAAAGACAGGACAAGTAGGGAGAGGTAGAAGGCTTAGTCTTGGTGAAAACGCGCAGGAAAAACGGTTTGAATCTGAGGATGGATCAGATTTACTGCTTGAAATGCGACAGCAAGAGAACCGTATCAAGACACATTTGCTGGAGACCTTAAACCATGGAATGAAATGGTACATTGTCGTACATGCACGTTTCAAGAAACTGACAGCAAATGATGAAGGTGTTATGGTAGAACAAGTGGATAATGCATTTATCAGCAGTCCAACATATGCAGCATACAATCCAGCAGATATTGAGCAGGACCTGCCAGAAGCCTATAAAGAATTATTTACCAAGTTTGACGAACATGAGCGACAAGGCTCTGGCTGGGTATTGGATAACATACTGTACATTGAAGTACATACAGCTACATTGGTTCCTCTAGAAGCGAGTAGTTATGTTCCACTACCGAAGAAAGTGAAGAAAACAGAAGGTGTGATAAACATTAAGAATGATGATAACAAGTGTTTCTTATGGTCAGTATTGGCTTACCTTCACCCTCATGACAACAACCCAAATCGCGTGAATCATTACAAGCCATTTGAGAAGGAATTAAAGGTAGAGGGTATGACATTTCCGACACCAATTACTGACATTCCAAAGTTTGAAAAGGAGAACGATGTAGCCATCAACGTGTTTGGATATGAACAAGATGTAGTTGTTCCAATACAACTTAGTCGAAACGTCAGTGTGAGAGAAATCAACTTACTTCTGATTAGCAATGACAAGACGAGGCATTACTGCCTCATCAAGAATTTTAGCAGACTTATGTCTTATCGATCAAAGCATAAGGCTGCATATTTTTATTGTTTCAACTGTCTTCACGGGTTTGTACGACAAGATCTTTTAGATAAACATCGTGAAGTGTGTGACAAGAATGGAGCACAACGTTTATCATTTCCCAAGGAACCCTTCATCAAGTTCAAGAATGTGGCTAAACAACAGCGAGCACCTTTTGTGATTTATGCCGACTTTGAATGTTTCACGCAAAAGCATGAAGAAGGAGACAAGTATCAACATCATCGTCCAAACAGCTTTGCCTATGTGGTTGTAAGCCAGTACGACACACGTGCACCAGTTGTGTATCGAGGAGACAATGCTGTGAAAGTCTTTTTAGACCATATGGTGAATGAACGTGATCGTATTGTACGTGGTTTAGAGCGGCCAAAGGAAATGGTGAAGACTCGTGAAGACAAAAGGAATTTCAAGAACGCTGTTGATTGCTACATTTGTCATGAACCTCTAGGAGCAGATCGTGTGAGAGATCATGACTATATCAATGGCAAATATCGTGGAGCAGCGCACAATGAATGCAACTTACAATTCCGAATAAGAAAGGATCAGCAAGGGGATAAAGATTCTTTTATCATTCCCGTGTTTTTCCACAATGTGCGAGGCTATGACAGTCACCTGATCATGGAGGAAATTGGGAAATTCAAAGGTGAAACGATTACAGTCATTCCCAACACCATTGAAAAATATATTGCATTCACCATGAGCAATCTGAAATTTACAGACAGCTTTCAGTTCATGAGTACCTCTCTACAGAAGTTGGTATCCAACCTTGCAGCAGAAGGGAAAGATAACTTCTACAACATGACCTCTCACATTCACGATAGTGACCAACGAGAAAGGGAGTGTACCCCTATGATTATGTGGACGAACCATCCAAGTTTGCTGAAACACAGCTGCCATCAAAGGACAAGTTTTATAGTCAGCTTAGCGAAGAGGACATTAGCGATGAGGATTATGCGCATGCACAGAAGGTGTGGGATACATTCAACTGTACCACATTTGGTGAATACCACGACCTGTACCTGAAATCAGATGTGTTATTACTAGCTGACGTGTTTGAAAATTTTCGTCAAGTATGCCTCAACACGTATGAATTGGATCCTGCTCACTACTATACAGCACCAGGACTGTCGTGGGATGCAATGTTGAAAGCGACAAAGGTGAAGTTGGAATTGATCAATGACATTGACATGTATCAAATGGTTGAGCAAGGCATATGCGGAGGAATATCTGTGATCACACACAAGTATGCGAAAGCGAATAATCCCTACGTAGCAGATTACAATTCTGAGATACCTATCAACTATCTAATGTACCTCGACGCAAACAACTTGTATGGCTGGGCCATGTCACAAAGCATGCCGCAAAGAGGATTTATGTGGGTGAGCGAGCCAGAATCCCTCGACTTCATGGATGTAGCTGAAGATGATGACATTGGATTCATTTTGGAAGTGGATTTAGAATATCCAAATTCAATCCATGATCGTCATAATCACTACCCACTGGCTCCAGAACGGAAATGTGTCAAAGTTGGAGAATTGTCAGAGTACAGTCAGAAGCTGCGCAAAGATCTAAACATAAAAGAGAAACCCAGTGAAAAGCTCATTCCTAACTTGTCTGACAAGAAGAAATATGTACTTCATTACAGGAATTTACAACAGTACGTCTCACTGGGGTTGAAAGTCACTAAAGTTCATCGCGCCATCATGTTTGAACAGAGCAAATGGCTGACGGAATACATTACCTTGAACACGGAAAAGAGAAAATTGGCCATGAACCCATTTGAGAAAGACTTCTTCAAACTGATGAACAACTCGGTGTTTGGCAAAACCATGGAAAATGTGAGAAAGCGAATCAATGTTGAACTTGTTCACAAGGAAAAGCGGTTCAAGAAACTTGTAGCCAAACCTTCTTTCCACAAATTCAAAATTTTCAACGAAGATTTGACCGCGGTACATTTACGCAAAGTGGACTTGCTTCTGGATAAACCCATTCAAGTTGGCTTCACCATTCTCGACCTCAGCAAAGTGCTTATGTTCAACTTTCATTACAACTACATCATGGTCAAGTATCCCAATGCCAAGTTGTTGTTCAGCGACACCGACAGTCTATGTTACGACATAGAAACGGAAGATATCTACAAGGATATGCAGCACGATGCTGACCTGTTCGACACAAGTGACTATCCGCCAGATCACTTCCTACATTCCAACGTGAACAAAAAAGTGCTTGGGAAAATGAAGGATGAGACGGCAGGCATCCTCATTGAAGAGTTTGTTGGACTCAGACCGAAAATGTACAGTTTATTGTGCGGTGGGAAAGAAAAACATACAGCTAAAGGCATCACTCGAGCTTGTCAAAGACGCATTAAACATGCGCAGTATAGAGACAGTTTGTTCAAGAAAACTCAAACGATGGCTACAGGACACATTATTCGAAGTCATAGCCACCAGCTTTTCTCGGAGAAGTTGAGGAAAATAGCCCTCTCCCCATATGACGACAAGCGATATGTATTGGATGATGGCTATTCCACTTTAGCGTATGGACATTACAAAGCAATAGCATAAAAGAGGGAGGTCCTCCAACGGAAGAGTTATTTGAGGTGTGAACATTGAAGTGTTAACATGGAACGTGAAAGTCGTAAGAGATCTACAACTGATATGGATACTCTTACAGATACAGTTAAAGACTTAAAAGTGAAAAATCCTACCACTACCATCAAGAAATTGAAAGTGGAGATGGCACCAACACCACAGTCGTGGGATGGAATGCTTTCTCTAGGAAATGGAAAGTATATCAAGATTATGAAACAAAGCAATGAAGGAGTGGTAAACATTCGCAAGTACCTGAGAGATGAGGGGACTGGAAAAAACCGTCTAACGAAAAAGGGAATTTTGCTGACAATACCTGAATGGAAAATGCTGAAGAAGCAAGTGAAAGAAGTGGATAAAAGGCTTCGTAGACAAGAAGGTGGCTCATAACAAGATAAAAACATGAATGCTCTCATGCTAAACGGTGGTGTTTACCTTACTGTAAATGAGAGGAATGAAGTGATACTAGATTCTCAGACAAGTTATCATCGGTTTAAACCTGAAGTGTGGAAAGACTTTAAAAACATACCACTTGAACCTGGGTTTAAACGTAGACTTGAAAATAAAGTGGAAGTGACGGTAGCTGAATATGATTCTAACATACGTGTAGAAATCTGTAGAAATCTTTTACAGGATTATCCAGAGGATTATAAGGGAGTTGTGCCAGATACACCATATACAGATTTGATCCTCTTTGATATCAAGAACTGGCGCGCAGTTTTACGATTCCTAGAAGCTATACAACATCCACTCTTCACCATCTTGCGAGCATAAAAACGTCATTGCAGACAAGGAGACAGCTCATAGTTCATCTGACTGTTGAACGAGATGGAAGACTTTTGATCGGAATATGAACCAATTACGCATGGATTCTCATATCTGAGAAACTTATGTGATGACATTGTGCTAAGACATTTTGGAAAGTATATCATTCTATCAACTGACGAAGAATCTGTGTTGAAAGACCATCTAGAGAAGTTCAGAATACCTGGCTTTCTCCTAATACTCTCAGAGGATTTAGAAGTGCGTGTGACTGAGAACTGCCTAGACGTGTTTGTACAATTTCGTCAATATGACGAGCTTACAGAACGCTACGACTACATCACCCTCAACACAGTGGAATGGTACGCTCTGTTGCAAGCATTGGATTGGAAAGAACCTAACGCTTGAATTCAAAGAGGAAGGAGTGCAACTCATGCGAGGCACCAAGTCCACTGAGATGACGCATCCCATGTGTGTTATGGTGATGGACATTGACATGAATGATCATGGATATGAACTGAAACTGTCTGAACATGAAGATGTTAAAATAATAAAATTTGGCAATGGACATTGTTATGCTAGTTTTCATAGCATTTACAAACGTGAATGTAATGTCTATGATACATATATTAATTTAGATTGGTATGAATGGCATGTGTTTATTGATGTATTGAATGTATTTGTAAAATAAAAATTTAATGTAAAATAATTGTGAAATGTAAATAATGTATTACACAATAAAAAAGAATGTTGTATAAAACTGTCTTGTTTATTTACAATATTCATAATACAATTCACAATTACCAACAACTTAACTAATGCAACTTAACTAATACAACATCAATAAAATAATGGTTTATAATGTCTATATACAAAATCCTTTACAACAAAATCACCATCACTTCTTCTTAATACATCAATGATTTCAAAAGGACTATGTCCTCGAGCTCTTTGAATTATATAATACACACAATAAAATCCACATGTAGAGGATATCGGTGTTTGTAATGGAACTGAATTATAAATGAAATTAAACTTTAAAAACTTGTTCAAACGACTGTCTATAGGTAAAAGTCCATAAGAGTCAAAATATTCTGCAGGGTCTTCGTCACAATATACTGCCACCCAATGCTCTCCTGGCTCATCATGATCATCTGTGTTGATGACATAGGCACGGCGTTGTAAAGATGGTAACTGGTCCATGGCAAACACACCTTGAAACAAGTCTTTTGTCGTGGCATCATGGGATAGGATGGCTTCTATCTGCTTCGTGTTCATGACTGGTAGTCGAATTGAATGCTACGATTTGCACTTATTTCAACAATGTTATCAAATTCAGCATACACTATAACATTGACTGTATTTTGCAAGGCACCAGCAAAATTCATTTCTAGTCTCAAATTCCCATGTTTGATAAGGGCATAATGATCAGCACCATCATAATCAGGTGTTAAGTCAAAAGAAAACAAAGAATAACCTCTAGGCCAATCTTCCCGTTTTATAATGGAACTTTTCTCACCATCCAATCTATTAAAAGATTTGTAAAGAGTTTCAAAAGCATCAAGATATTTGTCTTGATTTATATCAAGCTTGAGAGGTTTGGATAGGACTGGTTCACCATCAGAGTAAAGCTGCATAAAGTTAAGATTAAAATGTTCAAAATTGTATGGATTTCTCAATACTGTTCCAGCAAAGGATTCATTATGAACCATTCCAATGACAATACGTTTTGGTAATTGGCCTAGAAATATGCTATCTTTCACAAAAGATTGGAATCCAGTTGGAATAGCTAAGACTTTACATTCTTTTCTATTAACAATAAACTTAGCACAACTTTTCATCAATGCATCTGCATGTCCCAACTGAATACCTGGACTAACCCTCACTTTACGAATGGTTAAAAACGCTTCTCTCACTTCTACTTTAAAACCATTATTTGCAGCCATTAATACATATCCATCTTTTTGTCTATGTAAACGTAATTTCATACTAACACCATTAGGAAGATAACGATCCTGCTCAAACAAATCTACCCTTAAACCGCCTGTAAGCATAAACTCGCGGCTTAGACGTGTATACAAATAGCGATTATGTAAACCATTATTTCCTGTTTCAGCTATATCACCACCTTCAATATTTACATGAAAACCTGATACATATCTTTCATGATTAGGTCTTTTCACCTCATGAGTATTCATTGACCCGGCAGTATCTTTAAAGATGAGACGCATAGAGCGCTCAGAATTGAGACTTTCTTCCGAGTCATGAATGAGATGAGATATGATGCTGGTATAACCATGGGTATTGTTACTATGTGATATCAAACGATCATTTAGAAATAATTCAATATTGGACCATAACCCATTAAACAAATCATTGATACATGACACGTTATCATCTATACCACACAGTGTTCCATTAGCCTTGACAATGCGACATACAATATGGAGTTTACTGTTCTTTAAATCTAGATATTCTTCTGTACTCGCAGGAATGTAGAATTCTATTGGAGCACCCTCTCTAATGGTAGTCATTGGTTGATAGTCTACATTGTAACTTTTTTCTACAGCAGTTTGCGTTGGTGGTATGTGAAACCATTCTAATCGAGAAAGGCTACATTCACAAGAATGATTATGAATTAAAGACATGATTAAAAAATATCTTTCTTATGTTTTTTTTTATGTTATCCGTTTAGCTGCCTTTCGCCTTCTGACACGTTTTGCTCGTTTCGGTCTCTTTTGTCCTCGTAACCCACCACCAAACATACGTTGTACTACTCGACCTGTAACATCTTTCGCAATATCTTTTGCAGCCCTTTTAAGATGTGGTGCAACGATTTTAGCCCCTGTCTTAAGCAGTGGAATAGCTTTTCGAGCCAATGATCCCAGTATTGAACCAATACCATCTCCATATTGTATTCGCGCTCCTTTAAATCCTGGTAATTCTCCACCCACTTGGCGAAGAAAATGGTTGCGATATATAGATGGATTGTGTGTGTATGCTTTCATAATGCTTTTGGTCGAAAATGAAGTTAACAGATTACCTTTCCAGTTTGAAATGGAACATTATAGCCTGTGTCGTCCTTAATATTCATTTCTATTACGTCAAATTTGGATGTGTTTACAGGAACATAATGAGGTTCTCCATAACTTTTCATGATAATGTCTCCATCATGTCCTTGTATTCCAACAGAACGTAGCAAAGGGACATAATAATCACCAACAACTTGTGGCTCACAAATACTACAGTACACATAAAGTGTATAAAATCCCTGTTTCACATCAGCTTTATGTGAGTAGTAGGGAAACGACAGTTCTACCACACTTTATGATGTCATACTGTCTGGACCGGAAGTGACGTCATAGCGTCTGGACCGGAAGTGTTGTCTGGACCGGAAGTGTTGTCTGGACCGGAAGTGACGTCATAGCGTCTGGACCGGAAGTGACGTCTGGACCGGAAGTGACGTCATGATAAGCGTAAGGATAGGCGCGGCCATCCATGACGTGATAATGACGTCATGATGACGTCATACTGTCTGGAGCGAAAGTTGCTTGATAGTTTTGGCCGAGTCAATCATCATGAAGCCAATGAACTCCACCTGTCAATCAGTGTAACCATGGCAACAGACCCTAAAAAGCCATGACCCCCCCCCCTAAGACATACTATGTACCGACCCCCCCCAGGACATACTATGTACCGACCCCCCCTAAGGCATACTATGTACCGACCCCCCCCCCCTAAGACATACTATGTACCGACCCCCCCCAGACATACTATGTACCGACCCCCCCCCCCAGGAGAGCAAAAATTGTGCTGAATCAGCATGATGAAATCGTTGATTCAGCATGATAAAATCGTATATAAGTGTAGTGTCTCGAGGCTCAGACATCGTCAGACATCATGGACAACACATCAGCTACTAAGAAAGTGACCATACAATGCTACAAGTGCTGCGTGAGGTTGGAATATGAAGGACAGTCACACAACTGCCCGGTGCACCACAACGCACCGCAGCGCTTTTGCTGTAAAACCTGCGGTGGTCTGCTCTGGTACAAGTTTGCGACGACGCTACCTGGGCCAGGACCAATATGTAATGACTGCTGGTGGTGTGGTATGACTCTGAAGCTGAAGAGCTATTGCGACAGCCATCCGTTCAAGTGCGCGGGAACACCATTTACGATGCAGGAGTACTACAAGTACAAATGCCGCTGCAGGAATCCAACTTGCTGATATACTAAAATATTTCGGGCCCTTTTAAGGGCCATCCTATATTATGAAATGAAGCAAAAACATGTGTGTGTGTGTGTGAGAGAGAATACATTTTATCACATTTCAGGTCTAGTTGGCGGATGAATACCATTTGGCAGACCATTTAACTTCAGTCTAGATGTCTCTGCTTTACAGCTGTACAACTTCACAACTGTAAGTGAAACATTCATATACACAAGTAAAATTCTGCTGAGTCAGCAATTTTAACAATTTTGAGCAAGTTTGAAAAGTTACACACCATATTTTGATTACATGGAAGTAGCATAAAAGCATGAGTGAAACATGTCAACTAGTCAACGAGTGATACATTCTGCTGAGTTAACACACCATTGAAGTGGTATAAAAGGAAGAGTGAAACGTGTATTTTACTTCATTTCAGTTCTAGCAACAGCAAGAGCAACAACGATGGCAACAGTCTACTGTCATGATTGTGATGTGACATTTCCATCTCTGGAAGTGTTCGTGGCACATACATGCAAACCAGCTAGGATGAAACGTGCTCATGAAGAGCTTGTTGAGCAGATTGAAGCCAAGAGACGAAAGACCGTACAAGATGGTGTTGAAAGACCTGATCCAGTCCTCTGCTGTAAATGCGCCAAGATATTTTCATCTTTGGATGCATTTGAGACACATGCATGTGCTGAGATGGAAAATGTGTCTCATGAAGAACAAAGAGAGAAAGAAAAGACAGGACAAGTAGGCAGAGGCAGAAGAGTGAGTCTTGGTGAAAACGCGCAGGAAAGACGGTTTGAGCCTGAGGATGGATCAGATTTGCTACTTGAAATGCGACAACAAGAGAATCGAATCAAGAGACATTTGCTAGAGACGTTAAACCATGGCATGAAATGGTACATTGTGGTACATGCACGCTTCAAGAAAATGACACCAAATGTTGAAGGCGTGATGGTAGAACAGGTGGATAATGCCTTCATCAGTAGTCCAACATATGCAGCATACAATCCAACAGATATTGAGAAGGACTTGCCAGAAGCCTATAAAGAATTATTTACCAGGTTTGATGAACATGAGCGACAAGGTTCTGGCTGGGTGTTGGATAACATATTATTCATTGAAGTACATACAGCTACGTCAGCGCCACTGGAAGCAAGCAGTTTTATCCAGCTACCGAAGAAAGTAAAGAGTACAAAGGCGGTGTTAAACATTCAGAATAAAGACAACAAGTGCTTCTTATGGTCTGTACTGGCTCACCTTCACCCTTCATCAAGCAATAACCCACAGCGTGTGCATCAATACAAGGCATTTGAGAACGAATTGAAGGTAGAAGGCATGACATTTCCAACACCAATTACAGACATTCCAAAGTTTGAAAAGGAGAATGATGTGTCCATTAACGTATTTGGATATGAACATGATGTAGTTGTTCCCATACAACTGAGTCGAAACACCAGCGCGAGAGAAATCAACTTACTTTTGATTAGCAATGACAAGACAAGACATTACTGCCTCATCAAGAATTTCAGCAGACTGATGGCTTATCGATCAAAACATGATGGAGCTGCTTTTTATTGTTTCAACTGTCTTCATGGGTTTATGCGACAAGAGCTTTTAGATGAGCATCGTGAAGTGTGTGGCAAGCATGGAGCACAACGTTTATCATTCCCCAAGAAACCTTTCATCAAGTTCAAGAATGTAGCCAAACAACAGCGAGCGCCGTTTGTGATTTATGCAGACTTTGAATGTTTCACGAAAAAGCATGAAGAAGTTAGGTATCAACATCATCGTCCAAACAGCTTTGCCTATGTGGTTGTGAGCCAGTATGGTACACGTGCCCCAGTCATGTATCGAGGAGATAATGCTGTGAAAGTCTTTTTAGATCATATGGTAAATGGGCGTGATCGTATTGTGCATGGCTTGCAACAGTCAAAGAAAATAGTCATGACCCATGAAGATGAAGAGCATTATAAGAACGCCACAGATTGCTACATTTGTCATGAGCCTCTAGGAGCAGATCGTGTGAGAGATCATGATCATATCAATGGCAAATACCGTGGAGCTGCACATAATGAATGCAATTTACAATTTCGACTTCGAAAGGATAAGCAGGATGTTGAAGATTCTTTCATCATTCCTGTGTTTTTCCACAATTTACGAGGCTATGACAGCCATTTGATCATGGAAGAAATTGGAAAGTTAAAAAATGAGACAATTACAGTCATTCCCAACACCGTTGAGAAATATATTGCATTCACCATGAGCAATCTGAAATTTACGGACAGTTATCAGTTCATGAGTACTTCTCTACAGAAGTTGGTATCCAACCTGGCGGCAGAAGGGAAAGACAACTTTTATAACATGACGTCACACATTCACGATAGCGACCAACAAGAGTTACTGTTGAGAAAGGGAGTGTACCCTTATGATTACGTGGATGAACCATCCAAGTTTGCTGAAACACAACTGCCGTCAAAGGACAAGTTTTACAGTCTGCTCAGTGAAGAAGACATTAGCGATGAGGATTATGCGCATGTGCAGAAGGTGTGGGAGACATTCCACTGTACTACATTTGGTGAATACCATGACTTGTACCTGAAATCAGATGTGTTGCTGCTGGCTGACGTGTTTGAAAACTTTCGTCACGTATGTCTCAACACGTATGAATTGGATCCTGCTCACTACTATACAGCGCCAGGACTGTCGTGGGATGCCATGTTGAAAGCGACAAAGGTGAAATTGGAATTGATTAACGACATTGACATGTACCAAATGGTTGAACAAGGTCTACGTGGAGGAATATCTGTCATCACACACAAGTATGCGAAAGCAAATAACCCCTACGTGGCAGATTACGATCCCTTGAAACCGACCAACTACTTGACGTACCTGGATGCAAACAACTTGTATGGCTGGGCCATGTCGCAAAGCATGCCGGAAAGTGGATTTATGTGGGTGAGCGAGCCAGAATCCATTGACTTTATGGATGTGGATGAAGATGATGAGATTGGATACATTTTAGAAGTGGATTTGGAATACCCATATTCAATCCATGATCATCATAATCACTATCCAGTGGCTCCAGAACGGAAATGTGTGAAGGTGGGAGAATTGTCAAAACATAGTCAGAAGCTACGGAAAGATCTAAACATGAAAGGCAAACCTAGTGAAAAGCTCATTCCCAACTTATGCGACAAGAAGAAATATGTACTTCATTATAGAAATTTACAGCAATATGTCTCACTGGGATTGAAAGTCACGAAGGTGCATCGTGCCATCATGTTTGCACAGAGCAAATGGTTGGCAAAATACATCTCCTTGAACACGGAAAAGAGAAAGTTGGCCAAGAACCCGTTTGAGAAAGACTTTTTCAAATTGGTGAACAACTCTGTGTTTGGCAAAACCATGGAAAATGTGAGAAAACGCATGAATGTGGAACTGGTTCACCAGGAAAAGCGGTTCAAGAAACTTGTGACCAAACCTTCCTTCCACAAATTTAGAATTTTCAACGAAGATTTAACCGCGGTACATTTGCGCAAAGTGGATCTGCTTCTGGATAAACCCATTCAAGCTGGTTTCACCATTCTCGACCTCAGCAAAGTGCTCATGTTCCACTTTCATTACAACTACATCATGACCAAGTATCCCAACGCCAAGCTGTTGTTCAGCGACACCGACAGTCTATGTTATGACATAGAAACGGAAGATATCTACAAAGACATGCAGGAAGATGCCGACTTGTTCGACACAAGTGACTATCCTGCATTCCAACGTGAACAAGAAAGTGCTTGGGAAAATGAAAGATGAGACGGCGGGCATTCCCATTGAAGAGTTTGTTGGACTTCGGCCGAAAATGTATAGTATGATGTATGGTGGGAAAGAAAAACGTACGGCCAAAGGTATCACTCGCGCGTGTCAAAGACGTATGAAACATCAGCAGTATAGAGACAGTTTGTTCAACCAAACGCAAACGATAACCACAGGGCACATCATTCGAAGTCATGTCCACCAGATCTTCTCGGAGAAGTTGAGGAAAGTGGCTCTCTCTCCCTTTGATGACAAGCGATATGTGATGAGTGATGGCTATTCCACTTTGGCGCATGGGCATTACAGTATATAAGGGGGAGACACTTCAAATTTAGAGTTAGTTGAGGTGTGAACACTGAAGCGTCAACATGAATCGGAAAAGATCTGCAACAACGGATATGGATACTCTTGCTGATACAGTGAAAGACATGAATGTCAAACATCCTGACAATACCATCAAGAAATTAAAAGTGGAGACGACGGTACCAACACCACAGTCGTGGGATGGAATACTTTCTCTAGGCAATGGAAAGTATATCAAGATTATGAAACAAAGTAATGAAGGTGTGGTAAACATTCGCAAATACCTCAGAGATGAGGGGACTGGAAAAAACCGTCCAACGATAAAGGGTATCTTGCTGACAATACCTGAATTGAAAATGCTGAAGAAGCAGGTGAAAGAAGTGGATAAAAGGCTTCGCAGACAAGACGACAAGTCATAACAAGGTAACAATCATGAATGCACTCATGCTGAACGGTGGTGTTTACCTTACTGTAAATGAGAGGAATGAAATGATACTAGATTCTAAGACAAGTTATCATCGGTTTAAACCTGAAGAGTGGAAAGACTTGAAAAACATACCGCTTGAACCTGGGGTTAAACGTAGACTTGAAAATAAAGTGGAAGTGACGGTAGCTGAATATGATTCTAACATACGTGTAGAAATCGTCGAAATCTTTTACAGGATTATCCAAAGGATTATAAGGGAGTTGTGCGAGATACACCATATACAGATTTGATCCTCTTTGATATCAAGAACTGGCGCGCAGTCTTACAATTCCTAGAAGCGATACAACACCCACTCTTCACCATCTTGCGAGCATAAAAACGTCTTTGTAGACAAGGAGACAGCTCATAGTTCATCTGACTGTTGAACGAGATGGAAGACTTTTTATCGGAATATAAACCAATTACGCATGGGTTCTTATATCTGAGAAACGAATATGAAAACATTGTGCTAAGACATTTTGGACAGTATCTCGTCCTATCACTTGATGACCAATCCGTGTTGAAGGATCACCTAGACAAGTTGAGAATACCCGGCTTTCTCCCAGCAGTCTCAAATGAATTAGAAGTGCGTGTGACTGAGAACTGCTTAGACGTGTTTGTACAATTTCGCCAATATGACGAGCTTACAGAAAACTATGACTACATCACCCTCAACACAGTGGAATGGTACGCTCTGTTACAAGCATTGGATTGGAAAGAACCTAACGCTTGAATTCAAAGAAACAGAAATATGGCTTATGCGGGGCACCAAATCCATTGAGCTGACACAACCTATGCGTGTGATGGACATTGACTTAGAAGAAGGATATGAACTGAAACTGTCTGAACATGTTACTGTGAAAGTGATAAAGTTTGGTGATGTGTGTTATGTGAGCTTTCATAGCATTTACAAACATGGATGTAATGTCTATGATACCTATATCAATTTAGATTCTAATGAATGGTATCCATTGATGAATGTATTGAAAAATGAATGTGTTTGTAAATAAAAAGTTTGTAAATAGTGTAAATAGACTTTGTAGTTAAGAGTTTGTAGTTAAGAGTTTGTAAATAGACTTTGTAAACTTTGTAAATAGAATTTGTAAATAAAAGTTTGTAGTTAAGAATTTGTAAATAGTGTAAATAGACTTTGTAAATAAAAGTTTGTAAATAGTGTTTGTAGTTAAGAATTTGTAAATAGTGTTTGTAGTTAAGAATTTGTAAATAGAACACAATAAACAAGACTGTTTGAAAACTTGGTTTGTTTTATTTAACAACAACAACAACTTAACTAATATAACAACAACAACTTAACTACAACTTAACTAATATAACAACAACATTAATAAAACAATGGTTTATAATGTCTATATACAAAATCCTTTACAATAAAATCACCATCCTTTCTTTTTAATATATTCACAATATCAAACATACTCTGACCTCGAGCTCTATGTAATATATAATATACACAATAAAAACCGCATGATGATGATATTGGCGTTTGTAATGATATAGAATTATACATATAGTCATTTCTTAAAAACATGTCTAAACGATCATCGAGAGGTAACAGTCCATAAGAGTCAAAATATTCTGCAGGGTCTTTGTCATAATACACTGCCACCCAATGTTCTCCTGGTTCATCTTGATCGTCTGTGTTGATGACATAGGCGCCGCGTTGTAAAGATGGTAACTGGTCCATGGCAAACACGCCTTGAAACAAGTCTTTGGTCATGACATCATGACTCAATATGGCATCAATCTGCTTCGTGTTCATGACTGGTAGTCGAATTGGATGCTGCGATTTGCACTTATTTCAATAATGTTGTCAAATTCAGCATAGACAATGGCATTGATGGTATGTTGCAAAGCCGTAGCAAAGTTCATTTCTAGCCGCAAATTCCCATGCTTGATCAGGGGGAAATGATCATCGCCATCATAATCCGGTGTTAAGTCAAACGAAAATAAAGCTTAACCTCTAGGCCAATCTTCCCGTTTTATAATGGAACTTTTCTCACCATTCAATCGATCAAACGATTTGTAAAGCGTTTCAAAAGCGTCCAGGTATTTGCTCCCTGTAATGTCAAGCTTGAGAGGTTTGGATAGAACTGGTTCACCATCCGTGTACAGTTGCATATAGTCCAGATCAAAATGTTTGAAATCATACGGATTCCTCAATACTGATCCACCAAAAGCTTCATTATGAACCAGACCAATGACAATACGATTTGGTAATTGACCCAAAAAGATGTTATCTTTCACAAAAGACTGAAATCCTGTTGGAATAGCTAAGACTTTACATTCTTTTCTAGTGAGGATGATCTTGGCAGGACTTTTCATCAATGCGTCTGTATGTCCTAACTGAATACCTGGACTCACCCTCACTTTGCGAATGGTTAAAAATGCCTCTTTCACTTCTACCTTATAGGTATTATCTGCAGCCATCAATACATAGCCATCTTTTTGTCTATGGAAACGCAATTTCAAACTGATGCCATTCGGAAGATAACGATCCTGCTCAAACAAATCTATCCTTAAACCACCTGTGAGCATAACATCACGGCTAAGACGTGTATGCAAATAACGATGATGTAAGCCATTATTGCCTTGCTCACCCAAGTCACCGCCGTCAGCATTGACATGAAACCCGGATACATATCGTTCATGATTTTCACCTCATGACTATTCATTGACCCAGCAGTATCCTTGTACATGAGACGCATAGAGCGCTCAGAATGTAGACTTTCTTCCGAATCATGGATGAGATGAGAGATAATGCTGGTATAACCATGAGTATTGTTGCTATGCGAAACCAAACGATCATTCAGAAACAATTCAATATTAGACCATAACCCATTAAACACATCATTGATGCAAGAGACATTATCATCTGCGCCACAAGCTGTTCCATCGGCCTTTAGAATGCGACATACAATATGAAGTTTGCTGTTCTTTAAATCTAGATATTCTTCTGTACTCGCAGGAATGTAGAATTCTATTGGAGCGCCTTCTCTAATACTTGTAAGTGGTTGATAGTCAACATTATAACTTTTCTCTACAGCAGTTTGCGTCGGTGGTACGTGAAACCATTCCAATGGAGAAAGACTACATTCACACGAATGATTATGAATGAGAGACATGATTTCAAAAGATATCTTTGCGATATTTTGATGATATCCGTCTGGCTGTTTTTCGTCTTCTGGCACGTTTCGTTGGTTGCATACGCTTTTGTTCTCCAAACACACGTTCTGCTACTCGACCCGTCACATCTTTCGCGACATTCTTTGCAGCCTTCTTAAGATGTGGCGCAACGATCTTAGCCCCAGCCTTAAGTAGTGGAATAGCTTTGCGAGCCAATGATCCCAGTATCGAACCAATACCATCGCCATATTGGATTCGCTGCTTTGAATCCTGGTAATTCCCCGCCCACTTGACGAAGAAAATGGTTGCGATATGCAGACGGATCATGTGTATAAGCTTTCATATTGCTTTTGGTCGAAAATGGAGTTTACAGATCACCTTTCCAGTTTGAAATGGAACATTATAGCCTGTGTCGTCCTTAATATTCATTTCTATCACGTCAAATTGGGATGTGTTTACAGGAACATAATGTGGTTCGCCATACGTTTTTATGATAATATCTCCATCATGGCCTTGTATGCCAACAGAACGTAGTAAGGGAACATAATAATCACCAACAACTTGTGGTTCACAAATGCTACAATACACATAAAGTGTATAAAATCCCTGTTTCACATCCGCTTTATGTTCAGCTGTACATGTTTCAGTATACCATTGATCTGGGATAAATCCTAAAATCTCAGCCAATCCAGTGGAAAAGGACACTTCATAGCCATAATCGAGAAATAGAAAAACGCGTCGTCTAATTTTATCATACTTTATTCGAATAGCTTCTGTAAGATTCAGAGCATTAGTCGCTTCTTCACTGACTGCCTCACATAGTTCTTGTATGGTTCTATAGTACCCATAAGGAATATCGAGAGTGCTAAGAATAGGATCATCGAATAGTTCTTGTCGATACTGAATAGAGTAGTCCATGCCCTGTCTCATCGTTGTCCATGTATGTGGATATTGAATTTCAGCTAAAGCCACTTCATATTTTCCATTCAGATAGATGGTTCGAGGCATACGAATTTGATAATTTGAAGCCTTGTTGTTGGGATAATAGGTCATACTCGCATTGCTAGGCAAAGTGATGTAAAAGCTTGTCGACTCCATGATGGTGGGAACTAAATGGTATAGGTGCGTTGACGTTGTCTATATACCTCAGGACAGCGCGCGCCATTCGACCAAGTATGCAAATGGTCTTTCACATCATGATGATCTATGACTTCTCCTTCACAACAAGCACTTGTACATCTTATTTTTACAGGAATAGTTGGTTTATCTTCCTCACAACAACAACATAGCTCTTTCAACCATGTTAAAAATTTTCCCATCCTTCAGGAAACTGTCTTTGTTGACGTTGTTTCATTTCTGTTGTAATGTCGTCACGAGTGGTCTTTTTACTAAACATTGTTTTTGGAATATTAGCATCAACAATTTCCTGGATAAATGGATGCCAGCCATATGGTGGTATGGCTCGTTCTTTTCTTCTTGTTGCCACCAATGCTTCTTTCATCAAATCAACCATGTTGGAATTTGCTATAATATCGCCCGTTTTCAACACAAGTTCATTCTTGTCTGTCCATGTCGAACCATGTTTCTTCAGTTCTGCTAAAAGTTGTGTTACTTTTCCAAGATAGATGGGTTGAAAATGACTTAAAAATAACTTTTCTGGCTTTTCAGGTGATGATGATGAGGGCTTTTGCTGCCTAGGCTGACTTGTTCGTAAATGACGACCAAGAAGTTGAGATATTTCTATAGCCTTTTCACGTGTTCGTTTCCCACGTAAAAGTGTATTGACTTTCGTTTTGATTTCACCATCTTTTCCCTTCTTTTCTAGCAACATTTTATATTCATATTCAGGAATGAGGACCATTTTCATCGTATGTTTCATTTTAGCAGCAGTTTGGCTAACAAAGGTAATGCCAATCTAGCAATAGCTCCAATGAATCCTCCTTTCTGATTAATCAACTTCTTTTTTCGTCGAAGGGATATCTTCTTATCTGCTAGAGTACGTAGCGTATGACGTTCACGTTTAAATTCCTTAAACCGTTTTGAGCTTAAGGGTAAATGTCCTCGCAATATATTCAAACAAATTTCAAACAAGCTTGTTAATTCCTCCTTTGTAGCTTGCTGTAGCAAGGATTTACGTCGTTTAGGCCCACTGCGTGCAAGCAAATAAAGAAACGGCTGGTTCGCTCGAATACGTTTAGACATCTTGACTGCGAATGGTCAAATGAGTTGGTTCTTGTTCATACACTGCTTTATCAATATATACATAATGTGTATCTTTTGGTAAAATGCCTGTACGAATACGTAGTTGATCATTTGTCTTTGGTTTTAAATCAATGAATAAATAACATGAGGTTTGCTAGTAGCATCTTGATAGGCTTCTATGAGAAATTGAGATCTTCCAGGATACATTTGCCGCGCCAATGTACTAATTTGTTGACTGTCTCTCGGATTTTTAAACAGAATGATATAATGTGTATTCAAACTAATATTTCGCATCTCTTTCCCATGATGGAATAAATTATGCACAATAAAGATAATGCTTAGATTTTGATGACTGCTGCCAACACTAAAGAGACGTGTCATACGCTCATCACTATGACATTTGGTCATTAAGTCATCAATGATAAGTAAGTTTGGTTTCTTCGGGTTAAAACGCTCTTCAATGTCATCTGGAATGCCTTGGTAAAATTCCACGCCTTTCATTCCCTTGTACAAAGGCTGATCTGCTGCATAGAGCCATAAAATGCTTTTTGGAGAGGGTTTAATCAACTTTTGTTCTAGAATTTCCTTCACCAGAGACGTTTTGCCACTGCCTGTAGGTCTAGAGACTAAACATGTAAATGGATGCTTCATTGTTGAATGTTTGTTTCTTTCACCCAACTGTTAAACTTGTTTGGCCAACCTAACCACTTGACAAATAATTCTTTCACACCTCCTCGTCTTTTACGTGTTTTCAAGACTTTTTCAATTCTATAAATAGATTCAATATCTTTGGTCACTTTCTGCAGTTCTTCTTCATAGAAATGCCCATCAATATCTTCGTCTAAAAAGTCTTTCACACGATATAAATGTATTCCTTGCTTCTTACAACGATGTGTGACAATGAAGACTTCTTGCGTCCATTTGATGTGATAATCGCGTTGAAACACGTATTTAATGTGGGAAATACGAACATGATCGCCAATGTTAAATTTGTACTTCTTCTTCTTCGGTTTCAATTTCAGTTTGTCGACATACATATACTTCCACACTTTTGATTCGTTGTCTTTACGAATCTCGGCTGGAGCATATTTATTAGGAAGAGAACCATGAGGTCTATGGTTGTAATTGTACACCAAGTCTGGAAGAATGTCTAAGTAACGGTAAGTTTGATTATGTAGAAAATACCGATACATCATTCCCTTTAGAGTACGAATGACTCTTTCAGCAAAGTTGGCTTTGGTTTCATTCTTTGTGGTACAAGCATGAATGCCTTCTTTCTTCAAAAATGCTTTTACCCATCTGTTTTTAAATTCTGTTCCTTTATCAGACCTTAGAGTTCGCGGTCTTCGTCGTGTGTCATGAAAAATCTTTTGGAAAGCTTGAATGACGCTGGTATGTGATTTATTAGGTATTGGCTGTACACAGACATATTTGGAAAACACATCAATGACAATGAGTAAAAAGCGTATGTCATCATTATAGGGAGCTATGTTTCCCATATCAGCCAAATCAATATCCCACATATCATCAATGTCACGTGTAATCACACGTTGTCTTTTGAACCTGTATTTTACAGGTTGGAGTAAACTGAAAGCATCTTGATCCTGCAACCATTTCTTCACTTGTGACTGTGTGACTGCTTGATTATGTTTTCTTAAGATGTGATACAGTTTGTAAGGACCAGCAAATGCTCCAGGCTGTCCAGGTTTGAAGTAGATATTGGTCAAGTAGTCTTTCCACGTTGACATGATGAATGAAAAAACACGTCTGAACAGAACAGCTTTTATTTTGTAACTCAACCAACATCACTTAACTAACATACATTTATAACTTAACTAACAAGTTTTTTACAAATCAAGTATAGATACAATGGTATGAATAACTGGAGACCATTGGTCTTCAATGAACACTAACCAATGACTTAGTTCATCCAATGTAATAGCATCTACACCATATTTCTCACAACGTTGATTTGCATTCTCTAACACTTTATCTAAATGCATGTAATATTTAGCTTCATTCCAATATGTATAAACAGATGCAAAATGACAAGTATTTTCTTGACACTCTTCATGTTGACAAGCAGGACAGACTAAATATGCAAACTTTTTTTACAGCTGATAACATTTCTTCACAATAAGCTTTTTGCACAATATATTGTCTCAGTGTCATGTCCGCCATTGTGCAGTCTTGAATCAATGCAACACAAGTTAAACATACTTCAAATTTACATGTCCACACGTCTGCACACCATGACGGTTGGCAAGCAAATGAAAAAGTCTCTAACCCTCACACAACATTTCTAACAACTTTCCCATAATATTCTGACCAGGATATTCAGATGACACATGTTTCACACCGGCTCCCCACCAATGATCATACGTTGCTTCAACTAAAGTTTTGTCTTTACATTCTTTCAACTTGTTGCGAAACAATACACACTGATCCAGTTTGACTTGTAAAACATCTTGCATTTTGCTTCTCTTCACTGTATGCCATAAAGGACATGGTTTTATCCCTTTAGCAATACGTTTCGCTTCATATCCATTTCTGGATGACACAATGGCTGAAGCAATATCTGGACGGTGATGAAACACTGCTTTCTCATATTGATACAACGCTTCACTTGAGTTGAACACATATCAATACTTTTCAAGTCGTGTTGGAAACATGTTTGAAAGAACGTCCTTGTGACCACTGAATAGTACAAGATTCTCCATGTTGACTTTGCTTCTTTATTCTGACATGTCGGTTTCTTCCTGTAATAAAATATCTTTTAATATATTTGCTGCCTCTTCTATCATGTTCTTTCTTTGTTTACGTTGAAACCACTCACATAAAACTAAATTTGCTAGTAAGAAAAACATTGTTATGTCTTTGAGAAACAATTCACTATGGTGTTACAAAGATGATTAAAAAGGTTTTATATAACTTACCTGATAAAGCTGCTCGGTTTCCTCTTCTTCTTTACAACAATCTCTCAAATAGTCAACCACGGTGAAATATACTTCAACATCAGTGCGAGCAGAATAAAGTGCAGAATCAAAGTCAAAGTCAGGATCTTCTTCTATTCCAATTTTATAACATTCTCCAAGAAATCTTGAATGCAGTTCAATCACATCAAGACTATGATGTACAACATCCCAAAAAGCGTCAAAATGATAAAGTTGATAGTCTGGAGTGCCACAGCAAGCAAGTTTAGCAATCATCAAGTCAATATAAGCATTTTTAAAACATGCGTCCATCTTGTTTCAGTGTCTTGTGGGCTTTTACTTTGCTTCACAGACTTTAAGTACTCCACACTTGCCGCAGAAGTTGCTTGGTTCACACAACTTGCAATTATACTTGTGGCAGTGGCAATGATAATCCTCCACATATCCACAAGCACCGCAATAGTCACAGGTAAGTCCAAGTTGATTTTGTACGTTCATGTTCTCCAACTGAACTTCAGCCAGCCTTTTCTTGGATAGCTTTGACACCTTCATCCGACCATCCTTTTGCAGCTTGATAGGAGTTATGACATGACATTCCTCACATGGCGATAGGGCTGAGTTGATGTTGTCCATCTCCTGAAGCAGTGTCTCCCATTCACCATCATTCATGTTGATGTAATGCGTGTATTCTTTCCCTTCAAACCGTGACGTGCGCACAAAACTCACATAGCGCATATCCAAGTATGAAATGACTTCAAGCCACTTCGTTTGCGTTAAGTACAGTTTGAAGCCAATGTCACGTAAATTTTTCAAGCTCTGGCACACAATCTTCCACAAAGATGGTGAATAAGCACACCATCTCTCTCCACGTGTGATGCGTAGAAATGGCCCATATTCTCCATGCTCCACAGTAATGGTTAAGTTAGCACTAATTTTAAAGCTGCTTGTCTTGTTCTCCATGACTGCCACAATGTACTGATGACTTCACGTCCACTCCCTCCAACTGTCTGCTGAGAAATGACTTCACTCTGCTGAGTCCACTCCCTTTTATACCCAACTTGCTGAGTCAGCTCCCTTGCAAAGTTTTGAGTTCACTTCAACTCGTCCATGGTTGAATCGAACAAGCTCTGATACATTCGTCTTCAATGGAACATCATCATCATAATGTAAAATGATTCTTGCAGCTACAGCTAACATGAGCTCAACTGCCCAAATTGTATTCGCGTTGATAAATGCTGAATCAATGTCATAAGTTAACGGTAAATGTAGATCTTCACATTCACGTAGAAACGAGCGGATGAAACGATCTCTTGGAATGGTCTTTCCAACAGCTTCCCAATGCTGATGTAAGTTCTTCACTTGCAGCATCCAATCCGATTCAAAAGCAGGAAGCTTTGAAAACACATAGTCAGCATAATTCACTTTGAAGACGTCATCCATGGTCTCTACACATCTGTGAAGAAGTAATGTTGACATCGTGCAGTTTTCTCGTCACTCTTCCTTTTATAAAACTTTGATGGTATATGGTGTGTAACTTGTTCAAACTTATTCAATACTCGTTCAAAATTGTTGACTCAGCAGAATGTATCACTAGTTGACTAGTTGACATGTTTCACTCATGCTTTCTCATTATCGCTTGTCATGTCCAATTCTGAATCCTCATCATCATCACTCACTTCGTTTTCCTCATAATGTGCTAGATGCGCTTTTAACTTTGCACTTAGTTGTGAGTTGTCACCATTGACAAGTCTATTCGCAACCCAGAACGGGTAGTCAGGCCCCTCAGGATCTGGCATTTCTTGCTGCACTGCAGCGACATCTGATGGTGCATTTAACGCTTCCTCCTGAGGCATTGCTTGTTGCACTGTAGCGACATCTGATGGTGCATTTAACGCTTCCTCCTGAGGCATTGCTTGTTGCACTGTAGCGACATCTGGCGGAGCAACTAACGCTTCCTTCAAAGCTGTTTCAGCGTCTTCAAAGAACGCATCCATCTCTTCCAACGATAATAATGTATCATCAAAAGTTACTGTTTCAAAGTCATCCATGTCTATGTTGATAGCTGG
This sequence comes from Protula sp. h YS-2021, assembly GCA_949752745.1. Lineage (NCBI taxonomy): Eukaryota > Metazoa > Annelida > Polychaeta > Sabellida > Serpulidae > Protula > Protula sp. h YS-2021. Next base: position 12,972,656 of record OX457030.1, on the reverse strand, counting down.
TGTGTCTGACGATGCCTAAGCCTCGAGACACTACACTTATATACGATTTTATCATGCTGAATCAACGATTTCATCATGCTGATTCAGCACAATTTTTGCTCTCCTGGGGGGGGGGGGGGTCGGTACATAGTATGTCTGGGGGGGGGGGTCGGTACATAGTATGTCTTAGGGGGGGGTCGGTACATAGTATGTCTTAGGGGGGGGGGGTCGGTACATAGTATGTCTTAGGGGGGGTCGGTACATAGTATGTCCTAGGAGGGGGGGGGGGTCGGTACATAGTATGTCTTAGGGGGGGGTCGGTACATAGTATGTCCTAGGGGGGGTCATGGCTTTTTAGGGTCTGTTGCCATGGTTACACTGATTGACAGGTGGAGTTCATTGGCTTCATGATGATTGACTCGGCCAAAACTATCAAGCAACTTTCGCTCCAGACAGTATGACGTCATCATGACGTCATTATCACGTCATGGATGGCCGCGCCTATCCTTACGCTTATCATGACGTCACTTCCGGTCCAGACGTCACTTCCGGTCCAGACGCTATGACGTCACTTCCGGTCCAGACAACACTTCCGGTCCAGACAACACTTCCGGTCCAGACGCTATGACGTCACTTCCGGCCCAGACAGTATGACGTCATAAAGTGTGGTAGAACTGTCGTTTCCCTACTACTTATGTTCAGCTGTGCACGTTTCAGTATACCATTGATCTGGGATAAATCCTAAAATCTCAGCTAATCCAGTGGAGAATGATACTTCAAAGCCATAATTTAGAAATAGAAAAACACGTCGTCTAATTTTATCATACTTTATCTGAATAGCTTCTTTAAGGTCATCTTTCATAGAATTAGTTGCTTCTTTATTGACTGCCTGACATATCTCTTGTATGGATCTGTAGTAACCATAAGGAATATTGATTGTGTCAAGAACAACAGTATTCAGTGGTTGTTGTCGATACTGAATAGAATAGTCCATTCCATGTCTCATGGTTGTCCATGTATGTGGATATTGAATTTCAGCTAAAGCCACTTCATATTTTCCGTTCAGATAGATGGTTCGAGGCATACGAATTTGATAATTTGAAGTCTTGTTGTTGGGATAATAGTTCATACTAGCATTGCTGGGTAAAGTAATGTAAAAACTTGTTGACTCCATGGTAGCTAAATCGTTTATGTGATGTAGATAGACTAGATGTGTATATACATTACTTCATGTTTGACACTCTTCATCCTCACTTTCTACATTGCTGTCTACATTATTGTCTAAATTGCTATCTACATGATCTAAATTGGTATCTACTACTTCTCCCTGACAACAAGCACTAACACACCTAATTTTTACAAGAATAGTATTTTTATTTCCATTTTCTTTACAACAACAACACAATAGCTCTTTAATCCATGTTAAAAAGTTTCCCATCCTTCTGGAAACAATCTTTGTTGACGTTGTTGTTGCTCTTTTGTAATATCTTCACGAGTTGTCTTTTTGCCAAAAACAGTTTTTGGAACATTGGCGTCTACAATTTCCTCAATAAACTGCTTCCAACCACGCGGTGGTTCTCGTCGTTCTTTTCTTTTTGTAGCAACCAATGCTTCTTTCAACAAATCAATAATGTTAGAATTTGTAATGACAGTACCTGTTTTTAAAACAAGTTCATTTTTATCTGTCTATCTCGTACCATATTTCTTAAGTTCTGCCAGAAGTTGTGTTAGTTTTACATGATAAATAGGTTGAAAATGGTTTAGAAACTGTTGGGACTTTTCTGATTTTTCTGCATTAGATGCTGTAACAGACTTTTGTCGTTGTTGTTGTGATTGAATTGTTCGTAAATGACGTCCAAGCACTTGAGACATTTCTATTGCTTTTTCACGAGTTCGTTTCCTACGTAAAAGTTTATTCACTTTCGTTTTGATTTCAACATCTTTTCCCTTCTTTTCTAACAACATTTTATATTCATATTCAGGAATGAGAACCATTTTCAAAGTATGTTTCATTTTAACAGCAACTGAGCTAACAAGGGTAATGCAAATTTAGCAATAGCTCCAATAAATCCTCCTTTCTGATTAACCAACTTCTTTTTTCTTCGAAGTGATATCTTCTTATTTGCCAGTGTACGTAGGGTATGACGTTCACGCTTGAATAACTTATACCTTTTTGAGCTTAAGGGTAAATGTCCCCGCAATATATTCAAACAAATTTCAAACAAGCTAGTTAATTCCTCCTTAGTAGCTTGTTGTAGTAAGGATTTACGTCGATTAGGCCCGCTGCGTGCGAGCAAGTGAAGGAAAGGTTGATTCGCTTGAATACGTTTAGACATCTTGGCTGCGAATGGTTAAATGACTTGGTTCTTGTTCATACGCTACCTTATCAACATATACGTAATGTGCATCTTTTGGTAAAATGCCTGTGCGAATACGTAGATGATCATTTGTATTCGGATTCAAATCAATGAATAAATAGCCATGAGGTTTGCTGGTAGCATCTTGATAGGCTTCTATGAGAAATTGAGATTTTCCAGGATACATTTGTCGCGCTAATGTACTTATTTGTTGACTGTCTCTAGGATTTTTAAACAGAATGATGTAATGTGTATTCAAACTAATATTACGCATTTCTCTACCATGATGAAACAAATTATGCACAATAAAAATAATGCTTAGATTTTGATGACTGCTGCCAACACTAAAGAGACGTGTCATGCGTTTATCACTATGACATTTAGTCATTAAGTCATCAATGATGAGTAAGTTTGGTTTTTTCGGGTTAAAACGCTCTTCAATGTTATCTGGAATGCCTTGGTAAAATTCCACACCTTTCATTCCCTTATACAAAGGCTGATCTGCTGCATAGAGCCATAAAATGGTTTTTGGAGAGGGTTTAATTAACTTTTGTTCTAGAATTTCTCTAACTAGAGAAGTTTTACCACTGCCTGTAGGTCCAGAGACCAAACACGTGAATGGATGCTTCATTTTCGAATATCTGTTTCTTTCACCCAACTGTTAAACTTCTTTGGCCAACCTAACCACTTCACAAATAATTCTTTAACACCTCGTCTTTTTCATGTTTTCAAGACCTTTTCAATTCTGTAGACTGATTCAATATCTTTTGTCACTTTCTGCAGTTCTTCTTCATAAAAATGTCCATCAATATCTTCATCCAAAAAGTCTTTCACACGATACAAGTGTATTCCTTGCTTCTTACAACGATGTGTGATAATGAACACTTCTTGCGTCCACTTTATATGATAATCCCGTTGAAATACATATTTCATGTGAGAAATGCGAACCTGATCACCAATTTTAAATTTATAGGGTTTTTTCTTCTTTGGTTTTAATTTCAATTTGTCTACATACATATACTTCCACACTTTCGAGTCTATGTCTTTACGAATATCTGCAGGAGCATACTTATTAGGGAGGGAGCCATGAGGTCTACGGTTATAATTATACACTAAGTCTGGAAGGTTGTCCATATATCGATACGTTTGATTATGAAGGAAATATCGATACATCATTCCCTTTAGAGTACGAATGACTCTCTCAGCAAAGTTGGCTTTGGTTTCATTCTTTGTCGTATAGGCATGTATTCCCTCCTTCTTCAAAAATGCTTTTACCCATCTGTTTTTAAATTCAGTTCCTTTATCTGACCTTAGAGTTTGTGGTCTTCGTTGTGTTTCTTGAAAAATCTTTTGAAAGGCTTCTATGACGCTGGAATGTGATTTATTAGGTAATGGTTGCACCCATAAATATTTGGAAAACACATCAATGACAACCAATAAAAAGTGGGTATCATCATTATAGGAAGCTATGTTTCCCATGTCGGCTAAATCAATATCCCACATGTCATGAATTCCACGTGTAATGACACGTTGCCTTTTAAACCTGTATTTTACAGGTTGTAGTAAACTGAAGGCATCTTGATCCTGTAACCATTTCTTCACTTGTGAATGAGTGACTGGTTGATCATGTTTTTTTAATATGTGATAAAGTTTGTAAGGACCAGAAAATGCCCCGGGTTGACCAGGTTTAAAGTAAATATTGGTTAAGTAGTCTTTCCACGTCGACATGTTAACACTAAATGATCAACACTTGTTAACATATCTTGCATTTTATTTTATCAACGCATCTAACATTTTATCAACAGATCTTGCATTTTATCAACACATCTTAAATTTTATTTTTATCAACATGTCTTACAAATCAAGTATTGATACAATGGATGAAATTATTGGAGTCCATTGATCTTCAATGTATATTAACCAGCTACTTAATTCATCAAATGTGATAGCATCTACACCATATTTTTCACAACGTTGATTTGCATTATCTAACACTTTATCTAAATGAATGTAATATTTAGCTTCATTCCAATATGTATAGACACATGTAGAATGACACATATGTTCTGAACACTCTTCATTTTGACAAGCAGGACATACTAAACATGCAAACTTTTTTACAGCTAATAACATTTCTTCACAATATGTTTTTTGCACAATATATTGTCTCAATGTAATGTCCACCATTATACTGCAATGTAGATTAACCACTCTCTCACTTCATCAAACAGTCTTGGATCAAATCGAGCGAAGTGATATGCTGCTTCCACATCAAACTCCTCAGCTCCACCAATGTTTGAAAACATACACTCTTTGATGAAATCCTCGCGTGAGTTTGGTACGTTCAACGTGGAATGAGCAAGTTCCCAATAAATGTCAAAGTGCTGCAGTTGTTGTTGAATAGATCCAAAACGTGTCCATGAAACACGTTTCTACATCCATCTTTCACATGTCCATATAACACGTCTGCACACTATGGCGGCTGGTAAGCAAATGACTCTCAGTCTTACTCCGCAGAAGCAGTTAGTAAGCCGCACTTGTTGCAGAAGTTGTCTGGTTCACACAACTTGCAATTGTACTTGTGGCAGTGACAATCATAATCCTCAGCATATCCGTAAGCACCGCAATATTCACAGGTAAGTCCAAGTTGATTTTGCACATCCATATTCTCCAATTGAACTTCAGCCAGTCTGTTCTTAGATAACTTTGACACTTTCATCCGATTGTCCTTTTGTAGCTTGATAGGAGTTTTCTTGCCATGACATTCCGTACATAGCAATAAGGTTGAGTTAATGCTATCCATCTCCTGAAGCAATGTCTCCCATTCACCATCATTCATGTTGAGGTAATACTTGTATTCTTTCCCTTCTAACAGTGATGCTTGCACAAAACTCACATAGCGCATATCCAAGTATGAAATGACTTCAAGCCACTTCGTTTGCGTTAAGTACAGTTTGAAGCCAATGTCGCGTAATCTTGCTAAGTTCAGGCACACAATCTTCCACAAGGATGGTGATAAAGCAAGTCATCTCTCTCCACGTTTGATTCGAATAAATAATCCAAATTGTCCATGCTCCACAGTAATGGTTAAGTTTGCACTAATTTTAAAGCTGCTTGTCTTCTCCATGGCTGCGCGTTGAATGATGACTGCACTTGACACCTCACTCCTTTTATATGGACATTACATGTATGTTTTCATGAGATGCTTGCAAAATCGCGGAGTGATCTCGTTGAAACCATCCAGAAAGGCTGTTGGCAAACCGTCTGTCAAAGATTGTCTCATAACAATCACTAAAAAGTCTCCTCGTTTGCGACTCCCAATTATCCATTGAAAGAGCATTGGCATGGTGAAATGTCCTTTTTCATAGAGGTAAGCCATCATATTATACACCTTAATACGTTCTTCAAGGTACTTGAAGCCATGTAGCATGACCTTTGCACATTTGGAATCGCGATCCTCATCAACACACTTTGGCGTCGGTAGAGATAAAGTCTTAAAAAGTTCCTCATGAAGACTTCGAATAAGTTGAACGAAACGTCGGGTCATGGCTTCGAAGAACTGCGGCTCTGACGCGGGAAGATGCTCTATGTTTCCTTCTAGCATGTAGATAAGCTGAATGACAGTGTTCACTTCTTCCGTTAGGTATATGTATGTGTGCTGATCGAAAAAGCCTTCTTCACATAAACACCATAAAATGTTGCAATCGATCAGAGGAATCACTGCTTGAAAGTTTCGTTTCAACAGCGTGACGTCTTCATCAGTAACAGGAATAGTTTTGCTCAATTCGAATTTAGATTTGAGCTGCTTGTCATCGTCGTCGCTGTCGTCATCGTCGTTGTCATTGTCGTCATTGTCGTCGTCACCGTCGTCATCGCTTGACATAACCACTTCTTCCTAATCAAGATGCTCTAGATGAGCCTGTAACTTTGTACTAAGTGGCTTGGCGCTACCATTAACAAGCGCATCGGCAACCCAGAACGGATAGTCAGATCCCTCGGGATCGGGCATTGCTTGCTGTACTGGCTGTACTTCTTCAGGCCTAGTTTGCTGTACTGTAGACACGTCTGACGGAGCCTCTAATGCTTCCTCCAAGGCTTTTTCAGCTTCTGCTAGTGTACTTAGGAAGGCAGCAGTCTCCTCTGCAGTTAAAACTGCATCTGTAAAAGCCATTGTTTCATTGCTGAACAGGCTATCAATTTCCATGTTGCTAGCCGTTGCTGCTTTTCGAGACGTCTCCATGATGGTTTGGCAATGCAATGGCCATAGTGGTGTCGACCCGACGTTTTTATACTACTGAGCCGTGAGCCCAGCGGCTAAATAGTTGGTGAGCCAGGGGGGGGGGGGGTCCTTGCTTCAGGTCGACTGACCAGGTGGGGGGGGTCCTTGCTTCAGGTCGACTGACCAGGGGGGGGGGGGGTCCTTGCTTCAGGTCGACTGACCGGGGGGAGGTCCTATATAATAGCAGCCTCGCACTGTATGCAGTCAGTCTGCCTTTGATCATTGAAGGAGTAACAGCTAAAAATGCAACACAAAGATGAATTTTTCTCGCCAGAGCTTCGGGCTCGCTACTTCTTGTCACAGAAGGATGTAGATCTCTGGTAAGATATCTATATAGAATATCAAACATTTCTATTTCGACAGTGGAGGAATTTTCTCAGGAACAGACCTGAAGAAGAGTTCAACCGGTTTGGCAGGGCGGCGGAGGAACGATACAAGCGCCGGAGGGAGAGTTTGCTCGACAGGAGCCAGGACCCACCGCCCTGCCAGGAAGAAAGGCCAGCCAGGACCACAGCAGCGACAACCACGACGACGGCGACCCCTGCCAAGGCGACTCCTGCTGCAGCCACGACGTCGACGCTGACGACTCCGCCGATAGCGATTCCAACGGCAGCTGATGTCACTGTCTTGAAGGTTCCGGCGGAAGAAGTTGTAGTCAAACGGCGAAATCTTCCTAGCGCCACAGTTACCAGGCCGGAGACAGTGACACCAGCTCCTGAGGAAGAGCTAGCAACCGCTGTCGCCAGTATAACGGACCTCACGCAGATGGACTTCAGCCTCATGCAGTCGCCCTCCGATAATGACTGCACCGTGGAACTGGTTGACGTGAAACAGGAGGATGGCTCTTCCAAAAAGTCAACCCTCCAGGATATCGTAGAGTTTTTGGATACGGCGGATAATGTGCAGTTTTGCAGCTTCTGCCATTTTGGATTACCGGCAGGAACCTCTCTACGAGTCCACGAACAGACATGCCCAGATGCGTTAAAGCCGGAGTACCATTATTGTAACGTTCTGGGTAGAGGTTTCAGGACACACAGGGCCGCGGTAGCAGCGCATAGGAGGAGGGCTGGCTGTAGGGAGGATGACGGCAGCGGCAGAGGCGGAGACGGCGACGACGCCAAGGCGAAATGGTAGGGGAAGCGGCGGCAGGGGAAGCGACAGGAAGTGGACCGGCGGAGAGAGCAGAAAATACCTCCACGGCCGCTTTTTAGCGGCCACCCATTATTACGAAATAAGCGCGAATCGTGTCATGTTGTTAGTATGTATGTGTATGCATGAGAGTGTGGGAAATGCTAAAAAAAAGGGGTCTATAAATCATTGATTTATACCCCCCATCTGTCCGTCTGACCGTCTGAAAAAGCAAAACAAATTGCTGCCTAGGTTAAAAATACCCTGGCATGAGAAATGAAACGCTAAATCTGTCCGTCTGCCCGTCTGAAATAGCAAAACAAATTGCTGTCTGGGTTAAAAATACTCAGGCTTGAGAAATAAACGCTAAATCTGTCCATCTGACCGTCTGATGTGTTATGTGTGTGTGGAGAGAGAGATTAAAAAATAAAAAAAATGATTGCCTGTCTGACCGTCTGAGAAAGCAAAACAAATTGCTGCCTGGGTTAAAAATATCCAGGCTTGAGAACTAAACGCTTAATCCGTCCGTCTGACCGTCTGATGTGTTATGTGTGTGTGGAGAGAGAGATTAAAAAAATAAAAAAATGATTGCCTGTCTGACCGTCTGAGAAAGCAAAACAAATTGCTGCCTGGGTTAAAAATATCCAGGTTTGAGAAATAAACGCTTAATCTGTCCGTCTGACCGTCTGATGTGTTATGTGTGTGTGGAGAGAGAGATTAAAAAATAAAAAAAATGATTGCCTGTCTGACCGTCTGAGAAAGCAAAACAAATTGCTGCCTGGGTTAAAAATATCCAGGCTTGGGAAATAAACGCTTAATCTGTCCGTCTGACCGTCTGATGTGTTATGTGTGTGTGGAGAGAGAGATTAAAAAATAAAAAAAATGATTGCCTGTCTGACCGTGTGAGAAAGCAAAACAAATTGCTGCCTGGGTTAAAAATATCCAGGCTTGAGAAATAAACGCTTAATCTGTCCGTCTGACCGTCTGATGTGTTATGTGTGTGTGGAGAGAGAGATTAAAAAATAAAAAAAATGATTGCCTGTCTGACCGTCTGAGAAAGCAAAAAAATTGCTGCCTGGGTTAAAAATATCCAGGCTTGAGAAATAAACGCTTAATCTGTCCGTCTGACCGTCTGATGTGTTATGTGTGTGTGGAGAGAGAGATTAAAAAATAAAAAAAAATGATTGCCTGTCTGACCGTCTGAGAAAGCAAAACAAATTGCTGCCTGGGTTAAAAATATTCAGGCTTAAGAAATAAACGCTTAATCTGTCCGTCTGACCGTCTGATGTGTTATGTGCGTGTGGAGAGAGAGATTTAAAAATAAAAAAAAATGATTGCCTGTCTGACCGTCTGAGAAAGCAAAACAAATTGCTGCCTGGGTTCAAAATATTCAGGCTTGAGAAATAAACGCTTAATCTGTCCGTCTGACCGTCTGATGTGGTGTTATGTGTGCGTGAAGAGTGAGAAAGCTAAACAAATTGCTGCCTGGGTTAAAAATACTCGGGCATGAGAAATAAACGCTAAATCTGTCCGTCTGACCGTCTGATGTGGTGTTATGTGTGTTTGGAGAGAGAGAGAGAGATACAAAAATTAAACAAAAAAAGACTGCCCTTTTATCCGGATGTCCTTTTATCCGGGTGCCCTTTTATCCGGGTGCCCTTCTATCCGGTTGCCGTAGGTGTTCTTTGTGTACGCAGTGAGAAAGTTAAAAAAAAGAGTTGTTGTTGCCTGTATATACCATAATGGGTAGAGAGCTCTGGGTTAAAAATGGCTTCCTTAAGGAAAAGAGTGTTCATTTTTAATTGCTGCTGCAATGGCTTGGTTAGAGAGTGAGAAAGCCAGAAAAAGACTGTTTGTTTAGAGCGTGGGAAAGCAGAAAGAAAGAGTTGTTGTTGCCTATATATGCGTGGGAGAGAGAGAGAGTTCTCACGGTTGAAAATAGCGTCTCTTATTTAGGTCACTTCTAATTGCTGCTACGGCAATCGATTAGTGAAGGTGTGGAGTGAGAAAGCCGAAAAAAGACTGTTTCTTTGCCCCTCAGACGCCGTGGTGTGATGGAGAGAGAGAGAGACAAAAATTTTAAAAAAAAATGACTGTCTGGGTGTCCGTGTGTCTTGGTGTCCGTGTCTGGGTGTCCGTGTGTCTGGGTGTCCGTTGGTTTGGTTGTCATAGGTGTTAGAAGAGTGAGAAAGCTTTAAAGAAAGGATTGTTGCTTGTATATGGCCACAATGCATGGAGACCTCTCTGTGGTTAAAACACAGCATCCCTTAAGGAAAAGAGTGCTCATTTCTTTTAATTGCTGCTACGACAATCCATTAGTGAAGGTGTGTGGGTTTAGAGAGTGAGAAAGCCGAAAAGACTGTTTGTTTGCCCCTCAGACGCCGTGTGGAGAGAGAGGTAAAAAAAAAAAACAAAAAAAAAAGACTGTCCGTTTGTCCGAGTGTCCGTTTGTCCGGGTAGTCCGTTTGTCCGGGTGTCCGTTTGTCCGACTGACCCATTACCAGTCTGGTCTGGCGTGTGTTTGGAGAGAGAAAGCTAAAAAAAAGAGTTGTCATTGCTTGTATACATAGAGTGACCTGTGGTGCGGCTGGCAACGGCAGGTCTGAAAGTTGACTGGTGGTGGTGGTGGTGGTAATATGGGGGGAAGTGCTCGAGTGCTCGGGTGCTCGAGTGCTCGGGTGCTCGAGTGCTTTGGTGCCATTTTGTTCGGGCGCCATTTTGTTCGGGCGCCAAAAAAAAGAAGAAAAAAGGGGGTGATTTTTTTACCCCCTTTTTTATACCCCCTTTTTTGACTTTAAGGGGGGCTTTATAGGTGAGCTCTAACCATGTAGCTATGAGTTCTCTATTTGTAAAATGGAGAACTTGTACGTTTGGGGAGGTGTCTCATCTGTCCGTCTGCCGTTGGATGGTTGTTTGAATGGCCGCCCGTTTGAATGGTCGTTTGAATGGCCGCCCGTTTGAATGCCGTTTGAATGGTCGCCCGTTTCAATGCCGTTTGAATGGTCGCCCGTTTGAATGCCGTTTGAATGGCCGCCCGTTTGAATGGCCGCCCACTCTCCATATTACGTCATTATGACGTTCATATGACGTTCATATGACGTTCATATGACCTCCATATGATCTCCATATGATCTCCATATGATCTCCATATGATCTCCATATGATCTCCATATCACGTCAATAACACGTCCATATGACGTCAATATGACGTCAATATGACGTAACTGTTTTCGGAACCCCATGGGGCTCCGAAAACACCTCCTGACGTCATTATGACGTCACTTCCTGTTTTCGGAACCCCACTTTTACCCTACTAACCTTGTTCTTTTGCTATTCTTAATGCACCCTTTAATTCTTAATATATATATATATATAATCCACCTTGTTCTTTTGCTATTCTCAGATATATATATATATATATATATATATATATATATATATATATATATATATATATATATATATATATCTGAGAATAGCAAAAGAACAAGGTGTTTTATCCTCCAAGTGCTTCATAAGACAAGAATTCACGTTGTCTGTGCCCGGCTATTGTTTTAAACGTTGACAGGATACAGCCGGGAGTGTAGAATGACCTATTTTTCATGCTAATTCATAGTTGACCTGGGAAGTAGTGGCGACATACCTGTACCCAGTTCTGTATCAGACCGTCGTAATTCGTCTGACTGCCCGAGTCTAAACATAAAAGTAGGGAAGAAACGAGAGTCCGAGCACAGGAAGTGACGTCATCATGACGTCACGAGGTGTGCTCGGACTCTCATGAGAGTCCGAGCACAGTGACGTCATAATGACGTCATAGGGTGTTCTGGAACAGGTGTTAAAGCGCGCGCCCGTGTCAATTACGTCATCATGACGTCATTCGTCACGTGACCTGTCAATCATGTGTCACATGACCTGTCAATCATGTGTCACATGACCTGTCAATCATGTATATGAGGAAAATTTTCCCGATCATAAACCTTCTGGCCTGAATGGCTCAGTTGGTAGAGCGCAGGGCCCGTAAGCGGAACCATGATCTGAAGGTCAATGGATCGAACCCGCCCTCGGGCATCACTTTCATATCATGGGGACCCCCCCTGGTGAAGAATCATACCATGGGGGACGTCCCCCCTGGTGAAGAATCATATCATACCATGGGGAACCCCCCCCCTGGTGAAGAATCATACCATGGGGGAACCCCCCTGGTGAAGAATCATATCATACCATGGGGACCCCCCCCTGGTGAACAAGTATATCATATCATGGGACCCCCCTCCAGGACATAATATGTATTGACCCCCCCCCACCCCTAGGATGTGATTCAACACTCCTATAAGAGCACATTGTGTGTGCACATATGCATCATTCATGCTCTGACTGCCGTTGGATACACATGGAAAAAAAGTGAAAACAGTTGCTCTTACCTGTTGTGTTGTGCTGTGCTGTTGAAGAACGAGTGAAGGATTGACTGGAATACACATAGGAGACGAAGTGAAACATTAGTTATTCTTTGGAAAAGGAAAGTGAACGATTGGTTATTCTTTGGAAAGGAAGTGAAAGATTGGAGACGAATTGACAAAACAGTCGTGGTAAGTGACTTTTTTTTTCTTTCTTACACTATGTAACACTATGTGACACTATGTAACACTGTTACACTATGTAACATTATGTGACACTATGTAACACTGTTACACTATGTAACATTATGTGACACTATGTAACACTGTTACACTATGTAACACTGTTACACTATGTGACATTATGTGACACTATGTAACACTGTTACATTATGTAACACTATTTGACACTGTCTAACATAATGTAACACTATGTGACACTATGTGACTATGTAACATCATATAGCTATATGACTATGTAATTGCTATGTGAACATAATTAGTCTAACGTATGTATGTCATTATCAGATCGTTCAAAAGACAAGCCGTGATAACTCATTTGGTAGCGTAAACGGCTAGCAACCCGAGAGTTGCGGGATCGATCCCACCTCAGGGCAAACTTTTTTTTTTGGTTTTTGGTTTTGGTTCACTTTTATGACTCTGAGACATTATGTGACAACATGTGACTGTGACATCATGTGACTCTGTGACATTATGTGACTCTGTGACTTTTTTTATTTTTTTTTATTATTATTATTATTATGATAATATTTAATTAGTCTTATTTCAATGGTTTCCCATTACAGTAACCACACACAGCATAAGTACATGTGCACAGAGTGTGGGGGGAAAACGGACTGAGAAATTTTAGAGTGCACTCGTACAGAGTGTGGGAGAAAACCGATCGATAATTTCAGAGTGCACTCGTACAGAGTGTGGGGGAAAACCGATCGATAATTTTAGAGTGCACTCGTTCAGACCGTGGGAACGATCGATAAATATGAAAACATCAAAGGCCTAGACCGTGGGAACGATCAAAAATTTCAGAGTGCACTCGTTCAGAGCGTGGGAACAATTAATAAATTTGAGAAGGAATGGGATTTTCCCTACGTTAAGTCCAATGTTATGTTTTAAGTTATAGTAGTTGGAAAATGACACTTCTAAAACACATTTAACAAATGTAGTTTTTTGATAACATATAATATATAAAATAAGTTTGAACATTTTACCATGGTGTAGTAGGGTAAAAATAAGGGTTCTAGACCAACTTGAACAAATTTTGTTTTTTGACAACATATGATGTATAAAATAAGTTTGAACATTTTACCATGGTGTAGTAAGGTAAAAATCAGGGTTCTAAACCAACTTTAACAAATTTAGTTTTTTACACGTTTCAGACGATTCTTCCACTTGGTTGATTGGTTGATTGTTGGAAAATGAAAAGTGAAAATGTGGATAGTTATGTAGGAAAACTGCGCCCATTCAAAAGACGTGTTCGAATGGCAAGCCCATTTTAAAGACGTGTTCGAATGGCAAGCCCATTTTAAAGACGTGTTCGAATGGCAAGCCCATTTTAAAGACGTGTTCGAATGGCAAGCCCATTCAAAACACGTGTTCGAATGGCAAGCCCATTCAAAACACGTGTTCGAATAATTTTTGAAAGATATTACGTCGTGGTATTGTTCAACAAATTGTTCAACATGTTCAACAAGTTCAACATGTTCAACATGTTCAACATGTTCAATATGTTCAACTTGTTCAACATGTTCAACATGTTCAACATGTTTAACATGTTTAACATGTTCAACATGTTCAACATGTTCAACATGTTCAACTTGTCCAACATGTTCAACTTGTTCAACTTGTTCAACATGTTCAACATGTTCAACATGTTCAACATGTTCAACTTGTTCAACATGTTCAACATGTTCAACAAGTTGTTCAACATGTTCAACATGTTGTTGTTCAACATGTTGTTGAACATGTTCAACAAGTTGTATATAAAGCTATGTTTAAAGACTTTCTCATCATTTGAATAGTGTAGGTTGAACCGAAAGGATGTATAAATGCAACATTTGTTCGAAATCTTACAATTGGCCGCAAAGTCTTAAAAGACACTTAAAGGTTGCTCACGCTTCAGAAGTGGATGAAGAATCGGATATGGAAAACCCTGTAAAACTACCTTTCACGGAAACTTTAGATGAGTCTTCTATGGAAAGTCAAAGCGTCAACATAGCTGAAAAGAATGCACATGCTTGTGCAGAATGTGGTGCATTGTACAACAGCGAAGAAGCTTTGCTCAAACATATGGAGCAGTGTGGTGAGGATGCTGTTGACAGAAGTTCTGAAAGTGAGTCAAAAACAGACTCTGAAAGTGAGTCAGAAATAGACTCTGTTTGGCATGATATGGTTCAAGACGTCTACGATGACTATGATAAGATATTTCAAGAAAAGGTTTCAGAATATGAAGAACAAGGACTTGAAGCTGCGCGTGAAATAACAAGTTATGACCTTCGACCCATTTATAACCATGGACTAAAACAACTGTTTATGAGACTGTTCACCTATACCCAGCGTCTACAACAAAGCAAACATTATCAAAAGATTTTAGAGGACTTTAATTACTTTGTTGATGAAAAACATTATAAGTATTCAAAGGCATTAAAGGCGGCTATAAGGAAAAACAATGCATTCTTTGAAGAGGTACTAGATATGGAGGAGGAGGAGGAGGATGGTAGCAGTGACGAAGAAAGTGGCATGGATAGTGAACAGAGTGAAACAGATGCAGAAAAATAGACTTATTTGACTAAACGTTATAATAAAGACTTTATAAATGTTGTAATATTTCATTAACTTAAGCGTTGTGTAATATATGTCTTGCTTTGCAACATATAAAGTTGTAAGGTTCCTGACACGGTTTTAATTGACCCTTAAACCATATATCATATATTTGGTATTATAGTTAATTTTGCATTATTATGTATTATATTCAAGAATTGTATTATAATTTATTATATTCAAGAATTGTATTATTATGTATTATATTCAAGTATTGTTTTATTATGTATTATATCCAAGTATTGTTTTATTATGTATTATATCCAAGTATTGTTTTATTATGCATTATATCCAAGTATTGTATGAGAAAAATAAAAAGTTGAAAAGCATCATATGTGTGTTATTGAACATTACAACTATGTACAATTATGATAAAAACAAAACTATTTCAAATACATATTATGTTAATACATGTGCAGAAGAACTTAACTTAAAATTTTATAACAACTGACTTCAAATGAACATAGATAATATTAAGTTCATAGTCTACATATGAAGACAATTTAATTTGAACTACATATCAACTGTGTATGTTCATATGAGTCAAAGCTAAGTTCTTGTCAAGCTTCAAAACCTTCGGTCCAATCTTCTGCACTGTGATGAAATCAAAGCATTCACTAAGCTCGTCATGCTGTTAAAACTGTATACAGTCATCTCGCTGTCTACTCAACCATCTTCTGACAGTCACTGCATTTATACAGATCCATTTTCTGAAGCATGAGATCCACTGATGTCATTTGCTTCTTCAACATGTGCCAGTCTTACAATGACAACAAAATTCCCTTCTTGGTAGGATATAACCTCCCAGATGCATGATTCGTAATATATTTACGAATGTTAACCATCACTTTCTGTTGATAATTCACCAATTTAATATATGTTTCTCCATTAATGGGTATCATAACCGGTGAATCGTCTACACGCATCTTCTTCATAGTGGTATCAGCTTTACGCTCCGGTTCTCGCTTCATATTAGGCTCTGTCGTATTTTTTCGCATTTTACACGGCGGCGTCATAGCTGGTAACTCATCTCTTTTTATCTTTCTAAGATGTGGTCGCTTTTGACGCTGCTGACGTGACTTCGCCTTAGACTTTACCATGGGCATTGCCTTAGACTTTGCTGTAGGTATTGTCTCAGGCTTTGCTATGAAATTTTCTGCAGCCATTGCCATAGATGGTAGTTGTTGTTCACTCACTGCAGACATGTTCACTCTTCAGTATCTTGATACAAAATGTGCGTTATGTCTTGGGGTAGGTACCTTTTATGCTCTGTAGGGAGCTGTCACACTCGAGGTTGGACACACTATGTCCTAAAATGTTTAGAAATAACTTTACCATATGCAACTTTGCAGCCAATTGTAAGATTTCGAACAAATGTTGCATTTATACATCCTTTCGGTTCAACCTACACTATTCAAATGATGAGAAAGTCTTTAAACATAGCTTTATATACAACTTGTTGAACATGTTCAACAACATGTTGAACAACAACATGTTGAACATGTTGAACAACTTGTTGAACATGTTGAACATGTTGAACAAGTTGAACATGTTGAACATGTTGAACATGTTGAACATGTTGAACATGTTGAACTTGTTGAACATGTTGAACAATTTGTTGAACAATACCACGACGTAATATCTTTCAAAAATTATTCGAACACGTGTTTTGAATGGGCTTGCCATTCGAACACGTGTTTTGAATGGGCTTGCCATTCGAACACGTCTTTAAAATGGGCTTGCCATTCGAACACGTCTTTAAAATGGGCTTGCCATTCGAACACGTCTTTAAAATGGGCTTGCCATTCGAACACGTCTTTTGAATGGGCGCAGTTTTCCTACATAACTATCCACATTTTCACTTTTCATTTTCCAACAATCAACCAATCAACCAAGTGGAAGAATCGTCTGAAACGTGTAAAAAACTAAATTTGTTAAAGTTGGTTTAGAACCCTGATTTTTACCTTACTACACCATGGTAAAATGTTCAAACTTATTTTATACATCATATGTTGTCAAAAAACAAAATTTGTTCAAGTTGGTCTAGAACCCTTATTTTTACCCTACTACACCATGGTAAAATGTTCAAACTTATTTTATATATTATATGTTATCAAAAAACTACATTTGTTAAATGTGTTTTAGAAGTGTCATTTTCCAACTACTATAACTTAAAACATAACATTGGACTTAACGTAGGGAAAATCCCATTCCTTCTCAAATTTATTAATTGTTCCCACGCTCTGAACGAGTGCACTCTGAAATTTATTGATCGTTCCCACGGTCTAGGCCTTTGATGTTTTCAAATTTATCGATCGTTCCCACGGTCTGAACGAGTGCACTCTGAAATTATCGATGGGTTTTCCCCCACACTCTGTACGAGTGCACTCTGAAATTTTTCGATCGGTTTTCTCCCACACTCTGTACACATGTACTTATGCTGTGTGTGGTTACTGTAATGGGAAACCATTGAAATATGACTAATTAAATATTATCATAATAATAATATTAAAAAAAAAAAAAAAGTCACAGAGTCACATAATGTCACAGAGTCACATGATGTCACAGTCACATGTTGTCACATAATGTCACAGAGTCATAAAAGTGAACAAAATCCAAAAACCAAAAAAAAAAGTTTGCCCTGAGGTGGGATCGATCCCGCAACTCTCGGGTTGCTAGCCGTTTACGCTACCAAGTGCAGCTCGCAGTGAAAAAATCCACGGTGACAGTCAGCACACAGACAGATGAATTTTTTCCCACTACTAGTTTCCCAAGTCAAAACATGCAGTCTTATATTCTTGTTTACATCTACATCTTGCCTCCCTAAAAACGCAGTTAAAAGGAAAAGACGCGGCTGGCGTCCAAAATCCAAAGTAAACAAAAAGGAGACTGAACTTCAAGCGTTTCACACTGGCAACTTTTGATTTGATAATATTAGGTTTTTAAAGGCTTTGTTCATATTTTGCGAGACAGAAAAAATGAACAAGAGTTTTGACCAATACCGGGTCGCGGAAATGCTGGGTCTAAGTACAAGACATGATTTGTTTTGTAAATCATAGGGATTAGTTTTCTTTTTCATGTTATATGAGTAGGGGAAAAACGAGAGTCCGAGCACAAGAAGTGACGTCATCATGACGTCACGAGGTGTGCTCGGACTCTCATGAGAGTCCGAGCACAGTGACGTCATAATGATGTCATAGGTTCTGGAACAGGTGTTAAAGCGCGCGCCCGTGTCAATGACGTCATCATGACGTCATTCGTCACATGACCTGTCAATCATGTGTCACATGACCTGTCAATCATGTATATGAGGAAAATTTTCCCGATCATAAACCTTCTGGCCTGAATGGCTCAGTTGGTAGAGCGCAGGGCCCGTAAGCGGAACCATGATCTGAAGGTCAATGGATCGAACCCGCCCTCGGGCATCACTTTCATATCATGGGGACCCCCCCCCTGGTGAAGAATCATACCATGGGGGACTCCCCCCTGGTGAAGAATCATATCATACCATGGGGAAACCCCCTGGTGAAGAATCATACCATGGGGGACCCCCCCTTGTGAAGAATCATATCATACCATGGGGACCCCCCTGGTGAACAATTATATCATATCATGGGACCCCCCAGGACATAATATGTACTGACCCCCCCCCCCACCCCTAGGATGTGATTCAACACTCCTATAAGAGCACATTGTGTGTGCACATATGCATCATTCATGCTCTGACTGCCGTTGGATACAGAAGGATTGACTGGAATACACATAGGAGACGAAGTGAAACATTAGTTATTCTTTGGAAAAGGAAAGTGAACGATTGGTTATTCTTTGGAAAGAAAGTGAAAGATTGGAGACGAATTGACAAAACAGTCGTGGTAAGTGACTTTTTTTTCTTACACTATGTAACACTATGTGACACTATGTAACACTGTTACACTATGTAACATTATGTGACACTATGTAACACTGTTACACTATGTAACATTATGTGACACTATGTAACACTGTTACACTATGTAACACTATGTTACACTGTGTAACAAAATGTAACACTATGTGACACTATGTGACTATGTAACATCATAAAGCTGACATTTGTCAGGCAGGGCATGAAAAGGGAGTGGGGGGTGGGGGAGTGTTAGGCAAACCAAGTAAACAACCAAATACGACATTAAATAATAACCGTATTCCTGACATGCTAACCAAAGGCACAACAAAAAGTTAAGGTATTTTTTTCACAATAAAGGAACACTAAGGTCGTGAAGAAAAATACTCTCGTTTCTCGTCCCATTTTTTAAATCGACTAGGCCGGCCTACGGACTTTTTCGATTTTTTTTTCTGAAAAATTCGACCTGTTGCCTATATCTTTAAAATATTTTCTTTTAAATATTTCACAAATTTTAAAATCTTTTGGACAGTTTAATTGCGCGAAATCGACCGAAATTATTGTTCCGTTTTCGGAAAATAAGATGTAATGATTTTATAATCGTTGATAGGAAGCACCACATAATTGATAAAATTGTTATTTCGAAGCATTAGTAGGGTTATATTTAGATGAAATGTGGCATTTGCTAAACTGGTCAATTTTATTTTATTCTCGTTGTTTTTCAAATTTTACAGGAAATTAAATTAAATGCACACAGTTTGGAAGTAAATAAATGTTCCCCTGAATGCAGAGCACACACAGAAAATGGTCTTTTGGATAAGAAAAGGTTTTCAAAACTGTGCTTTTGGATTCGACGCTCGCAGTTTTTGAGACAAGAATCATTTCGGCTGCTTTAAAGTAGTTCCTTATAAAATCATTATTCACGTTTTATGCCATATTTTCGTTTTATGTAATCATTTAAATATATTCGCGAAATAAACGGAACTTTTGACCAACGCTGGAACGAAAAAAGATGTGATAAGAATGATAAATAAGCCTGTTCGGTCTTATTTTGAAGAATAATTAACAGACTGATCACGGGCCGCCCAGGTTAGATATTTAGAAAATAAATACGGGATGGGAAACAACTTTTCTGGCCTAAAGTACTTGATTTCGTTTTGAGGAAAGTACACTGTGTTTACCCGTAGCAATACTGGCGATGACGTCATTCTCGGCTTGATCTTCTATGTCGGCTAGTTGTCCTCCCATAGCCCTGCACTTGGCACTGGCCTCATCCCACGCCATGAAAGTGCGGTTGATGACGTAACACGAGTTCTTATGCGTTCTGTGACATTGTGAAGCCACTAAAATTAAAAGAAACAAGTTATCAGTGAAACTTATGAATGTCCCCCGCCACGAGCTATAGTTGAATCGAAAAACAATGCGACGTCGCACAACTTCAATATAAAAATATTTTCACTGTAGCAAAAATCAAAAGCCAGGGTTGAATAGCGGCTGAGATATCGCGTGCACAAAGTTGCACTGTAGGCAACAGAAATACTAAAACTTCGCCTATTCCGTCGTTTTTTGGTCGAATCGAAAAATAATATGCGACGTCGCACAACTTCAATATATATATTTTCACTGTAGTAAAAATCAAAAGCCAGGATTGAATATCGGCTGAGATATCGCGTGCACAAATTTGTGCTTCCAAGTGTCGCCAGACGGTCGGATCGACAGATATACCGACAGACGGACAGATCCGAATACTATAGTCCCCCACTCCGCGCTGCGCGGCGGCGGGGGACTAATAATAATAACAACAAGTTATCACTAAAACTGATGAATGTCGCCCGCCACGAACTATGTGGAATCGAAAAATAATGCGACATCGCACAACTTCAATATATATTGTCTCTGTAGCAAAAATCACAAGTAAGTATTTGTGAAACACAAGCAGGCCCCAACCGCCCCCAAATTCAAAGGGGTATAAAGCGATGACGGACAGACGGACGTACGCACCAGAGCTACCATGTGGCAAAAATGGGGTACAGACAAAATGTTACGTATATTGATACGTTGTGGCATAAACCAGGTTTTACGTATTCTTCAGAAGCTGTGGCAAATAATCGCGGACAAATTCCGATTAAAAGACAGACATGTTTTGGCAGAAAATAATATAAACAAAAGCACGTGGAACCAAAAAATAGTTCCGGTTGTGCCACAACAAAGTACAGACGTAAACCTTGACTGAACACGGACATGACAGACAAATATGGTTAAAAACCATGACTGCAAACAGACCGCGAAAACTGATTTAAAACCAGGATTAATGCCACTTCCGGTTTCCGTCAAACAAAGCAGACATAAACCAGAACTAAAACGGACATGACAGACAAATGTGGTTAAAAATCATAACTGCAAACAGACAGCGCAAAAATTTGTTCTGCTGTTGCATTGTTCATTCCACTTGAAATAGTTTTTTTCAAGAAAGGGTAATTAAATCTCGTTTCTGTATATGCTTGATTTGGTGAATAAAGCTGATTAAAGATGTTTTTTATGTTAGTAACACTTTTTTGTGTTTTTTTTTTTTTTTTTTTTTTGTTTGTTTTTTTTTTTTTTTTTTTTTTGTATCATTAACTCAGAAAAAGAAATATCTATAATAAGTTATAACCTTTATTTGCAAATAACACATATCGCATCCATTTAAGCTTCACAGTTTTATGTAAAACCAATTCTTACTTTAAACGTCAAGTATTTATTTTCAAGTGACTTTTCTTCTTAACTATACTGAGTGTATTATTTTCGAGCACCTTTTCTTCTTAACTACCTTGAGTGTTCTATTTGAAATCCCACACTCATTTTCATTTTAAACCACAGTGTTAGCCAGACAAGTTGCATTTCTCGAAAAAAAAGGCTTTACAGATGACGGTGCAAGCAGTTATAAATTCCCACTATGCAAAGCATGCTCCATCAAGTGACCACTCATCCGGTTGGCATAAAGATCGCACTACGTAGTAACCACTCACCGTGGACATAAAGATCGCACCGTCAAGAGCACACATTGCATGCTCCATCAAGTGACCACTCATCCGATTGGCATAAAGATCGCACTACGCAGTGACCACTCACCGTGGACATAAAGATCGCACTGTCCAGAGCACACATTGCTAACAAGAAATTGCAACTGCTTGCAAGCCAACACATGCCAAAGTTCAAAACGTTAAAATGGAAAAGTAACTTGTCCGTATAACACACTGGATTAAAAAGGTTACACACTGGATTAAAAGGAAGACCACATTACAGGCACATTCAACGCTGAGCAATCATAAAGCTTAACTATACTGAGTGTATTATTTTCGAGCACCTTTTCTTCTTAACTACCTTGAGTGTTCTATTTGAAATCCCACACTCATTTTCATTTTAAACCACAGTGTTAGCCAGACAAGTTGCATTTCTCGAAAAAAAAGGCTTTACAGATGACGGTGCAAGCAGTTATAAATTCCCACTATGCAAAGCATGCTCCATCAAGTGACCACTCATCCGGTTGGCATAAAGATCGCACTACGTAGTAACCACTCACCGTGGACATAAAGATCGCACCGTCAAGAGCACACATTGCATGCTCCATCAAGTGACCACTCATCCGATTGGCATAAAGATCGCACTACGTAGTGACCACTCACCGTGGACATAAAGATCGCACTGTCCAGAGCACACATTGCTAACAAGAAATTGCAACTGCTTGCAAGCAAACACATGCCAAAGTTCAAAACGTAAAAATGGAAAAGTAACTTGTCCGTATTACACACTGGATTAAAAGGAAGACCACATTACAGGCACATTCACCGCTGAGCAGTCATAAAGCTTAACTATACTGAGTGTATTATTTTCGAGCACCTTTTCTTCTTAACTACCTTGAGTGTTCTATTTGAAATCCCACACTCATTTTAATTTTAAACCACAGTGTTAGACAGACAAGTTGCATTTATCGAAAAAAAGGCTTTACAGATGACGGTGCAAGCAGTTATAAATTCCCACTATGCAAAGCATGCTCCATCAAGTGACCACTCATCCGGTTGGCATAAAGATCGCACTACGTAGTAACCACTCACCGTGGACATAAAGATCGCACCGTCAAGAGCACACATTGCATGCTCCATCAAGTGACCACTCATCCGATTGGCATAAAGATCGCACTACGTAGTGACCACTCACCGTGGACATAAAGATCGCACTGTCCAGAGCACACATTGCTAACAAGAAATTGCAACTGCTTGCAAGCAAACACATGCCAAAGTTCAAAACGTTAAAATGGAAAAGTAACTTGTCCGTATTACACACTGGATTAAAAGGAAGACCACATTACAAGCACATGCAACGCTGAGCAATCATTAAGCATTTGGACATCTTCAAAATAAAGGCGACTTTTGCAAAGTACTCATCTTTTCAACTTGAAAAGACACACGGGGCAAATACACAGCCTCAGGCCACCACCTGTTCAGGTACGCAATGCGATTTTTGACATTTGTCCCACCCCACTGATTGTCCTGGTTTCCCTACCCAAAACATGCCAAAGTGTCGATGCCTTAGTCTTGACGACTACAGACACAACAGTTGCCCTATGGAAAAAAAATACATCCCATACTAATTTTGATTTTAAACCACAATGTTACACAGACAAGTTGCATTTCTCGGGAAAAAAAAAACTTTACAGATGACGGTGCAAGCAGTTATAAATTCCCACTATGCAAAGCATGCTCCATCAAGTGACCACTCATCCGGTTGGCATAAAGATCGCACTACGTAGTAACCACTCACCGTGGACATAAAGATCGCACCGTCAAGAGCACACATTGCATACTCCATCAAGTGACCACTCATCCGATTGGCATAAAGATCGCACTACGTAGTGACCACTCACCGTGGACATAAAGATCGCACTGTCCAGAGCACACATTGCTAACAAGAAATTGCAACTGCTTGCAAGTAAACACATGCCAAAGTTCAAAACGTTAAAATGGAAAAGTAACTTGTCCGTATTACACACTGGATTAAAAGGAAGACCACATTACAAGCACATGCAACGCTGAGCAATCATTAAGCATTTGGACATCTTCAAAATAAAGGCGACTTTTGCAAAGTACTCATCTTTTCAACTTGAAAAGACACACGGGGCAAATACACAGCCTCAGGCCACCACCTGTTCAGGTACGCAATGCGATTTTTGACATTTGTCCCACCCCACTGATTGTCCTGGTTTCCCTACCCAAAACATGCCAAAGTGTCGATGCCTTAGTCTTGACGACTACAGACACAACAGTTGCCCTATGGAAAAAAAATACATCCCATACTAATTTTGATTTTAAACCACAATGTTACACAGACAAGTTGCATTTCTCGGGAAAAAAAAGACTTTACAGATGACGGTGCAAGCAGTTATAAATTCCCACTATGCAAAGCATGCTCCATCAAGTGACCACTCATCCGGTTGGCATAAAGATCGCACTACGTAGTAACCACTCACCGTGGACATAAAGATCGCACCGTCAAGAGCACACATTGCATGCTCCATCAAGTGACCACTCATCCGATTGGCATAAAGATCGCACTACGTAGTGACCACTCACCGTGGACATAAAGATCGCACTGTCCAGAGCACACATTGCTAACAAGAAATTGCAACTGCTTGCAAGCAAACACATGCCAAAGTTCAAAACGTTAAAATGGAAAAGTAACTTGTCCGTATTACACACTGGATTAAAAGGAAGACCACATTACAAGCACATGCAACGCTGAGCAATCATTAAGCATTTGGACATCTTCAAAATAAAGGCGACTTTTGCAAAGTACTCATCTTTTCAACTTGAAAAGACACACGGGGCAAATACACAGCCTCAGGCCACCACCTGTTCAGGTACGCAATGCGATTTTTGACATTTGTCCCACCCCACTGATTGTCCTGGTTTCCCTACCCAAAACATGCCAAAGTGTCGATGCCTTAGTCTTGACGACTACAGACACAACAGTTGCCCTATGGAAAAAAAATACATCCCATACTAATTTTGATTTTAAACCACAATGTTACACAGACAAGTTGCATTTCTCGGGAAAAAAAAAACTTTACAGATGACGGTGCAAGCAGTTATAAATTCCCACTATGCAAAGCATGCTCCATCAAGTGACCACTCATCCGGTTGGCATAAAGATCGCACTACGTAGTAACCACTCACCGTGGACATAAAGATCGCACCGTCAAGAGCACACATTGCATGCTCCATCAAGTGACCACTCATCCGATTGGCATAAAGATCGCACTACGTAGTGACCACTCACCGTGGACATAAAGATCGCACTGTCCAGAGCACACATTGCTAACAAGAAATTGCAACTGCTTGCAAGCAAACACATGCCAAAGTTCAAAACGTTAAAATGGAAAAGTAACTTGTCCGTATTACACACTGGATTAAAAGGAAGACCACATTACAAGCACATGCAACGCTGAGCAATCATTAAGCATTTGGACATCTTCAAAATAAAGGCGACTTTTGCAAAGTACTCATCTTTTCAACTTGAAAAGACACACGGGGCAAATACACAGCCTCAGGCCACCACCTGTTCAGGTACGCAATGCGATTTTTGACATTTGTCCCACCCCACTGATTGTCCTGGTTTCCCTACCCAAAACATGCCAAAGTGTCGATGCCTTAGTCTTGACGACTACAGACACAACAGTTGCCCTATGGAAAAAAAATACATCCCATACTAATTTTGATTTTAAACCACAATGTTACACAGACAAGTTGCATTTCTCGGGAAAAAAAGACTTTACAGATGACGGTGCAAGCAGTTATAAATTCCCACTATGCAAAGCATGCTCCATCAAGTGACCACTCATCCGGTTGGCATAAAGATCGCACTACGTAGTAACCACTCACCGTGGACATAAAGATCGCACCGTCAAGAGCACACATTGCATGCTCCATCAAGTGACCACTCATCCGATTGGCATAAAGATCGCACTACGTAGTGACCACTCACCGTGGACATAAAGATCGCACTGTCCAGAGCACACATTGCTAACAAGAAATTGCAACTGCTTGCAAGCAAACACATGCCAAAGTTCAAAACGTTAAAATGGAAAAGTAACTTGTCCGTATTACACACTGGATTAAAAGGAAGACCACATTACAAGCACATGCAACGCTGAGCAATCATTAAGCATTTGGACATCTTCAAAATAAAGGCGACTTTTGCAAAGTACTCATCTTTTCAACTTGAAAAGACACACGGGGCAAATACACAGCCTCAGGCCACCACCTGTTCAGGTACGCAATGCGATTTTTGACATTTGTCCCACCCCACTGATTGTCCTGGTTTCCCTACCCAAAACATGCCAAAGTGTCGATGCCTTAGTCTTGACGACTACAGACACAACAGTTGCCCTATGGAAAAAAAATACATCCCATACTAATTTTGATTTTAAACCACAATGTTACACAGACAAGTTGCATTTCTCGGGAAAAAAAAAACTTTACAGATGACGGTGCAAGCAGTTATAAATTCCCACTATGCAAAGCATGCTCCATCAAGTGACCACTCATCCGGTTGGCATAAAGATCGCACTACGTAGTAACCACTCACCGTGGACATAAAGATCGCACCGTCAAGAGCACACATTGCATGCTCCATCAAGTGACCACTCATCCGATTGGCATAAAGATCGCACTACGTAGTGACCACTCACCGTGGACATAAAGATCGCACTGTCCAGAGCACACATTGCTAACAAGAAATTGCAACTGCTTGCAAGCAAACACATGCCAAAGTTCAAAACGTTAAAATGGAAAAGTAACTTGTCCGTATTACACACTGGATTAAAAGGAAGACCACATTACAAGCACATGCAACGCTGAGCAATCATTAAGCATTTGGACATCTTCAAAATAAAGGCGACTTTTGCAAAGTACTCATCTTTTCAACTTGAAAAGACACACGGGGCAAATACACAGCCTCAGGCCACCACCTGTTCAGGTACGCAATGCGATTTTTGACATTTGTCCCACCCCACTGATTGTCCTGGTTTCCCTACCCAAAACATGCCAAAGTGTCGATGCCTTAGTCTTGACGACTACAGACACAACAGTTGCCCTATGGAAAAAAAATACATCCCATACTAATTTTGATTTTAAACCACAATGTTACACAGACAAGTTGCATTTCTCGGGGAAAAAAAAAACTTTACAGATGACGGTGCAAGCAGTTATAAATTCCCACTATGCAAAGCATGCTCCATCAAGTGACCACTCATCCGGTTGGCATAAAGATCGCACTACGTAGTAACCACTCACCGTGGACATAAAGATCGCACCGTCAAGAGCACACATTGCATGCTCCATCAAGTGACCACTCATCCGATTGGCATAAAGATCGCACTACGTAGTGACCACTCACCGTGGACATAAAGATCGCACTGTCCAGAGCACACATTGCTAACAAGAAATTGCAACTGCTTGCAAGTAAACACATGCCAAAGTTCAAAACGTTAAAATGGAAAATTAACTTGTCCGTATTACACACTGGATTAAAAGGAAGACCACATTACAAGCACATGCAACGCTGAGCAATCATTAAGCATTTGGACATCTTCAAAATAAAGGCGACTTTTGCAAAGTACTCATCTTTTCAACTTGAAAAGACACACGGGGCAAATACACAGCCTCAGGCCACCACCTGTTCAGGTACGCAATGCGATTTTTGACATTTGTCCCACCCCACTGATTGTCCTGGTTTCCCTACCCAAAACATGCCAAAGTGTCGATGCCTTAGTCTTGACGACTACAGACACAACAGTTGCCCTATGGAAAAAAAATACATCCCATACTAATTTTGATTTTAAACCACAATGTTACACAGACAAGTTGCATTTCTCGGGAAAAAAAAAGACTTTACAGATGACGGTGCAAGCAGTTATAAATTCCCACTATGCAAAGCATGCTCCATCAAGTGACCACTCATCCGGTTGGCATAAAGATCGCACTACGTAGTAACCACTCACCGTGGACATAAAGATCGCACCGTCAAGAGCACACATTGCATGCTCCATCAAGTGACCACTCATCCGATTGGCATAAAGATCGCACTACGTAGTGACCACTCACCGTGGACATAAAGATCGCACTGTCCAGAGCACACATTGCTAACAAGAAATTGCAACTGCTTGCAAGCAAACACATGCCAAAGTTCAAAACGTTAAAATGGAAAAGTAACTTGTCCGTATTACACACTGGATTAAAAGGAAGACCACATTACAAGCACATGCAACGCTGAGCAATCATTAAGCATTTGGACATCTTCAAAATAAAGGCGACTTTTGCAAAGTACTCATCTTTTCAACTTGAAAAGACACACGGGGCAAATACACAGCCTCAGGCCACCACCTGTTCAGGTACGCAATGCGATTTTTGACATTTGTCCCACCCCACTGATTGTCCTGGTTTCCCTACCCAAAACATGCCAAAGTGTCGATGCCTTAGTCTTGACGACTACAGACACAACAGTTGCCCTATGGAAAAAAAATACATCCCATACTAATTTTGATTTTAAACCACAATGTTACACAGACAAGTTGCATTTCTCGGGAAAAAAAAAACTTTACAGATGACGGTGCAAGCAGTTATAAATTCCCACTATGCAAAGCATGCTCCATCAAGTGACCACTCATCCGGTTGGCATAAAGATCGCACTACGTAGTAACCACTCACCGTGGACATAAAGATCGCACCGTCAAGAGCACACATTGCATGCTCCATCAAGTGACCACTCATCCGATTGGCATAAAGATCGCACTACGTAGTGACCACTCACCGTGGACATAAAGATCGCACTGTCCAGAGCACACATTGCTAACAAGAAATTGCAACTGCTTGCAAGCAAACACATGCCAAAGTTCAAAACGTTAAAATGGAAAAGTAACTTGTCCGTATTACACACTGGATTAAAAGGAAGACCACATTACAAGCACATGCAACGCTGAGCAATCATTAAGCATTTGGACATCTTCAAAATAAAGGCGACTTTTGCAAAGTACTCATCTTTTCAACTTGAAAAGACACACGGGGCAAATACACAGCCTCAGGCCACCACCTGTTCAGGTACGCAATGCGATTTTTGACATTTGTCCCACCCCACTGATTGTCCTGGTTTCCCTACCCAAAACATGCCAAAGTGTCGATGCCTTAGTCTTGACGACTACAGACACAACAGTTGCCCTATGGAAAAAAAATACATCCCATACTAATTTTGATTTTAAACCACAATGTTA
The DNA here is from genome assembly GCA_949752745.1 of Protula sp. h YS-2021. Taxonomy (NCBI): domain Eukaryota; kingdom Metazoa; phylum Annelida; class Polychaeta; order Sabellida; family Serpulidae; genus Protula; species Protula sp. h YS-2021. The sequence goes on along the minus strand of OX457030.1, from coordinate 12,943,495 downwards.
CACAGACAAGTTGCATTTCTCGGGAAAAAAAGACTTTACAGATGACGGTGCAAGCAGTTATAAATTCCCACTATGCAAAGCATGCTCCATCAAGTGACCACTCATCCGGTTGGCATAAAGATCGCACTACGTAGTAACCACTCACCGTGGACATAAAGATCGCACCGTCAAGAGCACACATTGCATGCTGCATCAAGTGACCACTCATCCGATTGGCATAAAGATCGCACTACGTAGTGACCACTCACCGTGGACATAAAGATCGCACTGTCCAGAGCACACATTGCTAACAAGAAATTGCAACTGCTTGCAAGCAAACACATGCCAAAGTTCAAAACGTTGAAATGGAAAAGTAACTTGTCCGTATTACACACTGGATTAAAACCAAAAAAACAGACAGGTATCTTTAATATTTTGTAGCTTTGGAGCCATGCCTCATCCATGAAATTTTTTTCTGAATTTTCTTAACGTTATAATTATGGAGAGTTCCACCCTTCCTTCTGCTTTCGTTCAGCCTTGACGCTATCTGAGAACAGTTTGGTGTCGTATCTTTTTGCAAATAGTCACTGAAGAGCTCTTGAAATTCCGCATTCTGTTCTGCTGAGAAGTATGTTCTTCTCTTGGACTTACGCATTTTCTGATGCTCTGCCAAAAAAGAAAAAAAAACATTTTATTATTTCTTTCTTGGGTTTCGTTATCGTTTTTTATTGAAAAGTAATAAAGATAAATGACTTGCTGTTTCTATTATGTGTTACAATTATTTTCCTGTCGACTTTTTTTATATGACCCAAGCCAGCCTTTTAATAACTGCACAATCAGTTAATAATGTGCATTTAAACGAAATCAATAAACGGACAATATCACAACCTATGCAGATTTCCATTTCGGCTTCCTCGCGTTCGAACATATCTCGGGCAAACCAGTCATTTTCGTCCTCAACGGGAGTTTCTGGTCTGTGCTGTGGATTCGGCTGTAGGGCATCGTCTTCTTCATCTATACCAAGGTCTTCCTCTCTTCGTCTGATCTCCTCTTCCTCACTGACTTTTACTATTTCTAACATAAAAAGGATGCAATTTAATCATGAATGTAATTTATCCTGCTACAGAGACCCACCATGTTTACCAAAATAGATATTTATATTTATTTTAATTTCTTTTTTAAAAACAAGCGGCAGCTATTGAAATTTATCTGCCTGTCCGTAATCTTGTTTCGATTAAAATTAAAGTGCTTACAGGCATAAATTGAACACGTTTCCATCCCTGTGGTATAAAAAAACTTACCAGCCATATCGATGTCATGCAAAGGCGTATTCATATACTTCTTCGTTAATCCCAAATCCTGTATCAGCAAAACCTTTGCCACTTCCAGCCTTTCAATTGACGGACTGAGCTGTCGGTAGAAAACCTTGTGGACCTCGGTGGTATGCCCCATGTGGTCAAGGAAATGCTCCAACTGCTGCTGTGTTAGGTCGAACGACTGAAACGCAATACAAATTAATATACTAAAACATGCATTTTATACCGAAACAGACCTTGAATTGGAGGAAATATGGTTTAGAAAACATATATTACAATTAAATATACACCACACTGAAATCTATACTGTAAATTAATTTTAATTAATTATTTGCACAGACAGGACACTATAATTACCTGAGTGAGAGTGGCAAAATATTTTCTCAAATTAGTGGACCTAATTCGTTCTGGGTACTGTAACTCGGCTTCTTTGGTGACGGTTGCCAATGCAGTGTAGCCACGAACCACTCCAAACGCTAATTAAAGTAGGATAAATTCATTGTTTTTAATAACAATAAAGATGTCTGTATTGTTTTCTGGTTTAAAATTCGATTACATACAGCCAGCAAACTTGCTTCGTTAAGCTTTTTTATTTAAAATCTATTTACTTACAGATAGAATTTTTTTCTTTTCACAATCTTTTTCTTTGAACGCGAATTACGTAGCACAAGATGTATATTCCACATTAAACTTACCTCTCCGCGCAAAAAGATAAGGACTGTTGACACTGACGCCTACTTTTCTCCTATTCTGCACAATAAAGTGCAGCAACTTTGAACACAGTTGCGGAACAATGCACGGCACTGGTTTCGACCACTGAAAACACCAAAATAGAAACTATGGTAAAAAGAACATACATCTGTATGCTTTGTAATTTTAAATCAAATTAAAAGACTGATAAAGCCCACATTTCGTCCATCGCTAACTATAACCCAAATTATCTGTGCACTTTTCTTCAGTCAAACTAAATAAAAATTTCTATTTTGCTCCATATAATGGCGAAGTACAACACCTATATTACTGAGAAACTACAAACCTTTCCCCTGATTTCAATGACTTCATGTGTTCTTAGAATGTGTCGCTCACTCTGGGAAAGTTCCCCCATCAGGTCGTCGGAGATCTCGTCTATATCTTGTATTCTTTGCTCGTAACTGCTCAACCTAAAACATTTATTTTGAAATGCACAAGAAAATCCACAAACAATTACTTCTATTCCTTATTTACTTTATTTCATAACTTCACTATTTGCCCCTGTGATTTTAAAGCAAAGTAAAATGCAGATAAATGTCTCCCTTAACTGAATCCTAAATTCTCGGTATCATTCTCTGCCTTTAAAACCATATCAAATAAGACAAGTCCCACCTTTCTTCTAAGAGTTAAACGCAGCCACATTTTTATTCAGTTTACACCAAAAAAGAAATGATATAAAAATAAATAGTACTTACATTATGGCCTGGACTTCTCCGCACCGTCTTCTGTTGGAGGAAATCAGCTTGGCAATGACAAGAATGATGGCTCGGTGGTAGTTTCCGTACGTCACATCTTCGCAGTCGAAATTTGACATTTCTGTGTTCAGGTAGCTGGCCAGTTTTGTCACATCGGCAGGCAGAGGCAAGGGTTTTCTAATGTTTAACTTTCTGTTGAAGAGGCAGACTTTCGCGAGGTTTGATGACCATTTGATGTCCATTAGTTGTAAGAAATCTGTTGCATCTTGTCGACGTTGTGGTTTCTTATCTATTATTGCTTGGCTAAGCTTGATATTGGCGAGGCGCTTGAGATCATAACGCAGCTTTATGGCATTTGATGGAGCCTGGAACTTTTCGTCGTTGTTTTCGTCTTGGAGGGACACTTGCATGGCTCCCTTGCACACCGTCTTAAAATGCTCGGGTTTTACATAATATGAAAAATCTTCATCCTTTTCTTCTGTGTTAATCTCGTTCATCGCAACTAGGAGGCGAGATGCTAATCGCATAACTCCCGAAGTATAGTACTTTCGGTTTATCTTGTTACCAGCGTTCCGAATCATCCAATCATTTCCGAGCCCAACTATCAGAGGGTCTTGCTGGGCAATGACGGTTATCTTGTCAGCCTTCATAATTGGAAACACTTCTTTCTTCAGGAGGTTGCTTGCTTGCCCTTTTTTTGAGGTTCCAGCTAGTGCTCGAGCCTGGACCTGGAGTTCACCAATACTTGGAATGTAAGGTGTCACTTCGAAGCTAGTACAATTGTTGATGTGTCGCCGAAGATAACTAATTTTTAGCCACTCCATGCAGTATGCGCAAGGCCCGTACTGATGTATGTCGAACTCCACGTCACAGGTACATCTTCTTCCCAACAGAATTTCTCCCCTTCCCTTGTTGATTACTCGCAAATTATGCTCATGGTTTCCTCTTAGTCTAAGATTTTGATACATTATGTCCCGTTTACTTTTATTTTCTTCTTTGATAATTGACTCAATTTCAGGATTCCTTATATGTATGTTCGATCTGACATGAGTGGCGAAGCTGGTAAATAATTTGTCTGTGTCCCTCTGATCACACTCAAACGGACAAGCCTGTAAGGAGTTGCGAACGCGTTTCATCCTGGATTCACATGTGCCTGTGTCTTCCTTGGCAACGGCAGTGCAATATATTTCCGGGAATGTTTTATCATATACACGGTCTTTAACGTGCGTCGCTGGCCTACCACGACCTTTCATTTCAAAAGAGGTTCGTTTTTGTTGCTCTGTAATGTTTGACACTACTTTCGCAAAACTTGCAGATTGAGGGAACTCTTCGTCAGATAATTCTGTGGTAGAGGTTGAAGTTTGAAATACTTGATATGAGTGGTGCTTTTTTGGTTTGGATGATTTTCTTTTCTCTTTACTGCCTTTGTGTTGTGTGGGTGTCTGTGCTGTTTTCTTCCTTTTTATTTCCGGCGATGCCATCGTTACGATATCTGAAGATGTCCGCTTTTTACCGTATTTTTTTGACGTCCCAGCCTTTGGCACCCCCGTGTCAGACACTGAGTCTTCATCACTGTCATCCGAAAATGGACAAAATTGTGACCCCTCAGGATCAGAATCTCGCGTTTTCTGAGCCCCAGGACCCGTTTGAAATAGCTGATATGAGTGGTGCTTTTTCGATTTGGATAATTTTCTTTTCTCTTTACTGCCTTTGGGTTGTGTGGGTGTCTGTGCTGTTTTCTTCCTTTTTATTTCCGGCGATGCCATCGTTACGACATCTGAAGATGTCCGCTTTTTACCGTATTTTTTTGACGTCCCAGCCTTTGGCACCCCCGTGTCAGACACTGAGTCTTCATCACTGTCATCCGAAAATGGACAAAATTGTGACCCCTCAGGATCAGAATCTCGCGTTTTCTGAGCCCCAGGACCCGTTTGAAAGCGCTGATATGAGTGGTGCTTTTTTGGTTTGGATAATTTTCTTTTCTCTTTACTGCCTTTGTGTTGTGTGGGTGTCTGTACTGTTTCCTTCCTTTTTATTTCCGGCGATGCCATCGTTACGATATTTGAAGATGTCCGCTTTTTACCGTATTTTTCTGACGTCCCAGGCTTTTGCACCTCTGTGTCAGACACTGATTCTTCATCACTGTCATCCGAAGATGGACAAAATTCGGAATCACTAAAATTCAATATTTCTTTGACTTTAGAACTGCGCTTTTTCTTTCTTAACAGTTTTTTCTTTTTTTGTTGTACCAGTTTGTCAAAGGAATTTACACATGAGATCTGCTCTTGTTCTTGACGCATTCGTCGTGCCATCACCTTTTCTGGCAACTTAAACTGCAACAGGAAAAGGGACTGCCATGTAACTTGCGTTTTATCCACTAGTCTGTATCATTTATTTATTTTTAACCAAATATAATGACAGACAAAACTGCATGTTTCCTTCGAAGAACTAATGCTAAAGGCAATCTTACCAATAACTGTTTTTTTTTCTAATTTCACACCAAAATGAAATTACTGACAAGAGGCATGTTTCCTTGCAAGTATTACAGCTAAAAGCATTGTTATCTGTATTTTTTTATTTTAAACTAAAGTTGAAGACAGACAAATAATTGCATCTGTACTTTTTTTTCATTTTAAATCAAACTGCAGACGGACTAATATTTGCCTCTGTACTTTTTTTCATTTTAAACCAAAGTTCAAGACGGACAAATATTTGCATCTGTATTTTTTTTTATTTTAAACTAAAGTTGAAGACAGACAAATAATTGCATCTGTACTTTTTTTCATTTTAAACCAAACTGCAAATATTTGCATCTGTACTTTTTTTCATTTTCAACTAAAGTTGAAGACGGACAAATATTTGCATCGGTACTTTTTTTCATTTTAAACCAAAGCTCAAGACGGAAAAATATTTGCAGATCTTTCTTAAAACTGTAAAAACAAACACAAACCCGTTGTAGTTCTGGATATTCTTCAGGCGGCTCTATCATTCCTTCATCTGACAATTGTTCTGCTTCTGTCTGTAGTACAGGGGCATCTGATTGTGTGTCTGATTCTTTTTGGAATGCTTCGCTTGATTGTTCATGCAGGCCAACTTCAATTCTTAACGTGCGCTTCTCCTATAACATATTACCCATTCATGTTTCTTTATAATTTTTTCCCAAAGCCATTAAGGAAACAATAGCCTGGTTTGTTAAAATTATTCCTTTTACGCCACAAACAATTAACGGAAATTGTTTTATGATATTTTTTAAAATACCATATTATTCTTTTAAATCACAACTACCAACAATGCCAAATGACGTTATCGAATATTATAGAACACATACGGACCTTAATCGGTATCTCTTCGATAAGAGATTCCGAATTCTCGTCTGTTTCAGATTCTGTGTCTGCTTTCTCTGGCACTATTTCGGTAATATATTCTAAGGTCTTGTCTGTTTCAGATTCTGTGTACGCTGTATCTGGCACTGTTGCGGCCTTGTCCGGATATTCTATGATTGCCCCCGTTTCTTTCTACAAATAAAAAATATACAATAAAACGTTTACTGATGCTAGTGATCTGTATCAATTATGATTTTTAACTAAACACAGTCACAGATAAATACCGTTTGAATCCTCATATATTACGTTTTCTCAATATTTTGCTGAGACTAAAAATCTGTATCTTTAACTGATTTTAAGCAGAAAAATAGACAGACAAACATGATTTCAATCCTACTACTTTACGTTTCCTCAATATACAATCAATTAACTTTGCTAAGCGGGGGCAGCAATTATCTGTATCATTTGCTGATTTTCAATCAAAGAATCAGACAGATCTGATTTCAATATTAGTGTTTTTATTTATATATTTATTTATTTTTTTTTTTGGGGGGGGGTGGGGGGGGGGGTAAACTAAAAGACCTGTTCAACTTGTAAAGCCGGTTGCTGCACTTGTTCGTCTGACGTTTCTGGCTGTGCCAGTGGTACTGTTGCTGCCATGTCCAGAGATGCTGTGACTGCCCCCTTTTCTTTCTGAAAATATGAAAAAAAAATATATATATATATATATAATCAAGCGTTTCCAATTACTAGTGATCTGTATCGATTCTGATTTTTAACTAAACACAGTCACAGATAAATACCGTTTGAACCCTCATATATTACGTTTTCTCAATATTTTACTGAGACTAAAAATCTGTATCTTTTACCGATTTTAAACAGAAAAATAGACAGACAAATATCATTTCAATCCTACTACTTTACGTTTCCTCAATATACAATCAATTAACTTTGCTAAGCGGGGGCAGCAATAATCTGTATCATTTGCTGATTTTCAACCAAAGATCAGACATGTATGATTTTAATCCTAGTGTTTTTTTTTTTTGTTTTTTTTTGGGGGGGGGGGGCTAAACTTAAGACCTGTTCAACTTGTAAAGGTGTCCACCCTGTTTCTTGTGGTTGCTGCACTTGTTCGCCTGACGTTTCTGGCTGTGCCAGTGGCACTGTTGCTGCCATGTCCAGAGATGCTGTGACTGCCCCAGTTTCTTTCTGAAAATATGAAAAAAATACTTATATATATATATATATATATAATCAAGCGTTTGCAATTGCAAGTGATCTGTAGCGATTCTGATTTTTAACGAAACACAGTCACAGATAAATACCGTTTGAACCCTCATATATTACGTTTTCTCAATATTTTGCTGAGACTAAAAATCTGTATCTTTTACTTATTTTATGCAGAAAAATAGACAGGCAAATATCATTTCAATCCTCCTACTTTACGTTTCCACAATATACAATCAATTAAGTGTGCTACGCGGGGGCAGCAATTATCTGTATCATTTGCTGATTTTAAACCAAAGAATCAGACATATCTGATTTTACATACTAGTGTTTTTTTTTTATTTATTTATTTTTTTTGGGGGGGGGGGGAGTGGGAGGGCGGTAAACTAAAAGACCTGTTCAACTTGTAAAGGCGGTTGCTGTACTTGTTCGTCTGACGTTTCCGGTTGCACCAGTGACACTGTTGCGGCCTTGTCCAGAGATGCTGTGACTGCCCCAGTTTCTTTCTGAAAATTTGAAAAAATACTTATATATATACAATCAAGCGTTTGCTGATGCTAGTGATCTGTATCAATTCTGATTTTTTACGAAACACAGTCACAGATAAATACCGTTTGAACCCTCATATATTACGTTTTCTCAATATTTTGCTGAGACTAAAAATCTGTATCTTTTACTTATTTTAAGCAGAAAAATAGACAGACAAATATCATTTGAATCCTACTACTTTACGTTTCCACAATATACAATCAATTAAGTTTGCTACGCGGGGGTAGCAATTATCTGTATCATTTGCTGATTTTAAACCAAAGAATCACACAGATCTGATTTTAGTACTAGTGTTTTTTTTATTTATTTATTTCTTTTTTTTTTGGGGGGGGGGGACGGGGGGGGCGCGCGGTAAACTAAAAGACCTGTTCAACTTGTAAAGGCGGTTGCTGTACTTGTTCGTCTGACGTTTCCGGTTGCACCAGTGACGCTGTTGCGGCCTTCTCCAGAGATGCTGTGACTGCCCCCGTTTCTTTCTGAAAATATGAAAAAAATATACATTATAAATAAATATATATATATATATATATATATATATATATATATATATATATATAATCAAGCGTTTGCTGATGCTAGTGATCTGTATCAATTCTGATTTTTAACTAAACACAGTCACAGATAAATACCGTTTGAATCCTCATATATTGTTTTCTCAATATTTTGCTGAGACTAAAAATCTGTATCTTTTACTGATTTTAAGCAGAAAAATAGACAGACAAATATCATTGCAATCCTCCTACTTTACGTTTCCACAATATACAATCAATTAAGTGTGCTACGCCGGGGCAGCAATTATCTGTATCATTTGCTGATTTTAAACCAAAGAATCAGACATATCTGATTTTATATACTAGTGTTTTTTTTATTTATTTATTTTTTTTGGGGGGGGGGGAGTGGGAGGGCGGTAAACTAAAAGACCTGTTCAACTTGTAAAGGCGGTTGCTGCACTTGTTCGTCTGACGTTTCCGGTTGCACCAGTGACACTGTTGCGGCCTTGTCCAGAGATGCTGTGACTGCCCCAGTTTCTTTCTGAAAATATGAAAAAAATACTTATATATATATATATATATATATATATATATATATATATATATATATAATCAAGCGTTTGCAATTGCTAGTGATCTGTATCGATTCTGATTTTTAACTAAACACAGTCACAGATAAATACCGTTTGAATCCTCATATATTATGTTTTCTCAATATTTTGCTGAGACTAAAAATCTGTATCTTTTACTTATTTTATGCAGAAAAACAGACAGACAAATATCATTTCAATCCTCCTACTTTACGTTTCCACAATATACAATCAATTAAGTGTGCTACGCGGGGGCAGCAATTATCTGTATCATTTGCTGATTTTAAACCAAAGAATCAGACATATTTGATTTTATATACTAGTGTTTTTTTTATTTATTTATTTATTTATTTTTGGGGTGGGGGGGAGTGGGAGGGCGGTAAACTAAAAGACCTGTTCAACTTGTAAAGGCGGTTGCTGTACTTGTTCGTCTGACGTTTCCGGTTGCACCAGTGACACTGTTGCGGCCTTGTCCAGAGATGCTGTGACTGCCCCAGTTTCTTTCTGAAAATTTGAAAAAATACTTATATATATACAATCAAGCGTTTGCTGATGCTAGTGATCTGTATCAATTCTGATTTTTAACGAAACACAGTCACAGATAAATACCGTTTGAATCCTCATATATTGTTTTCTCAATATTTTGCTGAGACTAAAAATCTGTATCTTTTACTTATTTTAAACAGAAAAATAGACAGACAAATATCGTTTCAATCCTACTACTTTACGTTTCCTCAATATACAATCAATTAAGTTTGCTAAGCGGGAGCATCAATTATCTGTATCATTTGCTGATTTTCAACCAAAGATCAGACATGTATGATTTTAATCCTAGTTTTTTTTTTTTTTTTTTTTTGGGGGGGGGGGGCTAAACTTAAGACCTGTTCAACTTGTAAAGGTGTCCACCCTGCTTCTTGTGGTTGCTGGACTTGTTCGTCTGACGTTTCTGGCTGTGCCAGTGGCACTGTTGCTGCCATGTCCAAAGATGCTGTGACTGCCCCCGTTTCTTTCTGAAAATATGAAAAAAAAATTATATATATATATATATATAATCAAGCGTTTGCAATTGCTAGTGATCTGTATCGATTCTGATTTTTAACTAAACACAGTCACAGATAAATACCGTTTGAATCCTCATATATTATGTTTTCTCAATATTTTGCTGAGACTAAAAATCTGTATCTTTTACTTATTTTAAGCAGAAAAATAGACAGACAAATATGATTTCAATCTTACTACTTTATGTTTCCTCATTATACAATCAATTAAGTTTGCTAAGCGGGGGCATCAATTGTCTGTATCATTTGCTGATTTTCAACCAAAGATCAGACATGTATGAGTTTAATCCTAGTGTTTTTTTTTTTTTGGGGGGGGGGGGCTAAACTTAAGACCTGTTCAACTTGTAAAGGTGTCCACCCTGCTTCGTGTAGTTGCTGCACTTGTTCGCCTGACGTTTCTGGCTGTGCCAGTGGCACTGTTGCTGCCATGTCCAGAGATGCTGTGACTGCCCCCGTTTCTTTCTGAAAATATGAAAAAAATACTTATATATATATATATATAATCAAGCGTTTGCAATTGCTAGTGATCTGTATCGATTCTGATTTTTAACGAAACACAGTCACAGATAAATACCGTTTGAACCCTCATATATTACGTTTTCTCAATATTTTGCTGAGACTAAAAATCTGTATCTTTTACTTATTTTAAGCAGAAAAATAGACAGACAAATATGATTTCAATCTTACTACTTTACGTTTCCTCAATATACAATCAATTAAGTTTGCTAAGCGGGGGCAGCAATTGTCTGTATCATTTGCTGATTTTCAACCAAAGATCAGACATGTATGATTTAAATCCTAGTGTTTTTTTTTTTTGTTTTTTTTTTGGGGGGGGGGCTAAACTTAAGACCTGTTCAACTTGTAAAGGTGTCCACCCTGCTTCGTGTGGTTGCTGCACTTGTTCGCCTGACGTTTCTGGCTGTGCCAGTGGTACTGTTGCTGCCATGTCCAGAGATGCTGTGACTGCCCCCGTTTCTTTCTGAAAATATGAAAAAAATACTTATATATATATATATATAATCAAGCGTTTGCAATTGCTAGTGATCTGTATCGATTCTGATTTTTAACGAAACACAGTCACAGATAAATACCGTTTGAACCCTCATATATTACGTTTTCTCAATATTTTGCTGAGACTAAAAATCTGTATCTTTTACTTATTTTAAGCAGAAAAATAGACAGACAAATATCATTTCAATCCTCCTACTTTACGTTTCCTCAATATACAATCAATTAAGTTTGCTACGCGGGGGCAGCAATTATCTGTATCATTTGCTGATTTTAAACCAAAGAATCACACAGATCTGATTTTAATACTAGTGTTTTTTTTATTTTTTTATTTTTTTTTGGGGGGGGGGAAGTGGGGGGGCGCGGTAAACTAAAAGACCTGTTCAACTTGTAAATGCGGTTGCTGCACTTGTTCGTCTGACGTTTCCGGTTGCACCAGTGACACTGTTGCGGCCTTGTCCGGAGATTCTTTGACTGCCACCGACTGCAACAAAGATATTAAGGTATTTCTTTATATATATATAAACATGTGCCGCCCTGCAAATATTAATCAGTTAACTGTATTACAAACGTACTGAAACACAACGAGAGAGAAGTATGAATTTAATATTTAATAATGCTTTCTTGGACATGCCACACCCTTCTTCAAAAATATATATCAGTAATAGCAATGTTATTTATTTTAATCCACAGCCACCAACGGACAGATTTAACTGGAAAAACCATACGTTTGGGAACATACGCACCTGTGCGACGAGTCGGCCCGCATTTAGCAAGTTCACTTTCACCCCAGTATTAGACATCTTAACAGGTTCGGGACGAGAGGAGTTTGCTGCCTTCTTTACACGCTTGGAAATTCTGCGTCCATATCTTTTGCTCTTCGGTGTGGTTTTTAGACGTTTATGGGGACTTTTTTGTTTCCATTCCTCTGCGGATTCTGTTAACGTATCTGAAGTATGCATACCAGTATCAGTTTGAGACTTTTTGAGTGCTTCTGTGGTTTTCCATTTTTTTCTCTGTCGGGTCATAAGGGGTGGAAAAGTAGCTTCTTGTCCTTTACTGGTGCTGGGCTTTTCTAGTGATTTACTCGCGGTGGGTTGAGCGGGGGGATTTATATCAAACCCCTTTGCAGCTGTGGCATAGTCGAATTTAAATGCAGCCACCGTTGACGAGGAAGACATATTCTTTACTTTCCCTGCAAAAGGAACCAAAGTGTCAATTCGTGTTCTCCCCCATCTTCATCAATAACGCTCTAATCCTTATATAATACGTCACTGACGTCTCCGCGGGAAAACTACAGACAGATGTGAATAAAAATCGGAACTTATCACAAAAATGACTTCACATGCCGCGATTACGATAACAGCAACAGATGTTAAAACACACACACACATACACACACACAGGGCTTTACGCTATTTTTTCCCCCGACACCTTCCGGCACATTTTCAGCGATTGGATCTTGTTGCCTGCCCCCACCACCACTCTTGCATGTCCCACATTGTCTCTTCCGTAGGTCACCCCTTCCCCCCCCCTTCATTAATAAACGCTCTAATGCTTATATAATATGTCACTGACGTCTTCGCGGGGAAAACTACAGACAGATGTGAATAAAAATCTGAACTTATCACAAAAATGACTTCACATGCCGCGATTACGATAACAGCAACAGATGTTTAAAAATAACACACACACACAATACACAGGGCTTTACGCTAATTTTTTTCGACACCTTCCGGCATTTTCGGTCACTGGATCTTGTTGCCTGCCCCCACCACCACTCTTACACCCCCCCCCCCACATTTTGTCTCTTCCGTAGGTCACCCCTTACACCCCCCCTTCATTAATAAACACTCTAATGCTTATATAATACGTCACAGACGTCTTCGCGGGGAAAACTACAGACAAATGTGAATAAAAATCTTAACTTATTACAGAATAAAAGCCTAAAAAAAGACTTCACAAAGTTGAGTTGTCTTAACAATAAAACAAACCACAAATCAATTTAAAAAAAAATTACCTAGGTTGACACGATATATCTCGTGGCTATTCGGGCCAAAGGCTTTCACCGTCTTTCGCCATGTACCTTGTGCTCTACGAAAAAAAAACAATGTACACGGCGATATTTTTTGCTTTCTTCAATTTTACAGTAAAGTTTATCACGTCTAGCTGTATTGTTTGTCAAAAGCTGTTTAATATTTGAAGGTTCCCATGAAATCAATCGATTGCCGATGCAGCATTAAGTGAGTAACATAAACAAGGAACTGAAAACGAAAACTCACGTTGTCCCGTCAGACCAAAACTTCACATGCACATCAAACAAGGTGACTTTAATAGCCTGCCCCGGCCACCACACTTTGTTCTGGATGAAGGCCCACACTGCGTCCCCTTCATTTATGTCCTCGACAGGCTTTACTGACATAATGCCTGTAAACAAAAAATACGAAAAAAACGGGTAAATCTCATCACTCTGCCACAAGTTCGACGTCCCAATAGTCCGAAAACCCAAAATTCTGAATGATGCTTTCTTGAAAGGACCATGACTTAGGAGATTCACTACTGCGAGGGTTCAATTATTAGATGTATCCGTCCCACGACCAAGTATTCTGGCGTTCCATGCACATTCGGACTTTTGGGCTTTCGGACTATTGGGACTTCGGACTTGTGCCACGTCAGACTACTGGGCAGTCCCCCATAAACAAAGACAAATGCGGCGCGTCGAGAGGGGTTTGCCGAAAAAATGCCGTCTTTATTTAACTCGTCATATCTCCGCTGAAAATGGGCCGATCTCTAAAAAAAAAAAAAACGCCTAGGCATCAACTTAAAACAAATTTCTATCCGTGTACAACATTTCGTGTTTCTAGGTCCCGTATATTCGAACGAGTTTGTGACCTCAAAACATCGCATTTTTCGCAGAAAAAACATTTGGCCAACAATAAATGATAATATCCCTCTTGACGTCAAGCGGGTAAAAAATAAAAATAATCGAGGGGGGGGGGGATTACGCCGGAGGTTACGGTTTTATAAAAAATAATTCTGTTATACTTCAAAAGAATTATTTTGAAAAAAACTTTCTAAGATAAAATTATACATTCAGTGAAGAAACAAAAAAAATAAATGTTACCTCTTTAAAGTGTGAACAATATCCTTTAGTATCCCTTGTTTATAAGTAACTAAATTATTAACACCACAAGATATAATGCCAAAAGATAACTTTTTTAATCAGTCTTCACACTTGCTCAACCAAAAGAACAGTGACAACTGCAGTGGCAAAGCGTGGGAAAAAAGACCTCGCTGACGTTTACACAAAACTCAACCAATCACAGACGTTTCCCAATCAATACACAGTGCCTTGATCTAGCCGCAATAAAATCTGAGCCAATCCCAGCACAGACCTAAACTAGTGGCCTGGCCTTTGATGAAATCAAACCGTGAGAACATCGACAGACAATACTGGCTAAAAAGCAATATCACAACAACTTTTTTTTGACTTCATATGCGTCGATTACGATAACAGCAACAGAAAACACACACATACAGAGGGCTTTACGCTATTTTTTTTCGACACCTTCCGGCACATTTTCCGCAATTGGATCTTGTTGCCTGCCTCCCCCCCACTCTTACATGCCCCCCACACTTTGGTCTCTTCCGTAGGTCACCCCTTTCTCCCCAACCCCCCCCCCCCACCCCCCACCTTTATTAACAAAAAAAATGACTAAAAATGGCTTCACATGCCGCGATTACGATAACAGCAACAGCAGCTAAAAAAAAAACACACACACACACAGAGGGCTTTACGCTAATTTTTTTCGACACCTTCCGGCACATTTTCGGCAATTGGATCTTGTTGCTTGCCCCCCCCCCACTCTTACATGCCCCCACACTTTAGTCTCTTCCGTAGGTCACCCCTTTCTCTCCCCCCCCCCACCTTCATTAATAAACGCTCTAATGCTTATATTATAGGTCACTGACGTCTTCGCGGGGAAAACTACAGATAGATGTGAATAAAAATCTGAACTTATAAGAAAAAATGACTTCCCATGGCGCGATTATGATAACAGCAACAGATGTTTAAAAAATACACACAACACACACAATACTCAGGGCTTTATGCTAATTTTTTTTCAACACATTCCGGCACATTTTCGGCCACTGGATCTTGTTGCCTGTCCCCACCACCACTCTTACATGCCCCCACATATCTTCCGTAGGTCACCCCCTTCCCCCTCCCCACCTTCATTAATAAACGCTCATGCTTATATAATACGTCACAGACAAATGTGAATAAAAATCTGAACTTATTACAAAAAAAATATAAATGTATATAGCGTTACTTACCCCATACTGTACAATGCAATATCCTTACTATCTGCTCAAGACTTTTTCTTCGAGATATTATCCCATTTGACTCGCTCATTATTTCTTTGATTTTGCACTGCTTTTTTTTCAATTTTTAAATTGCCAAATGTGTTAGTGACATCTTTGAAGTTTACATATTTCTGAAAGTGTTCGTACAACGGATCTTTCTTGATAAACGCATCCGCTAAACGAGCCGGTTTTAAAGTTTTTTTTTTGCGTCTCGGCCCCACTCTCTGACATTTCTTCACAACTTTACAACCGGTGTCAGAAATCTGTGAAGTGTCATGTTCTGGGGTATTTTGTAGTGAAATATCATGCTGTGAACTTCTACAGCTATCGCTACATTGCTCATTAAGCCAGTTGACAACTCTTGCTTTATATCCAATGTTTTCTCCTCCAATACAGTTTTCTAAACGTTTGCGAGCAAGCTTCGCACTTGGACTATAATTATCGGCATTACACTTTCGCCGTTTTCTGTACTTCTTTCTTTCTTTGTTATTGTGCCTACCCATGTTTAAAACAGGTGTCAAAGACCACAAACAGCCCTAAATTTCATTTCACTAGATTTTACGCCAATTTATACGATCTCCCAATCAGTCAACACTTCTTTTCCTTCAATTTTCCCACATTCATCCAACTGTTCATTTTCTGACTTAGGTTTGACGCATTTTGACTTGGGTTTGAGCATCTCTCTTCTCCTCTTCAAATAAGCTTTTCTTCTCACTTTATCGTGGCGACCCATATTAAGCTATGTTGATCTTGCTTGAAAATTTGCTAAACGAGGACGGAACCAAGAACATAAAGAAATGATAGAAAAAAAACGGCAATAATCAACGTTTTTTTCTATCATTTCTTTATATCCTTATCCCAACTGAATTCAGCCGAAACACAAAAACTTTTCGACGAAAGTCAAAGTGCGATTTGGCTTATTACGGGTCTCACTCGTATAAGCCAAATCACACTTTGGGCGTTCCTAATAACAATGCGAAAAAATTCTGCGTTTCGAATAAAAGTAACCGGGTAAAAAATGAAAGAAATGATAGAGAGATTTCGCCTAAATGTCAAATTTCTCATGCACCAAAGAGTAGTCGGGTTTTTAACAACCCGTATACTATTTTAAAAATGTATTAAAAATTTTAACAAATAGTTTCAAGTTTCAATTTCTCTTATGTTCCGAATATGAACTGTTTGCGATATTTCTTCCATATCTTTCTACAATTTCTTTCATTTTTTTATCCGGCTCCCTCGCAGCCGAAATTCAAAATTCTTTCGCAAATTATTCGAAACACCCAAAGTGTGATTTGGCTTATAATAAGCAAAATAACAAGCAACTCAACAAAAAAATGTTTTACGTTAAAATTTCATGCTTGTTAAGGATAAATAAACAGCCCATAAAGGACCTGTTGACAGTTCAGCGTAAGATTCCAAGCAACTCTCGTACTGACACCTACGGTGAATGCTAATTCCTTACAACAGCTGTTTAAAAGGTTTAAAACAGCCGAAAAGGCTGAATTTTTCAGATCTGCTTTGTAAAAAATATGAAGACTGAACTAAAAAGTGTATGCTTTATTAAAACAATAATTTTGTTGCTTTATTTGGCTCTCAATTCTTTAGGAAAGAATTTTCGATTTCTACTCAGACAGACAGTATTTCATGATCGTGTTAACAGCTTAAAAAGCTGTTTTTTTTTTTACTTTATTAGCACAAACTATGCAGAATAATGTTGTTAGACTTATGCCGTGGTAAAAAATACATACTTTATTGTATTATGCCTAATTTTTTCTCAAAAAGAAAGTGAGCGATAAAACAATGTTATTCCACCTCGATGTCAAACATTCCCAAATATTCAAATAATAACATATCCATCAAAGTTTATATTTCTGACAATACATTTTCTAAATCTTAAAAATATAATTACAGTGTTTATTTAGTTTATTAATCCTTTACAAGCATGAAAATTTGAACTTTAAAACTTTTGCGAACAAACAACACACGAGGTTCTTCCTAACACTCATCACACCGAGCTGCGCGCGCGCACACAAATAGTCCACAGTTTTCGCACTTTAAAACGACTATTTGCAAAGTAATAAATATTAAATAAAGTGTTTATTTGATATTTTGTTTATTTTAAAAATAGTTGGGAACATATTTATTTATATAATATGACTAATTGCCGTCTTGTAAGTTGACCTATTTTTTAGGAACCTATGGCGTGATATTTTTTTAACCGCCAAAACTTAACACAAGGCGGCATATCAAAGGAATTGAACATTTCGCGCAAGAATACATACACTTCATCGGGGCTTTCTGATTCGCTATCAAAACACGTGCTTTGGTGGTATTTTTTCTCAACACCAGGTGCCGCTCGTGCATTGCAAGGGTATTTAAAAATACAGACAGCAACCAGAAGCAATGACAGACAGACATTTTTGGACAAAATTCGGAAAACTTTTCTACATTACTCAGTGAACATCGGCGGTTTCAATTTTGATTTTCTGCCACATGGTTTTTTGCCACAACGCGATTTTGTGCCACATCGTATGGAAAATGCTGATGACTTCTGCCACAACGTAGCTCCTGTAAGAACGGACGGACGGACAGACGGACGGACAGATGGACGGACACACCAAACCTATAGGCCCCAATCCGAAGGGTTGGAGCCTAAAAAGCCAGGGTTGAATAGCGGCTGAGATATCGCGTGCACAAAGTTGCACTTTAGGCAACAGAAATACTCAAACATTGCCTATTTTCAACAAGTCGCCATTTCGTCGTTTTTTGGTCGAATAAAAAAATAAAGCGACGTCGCACAACTTCAATATATATATTTTCACTGTAGTAAAAATCAAAAGCCAGGATTGAATAGCGGCTGAGATATCGCGTGCACAAATTTGTGCTTCCAAGTGTCGCCAAACGGACGGACGGACCGACAGACAGGCGGGCGGACAGATCCGAATACTATAGTCCCCTGCTCCGCGCTACGCGGCGGGGGGGGGGGGGGACTAATAACAACAACAGCTTGTTAACACGATAACTTAAAAACTGCTGCAAGGATTTGAATGAAACTTGGCGTGTAGCTGTTGTGGGAATAAACACAGATCGGTGTTGTAAATGGGCCAGGTTCGTCCAAGGAAAATGCACCAACTAGACTTGGAAAATTTCAGCTCTTGATTGACTGTTGATGGCCGTGTTTAACTGATGGGGGAGGGGAGGGGGGGGCTGTGGGGAATATGTGGGCTATGGACACTGCTCTAGTTGCACTACATCAGGGGTTTCTCATAAAAATATAACTCGAATCATGCAAATAAAAAAAGACTGATCCTTTCATGAGGCAGAAGCCCAGCTCAGGTTTCCAAAGTCATGCGTAACAGCAGTCAAACTGAACAGCACATGGTAACTGGTTACAAGGGAAAGCACCTGGTAATGTCACGACGATATAGAAATGAGACAATTCTAAACTTAAATAATTTTGTCAAAACTTAAGATATCTCTAAACTTTTCACTTAACCATTTAACAATTGTTCCTTAAAATCAATTGTTAAAGTTTCGTCTTTTAAGAAGAAGGTTTTATGTACATTATGAACGTTTGAAAAAGCCCCTCATTGTCATATTGCTGGGCATCATTTATAGCTTTCCCTTGTAAATTACAAATTGGTTCTCTTCGCTGCAGAAGGCTACCTTCATGGCTTATATTAAGGATGTTATATTGAATTGCGTGGCCTCTGTGAGCGTGGCGTCTGGTATGTAAATAAAACGGGTGTAGGACAAAATACCACCGGACAAAATACCACCGGACATAATACCACCGGACATAATACCACCAAGGAAATGAAAACTAGGACAAAATACCACCACAATCATTTATTGCTTTCTCTGATTACCGGAGCTATTTATAACTGGATGTAACTAAAACAAACGTCAAATTACATTCACTGAGGATATTCTACTTTACTGTAACTTTTGGCAGGTAATTATTTCCATTTTTTGTAGATCCTAGTTAGTTTATTGTCGCGGTTTATTGCTGTTGATATTGGTTTAAATTCTGCTCATTTTAGCTCCCTATTTATATGCGGCAAGTCTCGCGCTATGGCAATCCCTTATCAATAATGACATAACGGAGTATTTGCTGTTATTCTCTGCGACCTACTGCATCTGATTTTTATAATCCCTAAGCCGTTTCACGTCTTATTTGAGCTTCTTCCATGACTGGACGCCGCGGAGTCTGCGTGTTACGCTGTATAGTAAAAAGATATCGTTGGTGGTATTTTGTCCTAGTTTTCATTTCCTTGGTGGTATTAGGTCCGGTGGTATTTTGCCTGGTGGTATTATGTCCGGCGGTATTATGTCCGGTGGTATTTTGTCCGGTTCCCAATAAAACAAGCCAGCACC
Source organism: Protula sp. h YS-2021 (assembly GCA_949752745.1). Taxonomy (NCBI): domain Eukaryota; kingdom Metazoa; phylum Annelida; class Polychaeta; order Sabellida; family Serpulidae; genus Protula; species Protula sp. h YS-2021. Next base: position 12,923,764 of record OX457030.1, on the reverse strand, counting down.
CATCTCTGCATGAAAAGAACCACGTTTTCAGCTTTGCTGATTTCAGTGTACTGGTATTTTTCTGTTCTCGTAGCTGTTTGGAGTGTCTTGTGTGTAGCAAGACAAACGCAAAAAAAAGTTTATGTGCAGTTATTAAAAAAAAGTTGTAGAATCTATGCCTCCATGAGATTGTAGAATCTACAGACCTCCATGAGATTGTAGAATCTACAGACCTCCATGGGGTTGTAAAATCTGCGGACCTGCGTGGATTTATAGAATCTACGGACATTAGTTTCAAATTGGAATTTGCTTTTTCAATGAACTATTTTGTTTTACAAAACAAGGTAGATTGAAAAGAAATTCGGAGCTTTTCTTACCTGAATTTACCCAAAAGGCAATGACAAGTATAACTGATATCTTCATGGCTGCGAGATATGTTTGCGAAGTTCAGGCGCCGACGCTTTATATATGTGCCGCTTCTATGGAATGTAATTGGGCGTAGAAATGGAATGGGGGGGAGGGTGTGAAGGGTGAGGGGGACCGTATAATAAAATTTTGTTTTAAATGTTGCACACACACACACACACACACCCACACCCACACACACACACACACACACACACACACACACACACACACACACACACACACACACACACACACACACACACACACACACACACACACACACACACACACACACACACACACACACACACACACACGGGAAAAGGCACGGGGAGGGGGAGAGGGGAGGGGAGGGGAGAGGCTGAGTGGGTGGGTACATTTTGGAATCAAATGCGGTACTCCTAAAGGGCTAGTTTCCTTATATAATGGGGGGAATTTATGTAATCATTATGTTCAGTTTGCCACAGAAAGTGGTGCCCCAGGGGTTGGGGGTTGGGGGAGTCGGTGGTTTATTGTGGGGTTTCACACTCAGACGGGGGCTGTCGCCCTTTTAACCAGTTTGATTTATGCTTGACAGATGGGGTCAGGTAGGCTATCGTCACTTTACTATCCTTCTCCTGGAGGCTCAATTGTTTGATCTGTGCTGCTAGATTTATAAAATATGACACGACCCCTTGTTAGCGAAAACGAGGCTATTGATTCAGGTGTTAAAACACCAAACGTCCGTATTCTCTCTCTCTCTCTCTCTCTCTCTCTCTCTCTCTCTCTCTCTCTCTCTCTCTCTCTCTCTCTCTCTCTCTCACTAGAGACATCTCGCAAGAAGTAATTTTACTTCTTTTGCGTGCCGTGTGCAAAATGAACCATTTCTTGAAAAGTTTTAATTTGGCAAACACGATTCAGAGGTAAATATTACTTCAGGAATATTATGTTTTTACAATTGATTATTTAGCACATTGGTTTAATTAATCATGTTGTCGAATCCCTCTTTCAGATAATAAATGTGTTACTCACATTTGAATCAGAAAAAGTAGCTGCAAGTTGCGATATTAAATCCCTCGTGAATATGTATTCGTATACTCCCCTTCTGGTGATCAAAACACAGCTTCCATTCATATTTAGGGTTTGGGTAACTAATTCAAATTATCTCACGTTTGAAAAAAAAGCATATAATAGAATCTTACTGATACTTCTTTGTAAAAGAGTTGGTGAAAATTTACTTTTTTATATCGAAAATAAAGTTTACTTCTTTCAAAATACTTTTTGCCAAAAGATTATAGTTTTCATTTGAGATGTCTTCTCAGACGTCAAATTTGAAAAGTTAACTTTTTGCAAAAGGTTCCTACTCTCTCTCTCTCTCTCTCTCTCTCTCTTTCTCTCTCTCTCTCTCTCTCTCTCTCTCTCTCTCTCTCCCTTTCCTTCCTTCCTTTCTGCCTTCCTTCCTTCCTTCCTTCCTTCCCTTCTCCCTTCCTTCCTTCCTTCCTTCCTTCCTTCCCCCCTCCTTCCTTCCTTCCTTCCTTCCTTCCTTCCTTCCTTCATTCCTTCCATTCTTTCTTTCTTTCTTTCTTTCTTTCTTTCTTTCTTCCTTCCTTTTATTCCTTCCCTCCTTTCTTCTCTTTCTTTTTCTTTCTTTTTTTGTCTCCCTCACCTCTCTTCCCCCCATCTCTCTAGCTCTCTTCCGATCTCAGAGCTGATTGTAGCAGTGGAAATTAAAAACATAAATATAAATAAACATGCATTTGAAGAGTTCGGAGATATTTGAAAATTTTAGAGTGGAGATCTGGAAAGGCATGTGGGAAAAGCTTCCACAAACAGATTTTGTCTTCTAGTTGGAAAACGACAGTTGCAGCGCAGGAAGTGACGTCATCAGACCCCCTCCCCCCTCGGACATACTATGTACCGACTCCCCCTAGGACATACTATGTACCGACCACCTCCCCCCTTCCCCCTAGGAGGCATAACCCTAAGCTAACATCCACCCTACCTATCAATCATCATGGCGTCATTAGTCACGTGACCTGTCAATCACGTGACCTATCAGTCATGTGTCATGTAACCCAACCCTATATGAGGAATGTTTTCCCGAACATTAACCTTACGGCCTGAGTGGCTCACTATGTAGAGCATGGGACTTGTAAGCGGAAGGTTGGTGGTTCGATCCCGCCCTCGGGCATCACTTTCACCTTCTGTCTATCATACCGTCATACCATGGTTTTCTCAATATGAGGACCACCCCCTTAGGGCATACTATGTACCGATCCCCCCTAGGACATACTATGTACCGAGCCCCCTAGGACATACTATGTACCGACCCCCCCCCCCCCAGGACGTACTATGTACCAACCCCCCCCTTCCCTAGGACAGACTATGTACCGTGATATGGCTAACTTCAAGAGTGTATAACTTTAAAACTACTTAGCCGATTTGAACCATTCTTTCACTAAAACGTTCAGTAAGACTTCATCTTGTTGATAAGTTTAAAGATAAACCTAAAGATAAACCTAAACGTATAAATGTGTTGGCTTTCACCTAATCATTAACAATGTCAACATTACTTCTTCGCCGATGTGCAGAGACCATGGATGACGCCGTCGAAGTGAACTATGTTGAGTATGTGTTTTCAAAGCTTCCTGCTTTTGAATCAGATTGGATTTTGCAAGTGAAGAATTTGCATCAGCACTGGAAAGCTGTTGGAAAGGCAATTCCAAGAAATCGTTTCATCTGCTCGTTTCTGCGTGAATGTGAAGAACTACCTTTACCATCAACTTACGACATTGATTTAGCATTTATTCGTGTGAATACAATTTGGGCAGCTGACACCATGTTAGTTCTAGCTGCTAGAATTATTTTACATTATGATGATGACATTCCATTGTCGACGAATGTATCAGAACTTGTTCGATTCAACAATGGACGAGCTGAAGTGAATTCAGAACTTTGTAAAATGTTTGAAGAACTATAAGAAAGCTGACTCTACAATTTTTGATGGTATAAAAGGAGAAGGGTGAAGTGAAGTCACCATTCAATGCGCAGCATCGAGAAGACAAGCAGCTTTAAAATTAGTGTAAACTTAACCATTACTGTGGAGCATGGACAATTTGGACCATTTCTTCGAATCAAACGTGGAGAGAGATGGCTTGCTTTATCACCATCCTTGTGGAAGATTGTGTGTCTTCAAACTGTTGACTTCAAACTGTTCAAACTGCAAACCAAATGGCTTGAAGTCATTTCATACTTGGACATGCGCTATGTGAGTTTTGTGCAAAGATCACTGTTTGAAGGGAAAGAATACAAATATTACATTAACATGAATGATGGTGAATGGTAGACATTGCTTCAGGAAATGTATAACATCAACTCAGTATTATTTCATCAAACCTGAGTCATATACGGAATGTCATTGCAAGAAAACTCCTATCAAGCTGCAAAAGGACAATCGGATGAAGGTGTCAAAGCTTTCCAAGAAAAGACTGGCTGAAGTTCGATTGGAGAATATGGACGTGCAAAATCAACTTGGACATACCTGTGAATATTGTGGTGCTTACGGATATGTTGAGGATTATGATTGTCACTGTCACAAGTGCAATTGCAAGTTGTGTGAACCAGACAACTTCTGCAACAGTATCTGCAGAGTAAGACTGCGAGTCATTTGCTTGTCAGCCGTCATAATGTGCAGACGTGTTATATGGACATGTGAAACAAAGATGGATGTAGAAACGTGTTTCAAGGAGAAGCATGTGGACTACATGATAAGTGAACTGGCGCGTTTTGGATCTATTCAACAACTACTGGAACACTTTGACATTTATTGGGAACTTGCTCATTCCACGTTGAACATACCAAACATACGCGAGGATTTCATCAAAGAGTGTGTGCTTTCAAACTTTGACGGAGCTGAGGAGTTTGATGTGGAAGCAGCATATTACTTTGCTCGATTTGATCCAAGACTATTTGATAAAGTGAGAGAGTGGTTAATCTACATTGCAGTATAATGGCAGACATTACATTGATACAATATATTGTGCGAAAAACATATTGTGCAGAAATGTTATTAGCTGTAAAAAAGTTTGCATGTTTAGTATGTCCTGCTTGTCAAAATGGAGAGTGTTCAGAACATACTTGTCATTCTGCATGTGTCTAGACATATTGGAATGAAGCTAAATATTGCATTCATTTAGATAAAGTGTTAGATAATGCAAATCAACGTTGTGAAAAATATGGTGTAGATGCTATCACATTAGATGAATAAAGTAGTTGGTTAATGTTCATTGAAGATCAATGGACTCCAATTATTCACACCATTGTATCAATACTTGATTTGTAAGATATGTTGATTGAGTTGTAAGACAAAATAAAATGCATGATATGTTGATAAAATATAATGCAAGATAAGTTGACAAGTGTTAATCATTTAGTGTTAACATGTCGGCGTGGAAAGACTACCCAACCAATATTTACTTTAAACCTGGTAAACCCGGGGCATTTGCTGGTCCTTACACACTTTATCACATATTAAAAAACATGATCAACCAGTCACTCATTCACAAGTGAAGAAATGGTTACAGGATCAAGATGCCTTCAGCTTACTACAACCTGTAAAAAACAGGTTTAAAAGGCAACAGGTCATTACACGTAATATTGAGGACATGTGGGATATTGATTTAGCTGATATGGGAAACATAGCTCCCTATAATGATGACACCCGCTTTTTATCGGCTGTCATTGATGTGTTTTCCAAATATTTGTGGGCGCAGCCAATGCCTAATAAATCACATATCAGCGTCATAGAAGCCTTTCAAAAGATTTTTCATGAAACACAACGAAGACCACGAACTCTAAAGATAAAGGAACTGAATTTAAAAGCAGATGGGTAAAAGCATTTTCGAAGAAGGAGGGAATACATGCCTATCCAACAAAGAATGAAACCAAAACCAACTTTGCTGAGAGAGTCATTCGTACTCTAAAGGGAATGATGTATCGATATTTCCTATATAATCAAACTTATCGATATATGGACATCTTTCCAGACTTAGTGTACAATTACAACCATAGACCTCATGGCTCCCTCCCTAATAAATGTGCTCCTGCAGATATTCGTAAAGACAACGAATCTAAAGTGTATAAGTATATGTATGTAGACAAATTGAAATTGAAACCAAAGAAGAAGAAAAAACCTACAAATTTAAAATTGATGATCAGTTTCGTATTTCCCACATGAAATATGTATTTCAACGGGATTATCATATAAAGTGGACTCAAGAAGCCTTCATTATCACACATCGTTGTAAGTAGCAAGGAATACACTTGTATCGTGTGAAAGAGTTTTTGGACGAAGATATTGGTGGACATTTCTATGAAGAAGAACTGCAGAAAGTGACAAAAGATATTGCATCTGTCTACAGAATTGAAAAGGTTTTGAAAACACGAAAAATACGAAGTGTTAAAGAATTATTTGTGAAGTGGTTAGGTTGGCCAAAGAAGTTTAACAGTTGGGTGAAAGAAACTGATATTCGAAAATGAAGCATCCATTCACATGTTTGGTCTCTGGACCTACAGGCAGTGGTAAAACTTCTCTAGTTAGAGAAATTCTAGAACAAAAGTTAATTAAGCCCTCTCCAAACACCATTTTATGGCTCTATGCGGCAGATCAGCCTTTGTACAAGGGAATGAAGGGTGTGGAATTTTACCAAGGCATTCCAGATGACATCGAAGAGTACTTCAACCCGAAAAAACCAAACTTACTCATCATTGACGACTTAATAACTAAATATCATAGTGATGAGCGTATGACACGTCTCTTTAGTGTTGGCAGCAGTCAGCAAAATTTAAGCAATTTTATTGTGCATAATTTGTTCCATCATTGTAGAGAAATGCGAAATATTAGTTTGAATACACCTTACATCATTCTGTTCAAAAATCTCAGAGACAGTCAACAAATACGTACATTAGCGCGAGAAATGTATCCTGGAAAATCTCAATTTCTCATAGAAGCCTATCAAGATGCTACCAGCAAACCTCATGGCTATTTATTTATTGATTTGAAGCCGAAGACGAATGATCAACTACGTATTCGTACAGGCATTTTACCAAAAGATACCCATTATATATATATTGATAAAGCAGTGTACGACCAAGAACCAAGTCATTTAACCATTCGCAGTCAAGATGTCTAAACGCATTCGAACGAACCAGCCTTTCCTTCATTTGCTTGCACGCAGTGGGCCACGACGGCGTAAATCCTTGCTACAGCAAGCTACGAAGGAGGAATTAACGAGCTTGTTTGAAATTTGTTTGAATATATTGCGAGGACATTTACCCTTAAGCTCAAAACGGTATAAGGTATTCAAGCGTGAGCATCATACCCTACGTACTCTGGCAGATAAGAAGATATCCCTTCGACGAAAGAAGTTGGTGAATCAGAAAAGTCAAGACACTTTTACGTGGGAAACGAACGCGTGAAAAGGCCATGGAAATGTCTCAACTCCTTGGCCGCCATCTACGAACAAGTCAGTCCCAACAACAGCGGCAAAAACCCTCACCACCACCACTAGAAAAGCTAGTGTTAAGTGATTTTCAACCGATCTATCATGGAAAAGTAATACAACTTTTAGCAGGCCTGAAGAAACATGGTACGAAATGGACAGAGAAGAATGAACTTGTGTTGAAAACGGGCGATGTCATTACAAATTCTAACATGGTTGATTTGATGAAAGAAGCATTGGTAGTGACAAGAAGAAAGGAACGCACCATACCACCCCATGGCTGGCATCCGTTTATCCAGGAAATTGTCGATGCTAATATTCCAAAAACGATGTTTAGTAAAAAGACCACTCGTGAAGACATTGCAACAGAAATGAAACAGCGTCAGCAAAGACAGTTTCCTAAAGGATGGGAAATTTTTTAACATGGTTGAAAGAGCTATGGTGTTGTGGTGGTGAGGAAGAGAAACCGACTATTCCTGTGAAGATCCGATGCACAAGTGCGTGTTGTGAAGGAGAAGTCCATCATCATCATCATGATGATGTAAAAGAGGATGAGACTTTGCATACTTGGTCGAATGGCGCGCGCTATCCTGAGGTATATAGGCAACGACGACGACGCACCATACCATTTGAGGGGTTCCCCACCATGGAGTCGACAAGCTTTTACATTACTTTGCCTAGCAATGCGAGTATGAACTATTATCCCAACAACAAGGCTTCGAATTATCAAATATGTATGCCTCGAACCATCTATCTGAATGGAAGATATGAAGTGGCTTTAGCTGAAATTCAATATCCACATACATGGTCAACCATGAGACATAGAATGGACTATTCTATTCAGTATCGACGAATAGATACATTGGGCACTATCGATATTCCTCATGGGTACTACAGAACCATACAAGAACTATGTCAGGCTGCGAATGAAGAAGTGGCTATCTCCGAGGACCTTGAAGAAGAAGCTATTCGGCTAAAGTATGATAGAATTAGACGACGTGTGTTTCTATTTCTCAATGAGAGCTTTGAAGTGTCCTTCTCCACTGGATTAGCTGAGATTTTAGGATTTATCCCAGATCACTGGTATACTGAAACATGTAAAGCTGACCATAAAGCCGATGTGAAACAGGGGTTTTATACACTTTATGTGTATTGTAGTATTTGGGAACCACAAGTTGTTGGGGATTATTATGTGCCTTTGCTACGTTCTGTTGCGATACAAGGCCATGATGGTGAGATTATCATGAAAACGTACAACGAACCGCACTATGTCCCTGTAAACACATCCAAATTTGACGTGATAGAGATGAATATAAAGGATGACACAGGCCATACTGTTCCATTTCAAACTGGAAAGGTGATCTGTAAACTTCATTTTCGACCAAAAGCATTATGAAAGCCTACACACACGATCCGTCTGCATATCGCAACCATTTTCTTCGTCAAGTGGGTGGAGAATTACCAGGATTCAAAGGAGCACGAATACAGTATGGAGATGGTATTGGTTCAATACTGGAATCATTGGCTCGTAGAGCTATTCCACTACTTAAGGCTGGGGCTAAGATCGTTGCACCACATCTTACGAAGGCCGCAAAGAATGTTGCGAAAGATGTTACGGGTCGAGTAGCACAGCGCGTGTTTGGTGGTGGTGATGTGCTTAAAAAGAGAGTGCAACCGACGAAACGTGCCAGAAGACGAAAAACAGCTAGACGGATAACATCAAAAAAGCATAAAAGAGATATCTTTTGAAAAATCATGTCTCTCATTCACAATCATTCGTGCGAATGCAGTCTTTCTCCATTGGAATGGTTTCACGTACCGCCGACGCAAACTGCTGTAGAGAAAAGTTATAATGTCGACTATCAACCACTGACTACCATTAGAGAGGGTGCTCCCATAGAATTCTACATTCATGCGAGTACAGAAGAATATCTGGATTTAAAGAACAGCAAACTTCATATTGTATGCCGCATTGTAAAGGCCGATGGAACAGCGTGTGGCCCAGAGGATAAGGTCTCTTGCATCAATGATGTATTTAATGGGTTATGGTCTAATATTGAATTGTTTCTGAATGATCGGTTGGTTTCGCATAGTAACAATACCCATGGCTATACCAGCATTATCTCTCATCTCATCCATGATTCGGAAGAAAGTCTCCATTCTGAGCGCTCTATGCGTTTCATGTACAAGGATACTGCTGGGTCGATGAACAGTTATGAGGTGAAAAGAACTAATCATGAACACTATGTATCCGGATTTCATGTCAATGCCGACGGTGGTGATCTAGCTGAGCAAGGAAACAATGGTTTGCATCATCGTTATTTGCATACGCGTCTCAGCCGTGAGTTTATGCTCGCAGGTGGTTTGAGGATAGATTTGTTTGAGCAAGATCGCTATCTTCCGAATGGCATCAGTTTGAAGTTGCGTTTCCATAGACAGAAAGATGATTATGTATTGATGGCTGCAGACAATACCTATAAGGTAGAAGTGAAAGAGGCATTTTTAACCATTCACAAAGTGAGGGTGAGTCCAGGGATTCAGTTAGGGCATACAGACGCATTGCTGAAAAGTCCTGCCAAGCTCATCATCACTAGAAAAGAATGTAAAGTCTTGGCCATTCCGGCAGGATTTCAGTCTTTTGTGAAAGATAACATCTTTTTGGGTCAATTGCCAAATCGCATTGTCATTGGTCTGGTTCATAATGAAGCCTTTGGTGGGTCAGTCGGGAGGAATCCATATGATTTCAAACATTTTGATCTGGACTATATGCAACTGTACACGGATGATGAACCAGTCCTATTCAAACCTCTCAAGCTTGACATTCCACAGAACAAATACCTAGATGCTTTTGAAACGCTTTACAAATCGTTTGACCGATTGAATGGTGAGAAAAGTTCCATTATAAAACGGGAAGATTGGCCTAGAGGGTATTCTTTATTTTTGTTTGACTTAACACCGGATTATGATGGAGCTGATCATTTTCCCCTGATCAAGCATGGGAATTTGCGGCTAGAAATGAACTTTGCTAGGGCTTTGCAACCTACCATCAATGTCATCGTCTATGCTGAATTTGACAACATTATTGAGATCAGTGCCAATCGCAGCATCTAATTCGACTACCAGTCATGAACACGAAGCAGATCGAAGCTATCCTGAGCCATGATGCCGCGACCAAAGACTTGTTTCAAGGTGTGTTTGCCATGGACCAGTTACCACCGTCTTTACAACGCGGTGCCTATGTCATCAACACCGACGATCATGATGAACCAGGAGAGCATTGGGTGGCAGTGTATTATGACAAAGACCCTGTGGAATACTTTGACTCTTATGGACTGTTACCTCTCGATGAGCGTTTAGAAACATTTTTAAGAAATGACTATATGTATAATTCCATCTCATTACAAACGCCGATATCATCGGCATGTGGTTTTTATTGTGTATATTATATATGGCATAGAGCTCGAGGTCAGAGTATGTTTGAGATTGTGAATATATTAAAAAGAAAGGATGGGGATTTTATTGTAAAGGATTTTGTCTATAGACATCATAAACCATTGTTTTATTAATGGTGTAGTTAAGCTGTAGTTAAGTTGTTGAATAATTGTTCAAATGTTGGAAATAAAACTCTAAGTTTCTAACTGGTCTTGTCCGCCTCGAGACTGGAAGATCGTGGGTTCAAACCCCGGTCGGGTCATACCTAAGACTTTAAAATTGGGATTCCTCCTTGCTTCCTCGTGAGGCACTCCACATGTAAGGGTTAGAAGGAGGGCTGGAATGCCCCATTTCAGTATAATGTGGCAGGGGGATCCCGATATGACCATAGCAGTTGAAAGGGATCTAAAGAACAATACAATACAATACAATACAGGCATTTTACCAAAAGATACACATTACGTATATGTTGATAAAGTAGCGTATGAACAAGGACCAAGTCACTTGAACATTCGCAGCCAAGATGTCTAAACGTATACAAGCGAATCAACCCTTTCTTCACTTGCTCGCACGCAGCGGGCCTAAACGACGTAAATCCTTGCTACAACAAGCTACCAAAGAGGAATTAACTAGCTTGTTTGAAATTTGTTTGAATGTATTGCGAGGACATTTAATCGTAAGCTCAAAAAGGTATAAGGAATTCAAGCGTGAACGTCATACCCTACGCACACTAGCAAATAAGAAGATATCACTTCAAAGAAAAAAGAAGTTGGTTAATCAGAAAGGATTCATTGGAGCTGTTGCTAAATTTGCATTACCCTTGTTAGCTCAGTTGCTGTTAAAATGAAACATATTTTGAAAATGGTCCTTATTCCTGAATATGAATATAAAATGTTGTTAGAAAAAAGGGAAAAGATGGTGAAATCAAAACGAAAGTGAATAAACTTTTACGTGGGAAACGAACTCGTGAAAAGGTAATAGAAATGTTTCAAGTTCTTGGCCGTCATTTACGAACAATTCAGTCACAATAACAACGACAAAAGTCTGTTACATCATCCAATGCAGAAAAATCAGAAAAGTCCCAACAGTTTCTAAACCATTTTCAACCTATTTATCATGTAAAACTAACACAACCACCTCTCAGAACTTAAGAAATATGGTACGAGATGGACTGATAAAAATGAACTTATTTTAAAAACGGGTACTGTCATTACAAATTCTAACATTATTGATTTGCTAAAAGAAGCATTGGTTGCTACAAGAAGAAAAGAACGGCGAGAACCACCACATTGTTGGAAGCAGTTCATCGAGGAAAATGTAGACGCTAATATTCCAAAAAACTGTTTTTGGCAAAAAGACAACTCGTGAAGATATTACAAAAGAGATACAACAACGTCAAAAAAGGTTGTTTCCAGAAGGATGGGAAACTTTTTAGCCCAGCTTACGCTACACGTAAGCTGGGGGTATTCCTATCGGTCTGCGGATGGCGTCCGTTAGTTAGTTAGTTAGTTAGTTAGTTAGTTAGTTAGTTCGCTGTAAACTTTGCTTCAAAACGCATCTCCTCCTACAATTTCAATCCGATGGTGTGAGGCATCCCTAAGGGGTCATGCATACGGCTTGTGCTTTTCTAGTTGATTGGGTGATTTTTGAATTTTTGGGGAATTTAAAAAAAAAACAATTTAAAATGTATCTCCTCCTACATTTTTGACCCGATGTCATTTATTTTTGGCATGAGGCACCCCTATAGAGTCAGGCATCCGGCTTGTGCTTTTTTAGTCGATCGGACAATTTTTGTATTTTTGGAGATTTTTTTGAGCAAAAATTTTGAAAAAAAATGCATCTTCTCCTACAATTTTGATTCGATGTCATTTGTTTTTGGTGTGAGGCATCCATAAGCGGTCGCGCATACGGCTTGTGCTTTTTTAGTCGATCGGGTAATTTTTGAATTTTTAGGGGATTTTTTAAAAGAAATTTTAAAATGTATCTCCCCTTACATTTTTGACCCGATGTCATTTTTTTATATGAGGCACCCCTAAAGGGTCGTGCATACGGCTTGTGCTTTTTGAGTTTGTATTTTTGGGGAATTGTTTAAGCAAAAATTTCGAAAATAATTCAAAATGCATCTACCCCTACAATTTTGATTCGATGTCATTTGTTTTTGGTGTAAGTGACACGGCTTGTGCTTTTTAGTCGATCGGGCAATTTTTGTATTCTTATGGAGTTTTTGAAGAAAAAACTTCAAAATGCATTTCCCCCTACAGTTTTGAACCGATTTCTTTCTTTCTTTTTTTTTATTTGAGGCATCCCTAAGGGGTTGAGCATACGACTTGCGCTTCTTAGTCGATCCGACAATTTCTGTATTTTTGGGAAATTTTTGAAGAAAAACCTCAAAATGCATTTCCTCCTACGGTTTTTATCTGATTTCATTTATTTTTGCTATGAGGCATCCTTAGGTAGGTCTCACATACGGCTTGTGCTACTTGATTCGACTTGGGAATTTTTGATTTCGGGGGGAATTTCTGATGAAAATATCTCAAAATGCATTTTCTCCTGCAGTTTTGATCAAACATCATTTATTTTGGGGCTGAGGCATGCTTAGGGTGTCAGTCGATTAGAGAATTTTTGAAGAAAAAAATTCAAAATGCAGTTTTTATCAGATTTCATTTATTTTCGATACAAGCCGTCTCTAGGGGGTCATGCATACGGCTTGTGCTTTTTGAGTGAATTGGAAAACTTTTGAATTTTTTTCGGAATTTAAAAAAAAAATTAAATGAATCTCCTCATACAGCGCATAAACGCAAGTTAAATGAATTTGCGCAGTAGTCAGATTTAACAACCGCACATCGATGCAAGTTAAATAAACATGCGCATTGGTCCGAAATGTGAACCGCGCATCGACGGAAGATAAATAAAGATGCGAACTGGTCAAAAATAAGCACCGCGCATCAACGCAAGTTAAATAAACATGCGCACTGGTCCGAAAAAAGAACTACCCATCGACGTAAGTTGAATAGACATGCGCAGTGGTCCGAAATGCGAACCGTGCATCAACGCAGCCTAAAGAAACATGTGCACTGGTCCGAAATGCGAACCGCACATCGAGGCAAGTTAAATAAACATGCGCAGTGGTCCGAAATGCGAACCGCGCATCAACGCAAGTTAAATAAATATGCGCACTTGTCAGAAAAAAGAACCACGCATCGACGCAAGTTGAATAGTCATGCGCAGTGGTCTGAAATGAGAACCGCGCATCAACGCAAGTTAAATGAATCTGCTCACTGGTCTCAAAATGCGAACCGCGCATCAAATCAACCTAAGGAAACAGGTATACTGATCCGAAATGCGAACCGGATATCAACGCAAATTAAATAAACATGCACACTGGTCCAAATTGCGAACCGCATATCAGCGCTGGTTAAATAAACATTTGCACCGGTCCAAAATAAGTACCGATCATCAACACAAGTTAAATAAATATGCGCAACGGTCCAAAATGCGAATGACGCATCAAACACAAGTTAAAAAAACATGCGCGCTGGTCCGAAATGCGAACTGCACATCAACACCAACTAAATAAGCAAGCACACTGGACCAAAATAAGCACCGTGCATCAACGCAAGTTAAAAAAACCTGCGTAATATTTTGAAATGCGAACTGCCCATTAACGCAACTTAAATAACATGCGCACTATTCAAAATAAGAACTGCGCATCAACGCAACTTAAATAAACACGCGCACTGGTCCAGAATAAGAACCGCGCATCAACTCAAGTTAAAGAAATATGCGCATTGGCCTGAAATAAGAACCGCGCATCGACGCACGTTAAATAAACATACACAGTGGTTCGAAATGCGAACCACGCGCCAACATAAGTTAAATAAACATTTGCACTGGTCCAATATAAGCACCGCGCATCAACGCAAGTTAAATAAACATGCGCACTTCTCCGAAATTCGTACCGCGCATCAACGCAAGTTAAATAAACATGCGCACTGGTCCGAAATTCGAACTGCGCATTAATACAAGTTAAATAAACATGCGTAATGGTCCGAAATTCGAACTAGTCATAAACGCAAGTTGAATAAACATGCACACTGGTCCAAAATACAAACCGCGCACCAACGCAAGTTAAATAAACATATGCACACGTCCAAAATAAGCACCGTGCATCAACGCAAGTTAAATAAACGTGCAAACTGGTCCGAAATGCGAACCCCACATCAAGGCAACCTAAGGAAACTTGGGCTGTCCAAAATAAGTACCGCTCATCAACGCAAGTAAAATAAACATGCGCATTGGTATTGAATAAGAACCACACATCAACACAAGGTAAATAAACATGCGCACTGATCCGAAATAAGAACCGCACATCAACACAAGGTAAATAAACATGCGCACTGATTCGAAATAAGAACCGCACATCCACACAAGGTAAAAAACATGGGCGCTCGTCCGAAATGCGAACTGCACATCAACGCAAGTTAAAAAAACATGTGCACTGTTCCAAGATGAGAGCCGCGCATCCACGCATAATTAAATAAACATGCGCACTTGTCTGAATACGAACCGCGCATCAAGGCAAGTTACATAAATATGCGCACTGGTCCGAAATGCGAGCGTTGTTTGAAGGTATCTATGGCAGACTATGCAGTCTACCAGAGATACAAAAAATCTGTTTCCCATTTTCTGGGAAAGAAATTTTTGTATGCATTTATCGATCTATGTTCTGGTCCGGTGCTAAATTGAGCTAAATTGTGCTAAATTGAGCTAGCTCTTTGCCGTCTCATCTTTTGAAGCCCAATTTTTCAGGAAAAAATTTTTGTATGCATTTATCGGTCTATGTTCTGGTCCGGTGCTAAATTGAGCTAAATTGTGCTAAATTGAGCTAGCTCTTTGCCGTCTCATCTTTTGAAGCCCAATTTTTCAGGAAAATTCCCTTGCTCATGCTCGCTGCAATTGGTCTTATTGCTTTTCGTAAGCTGGGACTTTGTCCTTGGACAAACTTGTTAACATGGATTAAAGAGTTATGGTGTTGTTGTTGTAAAGAAAATGGAAATAAAAATACTATTCCTGTAAAAATTAGGTGTGTCCGTGCTTGTTGTCAAGGACAAGTAGTAGATACCAATGTAGATTATGTAGATAGCAATTTAGACAACAATGTAGACAGAAATGTAGATAGTGTGGAGGACGAGTGTCAAACATGAAGTAATTCAGTCTATCTACATCACACAAACGATTTAACCGCCATGGAGTCAACAAGTTTTTATATTACTTTACCCAGCAATGCTAGTATGAACTATTATCCTACTAATAAGGCTTCCACTTATCAAATTCGTTTACCTCGTACATTATATTTGAAAGGAAAATATGAAGTAGCCTTAGCTGAAATTCAATACCCACACACATGGACAGCAATGAGGCCAGGAATAGACTATACTCTTCATCACCGATCATCATGAGAAATATTTTATGCAGTTACCAATCCATATGGTTACTACAGATCCATACCTCAAATATGCACTGCAATAAATGAAGAATTACAAAAATCTATTAATGCAAACCCCATTCAGTTAAAGTATGATAAAATTAGCCAACGAGTTTATCTTATTTTGAGAGATGATTATGATATTGTCTTTTCTACTTGATTAGCTGAGATTTTAGGATTTATACCAGGTATAAAGAAACCGGTCCTGCTGAATATCAATCAGATGTGAAACATGGATTTTATACATTTTATGTGTACTGTAGTATTTGTGAGCCACAGGTAGTTGGAGATTATTATGTTCCTTTGCTACGTTCTGTTGCCATTAATGGGGATAATGGTGATATTATTATGAAAACTTATGAAGAACCTCATTACGTCCCTGTAAACACATCCATATTTCATACGATAGAAATGAATATTAAGGATGACACAGGCCATAATGTTTCATTTCAAAGTGATATGTGAACTTCATTTTCGACTAAAAGCATTATGAAAGCATATACACACGATCCGTCTACATATCGTAACCATTTTTTTTCGTCAAATGGGTGGGGAATTACCAGGATTTCAAGGAACACGAATACAGTATGGAGATGGTATTGATTCAATATTGGGATCATTGGCTCGCAAAGACATTCGACTGATTAAGGCAGGGTCTAAAATCGTTGCACCACATCTTAAAAGATGTCACGAAAGATTTTACAGGCCGAGTAGCACAACGTGTGATTGGTGATGTGTTAGGAGGACAAAAGAGAGCGCAGCCAGCAAAACCTGTCAAAAGGCGAAAGGCGGCTAAACGGATAACATCAACGAAATATAAGAAAGATATTTTTTAGTCATGTCTTTAATTCATAATCATTCTTGTGAATGTAGTCTTTCTCCATTAGAATGGTTTGACATACCACCAACGCAAACGCGGTACAAAAAATTTGTAATGTAGACTATCAACCACTGACTACCATTAGAGAGGGTGCTCCAATAGAATTCTACATTCCTGCGAGTACAGAAGAATATCTAGATTTAAAGAACAGTAGACTCCATATTGTATGCTGTATTGTAAATGCTGATCGACCACCGTGTGGTGTAGATGATAACGTATCATGTATCAACGATTTGTTTAATTGGTTATGGTCCAATATTGAATTATTTCTAAATGATCGTTTGGTATCACATAGTAACAATACCCATGGTTATACCAGCATATCTCATCTCATTCATGACTCGGAAGAAATTCTCCATTCTAAGCGCTCTATGCGCCTCGTGTATAAGGACACTGCTTGGTCAATGACTAGTCATGAGGTGATATGTATCAGGTTTTCATGTAAATGTTGAGGGTGCTGATCTAGCTGAAGCAGGAAATAATGGTTTACATAATCGTTACGCGTCTAAGACATGGGTTTATGCTTACAGGTGGCTTAAGGGTAGATGTATTGCCGAAAAGTCCCGCTTAATTTCCTGTTACTAGAAAAGAATGTAAAATTTTAGTTATTCCAACTGGATTTCAATCTTTTGTGAAAGAGAACATCATTTTAGGCCAATTACCAAAACGTATTGTCATTGGACTGGTTCATAATGAATCCTTTGCTGGAACAGGATTGAGAAATTCATACAATTTTGATAATTTTCATCTTAACTATATGCAACTGTACACGGATGGTGAACCAGTTCTATCCAAACCTCTCAATCTTGATAAAAATCGAGGTAAATATCTTGACGCTTTTGAAATTCTTTACAAATCTTTTGATTGATTGAATGGTGAGAAAAGTTCCATTATAAAACGGGACGATTGGCCTAGAGGTTATGCTTTATTTTCTTTTGACTTAACACTTGATTATGATGGTGATGATCATTATTCCCTTATCAAACATGGGAATTTGCGACTAGAAATGAATTTTGCTGGTATCTTGCAAAATACAGTCAATGCTGAATTTGATAACATTGTCGAAATAAGTGCAAATCGTAGCATTCAATTCGACTACCAGTCATGAACACGAAGCAGATAGAAGCCATACTATCCCATGATGCGGGACAAAAGACTTGTTTCAAGGCGTGTTTTCCATGGACCAGTTACCATCCTTACAACGCGGTGCCTATGTCATCAACAAAGACGATCATGATGAGCCAGGAGAGCATTGGGTGGCAGTATATTATGACGAACACCCTGCAGAATATTTTGACTCTTATGGACTTTTACCTATAGACAGTCGTTCGAATAAATTTTTAAAGTTTAATTTCATTTATAATTCAGTTCCATTACAAACACCGATATCATCTTCATGTGGATTTTATTGTGGGTATTGCATAACTCAAAGAGCTCGAGGACATAGTCCTTTTGAAATATTGATATATTAAGAAGAAGTGATGGTGATTTTGTTGTCAATGATTTTGTATATAGACATTATAAGCATTATTTTATTGATGTTGTATTAGTTAAGTTGTGTTAGTTAAGTTTTTGGTAATTGTTAATTGTATTATGAATATTGTAAATAAACAAGGCAGTTTTATACAACATTCTTTTTAGTGTGATATACACTATTTACATTTCAACAATTATTTCACATTTCAACAAATCTTTTTTACATTAAACTTTTATTTCACAAATACATTCAATGCATTAATAAACAAATGCCATTCATACAATCTAAATTAATATATGTATCATAGACATTACACCCGCGTTTGTAAATGCTATGAAAACTAGCATAACACTGTCCATTATCAAACTTTATCATTTTAACATCTTCATGTTCAGACAGTTTCAGTTCATATCCATGATCATTCATGTCAATGCCCATCACCATAACGCACATGGGATGTGTCAGCTCAATGGACTTGGTACTCCGCATGAGTTGCACTCCTTCCTCTTTGAATTCAAGCGTCAGGTTCTTTCCAATCCAATGCTTGTAACAGAGCGTACCATTCCACTGTGTTGAGGGTGATGTAGTCGTAGAGTTCTGTAAGCTCATCATATTGGCGAAATCGTACAAACACGTCTAGACAGTTCTCAGTCACACGCACTTCTAATTCATTTGAGACTGCCAGGAGAAAGCCAGGTATCCTCAACTTCTCTAGATGGTCTTTCAGCACAGATTGGTCTTCAGATGATAGAATGATATACTTTCCATAATGTCTTAACACAATGTCATCACCCAAGTTTCTTAGATATGAGAATCCATTTGTAATGGGTTCATAATCCAACAAATAGTCTTCCATCTCGTTCAACAGTCAGATCAAATATGAGCTGTCTCCTTGTCTGCAAAGACGTTTTTATGCTTGTAAGATGGTGAAGAGTGAGTAGTTTCTAGGAATCGTAACTTTGCGCGCCAGTTCTTCAAATCAAAGTCAATCAAATCTGAATATAGAGTATCTGGCACAACTCCATCATAATCCTCTGGATAATCATGTAAAAGTTTTTCCAGAATCTAACACGTATGTCAGAATCATGTCCAACCACTAACACTTCAACTTTATTTTCAAGCCTACGTTCAAACTCAGGCTCAAGCGGTATGTTTTTCCACACTCCAGGTTTAAACCAATAAACAGAACTTACTAGCCGAGAACTTATTATCACTTCATTCCTATCATTTACAGCAAGGTAAGCACCACCGTTAAACACGAGTGCATTCATGATGACAATATCTTGTTATGCGCCGTCGTCTTGTCTTCGAAGCCTTTTATCCACTTCTTTCACCTGCTTCTTCAGCATTTTTCATTCAGGTATTGTCAGCAAAATACCCTTTTTCGTAGGACGGTTTCTTCCAGTCCCCTCATTTCTGAGATACTTGCGAATGTTTACCACTCCTTCATTCCTTTATTTCATAATCTTGATATACTTTCCGTTTCCTAGAGAAAGCATTCCATCCCACGACTGAGGTGTAGGTACCGTCTCCACTTTCAATTTCTTGATGGTAGTGGTAGGATATTTTACTTTTAAGTCTTTAACTGTATCTGCAAGAGTATACATGTCAGTTGTAGATCTCTTACGACTTCCAAGTTCCATGTTAACGCTTCAATGTTCACACCTCAAATAACTCTTACGTTGGAGGACCTCCCTCTTTTATACTGTAGACTTGTAATGTCCATGCGCAAAAGTGGAATAGCCATCATTCAACACATATCGCTTGTTGTCATAGGGGGAGAGGGCTACTTTCCTCATCTTCTCCGAGAAAAGCTGGTGACTATGACTTCGAATAATGTGTCCTGTAGCCATCGTTTGAGTTTGGTTGAACAAACTGTCTCTATACTGCACATGTTTAATACGGCAAGCTCGGGTAATACCTTTAGCTGTATGTTTTTCTTTCCCATGGCATAATAAACTGTACATTTCCGGTCTGAGTCCAACAAACTCTTCAATGGGGATGCCTGCTGTCTCATCCTTCATTTTCCCAAGTACTTTTTTGTTCACGTTGGAATCTAGGGAGTGATCTGACGGATAGTCACTTGTGTCAAACAGGTCAGCATCTTGCTGCATATCCTTCCGTTTCTATGTCACAACATAAACTGTCGGTGTCGCTGAACAACAACTTGGCATTGGAATACGTGGCTATGATGTAGTTGTAATGAAAGTTGAACATAAGCACTTTGCTGAGGTTGAGAATGGTGAAGCCAACTTGAATGGGTTTATCCAGAAGCAAATCCACTTCGCGCCAATGTACGGCGGTCAAATCTTCGTTGAAAATTCTGAATTTGTGGAAAGAAGGTTTGGCTACAAGTTTCTTGAACCGCTTTTCCTGGTGAAGAAGTTCAACATTGATTCGTTTTCGCACATTTTCTATGGTTTTGCCAAACACTGAGTTGTTCATAAGTTTGAAGAAGTCTTTCTCAAATGGGTTCTTGGCAACTTTCTCTATTCTGTGTTCAAGGTAATGTATTTTGCCAACCATTTGCTCTATTCAAACATGATGGCGCGATGTACTTTGGTGACTTTCAACCCTAGTGAGACGTACTGTTGTAAATTTCTGTAATGAAGTACATATTTCTTCTTGTCACACAAGTTAGGAATGAGCTTTTCACTGGGTTTGTCTTTCATGTTCAGATCTTTCCGCAGCTTCTGACTGTACTCAGACAATTCTCCAACAACGCATTTCCGGTCTGGAGCCACTGGGTAGCGATTATGACGATCATGGATTGAATGTGTATATTCTAAATCCGCTTCCAAAATAAATCCAATGTCGTCATCGTCATCCACATCCATGAAGTCGATAAATCCTCTTTGTGGCATTTTTGTGACAAGTTGTTTGCGTTGAGGTACATCAGGTAGTTGTTTGGTATCTCAGAATTGTAATCTGCTACGTAAGGGTTATTTGCTTTCGTATACTTGTGTGTGATCACAGATATTCCCTCACGTATGCCTTGCTCAACCATTTGGTACATGTCAATGTCATTGGTCAATTCCAACTTCACCTTTGTCGCTTTTGACATAGCTTCCCACGACAGTCCTGGCGTTGTATAGTAGTGAGCAGGATCCAATTCATACGTGTTGAGGCATACTTGGCGAAAATTTTCAAACATGTCAGCTAGCAGTAGCACATCTGATTTCGGGTACAGGTCGTGGTATTCGCCAAATGTGGTACAGTTGAATGCATCCCACACCTTCTGCGCATGCGCATAATCCTCATCGCTAATGTCCTCTTCGCTAAGCTGACTATAAAACTTGTCCTTTGATGGTAGCTGCGTTTCAGTAAACTTGGATGGCTCGTCCACGTAATCGTAGGGGTACACTCCCTTTCTCAGCAGCAAATGTTGTTGGTCACTATCATGAATGTGAGAGGTCATGTTGTAGAAGTTATCTTTCCCTTCTGCCGCAAGGTTGAATACCAACTTCTGTAGAGAGGTACTCATGAACTGAAAGCTGTCTGTAAATTCAGATTGCTCATGGTGAATGCAATATATTTCTCAATGGTGTTGGGAATGGCTGTAATTATTTCATCTTTGAATTTTCAAATTTCCTCCATGATCAAATGACCTTCATAACCTCGTAAATTGTGAAAAAACACAGGAATGATAAAAGAATCTTTATCCCCTTGTTGATCCTTTCTAAGTCGAAATTGCATGTTGCATTCACTATGCGCAGCTCCGCGATATTTGCCATTGATGTGGTCATGATCTCACACGATCTGCTCCTAGAGGCTCATGACAAATGTAGCAATCAATGGCGTTCTTGAAATTGTCTTTGTCTTCGCGAGTCATCACCATTTCCTTTGGCCGCTCTAAACCGCGTACAATACGATCACGTTCATTCACCATATGGTCTAAAAAGACCTTTACGGCGTTGTCTCATCGATACACTACTGGTGCACGTGTCTCATACTGACTAACAACTACATAGGCGAAGCTGTTTGGACGATGATGTTGATACTTGTCTCCTTCTTCATGTTTTTGCGTGAAACATTCAAAGTCCGCATAAATCACAAATGGTGCTCGCTGTTGTTTGGCTACATTCTTGACCTTGATGAAGGGTTCCTTAGGGAATGATAAACGTTGTGCTCCATGCTTACCACACACTTCACGACGTTGAGCTAAAAGATCTTGTGGCATAAACCCGTGAAGACAGTAAAGCAGTAAAAAGCTGCGCCATCATGCTTTGACCGATAGGCCATAAGTCTGCTGAAATTCTTGATGAGGCAGTAATGCCTTTTCTTGTCATTGCTAATCAAAAGTAAATTGATTTCTTTCACACTGATGTTTCGACTAAGTTGTGTCGGAACAACTACATCATGTTCATATCCAAACACATTAATGGACACATCGTTTTCCTTTTCAAACTTTGGAATGTCCGTAATCGGTGTTGGAAATGTCATACCTTCCACCTTTAATTCCTTCTCAAATAGTTTTTAATGATTCACGCGCTGTGGGTTTCTGTCATGAGGGTGAAGACGAGTCAATACAGACCATAAGAAGCACTTGCTGTCGTCATTCTGAATGTTAATCACACCTCCTGTATTCTTCACTTTCTTCGACAGTGGAATAAAACTACTCGCATCCAGTGGCACTGACGTAGCTGTATGTACTTCAGTGTACAGTATGTTATCCAATACCCAGCCAGAACCTTGTCGCTCATGTTCGTCAAACTTAGTAAACAATTCTTTATAGGCTTCTGGCAAGTCCTGTTCAATATCCGCAGGATTGTATGTTGTATATGTTGGACTGCTGATAAAGGCATTATCCACTTCTTCTACCATAAAACCTTCAGCATTCGCCATCAGTTTCCTGAAGCGCGCATACACGACAATGTACCATTTCATTCCATGGTTTAAGGTCTCCAACAAATCTACCTTGATACGGTTCTCTTGCTGTCGCATTTCAAGCAGTAAATCCGATCCATCTTCAGACTCAAACCGTCTTTTCTGCGCGTTTTCACCAAAACTAACCCTTTTACCTCTCCCTACTTTTCCTGTCTTTTGTTTCTTTGTGGGTTGTTCTTTATGAGGTACATTTGTCTCAAACACATCCATAGATAGAAATATTTTTATGCATTCATAGCAGAGGACCGGATCAGGTCTGTCAATGCCATCTTATACTGTCTTTCGTCTCTTGGCTTCAATCTTCTCATCAAGCTCTTCATGAGCACGTTTCATCTTAGCTGGTTTACATGTATGTGCTACAAGCAATTCCAGAGATGAAAATGTCACATTACAATCATGACAAAAGACTGATGTCTCTGAATTAGATGCCATTGTTGTTTTCACGTCAATTGCTTAAACTGATATGATGAAATGTGGGTCACACTCATCCCATTTATACCACCTAGACATGTACTCTAGATACATCTAGCGGAGATCGATGTGTTCTGACGATACCTGAAAGCATTAAGAAAGGCTGTTGGCAGAATCTTCTGAAAAGTGTAAAAATCTGTTCTCACATGCCATAGCATAATATGTTTTCAAAAAACTAAATTTGTTAAATTTGGTTTAGAAGCATCATTTTTGCCCTACTATGACTCCAAAGCATTTGAATAAGTAACATGATAAAATGTTCAAACTTATTTTGTACATCATATGTTTTTCAAAAACTACATTTGTTAAAGTTGGTCTAGAACCACCATTTTTCCACTACTATAACTTTAGAACTTTCGAATAAGTAGCATGGTAAAATGCTAAAACTTATTTTACACATCATATGTTTTCCAAAAAGTACATTTGTTAAAGTTGGTCTAGAACCACTATTTCTCTACTACTATAACCTTAGAACATTCGAATAAGTAGCAAGGTAAAATCGTAAAACTTATTTTATATATTATATGTTGTCAAAAACTTAATTTGCTAAAGTTGGTCTAGAACCACCATTTTCCCACTACTATAACATAAAACACAACATTAGACTTAGCGTGGGGAAAATCCCATTCCTTCTCAAATTTATCGATCGTTCCACGCTCTGAAGTCTTACACTCTGAAATTTATCGATCGTTCCCACGGTCTAGGCCTTTGATGTTCTCAAAATTATTGATCGTTCCCACGGTCTGTGGTATTTGATGTTCGAAAATTTATTGATCGGTCTCACTAATTCAGAGTGCCCTTTACATAGCAAGGCCACGTGGGCGTGTGCGATATCATGTACACCTTCCATTGTTTGAAACGGAGCGGACTGCAAGCTTTATGTACGCATAAAAATATTTTAATAATATCTGCCTTTACGGTTAAAAATTTATAATCAGTTAATTTTCTTTTTTAAATTTAAAATTAAATAATGAGTTTTATATTTTTATTTTGAAAACGTCATAATTTAATGATACTCGTACGAGATGTAATTGACATAAAAAAGCAGCAGTTTCTGAAGTAATCGGTAACTGTATGTGCACATGCGCTTATGTAAGGCAGCGCACGACTTTTCTGCAAAACTGTTTGGCGTAGGATGTCGTAATAATGTGGAAGAAGAAAAAGAACGTGAGTTAATAGAAGAACATGAAGAAAAATGGGAAAAAGAAGAGAAAGAAGATAATGAGGAGGATGAAGAATATGAAGAATGAGAAAAAGAAGAAGGAAAGAAGAATATGAGTAGACAGGAGAATATGAGGAAGAAGTAGAGAATGAAGAAGGCGAAGAACAAGACGAAAAAGAATATTTATAAAAACAAGAGAAGAATAATATGAGGAGGCAGAAGAATATGATGGAGAAGAATAAGAGGAAGAATGTGACGAGAAAGACAAAGAGGAAAAAGAATAAGGGGAAGAAGAAGAAATATAGAACACGAAATAATAATAATGATAATAGTTATAATAAGAATAAGAAGAAGGAGGAAAAGGAGAAGAAGGGGAAGAAGAGAAAGGAAAAAATATGAAAAGAAAGAAAATAGAGACAAAGAATATGAAGAAGACGAAGCAGAAGAATATGAGAAAGAAACAGAATATGTGTTCGAATATTTTTTTGGAAGAACATATTACGCCATAGTATTGTATAAAATGCATGAGTGAGGAGAAACCACAGCTAAAAACCATTAACAATGTTAACATTACTTCTTCACAGATGTGCAGAGACCATGGATGACGTCTTCAAAATGAACTATGCTGACTATGTGTTTTCAAAGCTTCCTGCTTTTGAATCGGATTGGATTTTGCAAGTTAAGAATTTGCATCAGCATTCGGAAGCTGTTGGAAAGATAATTCCAAGAAATTGTTTCATCCGCTCAATTCTACGCGAATGTGAAGAACTACATTTACCATTAACTTACGACATTGATTCAGCATTTATCCGCGCGAATACAATTTGGGCAGCTGACCTCATGTCAACTGTAGCTGCTAGAATCATTTTACATTATGATGATGACATTCCATTGATGACGAATGTATCAGAATTTGTTCGATTCAACAATGGACGAGTTGAAGTGAATTAAGAACTTTGCAAGATGTTTCAAAAGGGAGCTGACTTAGCAGATATATGGGTATAAAAGGAGTAGGGAGGAGGACCAAAGTCATCATTTCATTGTGCAGTCATGGAGAAGACAAGCAGTTTTAAAATTAGTGCAAACTTAACCATTACTGTGGAGCATAGAGAATTTGGACCATTTCTACGCATCACACGTGGAGAGAGATGGCTTGCTTTAGCACCATCTTTGTGGAAGATTGTATGTCATAGCTTGAAAAACAAAAGTGTGATTTTACACACAGACAACTTGAATCTTGTACTCGAGCCCGAAGTGCAAGCGGTCTATAAGTCGTTGAAACATGCTGGGTCCTTCTTGAATTCCAAAGGGTATAAAATTATATTCCCAATGGCAGGGAGTGATTCGAGGTGTGATAAATGCAGTTTTAGGCTTCGACGATTCCGTAAGTTCTACTTGATGATAACCTCGGATTGAATCCAAAGAGCAGAAGAATTTAGCACGGGACAGCGCATCGAGGGTGTCGTCTGTACGAGGCAACAAATAAGGATCTCGATGCTTTGTTTTCGCATTCAATTATATATAGTCCACGCATATGCACCAAGTCCCATCTTTCTTGCTTACCATGACATGCTGCTCATGCTTGGGCATATTATTCCTTTCTTATGTAATTCATGCATTTGTTTTTCGAATTCAGCAACTGCGCCTGGGGGATTTTACGAGAAGGCTGACGAACAGGAGCTTCATTTCCAGTGTCAATATGATGTTTCACCAAATTTGTCTGTCCCAGGTCAGTGGAATTCTAGGCAAACACATCGGCGTATTTGACCAAAATGGTTTTCAATCGCTGTTGCTCTTGTTCGTGCAACTCCTCTATGCTGCGTTTATAAAAGCCCTTCACGTGTTCCTGTATAGGGGCACATCATTGCCTGGGGGCTGTTGCGGGTCGGCCTCTTTCAAAAACTCTTCGAAAGGTTTCGTGTTGACAGCTTCATTCAAAATCCCTGCGGTGGACTGTCGGTACACAGTGATGGTATCGTCACAGGGATTGAAAATGCGCACGGGCACGAGAGAAGTATCATATTCAACAGTCGCCCGAGCGACCAATGCTCCTGTCTTCTTAAATATAAGGCGCGAGGGTTCCATAACAACAGTACTTCCTTCACATGGAGCGGCTCTGCACACGCGACCGGGAATGATGCATTCGTTGCCAGGGGGAATATGGACAACTTTGCTTGTCAAGTTATTTCCTTGACGATCGTACACGCGCACGCTCTTGTTTCCAATGAAAACCCTTCGCCGTGCAATGCCAATCACTATACCGTATCTTTCCATTAGATCAATGCCCAGGATGGCGTGCTGCAAAGAATCAATCACCCAGAAGTTACCTTGCAGTTCGATGCCCTGAATAGAAAATTGCAAGTACGCGATGCCATAGATAGTAATCTTCCCTATGCTGGCTCCCTCAATTGCACACGGAGCAGGCCATAATGTAGGTCTGCCATTCTCAGGGATAGCATCATAAATTTTTCTCGATAGGATGGACACAGTTGCCCCAGTATCTAGTAACATCGAGACGTCAGGGATGTCTTTGTGCAACGCCGTCCAGACGTAAAAAGCCTTGGCAGGACGAGTGCTATTATCGAACACAGCATTTATACCACGAGGATGAGAAGTGTTTTCGCCTGGGCGTTGGTACCCTCATTTTCATGAAGCGTCTCGCTTTCACGAATAGTTTCTACAGTTTTTGCATTTTGTTCACGAGCAGCCTTTTTCGTTGCAGGCTCAGCATTTAATTTGTCTAGAATTATCTTGGTGCGCTTAATCTCTTCAGGGAAACGACAGTCAAGGGGCACGGGCTCTTGGTCTCTTTCATAACAATCTATTTCCGAAGCGGAGCGGGTGTCAGAACTAAAATCTAGTCATTCCGACTGACCAGGTTTAACGGTAGCAATGACGTTTCCAGAAGGCAAGCTTCGCTATTGGCCTTGATCTTCATACGCATGACGTCTATGCAGAGTTTGCGCAGGAAGGGAAACTGGCTCATTAGAACTCCCCATATACTGACCATCTCGTATCTGCGGATATCTAGATGGGGCTTTCGGTAACCGTATGCCCAAATCATGTGTAACATCACCAATAGGGTGATAATTCCCTGAACGTTGGAATGGATACACACCACGACCTCTATCTCCTCTACCACGGTTGTGTCCATAACCCCTAGGCGGGTTAGAATATAGAAATGGATAGTTCAATGATCTACACTCTTCTACAACATGTTCTATCCGCCCGCAATGCGTACATTGTAACCTAGGGCTAGCTAGAGGCCCCTCATATATTGTAGAGTTTGGATGGAAAGGCAAGTTCAGCGGCTGAGTTGTAGGAGGCATGGGAGTCGCAGGAGGGACAAAAGGTTCTGATACGGGTCGCCCCAAAGCATGCATATGTTGAGTCCATAACGGACACGCGCGCTGTAAATGACCAACTTGGTTGCAATAAAAACAAGTCTTAGGCACATATGGAACGGAATTGGTCGCATACGGGGGGTTATCCCTGTACGGCACATCTACCCCTGGAGGGTGTCTAATTGCTGATGGATACATGGATTCGTTTTCTGACGCTCCCGCGGTGCCTTGATTATGAGTGGCCAAATACTCCTGAACCAAATACTCCTGCGCGGACCGAATTGCCTGCTCGATTTTTGTGGGTTTATCCTTTAGAAGTTGCTTGCGTAGTTCGACATTCCAAAGACCACTGATAAAAGTGCTACGAGCAAGTTGTTTTACTCAACCGTCGTAGCGGAGACTTGCTCGTAAGTTTTAAAATTTGGTGAAGAAAATCATTTATGCTCTGGCCCTGGCGTTGGTGCATGCTGCTAAGTTCCTCTCGGATGAGTATATCTGACCCGGGCGGGCCATACCGTCTTTCGTTTGTATCGAGGAGGGACTCATACGCCCATTCGTTCATGCGCTTGCGCTGTAGAACTAACACCACTCCATCCTCAAGGTTTGCAGTGAGCATGTGAAGTTTTTCACATGCGTTCCATTGATTTGCCTCTGCTGCCCATTCAAATTGTACACGAAATGACTCCCAGCGCTCACCAGAAAACTTTGTTGCCTTCACTTTTTGGCGGGACACATGCGCAGGGGCGTCAGAATCACTGGAGGACCCATCTGAGCTGAATTTCTTGCTAGAGATTTTAATCTGAGATCGACTCGAGGAGTGTTTTCACCTGTGAAAACGAGAAGACCTTCTGGAACGAGACGATTGATCACTAAGTTCATCTTGAAGTTTCTTTTCAATAGCCGCTTTAGATAATGCTTCAAATAAATACTGATGTTTGTCTTCCGTCACGTCTTAGGGTAACCGAAACCTCAGAGGGGGGAATCTGTCCAGCAGGATGTCTTCAACATGAAAAGCCGCCCGGCTGATTAGCGGGTTGTGGGACGAAATATACATCGCAATCCATCTGATGGAGCACTGTGGGTATAGAATGGCTATATTGCACATACTTGGTCTGCCTTGGGACATCATATGTTGAGTTGGGTGGCTGTGAGATATAGTAAGGATGAATTGAGGAAGGTCGAGGTAAAGGATCTGTAGCAGGCCTGTTTTCCATCGCAGGACGTGGCACAGATGCAGGTGGTAGGGGCACAGACGCAGACTATATAGGTAACCGATGAACGTATTGCTCTTGGTATGTTGGTTCATCAGTTGTATTCACAGTTATTTTCCTTCCACGCGAAGTCTTTCGTTTAACAGACTTGGGCCGAGTAGGTAGTTGCTATAGGAGTGCTGCGAGGCGCCCTCGGTGGTTCATCATCATCAGTAGACGAGCTATCAGATTTACGCGCAGGCGCACTGAAACGGCAGCTCCAGAAGTAAAAATGAATGGACGTGGTTCGAAAGGACACTCAGACTCGGACTCGGACGACGTGTCAGCAGGTACATCAGTGGCTTCATGCTTGTTGACTCCACCCCAATGGGCGGTCATCTGCACTGGTGACGGTGAGAACGGGGTGGAACCCACTCTGGCTTGGAAAGATCTGGTATAAGCTAAGGGGAAGATTCATAACTGACCGCAGCTAAGGGTGGAAACGCCCAGGAGAGAGTATCATCTCGCGTTCCTGAAGATGGAACATCTCTCGACTACTATCGGTAATGGGATTTGTTACTTGAGGAAGCTTGACGGTCTATGACGCTCATAGCAGGGGACATAGCCGGGATCGCTAGGGTGAAATCTAAACTGAACTTCAAAGTCTGAATTTTCTTTTAAGTTATTCCGCTTTCCCAGTGGAGGAACGTCTTCGTGGCGGTGGAGCACGGAAAATTTACAGGCGCTTGGCTGATCTTATGGACGTTGAAGTAACGTAACGTTGAAAATCACGCACGTACGAAAACGTTTGTAAGCGCTTGGGAGAAAATCAGTTCTCTTTGGAAGGTGGCATGATCAGCAGACACACACGATTGAACATAACACGTAGGAATCAGTCCGTTTGTCCGTAACACAGAAAGATTTTCCAGGCTCCCAAGGGAAATCACACGGGCACTGACCAAGTTTAAACACACATAGGCACTTCAACTATAACCAAAAAAGGAAAATATAACAACACCTTAAAACAAATCAACCTTTTCACTGTTATACACCTGTGCGCAGGATAAAAGACACATTACAAAATAATATGACAACACCCTCGTATGTCAGAAAGTTACTTGTACTTAGCAACAACATGCACACGTACTCCTAATATCAGTTCACTTGATTGAAATAACCCACAGACTAAACTTCAATACTTTCACACAAGCGCGATTAGAGAGAACGCCCACGGGAAAACTCAAGAATCAGAAACCCTAACACGAGACAAGATAAGTTTTGACACTCGATAATACTTTGCACACAGCCAAAACAAGAAAGCAGTTCACACATATAACATATAACGCGTAGAAGTTTGATTACACGGCAGGGGAAATGTGTAGTGTATCACATAAATAAAGCACCACTGCAGTTAATACATTACTGTACATACGCGATACACAAAGAAACCAGATGTGTTTTAAAACCATTGAACACACTTTAGGCCTACACGTATGAACCACAACGCATAGGTTTCGATCTGAGAACCGAAAGCATGCCCGCATATATCACTTTACACTATGCATATATAATCATTCACTACTACACTTCTTTATACACGGCAAGGAACACTCACAGTTCAAGTGCATTTCACTGAGCAAGAGCAAGAGTATACTCTTTTTTAGCAGCCAACGTAACACATATATAATTATTGTCAATACTCCTGCGCAACACATCATATAGTTAAACTGAGAAAACTTGCACGGGAAATGCAGAAAACTCGTGCACGCAGCTCGACACAGCTGGAAGGACAACACACACAGACGGAGCAACGAACTTACAACCCACAGAAGATTCAAAGTGTTTTTTTTTTGCAAATTTGACAACCAAAAATTATTTCAGAAGCATTGAGCGCTCACACGTTTTATCTACGGGTGTGTGTGTGGGTGGGGGGTTGAACGCATAGGTGAAGCAGCGCGCAGACGTTGATTTCTCTTTTACGCGTTAAAAGCTTACACAGGTACAACCAATTAAAAGGCAGTGAAAAGAAAACTGCAGTTGTTAAATGATACTAGAAATCGCACGATTTTACAAGGAGAACAGTCAGTTAATGACAAAGGAAGCACAGAGGGTTTTCGAATAGCTTTACTCATATAGTACTGTCATAGTACCAGCACAAAACCAGGCTTTCTTTGCTTTTAACAACAATACACTCGTGGGCTAGGCAACCCAGTTTTTCTCTATTTCTGCTGCGGCTTTTGCTTGGACTTTCACGTAGTTTTACGCGTACAACTCAGGGATGTACTCACAACGGTCCAAGCTATATTATAAAAGAAAATACAACAAAACTCATTAACAATCAGATGGATCGTGTTACTTCTCTTCCCTGCTCAAAGCTTACACATAAAACAGCCCGAAATCTTTGCTACCTTCTACACGAAATTTTACGCCGGTGTGTTTACTTTTCTCCACAACCCTTCTAGGACATATACACACAATTCCGCTGGTGGGGGGGGGGGGGAGGGCACAGACAATATCTCTTATACAAATCCCCCAGCAAGTGATGGAATAACAAAAACACAGTATCAGGATTTTTAATTCGTAACCCATTCCCAAACCACACAAAGTAGCACAGCAGTCCGGTACAGTTTTTGTGTATTGTGTGGGTTTCCTCCTTTCACGTCGCTACGCAGCGAAGTGAATCATCAGCCACGTTCAATAGTACACCGGGGTTTTCAAAACTCCTACCCCAATCACCTATCAACTTGACACAAATTTTCAAACAACATTCCACTGGTCAAAATGAAGTTTTCAAGAACAAAAGTATTACTCTGAAATATTACTTCTTCGAATTAGTTTCACAAATTTACCTTTACACTGTTATCCAATATATATTTAATATTTTATCCCGAAAACCCCGTAGGCTTACAAGGTCACACACAATACATTTTTCTCAATTAATCCTGCTTTCAATTTTCTTTTTCGCTGCCCGCGTAACAGCGAATAAGCTAGTCCATAAACGGTCCAGTCCCCCGAGTCATGAAACGACCGTTTTAACGGGATCTTTCCTCGAGTCGCCCGAGTCTTGAAACGGCTTTTGCCGTGTGCAGGGCTCATCAAAATACTGCGAAATCTGTAACTTCAGTTTGGCCCCTCAAAAGAACATCGACTTCTGGATTACAGCCATCCAGTCAACAATATAGTGACTCCTTATGCATTAAAACTGCAGTGGCACTTAAGCTTACTCGGCACTGTTTTTGTTTACAAAGTTTATAGCCATATCAATATATCACTTTATTACTATATCCACCAGTCTCTTCTGAAAGTCACCAGTACGTACCGGCATAAAATGTCACGGTAAAATCTTCTCTATCCCAGCACAGCTGCCACCACTTTTTGTCACACCCACTCACGAGATTATGGTCCTTTACTTATCTTGATGAAGTCCAGTGTGCTATGTGCCAGTATGGCACATTAGCATGAATGGAATATCACCTCCAGGCGGCCCTGGCGCAATTGGGTGGAAAAATGTAGCGCACTACGCCGAGCGGTTAGGTACTGGCGAAGTGGGGTGAACTGGCGGGCACAGCTACGCTGTGAATTTGAAGTAAAAAACAAGGTGGCAACTAAACTCACCTCAAGTTACAACTATTTATAATTAAATCAGCTTATAGGTGCACCTTATTTCTCTAAATCCTGACAGTTAAAGTTGTAAGCCATATTTATCACCGGAAAAATACTCAAACTCGCTGTCACAGTAGTAAAAATATCAACCAGCCATTTCTTGATTTATCCCGAACAAGCACTATACTGGACAACCCAATTACATGAAAAATAAAATAAATATGAGGTGGTGATTTTGTCATATTTGTGCCATGTTAGGTCATCTGTCAGGTTTACATGCTGTTTGTGTCATGTGAGGTCGCGCGTCAGGTTTACATGCTGTTTATGTCATGTGAAGTCACGTGTAAGGTTTACATGGCGTTTGTGCCATGTCAGGTCACGTTTTAGGTTTACATGCTGTATGTACCATGTGAGGTCGCTCGTCATGTTTACATGCTGTTGTGCCATGTTAGGTCATGTGTCAGGTTCACATGCTGTTTATGTCATGTGAAGTCACGTATCAGGTTTACATGGCGTTTGTGCCATGTGAGGTCACGTGTTAGGTTTACATGCTGTATGTACCATGTGAGATCGCCCGTCATGTTTGCATGCTGTTTATGTCATGTGAAGTCACATATCAGGTTTACATGGTGTTTGTGCCATCTGAGGTCACGTGTCAGGTTTACATGCTGCTTATGTCATGTGAAGTCACATGTCAGGTTTACATGGCGTCTGTGCCATGTG
The DNA here is from genome assembly GCA_949752745.1 of Protula sp. h YS-2021. NCBI lineage: Eukaryota > Metazoa > Annelida > Polychaeta > Sabellida > Serpulidae > Protula > Protula sp. h YS-2021. Next base: position 12,890,244 of record OX457030.1, on the reverse strand, counting down.
AGGTCACGTGTCAGATTTACATGGAGTTTGTTTCTATCATGTGCTTAGAGATTTAAAATTATGATTGATATCTAAAATTCTATTGGATATCTAATTCAATTTTTTTTGGCCAGAAAAATAATTTATCCATAAATCTAGTTCTTTCATAAAACATGTTGCGCTTTACCCATAATGCAACACTAGACAGCTTTGATTTGATAAAGTTTTGTCGGTTAAAAATCTTGTGGCATGTCGTTATGCACGAATCATTGGGGGGAGATCTTCATACAAACATGGCCATGATGTGTGATGTAAGTGTCATTTTGACAAAAAAAACAAAACAAAAAAAAAAAACAAGAAAAATAAGAAATCATAACTTTTCAATTTATTTCTCCAAGCGTTGTGTAAATGTGTCTCTTTAAGGCTTGGATAAGAAATAAAAACTAGACTCATTTCTTTTCGTGATTTTTTATTTTTGCAGGTTTTACAATAACGCGAGTTCATCGCTCCGATCTGCTTAAGCTAGAGACACACAGGCAGGATCGCAAAAACCATCACAGGCGTCGTGATCCACCGTGCCACAGTACTGGCTGCTGCTGGGATCGATTTGTTTTATCATTGCCTTTAGCTCCGCCGCTGCGATGCCAATGTGATTGACAATGTTTGGGAAGCACGGGCATGTTGCAGGCGTAGCCTTGCATTCATCCATGATCTTTCTGACGTCATTCATTTTTGAGCAATAAGCATCTGCTTCCGTCTTGGCTGTTTGGTATTGAACGGATGTGATGCTTGCGCATGCGTTATAGCGAAACAATGTCAGACTGTAACATAGATACCTCTGATTGGACGTCAGCCGGGCCACGTGGCAGAGGATGTCCTTTTCTGATAGGCCACTCGCCAGGGCACCTGCTTCAGCAGAGTGGGCAGTGAGGCGAGCGACAACGTTACTCAGTATCGTGACCACTGCCACGTTATTTTTAACATCGCTCTGAAAAATACAAGATCCCCTTTTTGAAAGTGTGCATTAAAGTAATCGATTTTGTTTTTCAAATCACACCCTGCGACACATAATATGTAACTACTACATAAACATAAACATATCAGTAAATAATTCTTAATGCACCCTTTATATATATATATATATATATATATATATATATATATATATATATATATATATATATATATATATATATATATATATATATATATATATATATATATATATATATATATACATATATATATATATATATATATATATATATATATAGAATGACCTATTTCTCATGCTAATCCATAGTTGACTTGGGAAGTAGGGGCGACATACCTGTACCCAGTTCCGTATCATACCGTCGTATTTCGTCTGAATGCCCGAGCCTAAACATAAAACATGAAAAAGAAACCCAATCGTTATAATTAAAAAAAAAACCATGTCTTGTATTTAGATCCAGCATTTCCGTGACCCGGTATTGGTCAAAATTCTTCACTTTTTCTTTTGTAAAATATGATTTATTTGTTGAAAAAAACCTTTAAACACCTAATATTATCAATTGAAAAGTTGCCAGTGTGAAGCGTTTGAAGTTCAGTTTCCTGCACCTTCTTTTCTGGTATCCTTTTTGTTTACTTTGGATTTCTTTTTTTTGGTTAGAAATTCGTTCAGAGCCAGCGGGATCGTTTACTTTTAAGTGCGTTTTAGCGGGCCAACCGGTAGATGTAAGCAAGAATATAAGACTGCATGTATTGACGTAGGAAACTGGCTGGACATGGGCTTTCATCTCACCGATTTTGCAAACGGATGGGTAGGCGAACCCGCACGGGGCATCGTTCCACTTGCCGCCATTGTTGTACAGGTGCGCACAGTGTTCGCCATTGACGTTGTTAGGCTCTCCCGGATGCCAGTTCGTGTACGTCATAACGGCGTCTTTCGTGTGCCATTTCCATACGTTTTCGTGACCCTCATCCTCTCCATCGATATAAACAGGCTTCGATAATTCTATAATCACACAATTACACCCTTTTTTAAACAGTTATATCTCAGATCAATATGAAACTGAGCTAAAATTATTTTCATACCACATACTCGGAAAAATAGACAAAACAAAGAAATAAATAACGAATAAATAATTATAATAAGACTATTAAAAGCTATATTTACCATACTTTTAATTACCGTTATTTTAAAGAATTTTATTGTACAATTAATGAATATACAGACTTCGGTCAAGGGGGTGGGGTGGGTGGGGGAAGAGCAACTTTAAAAATGACCTGAAGTAGGGGTGAATAATTCATGTCATTTGGGCCGTTAAAAGTCGTATTTTCACGAAAAAGTTTGACCGGTAAACTAGCGTTTTCGGGTGATTTTATGAAATTGAACTCCCTCTCCACCCCTCCCCTCTCCCTTGACAAAAAGGTGTATCCACTGATGCTGGATTCGGCAGTTTTGTGAGAGGCGAACCTTGCGCTATGCTGTACACGACGTCATTCTCTTGGCTGCCCATGATATCGACTAGGTGGCCACCCGTGGCCTTGCACCAGTCACTGGCGGCGTGCCAGTTCTTCTCCTCAGAGATTGTGACGTAACAATTCTCCCCATAGTTCTTGTCACACATGCCTGGTTTAGCAGAAAATGAGCCTTACTGTCATTAGCTAAAACTTCGCCACATTTTACCACGTTTATATGATAGGTCACAAATTGACGTTTCTCATTCAAATTTTTGTAAAATTTGACGAGACAGGCGATGTAGTTCCAAATTCTTGTTTTTATTTTTTTTTCATTCGCAATATATTGGGATTATAGTTTATAAAACGTTTGTAGCACACAAACGCTACTTGAAGAGTCTGAAGTGTGAAAATGCGAGCGCCGAAGGTGCGAAGGCAGAAGTTCAAGAGAACCATCTCCTCCGAAAGACCATTTTGAGTTTTCCAGGCAAAAATATATTACTTTTTATGCTCCCGCCCAACCGGTGGATTGTTTTTCTCTATTTTTGGCCTTGTCGGGTTGCTTCTCTTTTTATATTTTAGTGATCCAGCCTGAGGATGAAAAACATTGTACCTTCGCCTTATTTTACAAATCTGTATAACGCTGGTTGTAATTAGTTGTGGAATTTACAACCAATTATATTTCATTATTGATTAATTTATTACTTATATTTTAAATTTTAATTTTACTTTAATTTATTTTAAAACCTTTATAGTACAATCGAAAAAACTAGGCACAAAACCTCATTGTTTAGATGACATTGGGTGCTAGAGCCACACGGTCGGATATTTATGTACCTACAAAGCCACGTTATCACATACTTATATAGTCACAAAGTGACATGATCGCACACTTACGTACTTACAAAGCCACATTATCACATACTTATATAGTCACAAAGTGACATGATCGCACACTTACGTACTCACAAAGTAACATGATCGTATACTTACATACTCACAAAGTAACATGATCACATACATACATACTCACACAGTGACATAATCGCATACTTACATATTCACAAAGTGACATAATCGTACACTTACTGGGGAATTCACAGATCGCAGGATACGGAATCGAGCAAGGTATGTCATTCCATTTGCCGGCGAAACCCAAATTCAAATGAAGACAATGTTCGTTGGCAAGATGATTGGGTTCTCCTTGTTGCCAGTTAGTGTAGGTTAGAGGTAGGCCCGAGTGGCTCCACTTATAAACTGTTTCCTGTTCTAAATCTGAGCCATCAGTCCAAACGCTATTTTGTAGATCTGGCAAATATCCACAATATATAAATAAATATATCAAAATAACATTACAAAGAAAAAATGTGCAAAATATAAATAAACATATATAAATAAAATGACTTAAACAATTTAATGGCCGGATATTATGTTTCAAGCGATGTATCAGCTTTAGTTGTTGTTTTCGGGAGGGCGTGGTTTACTTTGCATGACACTTCTGGCGTATTGGTCCTCCTCAGCTGATTCGATGTCAATTAGATGGCTGCCCATTGACTCGCAGTTTGTTTTGGACTCTTGCCAGGTTTTGGATTGAGTTTGAACAACATAGCAAGACGTGCCAATGATCTTATCACAAAGTTTTCTTCCTAAAATAAGCGATACACAGTAAAAACACAAACAACACAACAACATTAACAAAAGTAAATACTGATCTGTTTGTAACAAAAAGGAATAGCTGTTGATTTAATTAAAGCGCTTTATCCAAAAATTATGTTAATACTGTAATGAATCATTCCAATCATTCGATTTAAAATGCAAACAAAAATGTCCGAGGGCATGGTCCTTAGGTGTAAAAACTAAGACATTACAAAGGTGAAAAGGGCAAAGCTATTAATTTAGACAAAATGACTATATGGTAGAGGACCCGCTGTTCCTGCCTATACACACAGATACAGACACACACACACACATATATATATATATGTGTGTGCCTATATATATATATATATATATATATATATATATATATATATATATATATATATATATTATATATATATATATGTGTGTGTGTACATTTGCCTGTATTTACATATATATATATATATATATATATATATATATATATATATATATATATATATATATATTATATATATATGTGTGTGTGTACATTTGCCTGTATTTACATATATATATATATATACATATATATATATATATATATATATATATATAGATCTGCAACCAGCAAAAGGGGGACCATGCCTTATATATAGCAGTTAAGGAGGCCATTTGGAATAAATAATATATATATTTTAGCTTGTAATCAAGTGGCAACACACAAAATATATTATATTCACTATGTTATAGAATCATTCTTTTTTACTGTGTAATTTCATAAACTCATAGAATTGGATGACCCAAACTAAGTGAGGGTCTCCTATTCTTGAAATTTCCTTGACTGCTTGGTGCTCCCCTCTGTAAGTAACCTCCCAGGTGGCGCCACTAACGTCACTTTGAATCCTGACGCTCTGAAGAAGTGGGCCCCGATGTAGGAGGGAGGAGAGGGCTGGTAGATGTAGCGTCGGTTCGATCCAACTAAACAGCTACAATATTTGTACAAACAAAAATCCGTTTTAATTGGATAAAAACGCGAATTTTGTTCATACAAATGACTTATAGCTGCCGTTGGATCGACCCGACGCTTGAAAATCAGATTAACGCAGAGGATGGCTACATCTGGGGCGCACGAACTGCGGGCGTCGCCCGTATCACATTAGCCAACGCAGAAACAAACACAGATAAGTTGACTGAAGATTTAATTTTCTCAACTCAACGGAATACAACAAATGAATAAGTTTCTCTAGCGCCACCACGGGCGCCAAACTCATGTCGCACCAGCTGGGGCGCCACTGCCGTGACGGGCACCCGGAGGGGGGCCATGTCCCGCCCCCTTTTTTTTTTTTTTTTTTTTGCCGCCACCCATCGTGGCTGGTGGCCCCGTTGCGTGTCCCCAAAACCTTAATGGGCCCCGGCCCATCGGTGCTGTTGGGCCGCCGTCCGGTTCCATGCCCCCCCCCCCACTCTCGGCTGTGGGCCCCATCCGGTGGGCCGAGAGGGGGTGGGGCCCGCGGTGAGGCTGAAGGGGCCCCCGTGTGTCTGGACGCCGGGCGCAAGCGTGCAGTCTGTGGGTCCCGCGATGGCCCCAAATGTCAAAGCGTCGCAGTCCCGGTCTGGTGGCCCGAAGAGCGAACTAACTTCTTAACTAATGAGTGAACAGTGTCCCGGGAGTAGTCTCTTGTTAGAGCTGTTGTGGGGCCGTTCCCCACCTGGAGTGGCGATGCCCCGTGTCGCTGCGAGACTACTGTGCTCTGTTCTTCTGTTTTGGAGGCTTCTCGCCTTGCTTGTGGCTCTTTTTACTCCCCCCTCGAAATCTGCAAACAGAAACACATGAGTGCCAGGACGGAAAAGATCATAACATGTCCATTACTTTGCGTTTATCACCGACTCGGCGGCCACAAACGGCAGCCTGCAAAGCCTTGAAACCGAATCTCGCGTAAAATCCTGCAAATAGAATTTTATGAAACTGTTGGGGGATTGCCAACAGCCCGACTTTAAAATTTCCTCCATGGTGGCCCCTTTTACAGCTTTTAACAAGCAGGCCACCTGGCGGATTTCGTGTGGGTGGGCATGAATTGAGTTGGGCCGCCCACTGTCTCGGTTAAATTCTTCATACGCTGAGACTATTGCTTGTCGCAGGTAGTTAGAAATTGTCGATTTCCCTACGTCTCTATTTATGTGAGGAAGGAAAGAGATGATGAGGCGTATCTGCTGCGGGGCCCTTATGGTCTTGGTGGCCGCCAGATACTGTAACAGCGTTGCCACTGGGCACAGCAGATTCCGCTCACCCTCTATTTCCCCTGTTTGCCCCTTCAACGAGGGGATAACTATTTCTGAGAAAGTGCCTTTCCCGTGTGTTATTATGTGGGTTTTCCCTAAGAATTCTGCCCTAGGTTTCAGGATGATTCTTTTGTGATTCTCTTCATACGTGTAATCCTTGTCTAGGGCATGTATTTCTCCCCGTCTCTTGCCTGACGCTAGGGCCAGCAGGAACGTAACTTTAAAGGTCAGCTCCTTGAGCGGTGTGTTCTCTTCGCAGGTGAAGCTTTTGCCGCTGAAGTAACTCAGTACCACCCCCAGGTCCCACTGTACTATGTGTTTAGTCGGGGGAGGGCGCTGCAACTTAAAATTACGGATTAATTTCGTTAGGCAATCGTCTTGGTCGGGGTCATAGCCGGAAGCATTTTTTAGCATAGCCCCCAGCGCTGATCTATAACCCTCTATCGTTCGTACGCCTACTTGTCTGGACTCGAACAGGTATATGAAAAAGTCGGCCAAAAGCGGGGCCGTCGCCGTGACGGGGTCCATTTGTTTTAGCAGGCACCACCGTTCGAACACTCTCCACTGTGATTTGTACACTGATTTGGTGGTGTTTGCGTGCACATCCTGCACGCGTTGTAGTGCTTGTTGTGAGAAGCCTTGTGCTTCTAACCAGCCCGCTGAATGCACCACAGGTGGAGGTTTAGGTCCCACGGCTGTTGGTGGTTGTGGGGCCAATGCGGCTGATGCACGTCCCCCACACCCACCGGCAGTCGCTGTGGTTGTCCCAGCGATAGTCTGGTGAGTAGCGGGTACCACGGTGCCGAGGGGTTGTCTGGGGTCAACAGTAGCATTTGAAACCGTTTTTCCCTGGCTAGTCTCTCCATCAGGTGGGGCGTTATTGCGTTCGGTGGAAATGCATATAGCACTTCCTGCGGCCATTTGCAGCTGAGGGCGTCGTTGTCTACTGCTTCTGGATCCGGGCACGGAGACACGAACCGTCTCAGCTGTTTTGAAAACCTGGTCGCAAATAGGTCCACTCGTGGTGGCCCCAGAGCCGAATGCTCCACCACCCACTGAAAGCAGCGCCGGCTTAGCATTCATTCTCCCGGCAGGACCTGCCCCTGTCTGGACGCCATATCTGCCAGCACATTGAGGTGACCCGGGATGTGATGTGGCAACAGCGTGATTTGGTGAGCTGCCGCTAAGTGCCACACTTGGCGTGTGGCTTCCATCAATTCCGGCGACCTCGTACCGTCCTGTTTCTTTATGTAGCTCACCGTGGTAGAGTTTTCTATGAGACACAGCACGGTTCGCTTCTGGAGTTTGCGCGCCAGCAACTGGAGAGCCTGTTTGACCGCGAGCATCTCCAACACATTTATGTGTGTGTCGTGCAACTCTGAAGGCCAATTGCCTTGAAACAACGTGCCTTCGAAGTGCACTCCCCACCCGCTGTGAGAGGCGTCGGTTTGTATCTGTGCCCCCGGCTGTGGGGCCACGAACCGATCGCCTCGTTGTGTGTTTGACCGGTTGCCCCACCACATTAAGTCTGCCCTCGCTTGCTCTGACAGTGTGACCAGACTTTGGGGCCCCCGTCCTCGCCTCACTGCCGACCGTACCGCTCTTTGGAAGTGCCCGAAATTCAACCGACCTAGGGGCACTGTCTTTTCTGTGGCCACCAGTAACCCCAGAAGGGTTTCTGCTAGCTGTAGCGGTACCGCTACTTTGGCGAGTGCCCTTCGAATCAGCGCCTCCAGTTTTTCCAGTCGAGCGGTCGTGGGCAAGATCAGGCCTCTTACGAAATCGAACTGGTCCCCTAAGAACACGATCATTTGCTCGGGCTCTATTTCCGATTTTTCTAGGTTGACTACCAGGCCCAGATCTATGCATTTGTTGGTGAGATCGAGCGTTTGTTTTGCAACCTTTCCCTTCTCCACACCTGCGATGAGCCAATCGTCTAGGTACTGGAAAAGTAACATCTGCCGTCGTCGGCCCCATGCCTTTAGCGGGCGCATTGTCTTGCTGAAAACCCACGGGGCCGGCGAGAGGCCGAACGGCAAAGCCCTGTACCAATACTTTTTGTCTTCCACCTGGAAGCAAAGGTATTTGCGGTGTTGGGGCCTCATAGGTAGGTGGAGATAGGCATCTGATAGGTCTATTGACGTGGCCCACATGCCCGTCTCCACCGCCTTCCTTATGTGCTGACATGTGTCCATTTTGAACGTTAGGTCTATTATCAGGGACTTTAGGTCTATTATCAGGCGCCAACCGCCTGTCTTTTTGGGCCAAAGAAACACACGGCTGAAAAAGCCCTTGTGGTTCTCCGGCACCTCTTCTATTGCATTTTTCTCTAGCAGTTTGGCTACCATCTCCCGGAGTGCGACCGCTTTTTCTGATCCTTGCCTGTAGGAGGTTACTAACTGGGGGGGGGGGGGCGGATTCAGTGTTAGAGATAGGCTTGGTATCTGATCGTCTGCTTTTTTGAACGGCAGTGGGTACCCATAAAGTAGCCAGCGTACGACCTTGTTTGGGGCCCCCAGGTTTTTCCACTGCTGCCAGAAATGCCTGAGTCTTCCTCCTACGGGCAAGTTTCCTGAGTGCAAAATCTTTTCCTTTAATTCGGACGGTGTAACGCCAGTATCTGAATCGTTTGAGGAGTCCGGAGAGTTCCTGGGCAAGGTCTTCTCCGGGCCCCCCAACTGATTGTCACCTGTGTTTGCTGTGGCCTCTCCCGGGAAAAACACCAGCCGTCGGCTGTCTCTGGGTTGGCCCGTAGCTCGCCGTCCGAGGTGGTGCCGATTGGGTGCGCAGTGCTGCCGGTCCCCTGGGTCGCCCCCGGTATGACTTGTGTAGGCGCGGTGGCCCGCTGTGTATCTGTCTTGGAGCGCCCTGTTTTGCAGGTCCTGAACATGCCTGCCATTCAGTTCAGCCAGCAACTCATCGGGAAACAGCTGTGTTTCGTGCAAATACGTGGCGTGGCGCAATTGGAACAGTTTGTCCTGTGCAAGGCGGCACCGCTGCAAAATGTTGTCCCTGCGTAGTTGTATCGTGTTTGATAGGAGGCAGGTGTCTAGTTTCACTAGGTCTTTGGTGCACTTGACCAGGCACGCCACCAGCTTGCTGACTAATCCAGTATCTGGGCCCGATAAACTGTTTACCAGCGTTTGGTTAACGTACTCGATGAATGATAAAATTCGCAGACTGGCCCTTGCTACACTCTCGAAGTATGCCATGTCTTTGTCCTTGATTTTTACCTTGTCATCCGGTCTGACTTGGGGCAACCACGGAGGGGCGTGTTTCGGGAAACTGAGAGGCGCAAATGGAATCGCGTCGTCGCATGGCCTGTATGCTGTTTTGGTAACCCTTAGCTTGGAAGATAGGTGCATTCTTCCGAAATCCAGGGCTCGACCGTAGTTGGAGTCCTTTGTCTGGAACTCTGCTTCCTTCAGTTTGACTGCGTCCCGAATCCCTGCAGCTGTGTCCAGAGCCAAGAATTCGGGCCCCGTTTCTCGCGGACCTTCGGACTCCAGTCTGAAACCGGATTCGGACTGTTGTAGTGGTCTCCCCACTTTTGCACTCGAAAATCTTTGCACTAGCTCTATGACCTCCCGAAATGGAATGTCACTGAGTTCCGGGACCGAAGATGACGCAGTGATGCCGTCGCTCTCTCGTGATGGGCTGCTGTTCCTGTCAGATAAGTGCAACCGCTTAGATACCTCGCGTCTATCCCACTCACTTGGGTGGTTCCGCTTCCTGGGCATGCGCAGTAAGTCCCCACATTCAGGATGTTTAAAAGGTGACTCCTCTACCTGTCCCCTTGCCCGACTGCTCCTGCTGTCTCTATCACGCCGCTGGTTTGAGTCCCGGGACCGGCGGGCGTGGGTGTGGGAGCGGCGCCGTCTGGATCTCGCCCGCGACCGATGTCTATGCTTTGCGGTTTGTTCCGATGGTCGGGAGGAGGAGGAGCGGCTTGAGCTGCTGTCTGTGTCGTAATTGGAAGAGCTGTAGCCCTCCTTTCGTTTCATGTGACTGTACAGCTTTTGCAGTGGTGGGGGTGTGCGCTTGCTGGAGTCCCCGGATTCTGAACTGTCCCCAGAGGAGGAAAAAGATTGCCGACGCAGCTTCTTAGGAGAGTGGCTGACTTCGCGTTTCCTCTCTCGGCCCTTGTTCTCTCTCTCTGTCTGTCGCTCTGTCCTGAGTGGGGCCTCACGGGCTACGGGCCCCCCTTTTGTGGCGGGTCCCGCTGTGGGGGCCTGTCGCGCTGCGGGCCCGCTTGCGGCTGTGGGGGCATCCGGTGATCCGGGGCCTCCGGTCATGACGGGCCCCCCTGTCGTAGTTCCGTTGTGTGTGTAGCTCTTCGTTACTGATGGTGTCTCCACACTTCCTTCCGCGTCCGGTGGTCTGGAAATAGTGCATGGCGCCGTTGAGCGTGTGTTTACTGCCTCGAGTTGTTGTTGAAACAGTAGAGCTTGTTCTTGCAGCGCTCTCTTAACGACCGCCTCTATATCCAGATGTGAGGTCGGTGCAAACTGTCCCTCGTGGGCCCTCGGTGCGATGACAAACGTGCTGGGTGGGGGTACCAGGCTTGGGGCCTGTGCCCCCCTCGACGTTTCGGGTGTAGGAAAGTCCTGGGCCGGTACATGCGCTTCACCGGGGTCCTGTAAGTTGAGGGGCGTGATGGTGGCCTTGCTCTCCGCTAACTCCTCAATGGAGATGAGGGAGCCCCGCTTGTTGGAGCTGTCCCTACTCCTGTGCGAATGCTTGCGTGACGGGGACTTCTTGCTTTCAAAGTCTGACATGTATATCGCCTGTGGAGACGATATCTCATCACGTAGCGGACTGCCCACCTCTGGTTGTTCCGATTCCTGCGCCGGGGTGCCTGTTGACATGTTGCCCCAGAACAGTTTGACTTCGCGGTTGTGTAACTTCCTATGCCGCTGTCTGTTAATGTTTTTCCACTGTTTCTTGTTTAGATGTGCGCAGGTGTCACATGTCACAACGCCATCGCATTCTGGCTTGCCAAACCTTGCAGCACAATCCTGGCAGTAGCTGTGAGGATCGTCTTTCAAACCCTGGTGTCCGCAGCGTTCTTTCCTCACCATGGCAGGCCGCTCATCCCTGTAACACACGAGGAAATAGCTATTAGTTTTCCTGTAGGTCTACTAGGCGGCGCCCACACCACTAGGCTGGGGCCCCTAGTATAAATACTGTGGTGCCCAAGAGTGGGGTCCCTACAGTGTTGTTGGCCCTTTCGCGCTAGAACGTGGGCCCCAAGCACCTGCTACTTCCAAGCGCGGGAAAGCGCCCACAACCAAATTCCTAATTTCTCTAGGGTTGCCGACCTGAGAGTCACCGGTTCCGGCTGGAACAACGTAGGAGGGTAACCTACCCACGCTAAGCTCAAAAATAAGGTCGCAGCAAAAGTACAAAAGGTCGAAAAACTAGGTAGGTTGCGGGCGCATTCCCGCTCAAAACCCAAATGCCAGTAACAACAGAGATTTAGCAACTGTGAAAACGTGGCTGTGAGAAGGTGGCTAACGACCGAGTCTACGCCACTATAGGCAGTTCTGAAGGGTCCGTGTGATAGTAAAAGTATGAATTCTGTTCTCGAACTAGCAGCAATGTAGTACCTCAGCAGTGAGAGCGTAGTTTTAGGCACCGCGTTCAAAACTGGCCCTAGCTCCCATCGTGCCGGTAGCTCTAATGCAACGCTGGTGATCGTACAGAGTCTTCGGTTCGTGTGAAATGCTAGAAGGCGACTAGAAACGCCACTGCATAAACAACAAGACTTACCGATCACCAATTATCGCTCCGATAAAGTCCAGTTCTGCTAAGCCGTTGAACCGATCGGGCCCTGTTAACAGCTACATGTTGTTGGTGTTCCCTGGAAACTTCTACTGAAATCCCTTCCCCGTAATCTTCAGAAGATCTGGGTAAATTTCCTAAAAACCAGAAGCTTCCATCACCTAGACTGTTTGTTTGGGCGTAAGGATGAAAAGTGACGTTAGTGGCGCCACCTGGGAGGTTACTTACAGAGGGGAGCACCAAGCAGTCAAGGAAATTTCAAGAATAGGAGACCCTCACTTAGTTTGGGTCATCCAATTCTATGAGTTTACGGGCGAGAAAAGATATGGATGATACTTTTCAAGCGTCGGGTCGATCCAACGGCAGCTATAAGTCATTTGTATGAACAAAATATATATATATATATATATATATATATATATATATATATATATATATATATATATATAGTAGTAGGGAAATGGGCGTCCGAAAACAGGAAGTGACGTCATCAGACCCCCCCCTTCTAGGGGTCGACTTTCAGAGGTGAGGATCCCACCCCCCAGGGGTCGACTGTCACCGGTAAGAAAATGTGAGCCCCCCCTAGGGGTCGACTGTCAGAGGTGAGGACCCCCCCCCAAGGGATCGACTGTCAGAGGTGAGGACCCCTCCCTAGGCCTAGCAAAATTTTGTGATTTCAGCATAGTTATATGTTTCAGACGATTCTGAACAACTTCGGTTTTGAGGACCCCCCCCCCTAGGGGTCGACTGTCAGAGGTGAGAACCCCCCCCCTAGGGGTCGACTGTCAGAGGTGAGGACCCCACCCTAGGGGTAAGACAATTTGGTGATTCAGCATAGTTATATCTTTCAGGCCATTCTGAGCAACTTTGGTTTGTAGACATTTTGCAATTTGAGTCAATTTGACGAAGTCTCAGTGGTATAAAAGGGAATGTATGAGAACCTATTTCAAGCATTTCAGTTCAAGCAATTGATGTGACAGCAACAATGGCTGATAGTTCAGACTCACGAGTCTTATGCCATGAGTGTTATGCAACATTTCCATCAGTGGAATTGTTGAAGTCGCATACATGCGCTGAAAATGAGATGACAACTGTTGTGAAACGTGCTATTGAAGAGCTTGATCGACAGAATGAAGCAAAGAGACGAAAGATGGAGCAAGATGGCATTTTCATACCGAGTTCAGTTCTCTGTCATGGATGCAATGTAATATTTCCCTCAATGGATGTGTGTGATGCGCATACATGTACTCCACCTCACGAAGAACAAACTGTAAAGAGGCAAAAGACGGGGCAAGTAGGGAAAGGCAGAAGAATTAGTCTTGGTGAAAACGCGCAGGAGAAACGTTTTGAGCCCGACAATGGAACGGATTTACTGCTTGAAATGCGACAGCAAGAGAACCGTATCAAGACACATTTGCTGGAGACTTTAGAACATGGAATGAAATGGTACATTGTAGTGCATGCTCGCTTCAAGAAAATGACACCAAATGCAGAAGGTATCATGATAGAACAATTGGATAATGCATTTATCAGCAGTCCAACGTATGCAGCGTACAATCCAGTGGATATTGATCAGGACTTACCAACAGCCTATAAAGAATTGTTTACCCAGTTTGACGAACATGAGCGACAAGGCTCTGGCTGGTTTCTGGATAATATACTGTACATTGAAGTACATACAGCTACGTTAGCACCTCTAGAAGCGAACAGTTTTATCCCACTGCCGAAGAAAGTAAAGAAGACAGAGGGTGTGATAAACATTAAGAATGATGACAACAAGTGCTTCTTATGGTCTGTATTGGCTCATCTTCACCCTTCCAAGAGCAATCCAAATCGCATGAATCATTACAAGCCATTTGAGAAGGAATTAAAGGTAGAGGGCATGACATTTCCGACACCTATTACGGACATTCCAAAATTTGAAAAGGAGAATTATGTGTCTATCAACGTTTTTGGATATGAACATGATGTAGTTGTTCCAATACAACTTAGTCGAAACGTCAGTGCAAGAGAAATTAATTTACTTATGATTAGCAATGGTAAGAAAAGGCATTACTGCTTGATCAAGAATTTCAGCAGACTTATGATTTATCGATCAAAGCATCATGGTACAGCATTTTATTGTTTCAACTGTCTTCACGGGTTTATACGACAAGATCTTTTAGATGAACATCGTGAAGTCTGTGGCAAGCATGGAGCGCAACGTTTATCATTTCCCAAGGAACCTTTCATCAAGTTTAAGAATGTGGCTAAACAACAGCGAGCACCGTTTGTAATTTATGCAGACTTTGAATGTTTCACGAAAAAGCATGAAGGAGACAAGTATCAACATCATCGTCCAAACAGCTTTGCCTATGTGGTTGTCAGTCAACATGAAACACGCGCACCAGTCGTGTATCGAGGAGACAATGCTGTAAAAGTCTTTTTAGACCATATGGTCAACGAGCGTGACCGTATTGTGCGTGGTTTAGAGCTGCCGGTAGATATGGTGATGACTCATGAGGATCAAGAGAATTTTAAGAACGCCATCGATTGCTACATTTGTCATGAGCCTCTAGGAGCAGATCGTGTGAGAGATCATGATCATATCGATGGTAAATATCGCGGAGCAGCGCATAATGAATGTAACCTACAATTTCGACTTAGAAAGGATAAGCAGGGGGATAAAGATTCTTTTATCATTCCTGTGTTTTTCCACAATTTGCGAGGCTATGACAGTCACCTGATCATGGACGAAATTGGGAAATTCAAAAATGAAACGATTACAGTCATTCCCAACACCATTGAGAAATATATTGCATTCACCATGAGCAATCTAAAATTTACAGACAGCTTTCAGTTTATGAGTACCTCTCTACAGAAGTTAGTATCCAACCTTGCGGCAGAAGGGAAAGACAATTTCTACAACATGACGTCTCACATTCACGATAGTGACCAACAAGATTTACTGCTGAGAAAGGGAGTGTACCCCTATGATTACGTGGATGAGTCATCCAAGTTTGTTGAAACACAACTGCCGTCCAAGGACAAGTTTTACAGTCTGCTCAGTGAAGAAGACATCAGCGACGAGGATTATGCGCATGCGCAGAAGGTGTGGAATACATTCAAGTGTACCACATTCGGTGAATACCATGACCTGTACCTGAAATCAGATGTGCTGCTGCTGGCTGACGTGTTTGAAAACTTTCGTCAAGTATGCCTTAACACATATGAATTGGATCCTGCCCATTATTATACAGCGCCAGGACTGTCGTGGGATGCTATGCTAAAAGCGACGAAGGTGAAGTTGGAATTGATCACTGACATTGATATGTACCAAATGGTTGAACAAGGCCTACGTGGAGGAATATCTGTGATCACGCACAAGTACGAAAAGCAAATAATCCCTACGTGTCAAATTACAATTCTGAGATGCCAAACAACTACCTGATGTACCTGGACGCAAACAACCTGTATGGCTGGGCCATGTCGCAAAGCATGCCGCGACGTGGATTTATGTGGGTGAGCGAGCCTGAATCCCTCGACTTCATGGTGTGGCTGAAGATGACGACATTGGGTACATTTTAGAAGTGGATTTAGAATACCCACATTCAATCCATGATCGTCATAATCACTACCCAGTGGCTCCAGAACGGAAATGCGTCAAAGTAGAAGAATTGTCCGAGTACAGTCAGAAGTTACGGAAAGATCTGAACATGAAAGGCAAACCTGGTGAAAAACTCATACCTTACCTATACAACAAGAAGAAATATGTGCTTCATTATAGGAATTTGCAGCAGTACGTCTCACTGGGGTTGAAAGTTACCAAAGTGCACCGTGATATTATGTTTGAACAGAGCAAATGGTTGGAGAAATACATTACCTTGAACACGGAAAAGAGAAAATTGGCCCAGAACCCATTTGAGAAAGACTTCTTCAAACTCATGAATAATTCTGTGTTTGGCAAAACCATGGAAAATGTGAGAAAGCGAATCAATGTCGAACTTGTTCACAAAGAAAAGCGGTTCAAGAAACTCGTGGCTAAGCCCATTCAAGTTGGTTGCACCATTCTCGATCTCAGCAAAGTGCTTATGTTCAACTTTCATTACAATTACATGATGGTCAAGTATCCCAATGCCAAGTTGTTGTTCAGCGACACCGACAGTCTATGCTATGACATAGAAACGGAAGATATCTACAAAGATATGCAGCAAGATGCTGACCTGTTTGACACAAGTGACTATCCGTCAGATCATTTCTTACATTCCAACGTGAACAAAAAAGTGCTTGGAAAAATGAAGGCTGAGACGGCGGGTATCCCCATTGAAGAATTTGTTGGACTCAGACCGAAAATGTACAGTTTGATGTATGGCGGGAAAGAAAAACATACGGCTAAAGGCATCACTCGAGCTTGTCAAAGACGTATGCGACATGTGCAGTACAGAGACAGTTTACTCAACAAAACTCAAACGATGGCTACAGGACACATTATTCGAAGTCATGACCACCAGCTTTTTTCGGAGAAGTTGAAGAAAGTAGCCCTTTCTCCATATGACGACAAGCGGTACGTGCTGAATGATGGCTATTCCACCTTGTGGCATGGACATTACAAAGCAGAGTTATAAAAGGGGGAGGTCCTCCAACGTAAGAGTTATTTGAGGTGTGAACATTGAAGCGTGAACATGGAACGTGAAAGTCGTAAAAGATCTGCAACTGATATGGATACTCTTGCAGATACAGTGAAAGACTTAAAAGGGAAAAATCCTACAACTACAATCAAGAAATTGAAAGTGGAGACGACGGCGACGACGGCGCCAACACCACAGTCGTGGGATGGAATGCTTTCTCTAGGAAATGGAAAGTATATCAGGACTATGAAACAGAGCAATGAAGGAGTGGTAAACATTCGCAAGTACCTGAGAGATGAGGGGACTGGAAGAAACCGTCCTACGAAAAAGGGAATTTTGCTGACAATCCCTGAATGGAAAATGCTGAAGAAGCAAGTGAAAGAAGTGGATAAAAGGCTTCGCAGACAAGAAGACAGCGCATAACAAGGTGAAAAATCATGAATGCATACATGTTTAAGAATGGTGCTTACCTTACTGTAAATGAGAGGAATGAAGTCATAATAGGTTCTCGAACAAGTTATCATCGGTTTAAACCAGAAGTGTGGAAAGACTTTAAAAACATACCGCTTGAATCTGGGTTTGAACGCAGACTTGAAAATAAAGTGGAAGTGTTTGTGACTGAACATGATTCTAACATACGCGTGACATTTTGGAGAAATCTTTTACAGGATTATCCAGCAGATTATAAGGGAGTTGTGCCAGATACACCATATACAGATATGATTCACTTTGATATCAAGAATTGGCGCGCAGTCTTACGATTCCTAGAAGTTATACAACATCCACTGTTTGACATCATCCGAGCATAAAAAGATCTTTGCAGAGAAGACAGCTCATAGTTGATCTGACTGTTGAACGAGCTGGAAGACTTTTTATCGGAATATGAACCAATTACACGTGGATTCTCATATCTGAGAAACTTATGTGATGACATTGTGTTAAGACATTTTGGAAAGTATATCATTCTATCCCCTGACGAACAATCCGTGTTGAAAGACCATCTAGAGAAGTTGAGGATACCTGACTTTCTTCTAAAACTCTCAGAGGATTTAAAAGTGCGTGTGACTGAGAACTCTCTAGACGTGTTTGTACGATTTCGTCAGTATGACGAGCTTGCAGAACGATGCGACTACATCACCCTCAACACAGTGGAATGGTACGCTCTGTTACAAGCATTGGATTGGAAAGAACCTGACGCTTGAATTCAAAGAGGAAGGAGTGCAACTCATGCGGGGCACCAAGTCCATTGAGCTGACACATCCCATGTGTGTTATGGTGATGGACATTGATATAAATGATCATGAATATGAACTGAAACTGTCTGAACACGAAGATGTTAAAATGATAAAGTTTGGTAATGGACAGTGCTATGCTAGTTTTCATAGCATTTACAAACGTGGATGTGTTGTCTATGATACATATATTAATTTAGATTGGTATGAATGGCATTTGTTTATCGATGTATTGAATGGGTTTGTAAAATAAGTGTTTTGAAATGTAACTAATTCCTCATGCTATGTTTTGAATAAAGAAGAATGTAAAATAATGTATAACACAATAAAAAGAAAACTTGTATAGAACTGCCTTGTTTTTATTCATAATAAATGAACATTGACAATTACCACAACTAATACACCATGATTAAAATAATGTCTATATACAAAATCCTTTACCTATTATGAATGACATTTACCACACCTTAACTAATACAACATAGTGATCTATATACATCAATAAAATAATGGTTTATAATGTCTATATGCAAAATCTTTGACTACAAAATCACCATCACTTCTTCTTAATACATCAATGATTTGAAAAGGACTATGTCCTCGAGCTCTTTGAATTATATAATACACACAATAAAATCCACATGTAGATGATATCGGTGTTTGTAATGGAACTGAATTATACATGAAATTAAACTTTAAAAAGTTATTCAAACGACTGTCTATAGGTAAAAGTCCATAAGAGTCAAAATATTCTACAGGGTCTTTGTCATAATATACTGCCACCCAATGCTCTCCTGGCTCATCATGATCGTCTGTGTCGATGACATAGGCACCGCGTTGTAAAGATGGTAACTGATCCATGGCAAACACACCTTGAAACAAGTCTTTTGTCGCGGCATCATGGGATAGGATGGCTTCTATCTGCTTCGTGTTCATGACTGGTAGTCGAATTGAATGCTACGATTTGCACTTATTTCAACAATGTTATCAAATTCAGCATACACTATAACATTGACTGTATTTTGCAAGGCACCAGCAAAATTCATTTCTAGTCGCAAATTCCCATGCTTGATAAGGGCATAATGATCATCACCATCATAATCAGGTGTTAAGTCAAACGAAAATAAAGCATAACCTCTAGACCAATCTTCCCGTTTTATAATGGAACTTTTCTCACCATTCAATTTATCAAACGATTTGTAAAGCGTTTTAAAAGCATCAAGATATTTGCCTCGATTTATTTCAAGTTTGGGAGGTTTGGATAGGACTGGTTCACCATCCGTGTAAAGTTGCATATAGTTCAGAAAAAAAATGATCAAAATTGTATGGATTTCTCAATACTGTTCCAGCAAAGGCTTCATTATGAACCAGTCCAATGACAATACGTTTGGGTAATTGGCCTAAAAATATGTTATCTTTCACAAAAGATTGAAATCCAGCTGGAATAGCTAACACTTTACACTCTTTTCTAGTAATAATAAACTTAGCAGGACTTTTCATCAATGCATCCGCATGTCCTAACTGAATGCCTGGACTAACCCTCACTTTGCGAATGGTTAAAAACGCATCTCTCACTTCTACTTTATAACCATTATTTGCAGCCATTAATACATATTCATCTTTTTGTCTATGTAAACGTAATTTCATACTAATACCATTGGGAAGATAGCGATCTTGCTCAAACAAATCTACCCTTAAACCGCCTGTGATCGTAAACTCACGGCTTTGACGTGTATACAAATAACGATTATGTAAACCATTATTTGCCTGCAGAGCTACCTCACCACCATCAACATTTACATGAAAACCTGATACATATCTTTCATGATTAGCTCTTTTCACCTCATGACTGTTCATTGACCCGGCAGTATCTTTATAGATGAGACGCAGAGAGCGCTCAGAATGGAGACTTTCTTCCGAGTCATGAATGAGATGAGATATGATGCTGGTATAACCATGGGTATTGTTACTATGCGATACCAAACGATCGTTTAGAAACAATTCAATATTGGACCATAACCCATTAAACAAATCATTGATACATGATACATTATCATCTACATCACATGGTGTTCCATCAGCCTTTACAATAGCGCATACAATATGAAGTCTGCTGTTCTTTAAATCTAGATATTCTTCTGTACTCGCAGGAATGTAGAATTCTATAGGAGCGCCCTCTCTAATGGTAGTGAGTGGTTGATAGTCCACATTATAACTTTTTTCTACAGCAGTTTGCGTTGGTGGTACGTGAAACCATTCTAATGGAGAAAGGCTACATTCACAAGAATTATTATGAATTAAAGACATGTTTAAAAAATATCTTTCTTATATTTTGTTGATGTTATCCGTTTGGCTGCCTTTCGCCTTCTGACAGGTTTTGCAGGTTGTGCTCTCTTTTGTCCTCCTAACACATCACCAATCACACGTTGTGCTACTCGGCCTGTAACATCTTTCGCGACATCTTTCGCAGCCTTTTTAAGATGTGGTGCAACGATTTTAGCCCCTGCCTTAAGCAGTGGAATAGCTTTGCGAGCCAGTGATCCTAATATTGAACCAATACCATCTCCATATTGTATTCGTGCTCCTTTAAATCCTGGTAATTCCCCGCCCACTTGACGAAGAAAATGGTTGCGATATGCTGACGGATCGTGTCAATATGATTTCATAATGCTTTTGGTCGAAAATGAAGTTTTCCCAGTTTGAAATGACACATTATAACCTGTGTCATCCTTAATATTCATTTCTATTGTGTCAAATTTGGATGTGTTTACAGTGACGTAATGAGGTTCTTCATAAGTTTTCATAATAATATCACCATCATACCCTTCAATGGGAACAGAACGTAGTAAAGGAACATAATAATCTCAAACTACTTGTGGCTCACAAATACTACAATACACATAAAGTGTATAAAATCCATGTTTCACATCGGATTGATGTTCAGCAGGACCGGATTCTCTATATCATCTGCCTGGTTTAAATCCTAAAATCTCAGCTAATCCAGTAGAAAAGACAATATCATATTCCTCTTTTAAAATAAGAGAAACTTTTCGACTAATTTTATCATACTTTAACCTAATAGGGTTTGCATTAATAGATTTTTGTAATTCTGCATTTATTACAGTTCATATTTCAGGTATGGCTCTGTAGTAACCATATGGAATATAAACTGAATAAAATACATCTGATGATGATCGATAATGCAGAGTATAGTCTATTCCTGGCCTCATTGTCGTCCATGTGTGTAGGTATTGAATTTCAGCTAAGGCTACTTCATATTTTCCGTTCAAATATATTGTACGAGGTAAACGAATTTGATAATTAGACGCCTTATTAGTAGAATAATAGTTCAAACTAGCATTGCTGGGCAAAGTGACGTAAAAACTTGTTGACTCCATGATGACTAAATCGTTTATGTGATGTAGATAGACTGAATGTGTATATACATTATGTCTGGCTCACGTCGTCTTCACTGTCTCCATGATCTATATTACTGTCTCCATGATCTATATTACTGTCTACTACTTCTCCTTGACAACAAGCGCTTACACACCTAATTTTTACAGGAATAGTATTTTTATTTTCATTGTCTTTACAGCAACACCATAACTGTTTAAACCATGTTAAAAAGTTTCCCATCCTTCTGGAAACAACCTTTCTTGACGCTGTTTTATCTCTTTTGCAATATCTTCACGAGTTGTCTTTTTTCCAAAAACAGCTTTTGGGATATTAACGTCTACAATTTCCTCAATAAACTGCTTCCACCCCTGCGGCGGTTGTCGTCGTTCTTTTCTTCTTGTAGCAACCAATGCTTCTTTCAACAAATCAATACTGTTGGAATTCTCAATGACATCTCCAGTTTTCAATATAAGTTCATTTTTATCTATCCATCTCGTACCATGTTTCTTCAGCTCTACCAAAAGTTGTGTTAGTTTTCCATGATATATAGGTTGAAAATAGCTTAGAAACTGTTGCGACTTTTCTGATTTTGCTGTACCAGATGATGTGACAGACTTTTGTCGTTGTTGTTGTGATTGAATTGTTCGTAAATGACGACCAAGAAGTTGAGACATTTCCATTGCCTTCTCACGAGTTCGTTTCCCACGTAAAAGTTTATTCACTTTCGATTTAATTTCACCATCTTTTCCCTTCTTTTCCGACAACATTTTATATTCATATTCAGGAATGAGGACCATTTTCAAAGTATGTTTCATTTTAGCAGCAACTGAGCTAACAAAGGTAATTCAAATTTAGTAATAGCTCCAAGGAATCCTCCTTTCTGATTAACCAACTTCTTTTTTCTTTGAAGTGATATCTTCTTATCTGCTAGAGTGCGAAGGGTATGACGCTCACACTTGAATTGCTTATACCTTTTTGAGCTTAAGGGTAAATGTCCTCGCAATATATTCAAACAAATTTCAAACAAGCTAGTTAATTCCTCCTTAGTAGCTTGCTCTAACAAGTATTTACGTCGTTTAGGCCCACTGCGTGCGAGCAAATGAAGAAAAGGTTGATTCGCTTGAATACGTTTAGACATCTTGACTGTGAATCGTTAAGTGACTTGGTTCTTGCTCATGCACTACTTTATCAACATATACGTAGTGTGTATCTTTTGGTAAAATGCCTGTACGAATACGTAGTTGATCATTTGTCTTCGGCTTCAAGTCAATGAATAAATAGCCATGAGGTTTGCTCGTAGCATCTTGATAGGCTTCTATGAGAAAATGAGATTTTCCAGGATACATTTGTCGCGCTAATGTACTTATTTGTTGACTATCTCTAGGATTTTTAAACAGAATGATGTAATGTGTATTCAAACTAATATTTCGCATTTCTCTACCATGATGAAATAAATTATGTACAATAAAAATAATGCTGAGATGGCTGCTGCCTACACTAAAGAGGCGTGTCATACGCTCATCACTATGACATTTAGTCATTAAGTCATCTATGATGAGTAAGTTTGGTTTTTCGGGTTAAAGCGCTCTTCAATGTCGTCTGGAATGCCTTGGTAAAATTCTACACCTTTCATTCCCTTGTACAAAGGTTGATCTGCTGCATAGAGCCATAAAATGGTTTTTGGAGAGGGTTTAACTAAATTTTGTTCTAGAATTTCCTTCACCAGAGAAGTTTTACAACTGCCTGTAGGTCCAGAGACCAAACATGTGAATGGATGCTTCATTTCTGAATGTCTGTTTCTTTTACCCAACTGTTAAATTTCTTTGGCCAGCCTAACCACTTGACAAATAATTCTTTTACACCTCGTCTTTTTCGTGTTTTCAAGACCTGTTCAATTCTGTAGATGGATTCAATATCTTTTGTAACAGCTTGCAATTCTTCTTCATAGAAATGACCATCAATATCTTCGTCTAAAAAGTCTTTCACACGATACAAGCGTATTCCCTGCTTCTTATAACGATGTGTGATAATGAACACTTCTTGTGTCCATTTTATATGATAATCTCGTTGAAACGTATATTTCAAGTGAGAAATGCGAACATGTTGACCAATTTTAAATTTGTAAGGTTTTTCCTTCTTCTTTGGTTTCAATTTCAATTTGTCTACATACATATACTTCCACACTTTAGATTCATTTTCCTTTCGAATATCTGCAGGAGCATACTTATTAGGGAGAGAGCCATGTGGTCTATGGTTGTAATTGTATACCAATTCTTGAAGGATGTCTGCATACCGATAAGTTTGATTATGTAGAAAATATCGATACATCATTCCCTTTAGAGTACGAATGACTCTCTCAGCAAAGTTGGCTTTAGTTTCATTCTTTGTCGTATAAGCATGAATTCCCTCATTCTTCAAAAATGCTTTTACCCATCTATTTTTAAATTCAGTTCCTTTATCTGACCTTAGAGTTCGCGGTCTTCGACGTGTTTCATGAAAAATGTTCTGGAAAGCATGTATGACGCTCGTATGTGATTTGTTAGGTATTGGCTGCACCCACAAATATTTCGAAAACACATCAATGACAACTAATAAAAAGCGGGTGTCATCGTTATAAGAGGCTAGGTTTCCCCTGTCAGCTAAATCAATATCCCACATGTCATCAATACCGCGTGTAATGACATGCTGCCTTTTAAACCTATATTTTACAGGTTGTAGTAAACTGAATGCATCTTGATTCTGTAACCATGTCTTCACTTTGGAATGAGTAATTGGTTGATCATATTTTTTTAATATATGATAAAGTTTGTAAGGACCAGCAAATGCATCGGGTTGACCAGGTTTAAAGTAAATATTGGTTAAGTATTCCTTCCACGTTGACATGTTAACACTAAATGAAAAGCACTTGTACACATACGCTACATTTTATTTCACCTCATACCTCAATCAACATATCTTACATTTTATTTCGTTGTCCAATAAACACATGTTACAGGTTTTTATAAATCAAGTATAGACACAATGGTGTGAATAATTGGCGTCCATTCATCTTCAATGCATACTAACCAAGTACTTAATTCATCAAATGTTATAGCATTTAACCCATACTTCTCACAACGTTTGTTGGCATTGTCTAACACTTTATCTAAATGAATATAATATTTAGCTTCATTCCAATATGTGTAGACACTTGCGAAATGGCAAGTATGTTCTTGACACTCTTCATTTTGACAAGCAGGACATAATAAACATGCAAATTTTTTTACAGCTAATAACATTTCTTCACAATATGTTTTTTGCACAATATACTGTTTCAATGAAATGTCCGCCATTATACTGCAATATACATTAACCACTCTCTCACTTCATCAAACAGTCTTGGATCAAATCGAGCGAAGTGAAATGCTGCTTCCACATCAAAATTCTCAGCTCCGTCAATGTCACCACACTCTTTGATGAAATCCTCGCGTAAGTTTGACAAGTTCAGCGCTAAATGAGCAAGTTCCCAATAGATGCTGAAGTGTTGTAGTTGTTGTTGAACAGACCCAAAACGTTCCAGTTCAGTTAACATGTAGTCCACATACTTCTCCTTAAAACATGTTTCTACATCCATCATACATGTTCATATGGCACGTCTGCACACTATGACGGCTGGCGAGTAAATGATTTTCGTTAGGTGATGCCGTTAGCGAACCACACTTGATACAGAAGTTGTCTGGTTCGCACATCTTACAATTGTACTTGTGACAGTGACAATCATAATCACTGGCATATCCACAAGCGCCGCAATATTCACACGTAAGTTCAAGCTGATTTTGCACGTTCATATTCTCCAATCGCACTCCACCCAGTCTGTCCTTGGATAGTTTCGATACCTTCATCCGATTATCCTTTAGCAGTTTGACAGGAGTTTTCTTCCCATGGCATTCCGTACATGGCAATAAGGTTGAGGTTATACTCTCGATTTCCTGAAGCAATGTCTCCCATTCACCGTCATTCATGTTGATGTAACGCGTATATTCTTTCCCTTCAAACAGCGATGTGCGCACAAAACTCACATAGCGCATGTCTTGGTATGAAATGACTTCAAGCCACTTCGTTTCTGTTAAGTACAGTTTGAAGCCAATGTTGCGTAATCTTGTCAAGTTCTGCAACACAATCTTCCACAAGGATGGTCTTAAAGCAAGCCATCTCTCTCCACGTGTGATGCGAAGAAATGGCCCAAATTCTCCATGCTCCACAGTAATGGTTAAGTTAGCACTAATTTTAAAGCTGCTTGTCTTCTCCATGGCTGCACAATGTAATGATGACTTTGAGTCCACTCCTTTTATACCCAACTATCTGCTGAGCCAGCTCCCTTTTTAAACAACTTGCAAAGCTTTGAATTCACTTCAACTCGTCCATGGTTGAATCGAACAAGGTCTGATACATTCGTTGCCAATGGAACGTCATCATCATAATGTAAAATAATTCTATAAGCTACATCTAACATGAGTTCAGCTTCCCAAATTGTATTCGCGTGGATAAATGCCGATTCAATGTCATAGGTGTTTCCTGTTAAATTCAGGTCTTCACATTCCCTCAGAAATGAGTGGATGAAACGATCTCTTGGAATGGCCTTTCCAACAGCTTCCCAATGTAAATGCAAATTCTTCACTTGTAAAATGCAATCCCGTTCAAATTTAGGAAGTAATGAAAACACATAGTCAATATAGTTTACTTTGAACACATCATCCGTAGTCTCTGCACATCTGTCTAAAATGTACTAATACCTTTGAGGTCCGTTCTTTTATACCCAACCATCTGCTGAATCAAGCTTTTCAAACTTCTTGCAAAGCTTTGAATTCACTTCAACTCGTCCATGGTTTAACCGAACAAGGTCTGATACATTCGTCGTCAATGGAACATCATCATCATAAAGTAAAATGATTCTTGCAGCTACAACTAACATGAGCTCCACTGCCCAAATTGTATTCACGTTGATAAATGCTGAATCAATGTCATAAGTTGATATGATAAATGTTAAATCAATGTCATAAGTTGATAGTATATGTAGATCTTCACAGTCACGTAGAAACGAGTCGATGAAACAATCACTTGGAATAGTCTTTCCGACAGCTTCCCAATGCAGATGTAAATTCTTCACTTGCTGCATCCAATCCCATTCAAAAGTAGGAAGCTATGAAAACACATAGTTAGTATAATTCACTTTGAAGACGTCGTCCATAGTCATACATATGTCAAGAAGTAATGCTGACATTGTGAAGTATTTTCTCGTCACACAATCTCCACTTGTTGAATTGTTGACAGAATGTATTACTAGTTGACTAGTTGACATGTTTCACTCATGCTTTCATACTACTTCCATGTAATCAAAATATGGTGTGTAACTTTGTTCAAAAATTGTTAAAAATGTTGACTCAGCAGAATTTTACTTATGTATATGAATGTCTCACTTACAGTTGTACTGCTGTAAAGCAGAGACATCTGACGGTGAAGTTAAATAGTATTCATCCGAGAAAAAGCACAGTAATTAACTGAATCAAATGGTGAAATTTTCATTGAAATCGACCAACTATAGCTAAAGTTATCCCAATTTTAAGTAAGGGGGGGGGTCATGAAAACCAAAGTTGCTTAGAATCGTCTGAAACGGATAACTATGCTGAAATCGCAAAATTTCCTTAACCCTGGGGGGGGGGGGGGGTCCTCAAAACTGAAGTTCCTTAGAATGGTCTGAAAAGGATAACTATGCTGAAATCGCAAAATTTCCTTAGCCCGGGTGTGGGGGGGGGGGGGGGGGGGTCCTCAAAACTGAAGTTGCTTAGAATGGTCTGAAAAGGATAACTATGCTGAAATCGCAAAATTTTCTTAGCCCTGGGGGGGGGGGGGGGTCTTCAAAACCAAAGTTGCTTAGAATGGTGTGAAACGGATAACTATGCTGAAATCACAAAATTTTCTCAGCCCTGGGGGGGGGGGGGGTTCATGCAAACCAAAGTTCTTCAGAATCGTCTGAACCATATAATTATGCTGAAATCACACAATTTTCTTATCCCTAGGGGGGGAAGGGGGGTCCTCACCTCTGACAGTCGACCCCTGGGGGGGTCCTCACCTCTGACAGTCGACCCCTAGGGGGGAGGGGGGAGGAGGGGGGTCTGATGACGTCACTTCCTGTTTTCGGACGCCCATTTTCCTACTACTATATATATATATATATATATATATATATATATATATATATATATATATATATATATATATATATATATATATGTATATATATATATATATATATATATATATATATATATATATATATATATATATATATATATATATATCGAATTCGTTGTGTTCGAGGCTGTACCGAAAGCTTTTCTCCACAAAATGCTCACTTTTTATTTCACACAGAGAGGGAATAACCGTGTTGCAGCTCCCATCGTTCCATTGGCCGTCTTTATCTTGGATCATCTCCACGCAATCCTCGCCACTGCCGTGGTCGTTCGGCTCGTTTGGGTGCCAATTAGTATACGTCATCTTAGACTGGCTATTTGCAAAACGCCACACATTTTCGTTAATGGTATCCCTACCATTTATTCGAAGCGGTTTGCAAAGTGCTGTAATGTATACAAAAATATGTATATATAAATGTGCAATATATTACAGAAAGATATCAAATAATGCCCCTTTTTATCGTGAATGTATTGTTTTTTTTTTAACAGATCATCTACCGGTTAGGAGGAAATTTTGATTAAAAATGTTGATGGAGAAGCGATGCTGGAAAAGAGAAGAAAAAAGCTGTTTGTTTTTTCCTCATATATTTCGCCATATGGAAATGATAGTCAGATTGGTGTTTCGAAATATTTAAAAATAGGCTCATATATTGTATATAACGTGTAGCTTGTTCATACGAAAATATTTTCGTTTTTTTAACTACAAACATTGCCAAAGTCACTATTAAAAATACAAAAAAATTGTTGAAAATAATGAAAAGTTACCATTGGCGACGGTATACACCACATAATTCTCGGTTCTGTCCGTTACATCCGCCAGATGGCCTCCCATTTCCTTGCATTTGTTATTAGCATCATGCCAGTTCAACTCCTGCGTCACGGCGACGTAACACGAGTCCTTGTAACGCCGATGGCATGGCGGTGTTACTGTGGCAACAAGGTATAATTGTTACTATGGAAACAAGGTATAATTGCTACTATGGAAACAAGGAATAATTGTTACCATCGCACCTAGGTATAATTGTTACTATGGAAACAAGATATAATTGTTACTATGGCAGCAAGTTAAAATACAATAAATTATTTAAAAATAGCTGTAAATATTATCAGTATTTTTGTGCATTAAACTGCTTATTTAATGCCTTTGGAGTATAAATAAAGGTGCTGTTAACGATGTTGGCAAATATTTTCTACAATTTTTGTTTACGTCTTATCATACATGTGGAAAGTTGTGAATGCAACCGTTATAAGATTGAAATATACTTTATTGGTTGAAATGATGGATTTTACATACATTCAGCGGCAATTGCTTAAATCATTTGACAGATATTTATTTTTTTAGTCAACCTGAAGTATTACTCATTAGGAAGAAAATTTTGACTTTTAGGTCAACACTTCCGTAGTGATGGCTCAATAATATCTTTATGTTGACTTGAAATGCATCAATAAATGCTTTGTCATATACTGGTGTTTTGATCAGGAAAAAGGCAATATTGATCGATATCTGCTTTCCGATCAAACAATTTTGGCGTGAGAACCAACCAATCAGATTACAGCATTCACCCAAGTTATATAACGATCAAAATCATTGGTTAAGAAATTTGACTATTTACTAGGCAGTTCACACAGCGATGCGAGAGCCGTATTGCAGTTGCCATCATTCCACCGGCCATTTCTGTCATGTATCATTGCTGCACAATCCTCGCCACCCATGTTATTGGGTTCGCCCGTATTCCAGTTGGTATACGTCATTGTGGTGCCACTGGTGTACCATTTCCAGACATTCTCGTTAGCCATATCTGTACCGTCAAAGTGAATGTGCTTTCCTAGTTCTGAATAAATGAGAGAATTATCACATATTAAAATAGATATTACAGAATTAACTGTGCCTAGCACTTTTACATTGCAATACTTTCTACTTATTACTGCAAAATATACCTAAAATGAAACTATGCAACAAAACCGCCGTGTTAGAATTTTTCTGAATTAACAGGCTATCTACCAATCAGCAAAAACATGCAATACAAGCTCATCTAGATATTGTGATTGGTATTTGGTTGATTATGATTAGTTGTGTGCGAAATAACCGCAAGTAAAGTGTTGATTGCTCAGCTCTACTTGATTGAAAACACGCTGCATTGTGTGGCTGGTTACCATTAGCAACGCTATAGACGACTGCATTCTCGTCACTGTCGGCTATGTCCGCCAGATGTCCTCCCATGGATTTACACCTGCGGTCGGCGTCATGCCAGCTCAGTTCGTCCGTCACTGTGACGTAACAGTAGTCCTTGTGACGGCGATTACACGGCGGCATCACTGAAAAAAAATAATAATAACAAGAGCAATAAGTAATTGCCATATCCCCCGCCATGGGTGTAATTAGTAGAGAGGGTGCTCTATTTCCAGAAGGCACATCTAGATTTCTTGGTTGTTGCGCATATCAAATATGAACCGGATCCGGTCACTAGTTTTGGAGATAACGTCTGAAAACCAAAGTACACGTTGAGATCCGGATTTTGGAATTCTAAGTCCAAATAGAAATCCAGATGGGCTTCGATCCTATCAAAACCCCCAAAAGGCACATCTAGTTATCTTGGTTGTTATACATATTCAAGATGAGCCGTATCCGCTTACTAATTTCGAAGATATCGTCTGGAATCCAAAGTACACATTGAGATCCGAATTTTGGGATTCTAAGTCCAAATACAGATCCAGAAGGGCTTCAATCCAACCAAACCCCCCCCCCCCCCAAAAGGCACATCTAGTTATCTTGATTGTTACGCAATCCAAATATGAACTAGATCCGCCCACTAGTTTTAGAGATATCGTCTGGAAACAAAACTGGCGACTGACGGACGGATGCACGGACAGACGGAAGAACGGACGGACCAACGAGAGGTAGCTTATGTGGTGGTTGCATTATGTGGTAGCATCTGATATGCTTGAAATGCGTTTAAGTGGTAGGTCACGGACAAGATTATTTGGGAATAAAAAATACTTACGTGGTGGTTTATATTTGCCCGTGCCCTTATGTGGTTCCCAGCAGGCGTCATTTCAGTGTCAATAATATTTTATGCTTTGTGTGTGTCATTTGTAAATCAACGGAATTCCATATGTGGTACTTTACTGTGTAAAGATATTTCATAACTTATCTTTCACAACTGTTTTGTACAATTCCCACTTGCATCCGTTTTGATGGTTTTCAGAAAACTCCTCCTACAGAGGGAGATGAAATTCAGAACACGTATAGAGGGCGATGAGGTCTCTGTGAACCCGTCATTTTTTGGACATCAACGGTCAATGTCAAATTAAGGTCATTGACTATTATGTCAAAAACGATCAGAGATTGAATGAATTTGAGCTCATTTTCGAACCCTTGGGCTCAAAATACCGTTATATAGGAAATGCTTGGTTACCTTGACCTTCTCGGCCACGAACGAGGTCAAAAAGCGGAAGCTGACTATTATCTCGAAAACGATTAGAGATATAACGATTATGAGCTGATTGTCGACCCCTTGGGGCTAAACAACGTTATATGAGAGGTACCTAGGAAGTCGAACTATTATCTGGAAAACTGTTAGACAGCTATTTTGAGCTCATTTTCGACCCTTTGTGCGCAAAAAAGGTTACTTTAGAAAGGCCTCGGTAACCTTGATGTTCTCGGTCATGGTCAAGGTCAAAAACCGGAAGTTGACAATTGTCTCGAAAACGATTAGAAATAGAGCGATTCTGGGCGAGGACATTTTCGACCCTTTGTGCGCAAATAACGTTTCTTTAGAAATGCCTCGGTGACCTTGATGCTCTCGGTCACGGTCAAGATCAAAAACCAGAAGTTGACTATTATCTCGACAACGATTTTTAGTTCATTTTCGACCCTTTCCGCCCAAATAACGTTACATAAGAAATTCCTCGGAGACCTTAATGTTCTCGGTCACGGCCAAGGTAAAAAAGCGGAAGTTGACCATTATCTCGAAAACGATTACAGCAATACAGCAATTTTGAGGTCATTTTGAACGCAAAAAACAACGTTACATAAGAGGTACCTCGGTGACCTTGACTTTCCCCTATCACGATCAAGGTAGAAAAACTGGAAGTTGACTATTATCTCAAAAACAGTTAGAGACAGAGCGATTTTTCGTTCATTTTCGACCCTTTCCGCCCAAATAACGTCACATAAGAAATTCCTCGGTGACCTTAATGTTCTCGGTCAGGGTCAAGGTCAAAAACTGGAAGTTGACTATGATCTCAAACACGGTTATAGACAGAGGAATTGTGGGTTCATTTTGACAAAAGCGATGGTAAAGAAGTTGCTTGACTTTTAGGTTTTCGGTCATAATGTAATGCAAATATTTTTTTTTGGTGGTTTTTGCAAGTGGGCCAATTGCGCTATGTAGCGGATTGTTTCTAGTTTTAAACAAATTGTTTGTTTGTCTGTTTGGTTCTTAATGTTTTTTTGTTTGGTGTTTAACGTCCAATTCACCAATTGGGTTGGGTATATTAGGATGCACTTGCTAAAGAAACAAGTGGGGGGAAAAAGAAGGAAGAATGAAGAAATGCACGGAACAGAACGCAGTGGACGTATTCTTAAGACTCTGCCCGCCCCACAGCGGGATTTAAACAAATGCTGCTCTTCTTATTTGCTTTAGCAATTAGCTTTATAGTTCCATTATTTACCAACAGATGGCGTTTCAGGACAGTTGATCTACGGACTTTGACGGACTCCCTTATGTGGTTTGTTTTGTACTCAATGGGTGCTTATGTGGCTACCTCATAAGAACCACCACATAAGGAACAAAAACCACATAAGTGACGGATGTACCGAAAATCCACCACATAACATAATCATTGTGGGCACGCACGGACGGACCGACGGACACAGTGCTTTTCTATATCCCCCGCTTCCGGCAGGACGGCGGGGGGTAATAATAATAATAATAAGTTATCAATGAAACTGATGACTGTCCCCCGCCACGAACTATTGTCGAATCGAAAAATAATGCAACGTCGCACAACTTCGATATATATATTTTCACTGTGGCAACAATCAAAAGCCAGGGTTGAATAGTGGCTGAGATATCGCTTTAATAATAACTTTTTCACTCCCCAGATTTTATTCAATTATCTTAAATTCATTTTTGATCGCCCTAACATAATCGATGAAAAATACTTTTTCTTTGAAAACTTTTTTAATAACATGTGATTCCGACTAAGCGTTTTGTGTTAATCTGTCAAGCATTTATACCATAAAGAAAGCGGCAAAAGATACAAACTTTTAATTTCACACACAGATGGCAACTGTGTATTGCAATTGGCATCGTTCCATCGGCCACCATTGTCATGGAGTACTCCTAAGCAATCCTCGCCCCCCATGTCGTTGGGTTCTCCTGAGTTCCAGTATGTGTAGCCCACCTTCGTATTCGTTGTCGTCCAACGCCATACGTTCTCCTCCACGCTGTCCTGGCCATCGACAAACACTGGCTTTCCCACTTCTGTAATCGCAAAAAAATATCTATAACTACAGGTGTGTCCGATCGGAGCACGAATTCCCGCCTGGTGGGTATTCAGTGACATAATCTTAGTTTGTGACTCTTCTTAAAGACAGAATGAATAAGTACGGACTTAGTACCGAGCGCCTAACTGCAGTAAAATTGCCTAAGTTTAAAGGCCAATTTCGACCGAATAAACGCTTTGGACAAATGGACGACGTCCTGTACAACTTCAATATATTAGAAGCAATACTCTATAAAATAAATCACCAAACAAATATGTAGAGTGAGGTGCGATCCACAGAACTTAGTACATAAAACATCTAACTACAGTAAAATTGCGTAGGTTCAAACTGCAATTCCGGCCGAATAAACGCCTCGATATATATATTCAATATATTAGGAACAATATCTCACAAACAAAAAAGTCCAGGCTGAATTGAGTCGATTTACTATACATTCCTTTATAATGAAGAAACCTATTCGGAAAGGGGACGCACTCAATTGGGCCCGGGTAACATTCGCGTGAAAATGCGATAAGTTTTCTCAAGGGATGTTCACTTAAGAGTGGGGTTGTGAAAAAGGGTAACTTAGACAACTTATCAAGACATTGTTAATCGGTCATTCATCTCAGGCCATTAAAGAGAAAATTAGCGTTGTTTTTTAATTACTTATACGTGGATTTTGGAGTTGAGAAATTGGTGTTTGAATTGTATTAAATCTGTAGATCGATTAATGGATTCACCCCAGGATTCACAATTTCCTACTCACGCTACTCATGCTTGATTATTAATGGTAATTGCAATTGTAATTAAATATACTGTGAATTGTGTTAATTGTAAATAAATCAAGAATTGTGTTTAGCGGGGAGGGGGAGGGGTTCTCTGGGAAACTTGCAAATTAGTTCAAAAGTAGTTCAAAAGTAGCTGTTGCGGCTGGGTTGAACGATTTTTTCAACAGCGTTTAACATAAAACACGGTTGCTGTGACATAGTCAGCTTGAGATTTTTCATTCTTGAAAAAAAAAACGTAAGAAAAATTCCTGTTTTACTGCAATTAAATGCATTTAAAATGTATGAGCTGTCAGATAAATAAAATGTGACGTTGACAGTTTTGCATAGAAAGGATTAAGAGACTCATTCTTACCCGGGACGCAATACGAACTGCACCAGGTGCAGTCCGAAACTCAATTCGGCTTGGCACTCAATCTGGCCCCAACACCGGCCAAATAGCTACGCTACAGTGCGATCCACAAAACTTGGTACCTAGTACCTAAGTGAGTAAAATTGACTGAGTTCAAAGGCCAATTTCGACCGAATAAATGCCTCGTCGGGCAAACGGATGTTGTCCTGCACAAGTTCAATATATTAGGAACAATATCCTATAAACAAAAAAGTTGCCGGCCAAATAGATACGGTACAGTGCGATCCACAAAACTTGGTACCTAAAGCGTAACGTACACACGGACAGACGGACGGACTGACGCACAAGTCAAACACTATGTACCTTGCTGACACTTGTCAGGAGGGGCATAAAAGGGGAGGGGGTGGGGGAGTGCTAAGCAAACCAAGTAAACAACCAAATACGGCATTGAATAATCACCGTATTCCTAACATTCTAACCAAAGGCGCAATAAAATCGACTAGGCCGGCCTTCGGACTTTTTTCGACTTTCTTTTCCGAAAAATTGGACCTGTTGACTATATCTTTAAAAACCTTTTGGGCAGTTTAATTGCACGAAATCGACCGAAATTATGGTTCCGTTTTCGAAAAATAAGATTTAATGAGTTTGTGATCGTTGATAGGAAGCAACACATAATTATGTGTCTCCCCCTAAGGGAGACATATATAGCATTTGGTGTGTCCGTCCGTCCGCCCGTCCGTATGTCCGCAGTGAGTTCTTATGAAATTAATGAGTCGATTTTTCTCAAAACGTACGTACGTATTGGGGTACATGTCTAGATGATGCCCATGTTGTTTTTTTCGTTAATTCAAAAATTCTATTTTTGGCAAATTTTTGAAGATAGGGTGGTAGGGGGTTTTTTTCACGTTGGCAGGCTATATCTCCAAAACAGTTTGTTGGACTAGACTAAAACGTGACAAGAAGAACACACATATAGTGCAAATGTTTACTGCGAAGTTTTTCTTCATTTCCGTTGAAAATGTATTTTTGGCGAATTTTTAAGTGTTTGATTTTTAACTTCCTTTGGCCATATTGTTACGATATCTCCGAAACAGTTTGTTGGTTTAAAATGAAACGTGGCAAGAAGAACCCACATATAGTTCAAATGTTTACTACGAAGTTTTTCTGCATTCCCGTTGAAAATGTATTTTGGGCAATTTTTTAAATTTTTGATTTTTAACTTTTTTGGGCCATATTGTTGCGGTATATCCTAAACAGTTTGTTGGATTTTAATGAAACGTGGCATAAAGAACCCACATATAGTGTAAATGTTTACTGCGAAGTTTTTCTTCATTTCCTTTGAAAATGTATTGTTGGCAATTTTTTTATTTTTAACTTTTTTGAGCCACATTGTTGCGGTATCTCCAAAACAGTTTTTTGGATTAGGATGAAACGTGGCAAGAAGAACCCTCACAAAGTGCAAACGTTTACTGCAAAGTTTTTCTTCATTTCCGTTGAAAATCTATTTTTTAAATTTTTGATTTTGAAGTTTTTGGCCATATTGTTGCGATATCTCCGAAACAGTTTGTTGGATAAGACTGAAACGTGGCAAGAAGAACCCATATGTAGTGGAAATGTTTACTGCGAAGTTTTTCTTTATTTTCTATAAAAATGTACTTTTAGCGATTTTTCCATTTTTTGGGCTCGCCAATGTTGTACTTTTAGGCAAGAAATTTTTTCCACGTGACTGATTGGGGGCGAGGGAGACATATCCGTTTTTGCTTTAACAAAAACACTGCCCAGTTTAATCTATAAAGTTGCTATTTCGAAGCATTTGTAGATGAAATGTGGCATTTGCTAAACTGGTCAATTTATTTTATTCTCGTTTATATTTGAATAATATAAAGTATTTTACAACATGCATACAGTGTGTTATACAACTGTGTACAGAGCACAGCATGTATGCGGCTTATAATATTCTAAAAAAAACTCCGTAGGTTGATAACTTAACACCAGCTAAATATATTAGCAAACAACACAGCTTGAGTACGTGCTATACGTTAAATGCTCGGCATTTACTTGCAAAAAATAACTCTTTCCACATGGCGTTTTAGCAAAAAAAAAAAAAAAAGAAAGAAACAAAAAAAAAAAAAAAAAAAAAAAAAAAATCGAAATCGAAGATGAAAATAAAAAGTGACATGCACACGTTCAGATCAAGCTCTTCATAAGTCCCAAGTTTCATGGTCCCAGGGCCCATGGTGTCAGAGAAAACACAAAAAATTGGAAAAACTGTCAAGAAGAAAAAAAAAGAACGAACGGCTGCTAGCAAATTCACGTAACACTTGCAAGTCAAAGGCTTGTCAAGCGTTAATAAATGCTGCCCTGACTGCAGAGCACACACAAAAAGATGGTGTGTTGGATAAGAAAAGATTTTCAAAACTGTGCTCGATGCTCGCATTTTTTTAGACAAGAAACATTTCGGCTGCTTTAAAGTAGTATCCTACAAATTCATTATTCACGTTTTATGTCATATTGTCGTTTTATGTAACCACTTAAATAAATTCGCGAAATACACGGAGCTTTTGACCAATGCTGGAACAAAATAAGACGTGATAAGAATGATGAATAAGCCTGTTCGATCTAATTTTGAAGAATAATTAACAGACAGATCACCGGCCGCCCATGTTAGAGATTTAAAAAATACATACGGGATGGGAAACAACTTTTCTGGCCTTTTGACCAATGCTGGTTGCGTAATAAAAATAATAGATGAACCGGCTCTGTCCAAGTTTTAAGAATAATTAATAGGCAGATCGCCGGCTGTCCAGGTTACAATAGTGCTTTTCTCCCTGGCCTAAAGCACTTGATTTCGTTTTGAGGTAAGTACACTATGTTTACCCATAGCAATACTGGCGATGACGTTATTCTCGGCCTGATCTTCTATGTCGGCCAGTTGTCCTCCCATAGCCCTGCACGTGGCGCTGGCCTCATTCCACGTCATTAAAGTGTGGTTGATGACGTAACAGGAGTTTCTATGCTTCCTGTGGCATTGTGAAGCCACTAAATTAAAAATAAATAAATAAATAAATAAACACAGAGACATGCCTCGGGAAGTTGGTTTCAAATTATATTTAACGCGGTCGAACGAATTACAAGTAGCATGCAAAAATAACGTGCTGCTCACATAGGGCAGAAGATACGTCCACACAAAAATAACATCCTTGTAATAATCTCCCTTTTTTCGCTGTTGCAAATAAAAAAGTCCGAAATCATCTACATTGTACACCTCATTGTTTTATTGTTTAGTTTGTTTTATTTACAAGATCCGTATCATAAAAACTAGGGGACACCATGTACTAGGGAATTATTGATATCAAGAATTAATTTTTTATCTCAAAAATTTCATTTTTTGATATCAAGAATTAATTTTCGTTATCTGTAATTGAATTTTTTGATATCTCGGAATGTATTCTTGATCTCAAAAAGTAATTCTTGATATCAATAACTCTTTAGAAATATTAAGAAATATTTGATATCGATATCAAACCTGATTTAATTATTTCTAATTATCTCTAAAATTAATTTTTAGAGATCAAAAATTTTATTTTTGATAGCTTAAATGAAATATTTGATAGTAAAATCTCAATTTTAGGGCAATGATTTATTTTTCTTTTATTGATATCAAGAATTTACTTCAGATATTGTTGCAGATTGAGACAATGAGACAATTAATTTATGTTTTGAAAGTTGCAAGTAAATTTTTTATCTCAAAAATTAACTTTTGTTGTCAAAATATCAATCTATTGTTGTATAAAAAATTCAGGAACACATCTGTGAAAAAATAATGAAAGGTCCTTGTATACAGAATCTTTCTTTCAATTTTTTACTGTACAAAAAGAAGCAATTCTTTAGCTGGAAAATAGTGTTGTTATTATTGATATCAATAATTAAAGCTTTCAACTGCAAAGTTTAATTGGCGATTCGTTAAATTTCATATAAATCTATGTTTGTAAAATTGATATTTTGATCTCAGAAATAAATTTATGCCATCTAAAATTCAATTTTTGACAGCAAAATATAAATTAATGAGATCTACATTAATTTATTGATATCTTTAATTATGATTGACATCAAAAATAAGCATTAAATGTTAAAACAGCATTCCATAAAAACAGTTAATTTTGGCGTAGTGATCCTTTTACGAAGTACCAAAATGGCTGAGTTTTTATTGTTTTATACGCGATATCATATTAACTGTATATATTCCCCACAGGTAGAGCCTGTGGATAATATATGCGATCAACCGCCTGTCGGTCTGTCGGCTTATATATATATATATATATATACATATATATATATATATATATATATATATATATATATATATATATATATATATATATATATATATATATATATATATATATATATATATATATATATATATATATCAACTATATGGGGCTTCAGAAGAATGTCCTTTGTAGATTTACAGAACTGTCTCGGACAAAACTCAACGTGTATGCTAAGTGAATGCATATATTTTATCAATTTCTAACAACTCATATTTTGTTCCATTTTTGGCCGATTTCAACAATAATACGAAAAGGCACATCTGCAATATATATATTTCCACTATGCAAAGCAACAAAAGCATGTGCTTTATAGCTTTCGAGAACTTTCGTGGACAAATCTCCATCTATATACTAAGTGAACGCATAAATTTTGTCAAGCGGAGAACAGGCGCGAACAAACTCTACAGAAAAGGCAACTTATTAGGTCCCTCCCTTTTCAGGCGTTGGGGCCTAATAACAAGTTATCAGTAAAACCGATGAATCCCCCCCCCCGCCACGAACTATGGTCGAATCGAAAAATAACTTCACTATATATATTTTCACTGTGGCAACAATAAAAAACCTGGCTTTGAATAGCGGCTGAGATTTCGCGTAAACAAAGTTGAACTGCAGGCAACAGAAATACAGAAAAATTGCCTATTTTCAACAAGTCGTCATTTCATCATTTTTGGTCGAATCGAAAAATAGTGCTACGTCGCACAACTTCAACATATATATTTTCACTGTGGCAACAATCAAAAGCCAGGGTTGAATAGCGGCTGAGATATCGCGTGCACAAAGTTGCACTGTAGGCAACAGAAATACTAAAAC
This sequence comes from Protula sp. h YS-2021, assembly GCA_949752745.1. Classification (NCBI taxonomy): domain Eukaryota; kingdom Metazoa; phylum Annelida; class Polychaeta; order Sabellida; family Serpulidae; genus Protula; species Protula sp. h YS-2021. The sequence continues at coordinate 12,850,896 of OX457030.1, read as the reverse complement.
ATTGCCTATTTTCAACAAGTCGCCATTTCGTCATTTTTTGGTCGAATCGAAAAGTAATGCCACGTCGCAGAACTTCAATATATATATATTTTCACTGTAGCAAAAATGAAAAGCCAGTGTTGAATAGCGGCTGAGATATCGCGTGCACAAATTTGTGCTTCCAAGTGTCGCCAGACAGACGGACGGACAGACCCGAATACTATTGTCCCCCGCTGTCGCGTATAACAATAACAGCTTGTTAACACGATAACTTATAAACTGCTGCAAGGATTTTAATGAAACTTGGTATGTAGCTTTTATGGAAACAAACACAGACCGTGTTGTAAATGGGCCAGGTTTGTCGAAGGAAAACGGGCCAGCTGGACTTGGAACATTTCAGCTCTTCATTGACTATTGTGTGAGCTTGTTAACACGAAAACTTAAAAATTCCTGCAAGAATTTTAAAGTACTTGGTATGTAGCTTCTATAGGAACAAACACAGATCGATGTTGTAAATGGACTAGGTTCGTCCAAGGAAATGCACCAACTGGACTTGGAAAATTTCAGCTCTTGATTGACTTTTAATGGCCGTGTTTAACTGATGGGGGGCCTGTAGGTAATATGTGGGCTATGCGTACTGCTCTAGCTGCACCACATCGAGGGTTTCTCATAAAAAATATAACTCGAATCATGGAAATAAAAAAAGACATCTTTTCATGAAACAGATGCCCAGCTCAGGTTTCCATAGTCATGCGTAGCAGCATTCAAACTGAACGGCACATCGTAACTGGTTACAAGGGGAAGCATATGGTAATGTTACGATGATTGAGAAATGAGACAAATCTAAACTTTAACAATTTTGTCAAAGCCTAAGATATTTCTGAACTTTTCACATTAACATATAATAATTGTCCCTTAAAATCAATTGTTAAAGTTTCGTCTTTAAGTAAGAAGGTTTTACGTACAAAATGAACGTTTGAAAAAGAGCCTCATTTGCATATTGCTGGGCACCATATATAGCTTCCCCTTGTAAATTACAAATTGTTCTATTAGCTGCAGAAGGCTATTTTCATGGCTTATATTAGGATACAGAATCTTTATTTTAATTTTTCACTGTACAAAAAAGAAGCAATTCATGAGATCAAAAATTGTGTTGTTATTATTGATCTCAATAATTTAAATTTTCATCTCCAAAATTTAATTGACGTTTCGTTATATTTTATGCAAATGTGTGTCGCCCTTAAGATTTTTTCAGTTTGTAAAATTGATTTTTTAATCTCAAAAAAGATTTTGCCATCTAAAATTCAATTATTGATAGCAAAATATAAATTAATGAATCTACATTGATTTATTGATATCTTTAAATATATTTTGATATCAAAAATAAGCATTAAATGTTAAAACGGCATACCATAGTCTTGTGTGTAACAAAACAAACGCAAAAATAAAAGTTTACGTGCAGTTATTAAAACAAAACTCCGCGGAGTTTCAAAATCTACAGACCTCCATGGGGTTGTAGAATCTACAGACCTCCATGCGGTTGTAGAATCTACAGACCTCCATGGTGTTGTAGAATCTACGAACCTCCGTGGATTTATAGAATCTACGGACATAAGTTTCAAATTAAAATTTGCTTTTTCAATAAACTAATTTGTTTTGCAAAACAATTTAGATTTAAAAGAAATTCGAAACTTTTCTTACCTGAATTTATCCAAAAGGCAACGACAAGTATGACTGATATCTTCATGGCTGCGAGATTTTTGCGAAGTTCAGATGCCGACGCCTTATATATGTGCCTCTTCTTTGAAATGTAATTGGGTGTAGAAATTGAATGGGGGGATGTGGTGTGAGGGGTGAGGGGGACCGTATAATTAATTTTGTTTTAAATGTAGCGTGTTGTTCCCGGGGATGGCGAGGAGGAGGAGGGGGAAGTTGGGTGGGTGGGTACATTTAGGAATCAAATGCGGTACTCCCAAAGGGCTAGTTTCCTTATATAATGGGGTAATTTATGTAATTATTATTTTCAGTTTCCCACAGAAAGTAATGGCCGAGGGGTTGGGAGGTTGGCGTAGTCGGTGGTTAATTGCGGGATGTCACACTCAAACGGGGACGGCCCGGGGGGGGGGGCACGCCGCCCTTTTAACCAGTTTGATTTATGCTTGACTGATGGGGTCAGGTAGGCTATCGTCACTTTACTGTTCTACTCCTGGATCGCTTAATTGTTTGATCTGTGCTGTCTAGATTTATAAAATATGATATGACCCTTTGTTAGCGAACAACAGGCTATTGAGTTAAGTGTTAAAACAACAAACGTCCGTCTCTCTCTCTCTCTCTCCCGCTCTCTCTCTCTCTCTCTCTCTCTCTCTCTCTCTCTCTCTCTCTCTCTCGCACTAGAGACCTTTTGCAAGAAGTAATTTTACTTCTTTTGCGTGCCGTGTGCAAACTGAACCGTTTCTTGAAAAGTTTTAACTTGGCAAACACGATTCAGAGGTAAATATTACTTCTGGAATATTATGTTTTTATAATTTATTATTTACCACATTGGTGTAATTAATTAATTAATTAATTAATCATGTTGCCGAATCCCTCTTTCAGGTGATAAATGTTTTGCTCACATTTGAAACAGAAAAAAAATTAGCTAAAAGTTGCGATATAAAATCTCTCGTAAATATTTATTCGTATACTCACCTTCTACCCATCAAAACACAGCTTCGATTCATATTTTGGGGTTGGGTAACTAATTCAAATTATCTCACGTTTGAAAAAAGCATATAATATAATCTTACTGATATTTCTTTGTAAAAGAGTTGGTGAAAATTTACTTCTTTATATCGGAAATAAAGTTTACTTCCTTCAAAATACTTTTTGCCAAAAGATTTTACTTTTCATTTGAGATGTCTTCTTGAACGTCAAATTTGAAAAGTTAACTTTTTGCGAAAGGGTCCTACTCCCTCCCTCTCTCTCTCTCTCTCTCTCTCTCTCTCTCTCTCTCTCTTTCTCTCTCTCTCTCTCCTTCCTTCCCTTCTTCCTCCCTTCCTTACTTCCTTCTCTTTCTTTCTTTCTCTCCCACACTTCTCTTCCCCCTCTCTCTCGCTCTCTTGCGATCTTAGAGCTGATCGTAACAACGGAAATTAAAACATAATTATAAATAAACATGCATTTGAAGAAAGTTCGGAGTTATTTGCAAATTTATAGTGGAGTTCTGGTAAGGCATGTGGAAAAAGCTTCCACAAACAGATTTTGTCTTCTACTTTTTTCTTGGTGTTTATAAGCTTTTGTCCGATAAAAACACAAAGAGATGACCATACCAAAGGAACCATTCACGAATTTGCATCTGTGATAGCTCTGTGAGCAGTATAAAAAACAGAAACAAATAACAATTGAAGAAACGAACCTTTGTTTTATTTAACCACAATCGCCGCAGGTGTGATGTAGAGATGACATCTGTCGCAATGGAAGTTTTATTTAAAAATGATTTCAAGATCAAAAGAATTCTTAAAGAAAACTAAAAGCAGAAGAAAACTGAAGACTGTTTCAACAATAGGGGATACAAAAAGGAATTCAGCGTGCCCTTTGGATAGAAAGGCCATGTGGATGCCGTGTGCGATATCATGTACACCTTCCATTGTTTCAAACAGAGCGGACTGTGAGCTTTATGTACGCATAAAAATATTTGATAATATCTGCCTTTACGGTGAAAATTTTATAATCAGTTAATTTTCTTTTTAAGTTAAATAACGTAATAATTTAATGATACTCGTACGAGATGTAATTGACATAAAAAGCAGTCCGGAAATAATCGGTAACTGTATGTGCGCATGCGCTTATGTAAAAAATGTCATAATATTGTGCTGCTCGTTGTTCACCGGGACATAACTTGGATTTCATTTGCTTCAAAATATGAGGTAGAAGTGGAAGGAGAAAAAGAACATCATGAAAAAGAAGAACATGAAGAAGAATGGGAAAAAGAAGAGAAAGAAGATAATGAGGAGGATGAAGACTATGAAGGAGGAAAAGAAGAAGAGAAGAAGAAGAATATAAGTAGAAAGGAGAATATCAGGAGGAAGAAGAAAACTAAGTAGACGAAGAATAAGATGAAAAAGAATATTTGAAAGAAGAAAATGATGGAGAAGAATAAGAGGAATAATGTGATGAGAAAGACAAAGAGGAAAAAGAATAAGAGGAAGAAGAAGAAATATAGAACACGAAATAATAATAATAATAATAATAATAATAATAATAATAATAATAATAATAATAATAATAATAAGAATAAGCAGAAGGAGAAAAAATAGAAGTGGAAGGAGAAAGAGAAGAAGAGAAAGAAAAAAATACGAAAAAACAGAAAATGGGGAAGAAGAATATATAGAAGACGAAGAAGAAGAATATGAGAAGGAAATAGAATATGAAGAAGGTGAAGAAGAATATGAGGAATGAAAATAGGAATAAGAATGAGAAGTGACTACATCCACGGCATCCTTTAATTCTTCGACAGTTTGGTCTCTGTGGAAAACTAACATGTGCAAAATTGTAAAACCTTAGGTGACACAGTTCTGCAGAAAATTCGCAAAACGCCGGTCTGGTTTTTTATATGTCTGCTAATTTTAAACATGGTCTCTGTTCCTAGGTTTTTAATCTGACAGTCTTAACATTTTGATTTTTGGCATCGGACTTAGGTTCCTACCCGCCTGTTACTTTTTTCTGGCGACTCACCAAAAATTGGCGTAGATATTGACCAAAACCAATCTTCTTTAAAACGTATCTCTGATTAAGATGTTAGTGGAAATATCTGCAAAGTGTTGTTGAAGGTATTGGGCATAAGTGCACACCTGGTTATTTTTGTGACACATGTGAACGATTTAACGACCTGTGACCGTATCGCAGTTAACTGATTTCGTTAGCGGCTCCGTTCGCAACCAGAATGTCTGAAAACAAATGAATAAATTTGTCCTTTTTAACAAAGTAAGCCCATGGAAGTAAGTAACAGAGTAATACCATCTATCAAAAATAAAAAACCAGAAATCAGTAAAACACAGAACAAGAAACCCCTGGTAGATAACAACTGGTGTCTGTGGGGGGGGGGGTGCCCAGATTGTGTCTCTCCGGTATCGTTTCGGTACAATTTTGCCGAGATATTTCAGGATATATTTTCGTACCCCCTTTTTGGTCTGGAAAATATCAATGACCACATCGTTTCGGACCCGTTTTACTAAGATATTGACTGTGGAGATATCGTTTCTTAGATGTTTTATCGAAATATTGCTCCGGTCATATCGTTTCGGACCTGTATTTCTCAAATTTTGTCTTTGCAGATATCGAGTGTAACCCGTTTTTTCCAGATATTGTCTGAGAATATCTTTTCGGACCCGTTTCACCCAGATATTGTCTGTTGGGATATCGTTTTGGGCCCGTTTTGCCCAGCTATTTCTCTGGTAATATCGTTTCGGACCTGTTTCACCTAGATGTTGTCTCTGGGGACATCGTTTGGAAATTCTTTACCCAGGCATTGCTGTAGTCATATCATTTCAAACCCGTTTTACCCAGATATTGTCTGTGGGGATATCGTTGAAATTGCAGAAAACAGCAATATGCATTTGGGAAAAGGCAAAATATCTCATTTTATTCGTTTTGGGGATATCAGTTTTCAAAATTCAAAGTAATAGCAACTGTTTTATATAGAGATTACCCCGACAAAGGCTCTGGCATCATGTCTGTGTTTAGAAGACTCTTTCTGTCAATTCTACGAAAATAGCAGCAAGAGTGAAATGCCAGTCTCCGCCAAAAGTGAAGGAGTCTACCGGCAAAAACAACTTCTTTGCTTATATTCTAAGTGAAAGACTTTATCAGGAAACAAAGAGAGGAATAAAAAATTTAAGCAAATAATTTTTCCGAGCGTTCATAAATTTTCAAACTATATGTACTCAGTGATGCCGATGGCTAATTTTTTTTATCAATAATTATTTTCTTAAAAAGCCTGTTAATCTGTGTTCATATAGCTTTGAAGTAACATATAGTGCGCAGTGATTCACAGGTCAGTTTTGGTAAAAAGTAGGAAATTTGACATCAATATATTGATTGTTTTTTTCACAATCAGAATAATTTTATTTACATACAGCTTTTCAAAGAAAATCTTATGAACCCTTTTGACCCGATGGCGTTTTATTTGGTCAGTATAGTGGCTTACTTTATCTTCAACACGCCTGTGTATGAGTGGTTTGATGGAGCTTGGCTTTTCCGCTCGTTTCACTTTTCATTATAAATTCTACTGGATTCTGTTGGGTGTTTGATTTACTCGTTCTTGTTATTCAGACAGAAATGAGTAACGTAAATGTTGTTACAATTTGGTTCAAAATAGCAACTTGACCTGTAAAACATTACACTGTCAAATGCTAGTGTGTGTGTGTGTGTGGGGGGGGGGGTATGTTGTTTTGATATCAGTTTCTTGAAGAAGTCATTTACGTATTTTATAATGCGATAGCAAAGTTATAGACATCTGTCTGCTGACAAATACAAAGCCATGCCGTTCACTCCATCCACGGCATTACAACGCCATTCTGTTCACCCCACCACAGCAACATAACGCCAAGCTGTTCACCCCACCACGGCAATACAGCACCATGCAGTTCACCCCACAACGGCAATACAACGCCAAGCTGTTCACCCCACCATGGCATTACACCGCCATGTTGTTCACCCCACAGCGGTAATACAACGCCAAGCTGTTCACCCCACCACGGCACTACACCGCCATGCTGTTAACCCCACAACGGTAATACAACGCCAAGATGTTCACCCACCACGGCACTACACCGCCATGCTGTTCGCCCCACCACGGTTATACAACGCCAAGCTGTTCGCCCCACCACGGCAATACACCGCCATGCTGTTCACCCCACCACAGCACTACAACGCCAAGCTGCTCACCCCATCACAGCACCACAACGCCATACTGTTCACCCCACCACAGCACTACAATGCCATGCTGTTCACCCCACCACGGCAATAAAACGCCATGCTGTCCACCCCACAACGGTAATACAACGCCGTGCTCTTCACCCCACCATGGCGAGACAACGTAATGCAATTCACCCCACCACGGCGAGACAACGTAATGCAATTCATCCCACCCCGGCGAGACAACGCCATGCTGTTCGGCCCACAACTTTAATACAACGTCATGCTGTTCACCCCTCCACGGCAATACACTGCCATGTTGTTCACCCCACAACGGTAATACAACGCCAAGCTGTTACCCCACCACGGCAATACAGCGCCGTGCTGTTCACCCCACAACAGCAATGCAACTCCAAGCTGTTCGCCCCACCACGGCACACATTTATCTTGACGGAGAAATTTCCCTTGTTTACACTGAATGGCTTGCTGACTGTCAAGAATAACGAAGCATTGAAAATGTGCCTTATTGCAGTTCAATTGAGATGGAATCGATTTTTTTTTCCGACTGAATTTGTTTTACATCAGGGAACGTTTATTTAAGAATAGTCCAGCACACGGTTTCCACTGCGCATACGTAATGGGAGAAATGTGTAGGATTCCAATTTGGGATAAAACACAAAGAAACACATAAGGAAAATTTTTAACAGTTGTTGGAATGTAGGAAATTTTTTATTCGTAACAGTATTTAAATATTTTTCCAACCCTAAACGTGCCCTGCACCTATCGCAAAGTGATATTGATAATTTTATCCATTGATTCTCATGCATTTTCATTCCTCAAAACTGAAGTCCTGTCATTTACAGTGAAGCCCTTAACCGGCATTGGGAATCGGGTTGTATATTCAGGGATTAAATTAGCAGCTCAAACAATGGTAATTCATTTACGTCTAAATGTGCAATAAATCACGTAGAAATGCCTTAAAACTAAGTGAATGGGTTAACGAATAGAAATGGCTGTCTGCAGCCCTTTGCCCCCTCCCGCCGCTTCCAGTTAATTCTGCCAAAAACAAAGAAACAAAAGGGTCTGGGGGATTTTGTCCAGATAAAATATAAAAAATGCGTTTGTCTACTCCCAAACTATCAACCCTAAAAACATCATCATCATCATCATCATCATCATCATCATCATCATCATCATCATCATCATCATCATCATCATCATCATCATCATCATCATCATCATCATCATCATCATCATCATCATCATCATCATCATCATCATCATCATCATCATCATCATCATCATCATCATCATCATCATCATCATCATCATCATCAACATCATCATCATCATCATCGTCATCATCATCATCATCATCATCATCATCATCATCATCATCATCATCATCATCATCATCATCATTATCATCATCATCATCATCATCATCATCATCATTATCATCATCACCATGTTGAACAGCAATAACAACAACAACATTACCACGAAAGTGGCTGTAGATATTTGACTCCCCAGATGATTTGATAATTTTAAAAATAGCACTGACATTCAACAAAGCACTATGATAAGCAACTGTGTAGCTATAGTCTGTGCAACAACGGAGAAGGAAGAACATTAACGAAAATGCGTGGAGCAAAAAATTAGAAGTTTCCGCTTGGAGTTCTGCAAAAAAGGTGTTTATTTGAGGTGGGCAGAGGACGCTTGATTTCATGACTCACTTACGCAGATAGCAGAGATTACTTTCTGTTGGAAACAAATTTCACTAATGTCATTACAAATTAAATAGAAGAACGGAGAAAACCTAATCCCATGTTTTCTATATCGCATATTCTGTGCAAGCAGGATTACTCAGATAACTGCTTTAGCATATTAGATTTAAAAAACAACAGTATCTTACAGATAGAAGATCACAAGGTATAAAATAACATCATTCCGTGAGCTTGTGAAGAAATAGAAAGGAAATAGAACAGAACCTAAAATAAACTATCGCAGTGACATCATATTGCAGGAAACGAATCTTCTGCATTGACGCGTGTGAAAGTCACTTCTTCAGTTGATTCCACTGAACAACCGAGGACAAGTTCCCTAGTCATCAAATGGTCCTGTTTTGTTCTGGCGCTAGCAAAAACGCGGGTGTTACAACTGTTTTTCCCACTGTGTTAAACAGAGCACATTAAACAGAAGGATGGTGGACAAGGGATTATAAAATATTCTAGAGAATTCACTCAATGAGCTTTGTTACTGGGGAGGGGATTAGGGCTAGCACTCATGTAACAACTGGTTACCATGCGTATCCTTGACCCGGTGGGCACTCCACGTACCAACTGGTTACCATGCGTGTCCTCGCCTTTATAAAACGACCCCTAAACGCGGAGTGCTGGTTTTGAAATAACACCTCTGTTGTTAACCAAACATGGAGTGAAAGTCCGAAATAACCCCCTTTTTGTCGGAAGTAATAATGAAAATTACCCCCTTTTTTATGCGAACTGGCATTCCGCGCGGACCACGCTGGCCTAAAAATTACCCCATTCTACATGTTTTTTGGATATATATGGTAATACGTTTCAAACCAGGCGCCCCCCCCCCCCCCCTCGGAGGTCGTTTTAATTTGTTAGAGAACTCAGTAAGCCCTCTTTACGCGGTGGAGAACTCAGTAAGTCGTCTTTACATGCCAGAGAACTCACAAAGTCGTCTTTCGATGTTAGAGAACTCACAAAGCCGTCTTTACATGTTAGTGAAATCACTAACGCGTCTTTACATGTTAGAGATCTCGCTAAGTCGTATTTACATGTTAGAGAACTAACTAAGTCGTCTTTACATGTTAGAGAACTCACAAAGCCGTCTTTACATGTTAGAGACATCACTCAGTTGTCTTTACATGTTAGAGAACTCACTAAGTCGTCTTTACATGTTAGAGAACTCACTAAGTCGTCTTTACATATTAGAGAACTCACTAAGTCGTATTTACATGTTAGAGAACTCACTAAGTCGTGTTTACATGTTTAAGAACTCACTAAGTCGTATTTACATGTTAGAGAACTCACTAAGTCGTCTTTACATGTTATAGAACTCACTCAGTTGTCTTTACATGTTAGAGAACTCACTAAGTCGTCTTTACATGTTATAGAACTCACTAAGTCGTCTTTACATGTAATAGAACTCACTAAGTCGTCTTTACATGTTATAGAACTCACTAAGTCGTCTTTACATGTTAGAGAACTCACTAAGTCGTCTTTACATGTTAGAGAAATCACTAAGTCGTCTTTACATGTTATAGAACTCACTAAGTCGTCTTTTCATGTTAGAGAAATCACTAAGTCGTCTTTACATGTTAGAGAACTCACTAAGTCGTATTTACATGTTAGAGAACTCACTAAGCCGTTTTTACATGTTAGAGAACTCACTAAGTAGTCTTTACATGTTAGAGAACTCACTCAGTTGTCTTTACATGTTAGAGAACTCACTAAGTCGTCTTTACATGTTATAGAACTCACTAAGTCGTCTTTACATGTAATAGAACTCACTAAGTCGTCTTTACATGTTATAGAACTCACTAAGTCGTCTTTACATGTTAGAGAACTCACTAAGTCGTCTTTACATGTTAGAGAAATCACTAAGTCGTCTTTACATGTTATAGAACTCACTAAGTCGTCTTTTCATGTTAGAGAAATCACTAAGTCGTCTTTACATGTTAGAGAACTCACTAAGTCGTATTTACATGTTAGAGAACTCACTAAGCCGTTTTTACATGTTAGAGAACTCACTAAGTTGTCTTTACATGTTAGAGAACTCACTAAGTCGTCTTTACATGTTAGAAAATTTACAAAGTCGTCTTTACATGTTAGAGACTGTCAGCTGTAACTTACCAGTTTTTTATCATTTGATGAATTGCAGGAAATAGAACTGATCTTTTGTTTATATATCAAGTCTTAATGCAATAAACCAGAACTTGAAAGTAAGAGAGATATATATAAGGGGACGAAGAGTGTGAACATTTAGGTTAACTTCTTTCAGCAATAAATTTTCACAAATTTTGATAATAAAAATTATTTTTAGCAGATTGAATAGTTTGATACAAAATCATATTGATTACAAACACTTCAGCTGTAATTACACGCAATGTTGTCATTACTTTATAGCTGTTTGTAAGATTTATAACTATAAATTTTGTGAGAACCTGGACTGATTTATACGAAGGTTATAAAACTGCGGTTGTACTGATTTAAGTAATGTTGCCAAGCAGTAACTTAGTTTATGTTGCTAAGCACTAACTTACTTTATAGCAATAATTCATTTAATGTACATCTTGTGACTGTTATCCTTTTACAGGGATCAGTTTTTCAGATGGCTTGTGAAAGCAATATTTACGAAATGGCACGTACGTTGCTTTGCAATTTGCTCACAATTCTATGCAAGCAATTGCATATCTCTGTCATCCGTCACAGAAGCTCCTGAAGCTACTATGAACTAGTTCAGTGGCACTCAACCAAAATGCTTGGTATTGATGGTTAACTCTTCACGCACTTCTCTTATTTCATGCTACGCTGGTCACCCTTTGCTTCACGTTATTTGATCATGAGGTCGCACAAAATGCGTGCTGCTTTATGGCGGTGACGATTGGCTTCACCTTCTGCTGGCACAGTGTTCATCAAACTAAAATGTTTTGCTACTGATGGTCATCCTTTGCTTTGCCTTCTGTTATCACACTGCTGTGTAGGCCAGAAGCTGTTGTCTAATAGCTTCAGTTGCGACAACAATAAACTAAAATCATTTAAAGCCTTGCCATTCACAAATGAATGTCACCGACGCATTGAACAGACAATCTGAAAAATGCCTTCAACAAATACATTTGTGCTTAAATTTGATTTAGAGAAAAGCTTATGTGCTATTGAGAAGCACGACTTGTGGCATATTTCGAAAAAAAGCCTAACAAATGAATTTGTGTATTTATCGACGTGAACCTTGTAGGGAGTAAGCAGTTCAACTATCGTCGAGCAAGAGTATAGAAATACGCTCAATATACATTCTATGGCATCTTTTGAGTGACAAAAGGGTACCGAATATGCATATGTGATTTATTTCTAAAAAGGAATAGCGAAAGACAGTTGATTTTCAGTTAAGTGACGTCAGATCTGACCCTGCTCATTGGCTTAGATAAAATATAGAACGAATTTTCAGCCTGTTGCTTTGTCAATCCTGTACGGTTTGTTAACCCTTTGGAAAAGCAGACCTTGCTATATGCAGCTGAGTTCACCGTTGCCTTCTGTCTCCACGACATTAAGCTAGAGTATCAAAGTATGGAAACAGATCTTTACACTCACAAACATTAGTTTGGGAAACTGTAAAAATAAGGAAATTCTCCATTATATTTTCTAGAATATGTGTGACCACATGCTCTTTTGATCTGTACGACGACACTCATCTTTTAAGATTTTAAGAGCAAAGTTATGATAAAATAGAGTGAGTTTCCACACACTACCTATAAATTTGCCATCACTACTGCTTCTGTTCAGTTCTAAGTGTCAGCAAGAGTGAAAAATTGTCAAAATTGCAAATAAAATGAATACGGAACCAGGACACATACCAATAAAGTATTAAGACGGGCCCAGAGCACAGGCTAATCAGTGGACTTGATATGATTATTTTTCTCTCCAAACGCTGCTTGATTTTAGAACATGAAACAGAAATCGTTGAAGAATCTTTACTGTTGGAATCTTACTGTGTAGTCCTTAAAATATTTTACCAGACGTCACAGTAATCTGTTCACCGAACAAAAATAAGAAGACCTAAAGAAGAAATTTGTAGAAGTGGCTAATATCTGGCCTTAAAATGGTAATATAAAAGTAATACAGCGCAACGAACTGTGTCAAAGTCAGACTTTTTTTTGTATAATTTCCTTTAGTTTTACTCTAATTTTTAATATTGAACATTATACAACTGTGGTATAGTTATAATGATGACATATATTTGTGTTCACCACTGATGAAATGTTGCACAATGTGAACCCAAGGGTGAACAAAACTGCATTCCACCATCCTGACTTTCTCGTAATTGTTTTGTTGCATTTGAGTAACAATAGTTCAATTAATGAATACCCACCATGTTGTCGATCATCCAGTTTTTCGTGGATCCGAGGCGCACTACGTAATTGTCTTTCGTCATGGACTTAGGTTTGGAAGTAGTTAGGAACGCCGCTAGAATGTACTCTCTGTGCCGTTTATTTCTTATCAACAATACTTGAAGGCCGGCTATTTTCATATTTTAGTTTATTATCTTATGGAGAATTCAAAGCGAAATTTTTATAAGGAGTTTTGCAATTCTTAACGATTCGCAATGACTAAATATGTCGGATATTGAACGAAGCCACACATTTGTCATATAAAATGAATATTTATGGGTATATTTAGCATTTATTTTTCGAATTTTATTATTGGCCTAACACGTCACTTTCGACTCATTTTGCAATAAAAAATAAGGAACGCTCGACCATGTAACAGTTAGCTTGGTTAACTATGGTACCGCTAGATTTGTCAAACACCTATCGACCAATCAGAAAGGAGCTTTTTCTTTGCAAATGCAACAATTTGAGTTAAACGTGCTGTTGTTGCTTCAGTGTAGATGGGGATTGATATCACTACACAGATACTGTACACATTTGATTGCATAAGTACATAGATAATCCTTGTATTTATAGTTTTTTTTTTAAAAATAAACTATTGAGAAATAATTAAAATTGGATACTGAGACAGGTACTTCACATTTTTTCTAAAGTTAAGTCCTGATGCCTATAGATGATACAAGGTACAAAGTTCTTGGTCTGATAACATTAGGCAACAAGTTCTTGATCTGATAACATCAGATGCTAAGTTCCTGATCTAAAACACTAGTCCCAGGCTCTTGCTCTGATAACACTGGATACTAAGTTCTTGATCTCGAAACAATAAATGCTAAGTTCTTGATCTGGTAACTATAGGACGAAAGTTCTTGATCTAATAACCCTGTGTACTTTGTTCGTGATCTGATATCACTGGGTACTAAGTTCTTGATCTGATAACACTAGGAACCAGGTTCTTAATCTGATAACAAAATGCGCTTAGAAAATTTCTATTTGACAGTTAGAGAGAAAATCTCAAAATATTTCATCATTTCGTCACTTAAAGAGTGACTCGTTTCACAAAGAAAAAACCTTTGGATAATGAGTTATGTTATATGAAGCTAATGAAGCTATTTCACGATATCAGATCCACAAAGTAGCCGAATTTATTTTTGTGTGTTGTGAAAACTGGCTGCTGCAAAGTAAACATATCGTTTCTCTGGTTATTTTGGTTCATACTAAACCGAAAACAAACACAAAAAATCACCATTAGGATAACGACTTAACACACATTAATATGTCTTCTATTATTACTTTCGAACAATTTAGAGAGTGCTGACAGAATTTCCTCCACCTATACATGTTGATACACGCTTTTTTGACGGATGAGAGAGGACATAAATGAAAATTTAATGACTGTAAACTGCGAGTTAGAAATGTACAAGCTATCGTAGAGGGCACAGACTAAATCGGACTAGATTATGATAACGGAAATAAACAAGGTCTTGTTAATGAAAGATGAGCAATGGTACGACTTGTAATATGTGCGTCATCATGCTTACATGAAACTGTAACTGAAATATTGCGGGTCATTCTGAATTTTGCAGTTCTACTGAAAACCAGTCCCGTCCGTAAATTTGTTTAAGCTTTGAGGGTGATCCGCAACTTTGTTGTGATTCGTCATGTTTTGGAAAAAAATCAAAGAGGGCTGCAGGCAGAAATTGGTTGAAAAGAATTTCGTGGCTCTTGTCGTAAAACGCTATCGCATTTCTTATAATAAAGTGTTTAAATTCCGCCTATTCCTAGAAATATTTATAGCGTTTTTTAATCTAATTCGATAGTTGCAATTTGTAGGCCAGGCCTCGCCGATTCTGTTATTGCAGAAATGTTACCTGTAACCGACATGCTCGGCTGTAGCGAGAAATGTACTAATTGGTGTTGAATACCTACCCATCACGATGACCGCATTCCAGAATTTTATTGCTTGATTGCGCATACAAAGGAAACCGATATTTTGACTGGATAAATATGCCTAGTAAATACTATAGCCGTACAGTCAGGTTCGTGCTACAACGCTTAAGGCGGCGCGAGGGAGACTCTCGGGTCAGTTCTTCATCATGATTATTGTCGGTAATGTTACTACTAAATTTTTTTCAATGCTTTTTATTGTTGCTCCGTTGCTACGTCTTTATTGTTGTTCACATTTTAGGAATAAACCAAATTAAGTGAAATAAAGGCAAATCAAAGGATTCTGGAGATGAATAATGAGATTTAAATTATTAAGCCAATGTAAGAACATTGAAGATATTTTATCACTGTTACATGTTTATTCAATTCACTAACGTAATATAAATCCTCTTTGTAATCCTAGACACGTAATTACTTACAGCCGTGAAAATTACAGACCCATGTCCTGCGTCTCTATGCGACAACGCCGATATTCAAAGGCACGCGGAAGGAAGCCTGGGACATACTGGACTCATGTTCTGTGTCTCCATGCGACAACGCCGATGTTCAAAGCCATGTAGAAGGCAGACTGGGACATATCGGACCCATGTCCTGTGCCTCCATGCGACATGCCGATATTCAAAGCCACGTAAAAGACAGCCTGGAAAATACCGGACCGATGTCCTGCGTCTCTATGCAACGACGCCGATATTCAAAGCCACGTAAAAGGCAGACAGGGACATACCGGACCGATGTCCTGTGCCTCCATGCGACATGCCGATATTCAAAGCCACGTAAAAGGCAGACTGGGACATACCGGACCCATGTCCTGCGTCTCTATGTGACCACGCCGATATTCAAAGCCACGTAGAAGGAGCTTGGGACATACCGGACCCCCTGTCCTGCGTCTCTGTGTGACAACCCCGGCATTCAAAGCCACGTAGAAGGTCTAGTTCTAACACATCAACAAGAGTCCTCTAATCTCTAATTGTTTTTATTTGATGGAACATCGCGACCTGTTTGCCTAGGATAATTTTTGTACCTTTTTTCCGTGTAGGTGATGCATTTCTGTTTTATTCACTGTCGAATCACTGCTATATCAAAGAAGTAGTTGGGTGGAGCTAAGGGAAGAGCTGACACGTTTCAAACACCATGTATACGCAAAATTTATTTAGCGTAGCGAAAATAACAGTAATTTATAAAAAAACGCCCCTATGAATCTTCTTTTGAAAAACTCAGGTGCGCGTCTAAAAGTTCTTTTCTGTTGACATGTAGCTGCATGGCGCGCGTAACTGCTGGGTTGATTTTTCGTTTAGGGTAGCCACCTTTTTTGTAGCCACATAGCCTCTCTATAATTTTTACCTTTAACTCAAATACTGAAGATGACCCTTATATCTAATACTCACTCTAATCTCTAACGAAATAAATGGAAGCCTGCTTAGCTGTAGCTACAACAATACTGAGGTCCTTCGTGATTGGTTTCTGAGAAAGGAAAATATTTAAAGCATAGTAGTTTATTATCACATTCCAGCGATGCATGTATGTATGCACATTTAAATGATATTACTACATAGAAAGCTATAACTACAAAAAATACGGGACGATTCTGTATTGTCTGTTCTTAACTATTGATTGCAGTGTGATCAATTTTAAACCATAAATCAGCGATAATTGCACTTAATTTTATTTTATATTTCATTTTATAACGGCTGCCACTGGGTGCCCACTCATGGACTAATCCAGAGTTTGCTTATACGGATGCAGGAAGGAGCGGATGGGTGGTGTGGTTACTGATTGAAAGAGAGCAGGAGGGAGCAGGTAGGAAGGGAGAGGAGAGGAGGAAGCGGATGGTGGTTGGCGAGTGAAAGAGAGCAGGAGGGAGCAGGTAGGAAGGAAGATAAGATGAGGAAGCGGATTGTGGTTGGTGAGTGAAAGAGAGCAGGAGGGAGCAGGTAGGAAGGGAGAGGAGAGGAGGAAGCGGATTGTGGTTGGTGAGTGAATGAGAGCAGGAGGGAGCAGGCAGGAAGGGAGGGGAGAGGAGGAAGCGGGTGGTGGTTGGTGAGTGAAAGAGAGCAGGAGGGAGCAGGTAGGAAGGTAGAGGAGAGAAGGAAGCGGATGGTGGTTGGTGAGTGAAGCACAGCTGATCCAGGGTTTACTTAAACGGGTGAAGAGGGAGGGGAGTGGAGGCTGGTGTAGCTGGTGACTGAAACAGAGCTTATTTTGAACCCAATGCTGTACCCAATACCCAAATGACGCTATCCATGGCAAGCACACAGTAACCATGACATCTAACAAGCCAGTCAAGCATCAGATTTTTAATTTTTTCTTATTTAAATCCGATAGACAGTAAGTGTATTGGTTTCTGTTTGGATCTTTTTTAGTTTTGCAATGCTATAGTTAAGGACGACAGAGATATTACGCTTAAGTTTATCTCGTCAATGGCCATTATATAATTAACAGTTTAAAATGGTAGCCTTTATATGCAAGATACGAACAGAAGCATAAACACAACTCATGGCACTCAGATCGGTAATAACAATGCCACAACAAATTATCTCATCTTTGCTGAACTTAATACGCACGGGCATGAATTGACATAATAGTTGTAGAATAGAATTATGATAACACCAGAAAAAAAGATAATTTTTTTCAGAATAAATGTTGAAGTTGAAATATGTAGAATTTCAAGCAATATTTGATACAGTCGACAATAAGTCACAGATGATGAGTGACCAGTTGACAATAAATGAATGCTGATTTGTGGTATTAAAACCGTAGCTACTGTATACATCAGATAAATCGTATTATGGAAAATTAAAGCATCACAGTGCAGTGATAATTCGAAGTTATATTAGATAGTTCTGCTTGCTGTACCTGTTCTCACTCCCCCCCCCCGAAGTTAACTAATTACATTTAGCAGATAATGACTTATTTTGAGTCAACATAAATATTGTTGACCGGTACGAAAAATGTTGACTTTTAGGTCAACATGTTCGTAACTGACCAGCAGTATCTTCTTGCTGACTAAAATATTTCAATATCTGCGTTGTTAAAGACTTAACGCTGGGTAACGTTGAAAATTTATTGACCTGGGAATAAACCAATCATTTTACCGCATTTATCCAGGTCATGTAGCAAATTGTATTACTAAACAACTAGCAACAGATATCGTGTTGTTTTGAAAACAAGATTTAACGCATAAACGACTTAAAGAACAGAAAATCTAAATGACTGGATGTAATTATTAAATAAGCCATATTCTCATATCCTCGACAATGCAACACAACATAATGGTGTATATAGATGGCATATCCATTTTTTTAAAATTAATTTCCAAGTTGTGAGAAAGATCAAAGTTTCGACTACATTGACCGTAATATCTAGAAGTCATGTATTACGAGCAATATATTTTGTGATGCATTGTTGAGCTTTTCGTTTTTATAGGCATAAATGCAAAAATAAGTGTTGTTTGCAAAACATTAATATGCCACAAGAAAATACTCTCAACATCTGGAGGGAGATTTAGTGCATAAGAGCGCCAACAGAGGGCAGTGCCGTGCATAAGTGCGCATCAGATGGCAGTGCCGTGCGCAAGATTGACGTCAGACGGCAGTACCGTCAATAAGCGTGCAGTCATATAGCAATGCCGTGCACAGGAGCCCCGTCAGATGACATCGCCGTGAATAAGAGCGCAGTCAGATGGCAGTGCCGTGAGCGATGGCGTGTGTATAAATGTGTTCACGTTTTGTCCCCGAGAGCCGCGTGAGCCTCGTACTGGCTGAATGGATCCGTTCACTTCAATTACTGGTAAGTAAAAACTTGTTTCTGACAAAACTTTATCAAATCAAAGCTGTGAAAGGTTGAATTATGAGTAAAGCGCACCACGTTTTATGCAAGAACTAGACTCATGGAAAAATTATGTTTCTGGCTAAAAAAAGTGTCGTGATGTCACGTGTCAGGTTTACATACCGTTTGTGCCATGCGAGGTCACGTGTCGGGTTTATATACCGTTTATGCCATGCGAGGCCACCGGTCGGGTTTACATGGCGTTTGTGCCATGCGAGGTCACGTGTCAGATTTACATGCCTTTTGTTTGTGACATGTACTTAGAGATTTAAAGCTATGATTCATATCTAAAATTCTATTGAATATACAGCATGTAAACCTGACGCGGGCCTGACAGGACAACAAACACCATGTATAGCCAGCACGTGACCTGACGCGACAACAACTGACAGCACGTAAACCTAACACGCGACTTCATGACGTCAACAAAAGCGTGTGATCTGGACGAATGATATTCCCAAGGTCCGGCATTAGAAATTGCATCAGCTTGTAAATGCAGTGGGATATCATGGAATTCAAAATTAACGCCCACTTTCGTCCATACCCTTTAAGTCATACCCTTTAAAGAACGACACGTGCACTGACGTAACACCCCTAAACAGCAAGCAGCAATGACACGCGCACTGACAAGAATTGTATGTACTCATAGCACGTGCGCTGTGGCGATCACACGTGCGTCTTGGTGACGACAACTAGATTCCGTGTCTCCGATTCTCTCATAGCCGACCAACCCACCCCTCCCCACCGTCCCAACCTCCCAGCTCAATATACCCCCTTTCCACACCTCTAGGTCCTTCCACCACCTCCCAGCCCCGTCCCATCCCCTCACTTACCTCCCAGTCCCTCCCCCCATCCGCAGTGGCGAATACAGCTTTCGGGCAAGGGGGGAGCGTCAACTTGTGAAACTCGGGAGTTAAACAGTCAAAACTTTTTTCTGCGAAAACACAGAGCTTAACAGTCTATTTTTCGGATTTAGGGGAGGGTTGCAACCCCTGAACTACTCCCCCCTTGGATCCGCCACTGTCACCCCCTACCAACCCCCCCCCCTCCGCATCTCCCAGCCCCCTCCCTGGGCGTCTTGTTGAATGAAATCCCAGAAATAAAAGTGACAACATTTCCCAAGCCTCAGGAAGCAGCTAGCGTCGCTTCTCTCTGTCTCCTCCCCAGTTCTACACACAGTGGCATTTCGTAAGCATAAGCAAAGGCATCTCTCACTCTCCTAAGCCTTCCGCTGCGAGAGAATTGACATCAGAAGCGACAAGCGCTCTGTGCAAAAGCACAGTTCAAAAATGAATTCAAACACATTTAGCAACTTTACTATTCACTCTTATCTTAATTGTTCCGATAGAGGATAAGTGTGACTGATAACATATTTACAATGAGCAGAGTCTCTATAACAATATTACACGAGGACTATTTTCCGAAAATAAATGCTTCATTCATTTTAAAAATTTGCACTTCTTGTAGTTTCTCACAAGGAATAAAGACGCTTTCTAGGAATATGACGACAAAGGTTCATGGAATGAATTGGTTTTCAACGTTTTATTGTTTTACTTTAACATAAAATATAACATTATCTCAATGAATATTTATGACTTAATAAAGTGCAATTAGTAAAAAAAAATCATTTTACAATGGCCTTAGAACTGGAAGTACTAAGCAACAACACCAGATACAACACTTCCGGTGTAATCAGGCACAATATGGACGCAAAGTTCGCAACTGACGATGTAATATTCAACAATGCAACCTCAAACAGTTCTGAAAACGGGAGCGACTTCGTTTATGTCAGTTCCACGGCTTTTTTCCAGCATTATTTTTCAGCGGAGCGCGTTGCCTTGGAGAGCTGTCTCGCTAGCGTTGCAGTGCTCATCAAGGTCGTTTCCTGTGTGACGTCACGGCTCCAGCATCACCAACACTACGCCTACTACGCCCTTTTCAGAAACCTTACCTTAGCAAACTCCTTATTTTGTATTTTACTTTGGTTGTCCAATAATATCTTATTATTTAGTCACGTGAAACTAACCGATTTTTGCTATCTAATGCTGTTCATGACTTTCGCTTTGATATTTTCAACAGCATTTGGTTTCGTCTCCGCTACGACGCTATTCAGGTTCAGCATTGTACATTACGTAGCAGTGTGCCACCCTCTTATCTTCCCCACACGCGTCAGCAAATACAATATAAGAATCATGCGAGCTTTTACCTGGATATTATACACAGTACTGGCCATTAAAGCCACCGGTATTCCGTCAGCTGCCCTATTCTGGGACGACGACATAAGAATATTGCAACATGTGGACAAAATTACGCTGATCGTCACAAACACGAGAATCGCTGTTCTCCAGATTGTCCTCATTATGACGTATATTGCTTGCGTACGCATTTATGCCAAGATCCGGTCGTTACAACGCCGCTTGAGCGCATTCTGTTGGGTGGACGAAATGGATATGGAAAGAAGTACCTTTCGATCAATCATTCTCCTTGTCATAAATATCACTTTGGTCCATGTACCATTTAATATTGTATACGTGATTTCTATCAATGAAAAGAGGGTTTAAATGATCAACAATGAGTCAGCAGTTTTATTTATGACTCTTCTGCCTTATATTAAATGCTGTTGTGATCCCATCGTGTACAAGTAGAAGTTGCGAGATTTCTATGGATATTTCATGAATGTGCGTAAAAGCTTCACGGCGTGCTGGGAGTGCTACAAAAGGATTTTTTGGCATTAAAAAGTCTTGTGGCATGTCGTTATGCACGAATCTGCTGCATTCAGTTTTAATTAGAGAACTGTTTAGTTGCTAGTAGAAAAGAGACAGGGGAGGGGAGGGAGGGGGGATGTTGAAAGACCATTCCCTAGTTACGGTGTTACAGAATTTTTTCGATTAAATGGAGAATTGGCAAAGAAGGATTTTTGCCTTAAGAGCAACCAGAGGGACTATTTTTGTGAATAATCATTGGGGAGAGATCTTCATACACACATGGTCATGATGTGCGGTGTAAGTGTCATTTTGACAAAAGAAAAAAAAACAAGAAAAATAAGAAATCATAACTTTTCACTTTATTGCTCCAAGCGTTGTGTAAATGTTTAAGGCTTGGATAAGAAATAAAAACTTAAATAGCTTCTTTTCGTGCCTTTTTTTCTTAGTTTTGCAGGCTTAACTAACAATAACGCGAGTTCATCACTCCGATCTTCTTAAGCTAGAGACACACAGGCTGGATCGCAAGAGCCATCACAGGTGTCGTAATCCACCGCGCCGCAGAACTGGCTGCTGTTGGGATCGATTTGTTTCATCATTACCTTTAGCTCAGCCGCTGTGATGCCAATGTGATTGACAACGTTTGGGAAGCACGGACATACTGGAGGCGTGGCCTTGCATTCATCCATGACCTTTCTTACGTCATTCATTTTTGAGCAATAGGCATCTGCTTCCGTCTTGGCTGTTTGGTATTGAGCGGATGTGATGCTTGCGCAGGCGTTATTGCGAAACAATAGCAGGCTGTAACAGAGATACCTCTGATTGGACGTCAGTCGGGCCACGTGACACAGGATGTCCTTTTCTGATATGCCACTCGCCAGGGCACCTCCTTCAGCAGAGTGGGCAGTGAGGCGAGCGACAACGTTACTCAGTATCGCTGCCACTGCTACGTTATTTGTAACATCGCTCTGAAAAAAATACAAGATCCCAGTTTTGACAGTGTGCATTGAAATAATCGATTTTGTTTTTCAAATCACACCCTGCGACACATAATATGTAACTACCATATAAACATAAACATATCAGTAAATAATTCTTAATGCACCCTTTATATGAAAATAGCAAAAGAGCAAGGTGTATTATCCTCCAAGTACTTCATAAGGCCAGAATTCACGTTGCCTGTGCCCGGTGTAGCAGTATATCTGTATAGCTTCACCCCGGGGGCAAGCTAGCCTAGTCTAGCTCCCCCCCGGGGGCAAGCTAGACTAGGCTATCTTGCCCCCTCTGGGATATTCTGCCCCCTGTTCAGCTCCCCCCCACCTAGGATATTTTGCCCCCCCTAAAATGAAAGCTTTTTAGTTGTATTTTACATAAAGGGTAATCCGTCTGTGTACTCGCTCTCTATTCACAGTCATCGGGGGATTTAGAGTTGACTGCAATAAAGCCATATCTCTTTTTATAACGCATTTTGATTGATCAATTGTATTCGACAAAAATGCATAACAGTACAAACAATCTCAGGGAAATGGATTTTGCGGCAAAAGTTTACTCCGAATTGAGAAGTTTAAAAGGGTATGGAAAAGGGTATGAGCATTTTATTTTTTTATTTTGATTGTAAATTAATTACTTGATCAATAGAGGAAATATTCAAAAGAAGTGGTAAATGACAATAAATAAAAATAAATGAACATAAATCGGCATTGTTGGACCAGGTTGGACCAAAGGCGCAGTGAACTGCAGTGAATTGTGTAAATGACTGTTGAATTATGCAAAAACTTGATAATTTTCAAGCAAAGAAGAAATTGTGCTGTATAGAGATAATTTACCATTAAAAGTTCTGTTGCAGTTAAGTATTTGTTTCATTTATTCCGTTCTTATGGAGGGACCAAAATATCCCAGACGGGGGGGGGGGAGATAGCCTAGTCTAGCTAGGCGGGGGGGGGGGGAGCTGTACAGGGGGAGCAAGATAGCCTGTCACACCGGTGTGGTATGCACGAATCCCGCTCATCTGCCGCCCCCCCCCCGCGGTCAACTGCCCAGCCCCCTGTCATCTGCCCTCCTGTTTTGCAACCCGGTCGACTACCCCTCCCCCCTTCAAAGTAGAGGGGTGGTCGCTTGCCCCCTCCATATACTATTTTTCTTGTGTCCTTGGCTTACAAAGACACAATAAATAAAATTATACTTATTTTATTGAATGTATTGCATCTCGATAAATTGCAATTCACCAATAGGAAACTAATTGCAATAAGAATTGCAATTAGTTTACGGATCAGTCTCTCTTAAGATCGGTATTGGTGAATAGATCAATAAAGATCAATTGTTTCAGAGACGAAGTAGACGGGAACCTCACAATTGCCTAATTTTTTCAAGAATTTTTTTCCACTAATAAAGGAGGGGGGATGGGCAGATGACGACCCCGTCAAATTGCAGGGGGGTCAGTCGACCGGGTTGCAAAAATGGGGGGGGGGGGGACAGTTGACTGGGGGGGGGCAGTTGATCGGGGGCAGATGACCGTTTACCGGTATGCACAGTGGAGTCCATGCACAGATGTGCCCTTTATCTATATATCCCTTTGTAACGAGAGAGACATTCTCAAACAGGGAGGACCCAACTGTGCTTAGAGAAAATATGTAGGATAATGCGAAATCCTGAAAATAAACAGGGGTACACCATCATCATTGGTGGTTAATAAACCTTTTCATCCAATGAGAATTAATAGGGGGTAAGTATGAGTAAAATTCCACCACTAGTTTTTTGCTTATCGGAACTATTTTAAAGCTTTCTTCAGTTCAGAGTCCATGCACAGATGTGCCCTTTAGCTATATATCCCTTTGTAACGAGAGAGACATTCTCAAACAGGGAGGACCCAACTGTGCTTAGAGAAAATATGTAGGATAATGCGAAATCCTAAAAATAAACAGGAGTACACCATCATCATTGGTGGTTAATAAACCTTTTCATCCAATGAGAATTAATAGGGGGTAAGTATGAGTTAAATTCCACAACTAGTTTTTTGCTTATCGGAACTATTTTAAAGCCTTCTTCAGTTCTGTTTGCATAAATAACTGGACATCAAGCAAGCCTTGATCTCTTTCAAGAGGACCATCTTATTGTATGATTTAATGGGCAGATTAATGGATTCACAACCAGTAAAGATCTCCGGTATTCGCACATGTTAGTAACGTTTTTAATACGGAGATTCAAAAGATCACACGGATTACTGATCTCAGTGAATTGCATGACAATTAGTTTTAAGATTTCCGAGTCCAAATTGAATTGCAATTTATGAACTGTCAATCACACGTTCTGCCAGTCTCACAGGGAGTAATGTTATCCAATTGAAAATTAAAAATTATACTCATTCCTGAAATAGATCACTGATCTACTATTTGAATTCACATTCACTTCTGTGCAACATTGGCTTACAAAATAAATTAAAATGAACTCCTCTGACAACGAAGGAGCGGGGGAAGGGGGGGGGGAAGTCAAAACCAAGTTATCGATAGGTCAGTGAGGTGGAAGTGTGCTTCCCTACTATTATTATGTTTTTGGCTATAATGTTATTTCTGTTACATAGTCCTTAGAAATGTGGTACAATTTCATATAATGTGTTTATATAAAATAAAGAGCGTGATGTTTTCATTTGTTTGTTTAAGAATCAACTTTTGCTGACCGTAAAGGTTTACTCAATGCAAAAATGAAAGAAATGAGGCGCATTCTTAGAGAAGACTCAATCGTGTATACGCGAGGTGCATGCACGACTGCGTGAGATCAAATGTGCATGAGGCTCAATCGTGCATCCAACACCGGCTATTGTTTTAAACGTTGACAGGATACAGCCTGGAATATAGAATGACCTATTTCTCATGCTAATTCATAGTTGACCTGGGAAGTAGTGGCGATATACCTGTACCCAGTTCTGTATCATACCGTCGTAATTCGTCTGACTGCCCGAGTCTAAACATAAAACATGAAAAAGAAAACCAATCACTATAATTAAAAAAGATCATGTCTTGTATTTAGACCCAGAATTTCCGTGACCCGGTATTGGTCAAAAGTCTTCTTCACTTTTTCTCTAGCAAAATATGATTTAATTGTTGAACAAAACCTTTAAAAACCTAATATTAGCAATTGAAAAGTTGCCAGTGTGAAGCGTTTGAAGTTTCCAGCACCTTTCGCCTGGGTATCCTTTTTGTTTACTTTGGATTTCTTTTCTTTTTATTCGAACTTCGTTCAGAGCCAGCCCCATCTTTTCTTTTTTAGTGCGTTTTTAGCGAGAAAACCGGTAGATGTAAACAAGAATACAAGACTGCATATTTTGACGTAAGAAACTGGTTGGATATGGGCTGTCATCTCACCGATTTCACAGACGGACGGGTAGGCGACGCCGCACGGGATATCGTTCCACTTGCCGCCATTGTTGTACAGGTGCGCACAGTGTTCGCCATTGACGTTGTTAGGCTCTCCCGGATGCCAGTTCGTGTACGTCATAACGGCGTCTTTTGTGTGCCATTTCCATACGTTCTCGTGACCCTCATCCTCTCCATCGATATAAACAGGCTTCGATAATGCTATAATCACACAATTACACCTTTTTTAAGCAGTCGTATCTGAGCTCAATATGAAGCTGAGCTAAAATTATTTTCATACCACATATTCGCAAAAATAAACAATACAGAGAAAATAAATAAGTATAATAAGACTATAAGAAGTTATATTTATCATGCTTTTAATTACCGTTATTTTTAAGAATTTTATTGTAAAATTAAGGAATATACAAACTTCGATCAAGGGGGTGAGGGTGGATGGGGAGGGGCAACTTTGAAAAATGACCTGAAGTAGGGGGTAATAATTCATATAATTTGGGCCGTTGAACGTCGTATTTTCACGAAGAAGTTTGACCGGTAAATTGGCGTTTTCGGGTGATTTTATGAAATTGAACTCCCTCTCCACCCCCCTCCTCCCTTGACAAAAAGCTGTATCCACTGATACTGGATTCGGCAGTTTTGTGAGAGGCGAACCTTGCGCTATGCTGTAGACGACGTCATTCTCTTGGCTGCCCATGATATCGACTAAGTGGCCACCCGTGGCCTTGCACCAGTCACTGGCGGCGTGCCAGTTCTTCTCCTCAGAGATTGTGACGTAACAATTGTTGCCATAGTTCTTGTCACACATGCCTGGTTTAGGAGAAAATGAGCCTTACTGTCATTGGCTAAAACTTCGTCACATTTTACCACGTTTATATGATAGGCAACGAAGAAATATATTCCCGTTTCTCATTAAATTTTTTGTAAAATTTGACGAGACAGACGATCTTTTTTCTTTACCAAAAACAGTTTTAAAATTTGAAAATTTTGGTGGCCCAGATGTGGTTCCAAATTCTTGTTTTTATTGTTTTTTTCATTCGCAATATATTGGTATTATAGTTTATAAAACGTTTGTAGCACAAAACCGCTACTTGAAGAGTTTGAAGTGTGAAAATGCGAGCGCCGAAGGTGCGAGCTCATAAGTTTAAGAGAAACATCTCCTCTGAAAGACCATTGTGAGTTCTGTTTTGCTTTCCGGACTAAAATATATTACTTTTTATGCTCCCGCCCAACCGGTGGATTGTTTTTCTCTATTTTGTTTTTTGGTCCTGTCGGGTTACTTCTCTTTTTATATTTTAGTGAGCCAGTCGGGGGAGGAAAAACATTGTAAATTCGCCTTATTTTACAAATGTGTATACTGCTGGTTGTTATTAGTTGTGGAATTTACAACCAATTATATTTCATTATTTAATTAATTTTTTACTTATACTTTACATTTAAATTTTACTTTAATTTATTTTAAAAACCTTTATAGTACAACCTTATTTTACAAATGTGTAAACTGCTGGTTGTTATTAGTTGTGGAATTTACAACCAGTTATATTTCATTATTTAATTAATTTTTTACTTATACTTTAAATTTAAATTTTACTTTAATTTATTTTAAAAACCTTTATAGTACAATCGAAAAAAAAATAGCCACCAAACCTCAATGTTTAGATGAAATTGAGTGCTAGAGCCACACGGTCGGATACTTATGTACATACAAAGCCACATTATCACATACTTATATAGTCACAAAGTGACATGATCACATACTTACATACTCACAAAGTGGCATGATCGCACACTTACATACTCACAAAGTGACATGATCATATGCTTACATACTCACAAAGTGACATGACCACATACTTACATACTCACACAGGGCCATAATCGTACACTTACTGGGGAATTCACAGATCGCAGGATACGGAATAGAGCAAGGCATGTCATTCCATTTGCCGGCGAAATTCAAATACAAATGAAGACAATGTTCGTTGGCAAGATGATTGGGTTCTCCTTGTTGCCAGTTAGTGTAGGTTAGAGGTAGGCCCGAATGGCTCCACTTATAGACTGTCTCTTGTTCTAAATCTGAGCCATCAGTCCAAACGCTATTTTGTAGATCTGACAAATATCCACAATATATCAATAAATATATTAAAATAAAATTATAAAGAAAAAATGTGTAAAATATAAATAAACATGTATAAATAAAATGACGGAAACAATTTAATGGCCGGATATTACGTTTCAAGCGATGTATCAGTTTTAGTTGTTGTTTTCGGGAGGACGTGGGTTACTTTGCATGGCACTTCTTGCGTATTGGTCTTCCTCAGCTGATTCGATGTCAATAAGATGGCCGCCCATCGACTCGCAGTTTGTTTTGGACTCTTGCCAGGTTTTGGACTCCGTTTGAACAACATAGCAAGACGTGCCAATGATCTTATCACAAGCTTTTCTTTCTAAAATAATAGTGATACAAAGTAAAAACATTAACAAAAAGAGTAAATACTGATCCGCTTGTAACAAAAAGGAATAGCTGTTGATTTTGGTTAAAACGTTGTGATAGAAAAATATTTTAATATCGTAAATGATCATTACATTCATTAGATTTCAAACTCAAACAAGCATGTCCGAGGGCATGGTGCCTAGGTGTAAAAACTAAGAAATTACAAAGGTGAAAAGGGCAAAGCTACTAATTTAGATAAAATGAAAATGTGGTAGAGGACCCACTGGTCCTGCTATACACACAGACACAGACACACACACAGACACACACATACACACACACACACACACACACACACACACACACACACACACACACACACACACACACACACACACACACACACACACACACACATATATATATATATATATATATATATATATATATATATATATATATATATATATATATATATATATATTATTAGAAATATGAGTGTTGGTAGTACCGACAACTTTTTTCCAACAAAATGCTCACTTTTTATTTCACACAGAGAGGGAATAACCGTGTTACAGCTCCCATCGTTCCATTGGCCGTCTTTATCTTGGATCATCTCCACGCAATCCTCGCCACTGCCGGCGTCGTTCGGCTCGTTTGGGTGCCAATTAGTATACGTCATCTTGGACTGACTATTTGCCAAACGCCACACATTCTCATTAATGGTATCCCTACCATTTATTCGAAGCGGTTTGCCAAGTGCTGTAATGTATACAAAAATATGTATATATAAATGTGAAATATATTACAGAAAGATATCAAATAATGCCCCTTTTATCGTGAATGTAGGGTCACAATGTGTCTTTCTTAGGAGGAAATTTTGATTAAAAATGTTGATGCAGAAGCGATGCTGGAAAAGAGAAGAAAAAAATGCTGTTTGTTTTTCCTCATATATTTCGCCATATGAAAATGATAGCAAAATTGGTGTTTCGAAATATTTAAAAATAGGCTCATATATTGTATATAACGGATGGCTTGTTCATACGAAAATATTTGCGTATTTTCAACCACAAACATTGCCAAAGTCACTATTAAGATACCAAAAAAATTTTGTTGAAAGTTTTGAAAACCAAATTACTGATATATTGATAAAAACATAAACTAAAATGATTTTTAAGCATACGAAGTTACCATTGGCGACGGTGTACACCATATAATTCTCGGTTCTGTCCGTTACATCCGCCAAATGGCCTCCCATCGCCTTGCATTTGTTATTGGCATCATGCCAATTCAACTCTTGCGTCACAGCAACGTAACACGAGTCCTTGTAACGCCGATGGCATGGCGGTGTTACTGTAGCAATAAGGTATAATTTTTACCATGGAAACAAGGTATAATTGTTACCATCACACCAAGGCATAATTGTTACTATGGAAGCAAGGTATAATTGTTACTATGACAGCAAGTTAAAATACATTGAATTATACAAAAATAGCTGTAAATATTCTTAGTATTTTTATACATAAAGCTGCTTATTTAATGCCTTTGGCGTATAAAATTACTTAAATCTTTTGACAGATATTTAATTATTTTGAGTCAACTTTGAGTGTTACTTATGAGAAAGGAAATGTTGACTTTCAGATCAATATTTCCGTACTTATCGCTCAATGATATCTTTATGTTGACTTGAAATGCATCAATAAATGCTTTGTGATATGCTAGACACAACTGCAATATCGATCAATATTTGCCTTTCGGTCAAACAATCTTGATTTGTCAACCGACCAGTCAGATTACAGCATTCACCCAAATTATATAACGACCATAATCATTGGTTAAGTAAGTTGACTATTTACTCGGCAGTTCACACAGCGATGGGAGAGCGGTATTGCAGTTGCCATCATTCCACCGGCCATTTCTGTCGTTTATCATTGCTACACAATCTTCGTCACCCACGTTATTGGGTTCGCCCGAATTCCAGTTGGTATACGTCATCGTGAAGTCACTGGTGTACCATTTCCAGACGTTCTCGTTAGCCATATCTGTACCGTCAAAGTGAATGTGCTTCCCTATCTCTGAATAAATGAGAGAATTATCACAATTATAATACATATTCCCAGAATTAACTGAGTCTAGCACTTTTACATTGCAATACTTGCTACTTATTAGTACAAAATATACCTAAAAATAAAAGTATGCAACAAAAATGTGGTGTTAGAATTTTTCTGAATTAACAGGCTATGTACTAATCAGCAAAAACTTGCAATACAAGTTCATCCAGGCAGTGTGAATGGTATTTGATTGACTATGATTAGTTGTGTGCGAAATAACTGCAAGTAACATCTTGACTGCGCAGCTCTGCTTGATTTGAAACACGCTGCATTGTGTAGCTGGTTACCATTAGCAACGCTATAGACGACAGCATTCTCGTCACTGTCGGCTATGTCCGCCAGATGTCCGCCCATGGATTTACACCTGCGGTCGGCGTCATGCCAGCTCAGTTCGTCCGTCACTGTGATGTAACAGGAGTCCTTGTAACGGCGATTGCACGGCGGCATCACTGAAAATAATAATAATAATAATAATAATAATAATAATAATAATAATAATAATAATAATAATAATAATAATAATAATAATAATAATAATAAGTGTCAGAAATTATTCATACCAACGTTGTTTTTTTTTAAATTAATTTCTTTCTTTACTCCCCAGATTTTAAGCAATTATTGATATCTTCAATTCTTATTTGATCGCCCTATCATAATCGATTAAAAATACTTTGAAAAAATGTTTTTAATAACATCTTATTCGGACTAAGCTTTTTGTGTTAAAGTGTCAAGCATTTACACGACAAAAAAAAAAAAAAAAACAAAAACAAAAACAAAAAAAAACAAAAACGGCAAAAGATACAAACTTTTAATTTCGCACACAGATGGCAAATGTGTATTGCAATTGGCATCGTTCCATCGGCCATCCCTGTCATGGAGTACCTCTAAGCAATCCTCGTCCCCCACGTTGTTGGGTTCTCCTGAGTTCCAGTATGTGTAGCCCAACTTCGTATTCGTTGTCGTCCAACGCCATACGGTCTCCTCCACGGTGTCCTGGCCATCGACAAACACTGGCTTTCCCACTTCTGCAATCGTGAAAAAACATCTCTAACTAGAGGTTTGTCCGATCGGAGCACGAATGCCCCGTCTGGCGGATAGTATGTAACATAAGCTTAGTTTGAGGGATGCGATTCTTCTTGAAGAAAGAATGAATAAGCACGGACTTAGCACCGAGCACCTAACTGCAATAAAATTGCCTAAGTTCAAAGGTAAATTTCAACCGAATAAACGCCTCCTCCGACAAACGGACGACGTTCTGCACAACTGCAATATATTAGAAACAATAATCTATAAACAAATAAATCATCAAACAAATATGTAGAGTGAGGTGCGATTCACAAAATTTAGTACATAAAACATCTAACTACAGTAAAATGGCCATAGTTCAAACCGCAATTCAGACCGAATAAACGCCTCGATATATATATTCAATATATTAGGAACAATATCCCACAAACAAAAAAGTTGTCGGCCAAATGACTACGATACAGTGCGATCCACTAAACTTCATACCGCGCACCTAAGTGCAGTAAAATGGCCTAAGTTCAAAGGCCAATTACGACCGAATAAATGCTTCGTCGGACGAACGGACGACGTCATGCACAAATTCAATATATTAGGAACAATATCCTACAAACAAAAAAGGTACCGGCCAAATAGGTACGGTACAGTGCGATCCACAAAACCTGGTATCTAAAGCGTAACGTACACACAGACAGAGGGACGGACAGACAGAAAGATGGAAAGGGGTGAGGGAGTGCTAGTGGCAAACCAAGTAAACAAACAAATACGACATTAAATAATCACCGTATACCTCACATGCTAACCAAAGGAGCAACAAAATCGACTAGGCCGGCCTTCGGACTTTTTTCGACTTTCTTCTCCGAAAAATTGAACCTGTTGCCTATATTTTCTTTTAAATATTTAACAAATTTTAAAATCTTTTTGACAGTTTAATTGCGCGAAATCGACCGACATTGTTGTTCTGTTTTTGGAAAATAAGATGTAATGATTTTATAATCTTGGATAGGAAGCAAAACATAATTTATAAAATTGCTATTTCGAAGCATTTGTAGGGTAATATTTAGATGAAATGTGGCATTTGCTAAATTGGTCAATTTTATTAAATTGAACTTATTTATTAATTTATTCTCGTTGTTTTTCAAATTTTACAGGAAATTAAATGCACACAATTTGGAAGTAAATAAATGTTGCCCTGAATGCAGTGCACACACAAAAAATGGTCTGTTGATAAGAAAAGCTTTTCAAAACTGTGCTCGACGCTCGCAGTTTTTGAGACAAGAAACATTTCGGCTGCTTTAAAGTAGAATCTTACAAATTCACTTTTCACGTTTATGTCATATTGTCGTTTATGTAACCATTTAAATATGTTCGTGAAATAAACGGAACTTTTGACCAACGCTGGAATGAAAAAAGACGTGATAAGAATGATAAATAAGCCTGTTCGGTCTAATTTTGAAGAATAATTAACAGTACAGATCACCGGCCGCCCAGGTTAGCGATTTAGAAAATAAATACGGGATTGTAAACAACTTTTCTGGCCCTAAGTACTTGACTTCGTTTTGAGGTAAGTACACTGTGTTTACCCGTAGCAATACTGGCGATGACGTCATTCTCGGCCTGATCTTCTATGTCGGCCAGTTGTCCTCCCATAGACTTGCACGTGGCGCTGGCCTCATTCCACGTCATGAAAGTGCGGTTGATGACGTAACATGAGTTCCTATGTGTTCTGTGACATTGTGAAGCCACTAAATTAAGAATAAATGAATGAATGAATGAATGAATAAATATATAAATAAATAAATAGCGACACACATTGCTAACCACATACAGGTGAGTGAGACAATCTCGGGAAGTGGGTTTCAAATTATGTTTAACGCGACCGAACGAATTACAAGTGTCATGCACAAATAACCTGTTGCTCACAAAGGGCAGAAAATAAATCTACTTAAAAATAGCAGCCTTGTAATTTTTTCGCTATTACAAATAAAAGAGTCCAATTTCTCTACATTGTACACCTCATTGTTTTTATTGTTTAGTTTGCTTTATTTGCAAGTTCAGTAATCATAAAAACTATGGGATGCCATTTCTACGTTTCCTGTGGAATTACTGATATCAAAAATTAATTTTTGATTTCAAAAATTTCTGAATGTATCCTTGATCTCAAAAAATAATTCTTGATATCAGTAAATATTTAGAGATATCAAGAAATACTTATTGATATAAAAGTGATTTAATGATCTCTAAAATTAAATTTTAGAGATCAAAAATTCAATTTTTGATAGCTAAAATGAAATATTTGATAGCAAAATCTCAATTTTGAGCTCAATAATTTATTTTTCTTTTATTGATATCAAGAATTTAGTTCAGATATTGTTTCAGAATGAGACTTTTTTAATTTATATTTTGAAATCTGCAAATGATTTTTGATCTCAAAAATTAATTTTTGTTATCATAATATCAATCTATTGTTGTATAAAAAATTCAGAAGCACATCTGTGAATAAAATAATGACCGGTCCTTGTATACAGAATCTTTCTTTTAATTTTATACGGTACAAAAAAGAAGCAATTCTTCAGCTGAAAAATTGTGTTTTTATTATCGATATCAATAATTCAAATTTTGATCTGCAAAGTTTCATTGACGATTCATTAAATTTCATATAAATCTATGTTTGTAAAATTGTTATTTTGATCTCAAAAATAAATTTTTGCCATCAAAATATAAATTAATGAGATCTACATTAATTTATAGATATCTTTAATTATATTTTCATATCAAAAATAAGCATTAAATGTTAAAACGGCATTCCATAAAAACAGTTAATTTTGGCTTGGTGATCCTTTTACGAAGTACCGAAATGGCTGAGTTTTACTGTTTCATAGGCGATATCACATTAACTGAGCTTCCTGTATATATTTTAATTTGCAGTTGTATCGTATATCTATAAATATATACTCACCTAGTTTCATGATACACCATATCAGGGGATTTCTCATTAAAAATATAACTCGAATCATGCAAATAATAATAAAAAAGACTGATCCTGTCATGAAGCAGATGCCCAGTTCAGGTTTCCAAAGTCATGCGTAGCAGCAGTCAAATTGAACAGCACGTAACTAGTTAAAAGGGGAAATGTCACTACGATATAGAAATGAGACAAATCTAAAATTTAATAATTTTGTCAAAACCGAAGATATTTCTCAACTTTTCACATTAACATTTAATAATTGTCCCTTAAAATCAATTGTTAAAGTTTCGTTATTAAAGAAGAAGGTTTTGCGTGCAAAATGAACGTTTGAAAAAGCGTCACATTTGCATATTGCATGGCACGATTTATAGCTTCCCCCTGTAAATTACAAATTGGTTCTATTAGCTGCAGAAGGCTATCTTCATGGCTTATATTAAGAATGTGATATTGAATTTGCGTGGCCTCTGTGAATTGCGCGGGGTCTGGTCTGTAAATAAAACACGCCAGCACCTGTTTCTGGAGTCTAGGCCTAAACCCCCCCCCCTCGTCAAAACCCCCGACTAAAAACCCCCCGGCGGCCTAAACTCCCCCCGACCCAAAATCCCCCGGTTCTAAGGTCTATTTTATATTTTTAACTGCGATACACCCGCGTTGTTAATCACACTTTAAATGCCCATTGAAGAGTTCACACGGCGTTTAAAATTGCAATTTCTGAACCACTGAAGGAATTGATCATCATTATAAAAGAAACTTCATACATCCATTGATGGATGTTAGCACTCAATTTTGAAATTGCAATTGCTCTTACGATTGATGAGTGTGTACACATTAAAAATTGCAATTCAAATGCCGGTTGGCAGATCAGTCGAGTTTACAAATTACAATTTCTCTTACGATAGATGTGACTTATATCCATTGTGATTCACTTGAATGGGTAATTTTAGTGAATAGCTTCAATACTAACAAGTCCTAAAGAGATCAGCTCCAGTTCATCGACTCCGAGTTCCGGTGTAAGGAAACGTTTTGACCCTCAAAATAAATCGACCCCCGGTCGATTTGTTTTAAAATAAACAGACCGCCCGGTCGATTTGTTTTATAACAAACAGACCCCCCTGAAATGTTTTAACCCTCTTATTTTTTGTTGATTTCTTTATTTCTTTCCACATATGGCCACCTTATTAGTTTCTTTAATTGAAATAAAAACTATATCCATGAATAACAATTTATTTAGCAACCAGCATCTACATTTTCAAACACAAAAACACTTTCAACACCACTAACATACAGTCACAAAAAAATCTGTCCAAGCTCAATAATGGCATTTCAAAGGCTCAAAATAATAATTTTCTACATCAAGAGGTAGAAAATACTTAAAATAGTATTTAAAAACCATATGCACCTTTTTTCCTTCCATTTTATATTTAAACCTGATTATTTGGAGGGGGTCATTTTGTTACAGGGGAGGTCTGTTTGTTATGGCGGGCTTTCCCAAAACAAATCGACCGGGGGGTCTGTTTCTTTTAAAACAAATTGACCGGGGGGTCGATTTGTTTGGGGGTCAAAACGTTTCATTACACTGGAGTAGGTTTGCAGGAATGTATAAAATGACCGAGATTGCTGTGAAAAATTATACTACCATCATGGAATACATCACATCTGCTAAAGGGAATCCAAAGATATTGTACCAAGGGTATTTGTACATAAAGCAAAAAAATTATCATGATGTGTAAGCGATTAGAAGAAAGTGAAAATAAATGAAGAAATATTATTACACATTTGCTTTGAGAACGGGATGGGGGGGGGGGGGTTTGGGTCGGGGGGTTTAGGCCGCCGGGAGATTTTAGTCGGGGAGAGGGGGGGTTCGGCCTGTTTCCCTGTTTCTGCATGAAACGAACCCCGTTTTCAGCTTTGCCGATTTCAGTGTGCTATTATTTATTTGTTGTCGTAGCTGTTTGGAGTGTCTTGTGTGTAACAAAACAAACGCAAAAATAATAAAGTTTAAAAAAAAAACTCCGTGGAGTTGTAGAATCTGCGGACCTTCGTAGAGTTGTAGAATCTACGAACCTTCGTGGAGTTGTTGAATCTACGAACCTCCGTGGATTTATAGAATCTACGTACATTAGTTTCAAATTGGAATTTGCTTTTTCAATGAACTAATTTATTTTACAAAACAAGGAAAGAAAAGAAATTCGAAACTTTTCTTACCTGAATTTATCCAAAAGGCAATGACAAATACTATTGATGTCTTCATGGCTGCGAGATTTTTGCGAAGTGCAAACGTCGGTGCTTTATATATGTGCCGCTTCTAGGGAATGAGGGGGGTGAGGGTGTGAGGGGTGAGGGGTAGGGGGACCGTATAATAAAATTTTGTTTTAAATGTAGCGTAGAGTGTTGTTGCATTGATTTTTCATGGCTGTCCAATCTCTTTGTGAAGATTTATTACAATACGTGGTTAAAAAAAAAACACAGGAAAAGGGACGGGGAGGGGGGGAGGAGGGAGAAGTTGGGTGGGTGGGTGGGTACATTTAGGAATCAAATGCGGTACTCCCAAAGGGCTAGTTTCCTTATATAATGGGGAAATATATGTAATCATTATTTTCAGTTTCAGTTTATTTTCAATTGCGGGATTTCACACTCAGACGGTTGCAGCCGGCGTGAGGTAGGGGACGGGGGCACACCGCCATTTTAACCAGTTTGATTTATGCTTGACAGATGGGGTCGGGTAGGCTATCGTCACTTTACTGTTCTACTCCTGGATCGCTTAATTGTTTGATCTGTGCTATCTAGATTTATAAAATATGATACGACCCCTTGTTAGCGAACAACAGGCTATTGATTTAAGTGTTAAAACAACAAAGGTCTGCTCTCTCTCTCTCTCTCCCTCTCTCTCTCTCTCTCTCTCTCTCTCTCTCTCTCTCTCTCTCTCTCTCTCTCTCTCTCTAGAGACCTTTTGCAAGAAGTAATTTTACTTCTTTTGCCGTTTCGTGAAAAGTTTTAACTTGGCAAACACGATTCAGAGGTGAATATTACTGCTGGAATATTATGCTTTGACAATTGATTATTGAGCTCATTGGTGTAATTAATCATGTTGCCGTTTTACTCACTTTGAATCAGAAAAATTAGCTGCAAGTTGCGATATAAAGTCCCTTGTGATTATGTATTCGTATACTCCCCTTCTACCGATCAAAACACAGCTTCGATTCATATTTAGGGTTTGGGTAATTGATTCAAATTATCTTTCTTTCTTTCTTTCCCTCCCACACTTCTCTTCTCCCTCTCTCTCGCTCTCTCCAGATCTTAGAGCTGATCATAGCAATGGAAATTAAACCATAGTTACAAATAAACATGCATTTGAAGAAAATTCGGAGATATTTGAAAATTTTAGAGTGGAAATATGGAGGGCATGTGGGAAAAGCTTCCACAAACAGATTTGGCCTTTAACTGTTCTTTTGGTGTTTAAGCTTTTGTCCAATAAAAACACAAAGAGATGACCATACCAAAGGAACCATTCACGAAGTTGCATCTGTGATAGCTTCTGTGAGCAGTATAAAAAAAACAGAAACAAATAATAATTGAAGAAAAGAACCGTTGGTTTATTTAACGACAATGGCCGCAGATCTGACGCAGAGATGACATATGTTGCAATGGAAGTTTTATTCAAAAATGATTTCAAGATAAAAAGTATTTTTAATGAAAACTAAAAGCAGAAGACAACTGAAGACTGTTTAAACAATAGGGGATACATAAAGGAATTCAGCGTGCCCTTTACAGAGAAAGGTCACGTGGACGTGTGCGATATCATGTACACCTTCCATTGTTTGAAACAGAGCGGACTGTGAGCTTTATGTACGCATAAAAATATTTTGATGATATCTGCCCTTTCGGTCAAAATTTTATAATCAGTTAATTTTCTTTTTAAAATTTAAGTTCAATAATGCGTTTTTTATTATTATTTTTTTTGAAAACGTAATAATTTAATGATACTCGTATGAGATGTAATTGACATAAAAAGCAGTATGTGAAGAAAACAGTTCCGGAAGTAATCGGTAACTGTATGTGCGCATGCGCTTGTGTAAAAAAGCGCACTGCTTTTCTGCAAAGCTAGTAGTTGGAAAACGACGGTTCGGTAACAGGAAGTGACGTCAACAGACCCCCTCCCCCTCCCCTCCCCCTTAGGAGTCATAACACTAAGTCACCTATCAATCATCATGACGTCATTAGTCACGTCACCTGTCAATCATCATTAGTCACGTGACCTGTCAATCATGTGTCATGTGACTCTAACCGTATATGAGGAATGTTTTCCAGATCATTAACCTTCGGGCCTACATGGCTCACTTGGTAGAGCAGAGGACTCGTAAGCGGACCCATGATCTGAAGGTCGGTGGATCGAACCCGCCCTAGGGCATCACTTTCATATCATATCATGAGACCCTCCTCCCCCTCCCCCGTCGGAATTTCCACCATCTGTCTATCATACCATGGGAACCCCCTCCCAGGGGATCCCCCCGTGTAGGAATTTCTACCTTCTGTCTATCATACCATGGGGACCCCCTTGAGGACCCCCCACATCTGTCTATCATACCATGGGGGCCCCCACAGGACACAATATGTACTGACCCCCCCCCCATCCCCCAGGATGTGATTCAGCACTCCTATAAGAGCACATTGTGTTTGCACATGAGCTTCATTCATGCTCTGGCTGCTGTAGTTTACACATGGAAAAAAGTAAAAAACAGTTGGTCTTACCTGTTGTACTGTTGAAGAACAAGTGAAAGATTGGCTGGAAACACATAGGAAAGTAAAATACACATAGAGACGAATTGGCAAAACAGTTGTGGTAAGTAACCTTTTTTTGTAACATTTCAATTTCTTTTTTTGTAACACTATGCAACATTATGTAACACTATGTAACATTATGTAGCATGTAACCCAAACATTTTTGGTAACATCATGTAACACTATGTAAAACAATGTAACACTATGTAACATAGTGTAGCACAATGTTACACTATGTAACATAATGTAACACTATGCAACACCATATAACATCATGTAACACTATGTAACATCCTGTAACATTATGTAGCATAATGTAAAACTATGTAGGAAAATGTAACACTGTGTAACATTATGTAACATAATGTAACATCATGTGACACTATGTGACTATGTAACATCATATGGCTATATGACTATGTATGGGGCATGTAATTGCTATGTAAACATACTTAGTCTAACGTATGTATGTCATTATCAGATCGTTCAATAGACAAGGTGTAATAGCTCGTCGGAAGAGACGACGGCTGGCAACCTGAGAGTTGCGGCATCGATCCCACCTCGTGACAAATTTGTCTTTCTTCTGTTTTTTTGGTTTACTTTTGTGACTCTGTGACATTATGTGACTTTATGTGACTCTGTGACATTATGTGACTCTGTGACATTATGTGACTTTTATTTTTTTCAAACATAATAGCTATATTTCTATGTCTATTTTTACCATAATTATTATGATAATATTTAATTAGTCATATTTCAATGGTTTCCCATTACAAAAGAGCGTGGGGAAAACCGATCGAATAATTTCAGAGTGCAGTCGTTCAGAGTGAGGGGGAAACCGATCGATAAATTTACGAATGCACTCGTTCAGAGTGTGGGGGAAACCGATCGATAAATTTCAGAGTGCACTCGTTCAGAGCGTGAGAACGATCAATAATTTGAGAAGGAATGGTATTTTCCCCTACGTTAAGCCCAATGTTATGTTTTGTGTTATAGTAGTTGGAAAACGACAGTTCTGGAACAGTCATCATCGCAACGTCATGATCACGTGACCAATGAAAAGTTAATGAAATCAACGAAGACAATGAAGTCTTCATGTTGAACAGCATGTTGAACATGTTGAACATGTTGAGCAACATGTTCAAAAACATGTTGTACAACATGTTGAACATGTTGAACTTGTTGAACAACTTGTTAAACAATTTGTTGAACAATTGGTAAACAACTTGTTGAACAACACCATGATGTAATATGTTCCAAAAGTAATTCGAACACGTCTATGAATGGGCTTGCCATTCGAACACATGTCTGAATGGGGCTTGCCATTCGAACACATCTTTAAATGGGTGTGCTCCACAAAGTGCTTACAGCCACCTGTGCAAATAGCCTATGACCACTGTAAACTAGAAATAAATCTGGATCAAACGGTAAAATCTTCATTCAAATCGGTTGAACATGCTGAAAGTTATCTACTTTTTTTAAAAATTACTAAAATATACATTATTCTTGCAGCCATATGTGCAAATAGCTTGTGATTACTTTATGTAAAAACTAGACAAAAAACTGAATCAAACGGCGAACTTTCCATTCAAATCGGTTAAACATAACAAAAGTTATCTTCTTTTTAAAAAGTTACTAAAAATAAATGTTGTAAAATTTCCCCAGTCTAAAAATAGATATGAGGCAGGTGTGACGTCACGATGATTGACTGGTGATAGACAGGTGGGACTTCCTTGTCTTCGTTGATTTCATTGGCTTTTCATTGTTCACGTGAGTCATGACGTCACGATGATTGACAGGTGATTGACAAAATCTTGGCGGGGCTTCATTGCCTTCATTGATTTCATTGGCTTTTCATTGGTCACGTGGTCATGACGTTGCGATGATTGACTGTTCCAGAACTGTCGTTTTCCAACTACTATAACACAAAACATAACATTGGGCTTAACGTAGGGGAAAATCCCATTCCTTCTCAAATTTATTGATCGTTCGCACGCTCTTAACGAGTGCACTCTGAAATTTATCGATCGGTTTCCCCCACACTCTGAACGAGTGCACTCTGAAATTTATCGATCGGTTTTCCCCACGCTCTGAACGAGTGCACTCTGAAACTTATCGATCGGTTTCCTCAGACTCAGAGACCTTTGATATACTTATTCCTATGCTGTGTGTGTGTGGTTATTGTAATGTGAAACCATTGAAATATGACTAATTAAATATTATCATAATAATAATAGTGAAAATAGACATAGAAATATAGCTATTTTGTTTAAAAAAAGTCACATAATGTCACAGAGTCACATAAAGTCACATAATGTCACAAGTCACATAAAGTCACATAATGTCACAGAGTCACAAAAGTAAACAAAAAAAAACAAAAGAAAAACAAATTTGTCCCGAGGTGGGATCGATCCCACAACTCTCGGGTTGCCAGCCGTCGTCTCTTCCGACGAGCTGTTACACTTTTTCTATTGAACGATCTGATAATGACATACATACGTTAGACTAAGTATGTTTACATAGCAATTACATACCCCTTACATAGTCATATAGCCATATGATGTTACATAGTCACATAGTGTCACATGATGTTACATTATGTTACATGATGTCACATAGTGTTACATAGTGTTACATTATGTTACAAGGTGTCACATTATGTTACATAATTTTGCATGATGTTACATGGCGTGACATAGTGTTACGTTATGCAACATAGTGTTACATTGTGTTACATTATGTTACATAGTGTTACATTGTGTTACAAAGTGTTACATGATTTTACCAATAAAATGTTTGAGCTACATGTTATATAATGTTACATAGTGTTACATAATGTTACATAGTGTTACAAAAAATTACAATTGAAATGTTACTAAAAAAAGGTTACTCACCACAACTGTTTTGCCAATTCGTCTCCATGTGTATTTTACTTTCCTATGTGTTTCCAGCCAATCGTTCACTTGTTCTCCAACAGTACAACAGGTAAGAGCAACTGTTTTTCACTTTTTTCCATGTGTATCCTACAGCAGCCAGAGCATGAATGAAGCTCATGTGCACACACAATGTGCTCTTATAGGAGTGCTGAATCACATCCTGGGGGGGGGGGGTCAGTACATATTATGTCCTGGGGGGTCCCCATGGTATGATAGACAGATGTGGGGGGGTTCCCCGGGGGGTCACCATGGTATGATAGACAGATGGTGGAAATTCCTACACGGGAGGGGGGGGGTCCCGCCGGGGGGGTCTCCATGGTATGATAGACAGATGGTGGAAATTCGCACGGGGGTCCCATGGTATGATGGACAGATGGTGGAAATTCCCACGGGGGGAGGGGGGAGGGGGTCCTATGATATAATATAAAAGTGATGCCCGAGGGCTTGTTCGATCCACCGAACTTCAGATCATGGGTCCGCTTACGAGTCCTCTGCTCTACCAAGTGAGCCATTCAGGTCCGAAGGTTAATGATCGGGAAAACATTCCTCATATACGGTTGGAGTCACATGACACATGATTGACAGGTCACGTGACTAATGATGATTGACAGGTCGCGTGACTAATGACGTCATGATGATTGATAGGTGACTCAGGGTTATGCCTCGAAGGGGGGAAGGGGAGGGGGTGGGGGTCTGATGACGTCACTTCCTGTTTCCGAACTGTCGTTTTCCAACTACTAAAGCTGTTTCACGCAGGATGTCATAATATTGTGCTGTTCATTGTTCACCGGGATTTCATTTTCAACATAAATTGTTTCAGAATATGAGGGAGAAGCGGAAGAAGAGGAAGAAGAAAAAGATCATGAGGAAATAGAAGAACATGAAGAAGAATGGGGCAAAGAAGAGAAAGAAGATAATGAGGAGGATGAAGCATATGAAAAAGGAGAAGAAGAAGAAGAAGAAGAAGAAGAAGAAGAAGAAGAAGAAGAAGAAGAAGAAGAAGAAGAAGAAAAATAAGAATATTTAGAAAAAGAAGGGAAGAATAATATGAGGAGGCAGAAGACTATGATGGAGAAGAACAAGAGGAAGAATATGACGAAAAAGAAAAAGAGGAAAAAGAATAAGAGGAAGAAGAAGAATGTGAAGGACAAGAATTTTATGAGAAGAAGAAATACAGAACACGAAATAATAATAATAGTAATAATAAGAATAAGAACAAGAAGAAAAAGGAGAAGTGGCAGAAGAAAGAGAAGAAGAGAAAGGAAAAAATATGAAGAAAAAAAGAAAATGGGGAAGAAGAACATGAAGAAGACGAAGAAGATGGATATGAGAAAGAAACAGAATATGAAGAAGGTGAAGAAGAATATGAGGAATGAGAATAGAAATAAGCATGAGAAGTGACTAAATCTAGGGCATCCTTTAATTGAGTAAAGTGAAGAGGCCAACCTGTCTGACAGTTTGGTCTCTGTGGAAAATTAACATGTGCAAAATTGTGAAACCTTAGGTGACACAGCTCTGCAGAAAATTCCCAAAACGCCGGTCTGGTTTTTTTTATGTCTGCTAACTTTAAACGTGGTCTCTGTTCCTAGGTTTTTAATCTGACAGTCTGAACATTTTGGTTGTTAGCATCGAGCGTAGGTTCCTATCCGCCTGTTACTTTTTTTCTGGGAGCTCACAAAAAAATTGGCAGAAATATTGACCAAAATCAATCTTCTTAAAAACGAATCTCCGCCCAAGATGTTAATGGAAATATCTGCAAAGTGTTATTGAAGGTATGGGGCATTATTTTTGTGACATATGTGAACGCTTTAACTGTTCACATATCACAGTTAACTGATTTCGTTAGCTGCTCCGTCAGCAAGCAGAATGTCTGAAAACAAATGAATAAATTTGTCCTACTCAACAAAGTAAGCCCATGTAAGTAAGTAACAGAG
The DNA here is from genome assembly GCA_949752745.1 of Protula sp. h YS-2021. Classification (NCBI taxonomy): domain Eukaryota; kingdom Metazoa; phylum Annelida; class Polychaeta; order Sabellida; family Serpulidae; genus Protula; species Protula sp. h YS-2021. The sequence continues at coordinate 12,806,864 of OX457030.1, read as the reverse complement.
TAAGCCCATCTATCAAAAATAAAAACCAGAAATCAACAAAACATAGTGTAAGAAACCCCTAGTATAAGATAACGACCGGTGTCTGGACGGGGGGAGGGATACCCAGATTGTGTCTCTTCGGTATCTTTTCGGTCCCATTTTGCCCTAGATATTTCAGGATATATTTTCGTACCCCCTTTTTGGCCTGGATAATATCTCTGACCACATCGTTTCGGACCCGTTTTACCAAGATATTGCTCTGATCATCTCATTTCGAACCCATTTTACCAAGATATTATCTGTGGGGATATCGTTTCTAAAAGGTGTTATTGCTCTGGTCATATCGTTTCGGACCTGTTTTTCTCAGATTTTGTCCTTGCTGATATCGAGTGTGACCCGTTTTTCCCAGATATTGTCTGAAAATATCTTTTCGGACCCGTTTCACCAAGATATTGTCTGTAGGGATACCGTTGAAATTGTAGAAAACAGCAATATGCATTTAGGAAAAGGCACAATATCTCATTTTATTCGTTTTGGTGATATCAGTTTTCAAAATTCAAAATAATAGCAACTGTTTTATGTAGAGATTACCCCGACAAAGGCTCAGGTATCATGTCTGTGTTAAGAAGACTCTTTCTGTCAATTCTAAGAAAATGGCAGCAAGAGTGAAATGCCAATCTCCGCGCGAAGTGAAGGAGTCTACTGGAAAAACAACTTCTTCTTTGCTTATATTCTAAGTGAAAGACTTTATCAGGAAACAAAGAGAGGAACAAAAAAGTTATTCAAATATGTCATTCATTTTTTCGAGCGTTTATAAATTTTCAAACTATATGTACTCAGTGATGCTGATGGCTAATTTTTTTATCAATAATTATTTTCTTAAAAAGCCTGTTTATCTGTGTTCATATAGCTTTGAACTGACATATGGTGCGCAGTGATTCACAGGTCACTTCTGCTAAAAAGTAGGAAATTTGACATCAATATATTGATTGTTTTTTTTTTTCACAATCAGAATAATTTTATCTCCATATAGCTTTTCAAACAAAATCTTATGAACCCTTTTGACCCGTTTTATGTGGTCAGTTCAGTGGCTTACTTTATCTTTAACACGCCTGTGTATCAGTAGTTTGATGGAGCTTGGCTTTTCCGCTCATTTCACTTTTCATTATGGCTTCTGCTGGATTCTGTTGGATGTTTGATTTACTGTTGGATGTTTGATTTACTGTTGGATGTCTGATTTACTATTGGATGTTGTTTTATTGTTGGATGTTTGATTTACTGTTGGATGTCTGATTTACTGTTGAATGTTTGATTTACTGTTGGATGTTTGATTTACTGTTGGATGTTTGATTTGCTGTTGGATGTCTGATTTACTGTTGGATGTTTGATTTACTGTTGGATGTTTGATTTACTGTTGGATGTTTGATTTACTGTTGGATGTTTGATTTACTGTTGGATGTCTGATTTACTGTTGGATGGTTCATTTACTGTTGGATGTTTGATTTACTTGTTCTTGTTATTCAGACGGAAATGAGTAACGTAAATACTGTTACAATTTGGGTTAAAATAGCAACTTGACCTATAAAACATTGTACCGTCAAATACTTGAGTGTGTGTGTGTCTGTGTGTGTGTGTGTGTGTGTGTGTGGGGGGGTTATTGTTGTTTTGTTATCAGTTGCTTGAAGAAGTCATTTATGTGTTTTATAATGCGACAGCAAAGACATAGACATCTGTCTGCTGGCTGACAAATATAACGCCATGCTGGTCACCCCACCACGGCAATACAACGCCATGCTGGTCACCCCACCACGGCAATACAACGCCATGCTGGTCACCCCACCACGGCAATACAACGCCACGCTGGTCACCCCATCACGGCAATACAACGCCATGCTGTTCACCCCATCACCGTCCTTTACAGTTACCTTGACGTGGCGATTCTTGTTGTTTACACTGACAGGCTTGCTGACTGTTAAGAAAAAGTAGCAGGGAAGAAATGTCTTATTGCATTTAAATTGAAATTATATCTAGTTTTTCTTGACTGAATTTGGTTTACACCAGGGTAGTTTATTGAAGATTCGTTGATATGAAACAGATGACCACTGAAAGATCTATCTGTGTATAAAGACACAGAACGTATGGATATTTTGAAAAAGTAGTCCCTTGTTTTTATGAGTACTGTTTTCGCGGAATCCCCAGTGTGTCTGCGGAGTAAAAAGTGTTAAACACAATAGACCATACCGCCGTAGAGGTTAGCTGTTGGACAGCAACATTAAAGAATAGTCCAGTGCACAGTTTCTACTGCGCATGCGCAGTGAAGGAAATTGTAGAATTCTAATAGAGATAAAACACAAAGAAGGAAGGAAAATGTTTTAAAAGTTGTTGTTCTCTGTCATAACGGATGCATAAGATGTCATACCTTTATTAGGATGCAGGAAATGTAGATTCATAACGTTATTTGAATGGTATTCTAACCACAAACGAGCTCTGCGTCTACGTTAAATAATTTTGATGTTCCTGTCCATTGATTCCCATACATTTTTATTCCCCCAAAAGTGAAGTCCTGTCTTTTACAATGGAGCCCGTCGATGACACTGAGAGTCTCGTTTATACCCCTGGATTAAATTACTAACTCAGTGGTAACTCAGCTACATCTAAATGTACAATAAATCAGCGTCCCGGCTTCTGATTTATTCTCCCAAAAGCAAAAAGGCGGAAGGGTCTGGGGAATTGTGTCCAGACAGAATTGACATGCAAATGCATTTGCCTACTGTCAAACTATCACAAAAAATAGAGTGAGCCTTTTCACAATATTTACTATACCAGTGCAGAAGTAAATCGTCACTAAACCAATCGTCAAAAAGAAAAATTCTACAGCTGAGAGCTCCAAGCGATAAAAATAGAATAATAAAGGCGCAACCAGCTCTGTCCAGACTTCTGATCAATTTAACACATTAATTTCTCAATGACAAATATAGATAAAATTTTTAAGTTTTTAATGCTGCAATATGTACATTATGTATTGAATAATGCAACAACAACAACAACAACAACAATAATAATAATAATAATAATAATAACAATAATAATAATAATAATAATAATAATAATAATAACAGCATTAGTAACCACGACAACAAGACGAGAGTGCCTATAGATGTTTGACTCCAGATGATTTGATAATTTAAAAACTAGCGCTTACCCTCAACAAAAACTCTTATTAGGAAATGTGCAGTTATAAGTCTATCCGAGGCCTTTGGACAACAGAGGAAGTGATATTGCATAAATGAAAATGCTTGGACCAAAAATGACAGGTATCCGCTTTGAGTTCTCCAAAAACTTTGCATTTTTCAGATTAGCAGAGTGCATTTGTTGATTTCATTAGTCAAATAGGCGGACATCAGGGATTACTTTCTGTGAAAAACAAAATTTACAAGTCGTTTTGACTTGTAAGAGAACTCACTAAAAAATTTTAAAGAACTCAGTAAGTCGTCTTTATGAGTTAGAGAACTCGCCAAGTCCTTTGTACATGCTAGGGAGCTCACTGAGTCCTGTTTAGATGTTAGAGAACTCACTAAGTCGTCTTAATCTTGAGTTTCATTTATTAGCAAAAAGCGGGCGCTCTAAGGTTATTTTATATAAAAAATAACTTCACCTTGTCTTCTCTTGTTACAGAAACCTCGAGAAAATTTGCACTGAAACTTTTTTTAAGGACTGGTGGACTGCCAGTTCGTGTTGGTGTTTTAAGACATGCCAACAATTGTTGATATTTTTCGCGTCATTTATGTGGATGGAACACACAATGGACATCTTGTTTCAAACTGGGTTTACTGTTGATGAACCAAACCATCTTGATAAGAGGATGCAGCTATGTTTACTTCGTGATTAGTTACTGCATTTATCGGTGGTCATGTTGATTACTTTCTAACACAGGCATAATTTGAGTGGAGGGGTAGAAACAACAATCCCGTGAAAACAACAAGGAAGAATGAAGACGTTAAACTGTTCCACATGGTGGAGAAGAATTAGCAAACGAGGTTCTATTTCTACTTCTGGCGATATATGGCAACAATGCGTCCAACCAAATTCATGGCACATGACCTCCCATCACAAGTAATAATAATCAAAAGCTGCCGAAATGCATATCAGTGAAGTGATATCTGTTTAGTTTTCCCATAAAAATCGTTTGTATTTATGACAAGGTCCAGGCTGAATATAAACTTAAACGTTTTTTCTAAGGCTGCATTGAACAAGAAACATTTCAAGAAACATTCTGAATTGCGAAGACCTGTATGCTATTTTCTAATGAGCTAAACGCAGAAAGTAAATTCACATGAAACAGCGTCACTACAACGAATTACATTTTGGAAGACATTCTTGGCAAAAAAACTCAGCATAGTCCCCTGTACAGTTCCACGCAATGTTGTCTTTATTTTATAGCTTTTTGTAAGACTCATAGCTATTAATTATATAAGAATCCAGACTGTTTTTTATGAAGACGGCTTGTGAAAACAATTTTTACGAAATGACATCGGTACGTTGCTTTAAATTTGTACACAGTTCTATGCGAGCAATTGCATATGTCTGTCATCCATCACGGAAGCTCCTGAAGTTACTGTTAACTAGTTCGCCCGCCCATCACGCTTTTGGATAGTGGTCTTGTATGCGCAACTCCGACGAACGGGTAAGCACACACATTTCAAATCCAATACAGATTTACTCCTCATGTATTGTAGTTGTGCACCTCTTATTCAGTTTGACAAACTTTTCATTTATTTTGTCAAAATTTAGGTCGAAACAGCTTACTTTTCGACTAAAAAGGCTATATGATCTAAGTCTTGCATGCACAACTCCTCCAAACGGGTAAGCACACATTTCAACTCCTATACAGATTTACTTCTCGTGCAAAAACGTGCGAAGAGCGAGGGGATTTGCAGCGTTCCAGTGCTCTTGCTTTTAAAATAAGCTGTTGAAGTATTAGTGAAAACAGATAATGAGACAGGTAATTCACATTTTGTCTAAAGTTAAGTCTTGATACCTATAGATAACACTAGGTACTAAGCTCTTGATGTGATAACACTAGATACTAAGTTCTTGATCTGATAACACTAAGTACTAAGTTCTTGATATGATAACAATAAGTACTAAGTTCTTGATATGATAACAATAAGTACTAAGTTCTTGATCTGATAACAATAGGTAAAAAGTTGTTGATCTAATAACACTAGGTAAAAAGTTCTTGATTTGATAGCACTAAGGTAGGTTCTAAGGTCTTTATCTGGTAACACTAGGTACTAAGTTCTTGATCTGATAACACAATCTGCTTAGAAAATAAATAACGCTATTTCACCAAGATTCACAAAGTAGCAGAGTTTATTTTCATGTGTTGTGAAAACAACTGGCTGTTTCAAAGTAAACATATCATTCCGCGCTTTGTTTTGACTCATACCAATCGAAAAACAACACAAAAATTAATATTAGAATAATGAGTAAACACATAGCATAAAGTTTCTCTTTCTATTATCATTTTGGCAGTAAAGCGCGAATAATTTAAAACGCCAGAATTTCCTTTACCTAAACATGTTTATATGCACTTTTTTGACAGGTAAGAGGAAATAAATGAAATTTAATGACAGTAAACTACAAATTAGAAATATACAATCTATCCTAGAGGCCACAGGCCCAATTTGACCGGATTGTGAATGTGGAAATCCACAAGGCCTTGATGATGATGATGATGATGATGATGATGATGATGATGATGATGATGATGATGATGATGATGATGATGATGATGATGGTTTTACATGTTTTGGAAAAATTCGCAGAAGACGGCTTGTAGACATTTTGAATTTTGTAATCGGTATCAAAATTAAATCCTAACGTGATTGGAAATGGTTAACCGGTGTCTTTGGTGATAGTTGTCACATGGTTGTTGTGTAATTGTGGTAACGCGGAGCTGCAAGTAAAAGTCCAAGATATCGGCCAGCGTCAATTTCAAATTATGTCAAGGTCAAAATAATAACGACTTACATCAACACGCTGTTTTAAGCCGTCCATATGCCAAATGCCACAAGGTAGGAATTATCGATGTTGGAGTAAAAGTCATCGGTGGACGGAAAACGTGCAAACTTATCAATGGTTCCCGTTATCTTACTGAAATGGTCTGGTTGTTGAGAATCGGGTCTTGTTATATCATGAACTGAATCTATTTTGGATCTATCTCCTTTAGATTAGCCCTTCCGCTCATGTGGTTCAGGCTGTTAAATAGTAACTTTCTGCTGACTAAAACATTTCAGAATCTGCTTTGTTACATTACTTAAGGTTGGGTACACGTCGAAAAATTTGTAACTTGGGAATCAACCAATCAGTTTGCTACATTTACCTAAGTCATGTAACAAATTGCATCACTAAACAGCCAACACAGATATCTTGTTGTTTGCATAAACGCATAAACGAATCATAATATTTGTTGCAAATGCTAGGAAAGTGTCAAAGTTTCGCCTACAATGTCTAGAAGTCATTTTTAGGAACAATATATTTTCTGTTGCACGTATTGTGCTTGCAGTTTTTTTATTGACATGAATGCAAAAAAAATCTTCTTTGTTGCAACGTCTATCAATACGTCACAACATACGCTATATTACTGGATGGAAATTTAGTGCCGTGCACAAGATTGACATCGGATGGTAGTGCTGTGTATAAGTGAACGTCAGATGGCAGCGTCGTGTGTAAGTGCTTGTATAAACGTGCTGTCAAATGACAGTGTCGTGCACAAGATTGACGTCAGATAATAGTGCCGTCTATAAAAGTGCAGTCAGGTGGCAGTGCCATACACAGAAGCCGGTCAGATGGCAGCGCCGTAAATATCAACGCCACGAGATGGCAGCGCCGTGCTCAAAATCACCTTCAGGTGGCCGTGTCGTGCGCAAGAAAACCTTCAGATTGCAGTGCCGTGTATAAGAGCACAGTCAGATTGCAGTACCGAGTACAAGAGCACCGTCAGTTGGCAGTGTCGTGCACAAGAGCGCCGTCAGATGGCAGTGCTATGCGCATTCCTGTGTGTATAAATATGGACTCGTTTTATCTCCGAGAGCCGCTTGAGCCTCGTACTTTCGGAATGAATCCGATCCGTTCACTTCTTTTACAGCAATCATAGCTCCTCGTGGAATTTTTACGCATATCATGAAATATCTCTATCGCAACGTCTTCTTGTACAAGATTGGATCACAACAGCACTTAAGATAAGGCATAAATAAAACTGATGACTCATTGATGATTATGTTATGATTCTTTTCATTGATATAAATTACATATATAATATTAAATGGTACATGGACCAAGGTGATATTTATGACAAGGCGGATAATTGATCGAAAGGTACTTCTTTCCAAATCCATTTCGTCCACCCAACAGAATGCGCTGATGCGTCGTTGTAACAAGCAATATACTTCATAATGCGGACAGTCTGGACGATCAACGTTATTTTGTCGCATATTGCAATGTTCTTATGTCGTCATCCCAAAATAGCGCAGCTGATAGAATGCCGGTCGCTCTAATGGCTAGGACTGTGTATAATACACGGGTAAAGGCTAGCATGATTCTAATAGTGTGTTTGCTGACGCGTGTGGGGGAGATAAGCGGGTATCACACTGCTACGTAATGTAAGATAATGAATACAAACAATGTCGTAGCAGACACTAAACCAATATAAAAGCGAAATAAGGGGTTTGCTAAGGTGAGGTTTCTGAAAAGTATTGGAATAATGTTGGTGAGGTAGGAGTCGTGACGTCACATAGGAAATAACGTTGTTGAGTACTGCCACGCTCTAAGCTCTTCCAGGCAACGCGCTCCGCTGAAAAATAGTGCTCGAAAAAAAGCCGCGAAACAGGCTTAGAAGTCGCTCCATTTTACGAAAATGCTTGCGGTTGCATTGTTGAATATTACACCCTCAATTGAGAACTTTGTCTCTGATCACACCGGAAGTATTGTATCTGTTGTTGTTGCTTGGTACTTCCAGTGCTAAGGCTATTTTTTAAAAAGAAATTTTAAAATCAGAAATTTTTATCAATTGCACTTTATTAAATCATAAATGCTGGTGAGTGGAGGAGTTGGCTTTGAGGTGAGAAAGAAGGATGGTAGTAGTGGGAGGAGGCGATGAGGTAGAGGAGAGGTTGGGAGGTATGGGATAGAGCTTTGAAGTGGAGAGAGGCTTGGAGGCGGAGGAGTTAGGCTGGGCGGTGAGAAAAGGTTCTGGGAGGTAGAGAGGTCGTTGGGGTGTAGGAGAAGGGGAGGAGGCTGGGAAATGGGGAGCTGAAAGATGCTTGAGGGCATTGGGAGGTAGCGGAAGGGACTGAAAAATGCGTGAAGGGGCTGGAAAACGTTTGAAAGAGTTGAAAGATGATTGGGGCGCTGGGGGCGACGAGACTCGGAGGGAAAGGGGTTGGGAGGTAAGGGACGTGGCTGGGAGGTAGAGAAGGAGGCTGAAGGTAAGAAAAAGGGCTTGGAGGTGGGTAAAGGGGCTTGGAGATAAGGGGCTTGGAGGTGTTGTATTGGATTGGGATGTGGAGGGGGAGATTGAGAGGTTTGGGTCGGGGTTGCAAGGTGGAGGAAGGGTCTGTGAGTTGGGGAGGGGGCTGTGAGTTTGGAATGGTTCCGGTAGTTATAGGAGGAAAGGTAATTCAAGCACAAGTGCACTTGCACTGCAAGTATTGTGCTCATTCTGACAGGTTTTATTTCATCTTTTCTCAAAGGACTTTGTCATATTAATTACACATCTATTGACAGATGTGCCGCTGGCGGTGAGAGCAGCTGAGAAATAAAATTTATCAATCAAATTGATTTTTTGTTTTGGTGATAACAAAAAAAAAGAAAACAACTAAGACAACATGTCGAGTCGCTGATTTATCATTCAAATATACTAGTTGTCAAATGTTTTTTTTTTTTCAAAGACGTGAATGGACAGAAGGTCCAGCAGTATGAGAAAAAACTTCATCATTTTTTTCTTCTTTAGAGCAATATTGAATAATTGGGAGTCACTCAAATAGCAGTAACGTTAAGTGTCAAATAGGTGATAGAACTAGAAAAAACGTGATCGTGATTTGTAGTCCTTAAAAGCCAACTGGCTATCTGATCACAAAAAACTGCAATATCTGTCGACGTAACCGTTACAGTTAACATTGAAAAATTATTGACCTGGGAATCAACCAGTCAAACTGCAGCATTGCAACATTTGCAAGTTATGTAACAAATGCATTTATTTCTTGCTTTGTTGCTAAATGATGCGAAATTAGGAAATAGAAACAGGTTACCGGTTGCCATATAGGAAAAGCTCACCGGTTTCTATAGAGCAACAAGGTCATTGGTTTTTATGTGGAACAGGTCTCCGGTTTTCATATAGGAACAGGTTATCGATTCCATAGAGGAACAGGGTCATTCCCTTCCATGTAAGCATAAGACCATTGGTTTCTATGTAGGAACAGGTCATTGGTTTTCATGTAGTATGGTTCATTGGTTTCTATGTAGGAACAGGTCATTGGTTTTCATGTAGTATGGTTCATTGGTTTCCATGTAGGAACAGGTCATTGGTTTTCATGTAGTATGGTTCATCGGTTTCCATTGATTTTCGCAAAAGAACAAGGTCATTGGTTTCATTAGTACTATTTCAGAGGACATATTTGAGAAGTTTGAGGGTTAATTCTGCATAGAAAAGGAGCTGAAAATGGTGTGAGGCGCTGAAGATTATTTGTTGGTTACTGCGTTACAAATGTAGATTTCTTCTAAAGAAAAGCAGAGGAAAATATTAGGCATAAAATTATACACACGGGAGACACTTTGACACAGAATTTAGTTGTCGTCACTGAGGCACATTCCACGTGTTATGAGTGCATGCTATTTGTCAGTGCGTGTCATGGTTACATACTGTTTTGCGTGTGTCATGTCAGTGCACGCGTTATTTTTAACGGCAATGTCAGACTCAGTGGGCGTTACTTTGGAATTTCGTGGTAAGTGATCTAACCCACTGCATTCGCTAAGCTGATGCGATCTGAGCGAACGTGAAACCACCACAGGGACCTTGAGAATGCAGCGCTTCATGATCACATGCTTTAGTTGGTGTTATATCAGTGCACGTGTTCGATTTGCATGTTGCTTGTTGGTGTCATGTCAGGTCACATGTCAGGTTTACATGCTTTTTGTTGGTGTCATGAAAAGTCATGTGTTAGATTAACGTGACTTTTGTTTGCGTCATGTCTTTTTGTCTAGGCATTTAAATTATGATCGATATGTTAAATTTTATCAGATATCCAATTCATTTTTTTGCCAGAAGGGTACTTTAGCTGTAGCCATAAATCTGGTTCTTACATAAAATATACTGTGCTCTATCCATAATTCAGCACTGGATATTTTTGTCAGAAAATGGTAAAAACATAAATGCATTCTCTACGCCTGCTTGTTAGATCAAAGTTATGTAATCGGTGTATGTCCGTGCAGGCTAACTAAAGTAGCAAAGGGGAATTCGTGCCCAGGCAGCAGCCAGTGGGACTATAGTCAAGGAATATCCATGCAGGTTAACTGTTGAAAGAGGGATTCATGTCTAGACAGCAGCCAGCGAGACTATAATCGGTACATGTTCGTGCTTGTCGACTAAAGTGGAAGAGGGACTATTTTGTTGCGAATAATCATTGGGGAGAGATCATAATGCAAATATGTGTTATTTTGGCAAAAGAAAAAAATAAAACATTTTTTCAGTTTAGGGCTTTAAATGTTGTGTAAATGTGTCTCTTTATTGCCCGATAAGAAATAGAAACATCATTAGTTTCTTTGCGTCAATTTTGTATTTTGTTTACAGGCTTAACAGTGCCGCGAGTTCATCACACCAGTCTTCTAAGCTAAGGACACACAGGCTGGATTGCAAGAGCCATAACAGGCGTCGTAATCCATCGTGCCACAGAACTGGGTGCTGCTGGAATTAATTTGCTTCATCATTCCCTTTATCTCCCCCGCATTGATGCCAATGTGGTTGACAACGTTTGGGAAGCACGGGCATGTTGCAGGCATAGCCTTGCATTCATCCATGATCTTTCTGACGTTATTCATTTTTGCGCAATAAGCATCTGCCTCCGTCTTGGCTGTTTGATATTGAGCGGATGTGATGCTTGCGCATGCGTTATTGCGAAACAATGCCAGGCTGTAACAGAGATACCTCTGATTGGACGTCAGCCGGGACACGTGACACAGGATGTCCTTTTCTGATAGGCCACTCGCCAGGGCACTTCCTTCAGCAGAGTGAGCAGTGAGGCGAGCGACAACGTTACTCAGTATTGTGGCCACTGCTACGTTATTTGTAACATCGCTCTGAAAAAAACAAGATCCCATTTTTGGTAGTTTGCGCTGGAGTAATCGATTTTGTTTTTCAAATCACAACCTACGACACATAACATGTAAGTGCTATATAAAATAAACATATCAGTAAATAACTCTTTTTGTAGTCCGTACTGAATCCACCCTATATATAAAGAATAGCAAAAGAACAAAGTGTATTTTGTTCCCTAAGTGCTTCTTAAGGTAAAAATTCACGTTGTCTGTTCCCGGCTATTGTTTTGAACGTTGATAGGATACTTGGAGTGTAGAATGACCTTTGCATGCTAATTCATAATTGGCTTGGGAAGTATTGGCGGTATACCTGTACCCAGTTCTGTATCATGCCGCTGTAATTCGTCTGACTGCCCGAGTCTAAACATAAAACATGAAAAAGAATGCTAATCACTATAATTTTAAAAAATCAGGTCTATTATTTAGACCTAGGATTTCCGTAACCCGGTATTAGTAAAAATTCTTCTTCACTTTTTCTCTCGCAAAATGTGATTTAATTGTTGAACAAAACCTTTAAAAACCTAATATTATCAATTGAAAAGTTGCCAGTGTGAAGCGTTTGAAGTTCAGTTTCCAGCACCTTCTTTCCGGGTATCCTTTTTGTTTACTTTGGATTTCTTTTTTTTATTCGAACTTCGTTCAGAGCCAGCCGAATCGTTTACTTTTAAGCGCGTTTTAGCGGGCCAACCGGTAGATGTAAACAAGAATATCAGACTGCATGTTTTAACGTAGGAAACTGGCTGGGCATGGGCTGTCATCTCACCGATTTCGCAGACGGACGGGTAGGCGACGCCGCACGGGATATCGTTCCACTTGCCGCCATTTTTGTACAGGTGCGCACAGTGTTCGCCATTGAAGTTGTTAGGCTCTCCCGGGTACCAGTTCGTGTACGTCATGACGGCGTCTTTCGTGTGCCATTTCCATACGTTCTCATGACCCTCATCCTCTCCATCGATATAAACATGCTTCGATAATGCTATAATCACACAATTACACTAAATAGTCATATCTGAGATCAATATGAAGCTGAGCTAAAATTATTTTCATACCGTATACTCCCAAAAATAAACAAAACAAAGGAATAAATAACAAATAAATAAGCATAAGACTATAAAAAGTTATATTTATCATGCATTTAATTACCGTTTTTTTTAAAGAATTATGGAATATATAGACTTCGGTCAAGCGGGTGGAGATGGGTGAGGAGTCGCAACTTTAGAAAATGACCTGAAGTACGGGGTAATAATTCATATAATTTGGGCCGTTAGACGTCGTATTTTCATGAAGAAGTTTGACCGTAAACTAGCGTTTTCGTGTGATTTTATGAAATTGAGCTCCCCCCACCCCTGAAAAAGCTGTATCAACTGATGCTGGATCCGTCAGTTTTGTGAGAGGCGAACCTTGCGCTATGCTGTACACGACGTCATTCTCTTGGCTGTCCTTGATATCGACTAAGTGGCCACCCGTGGCCTTGCACCAATCACTGGAGGCGTGCCAGTTCTTCTCCTGAGAGACTGTGACGTAACAATTGTTGCCGTAGTTCTTGTCACACATGTCTGGTTTAGGGGAAAATGAGTCTTGGTGTCATTGGCTAAAACTTCGCTGTATTTTACGACGTTTAATTGATAGAAAGAAAAATATTCCCTTTTTTCATCGAAATGTCTGTAATATTTGATCCGGCACACGATCGTTTTTTTCTTTACCAAAACCAGTTTTAAATTTTGAAAAGTTTGATGGCCCAGATTTATTTTATTTTAGCATTTTAGTGACACAGAATTAATCAAAATTCTTGTTTTGTTTGTTTTTGCATTCGCAGAATATGGATTCATGGTTAATAAAGCACTTACATGACATAAACAACTTTTTGAAAAGTTTGAAGTGTGAATATTGTGAGCGCCGCAGGTACGAACGCTAAAGTTCCAGAGAAATATCTCATCAGAAAGTCCACTTTGAGCTCACGTAAAGCTTTTCGGGTAAATATATATTACTTTAAAATTTTATACTAACTTTACACTAGATCGGTGAATTGTTCTTTACTTGACTTTTTGCGCATTTAGTGAGCCGGCGATTGGATAAAAAATGAGATTATTGGTTCTTTCGCCATATTTTACAAATGTATGTATTTATTATTGACACTGCCGATTTTAATTATTGTGCAATTTGCAAATAATTATATTTAATAATTTAATTATTTTTAGTTGTATTTTAAAGTTCCTTTTTATTTCCTTTTATTTTGAAAACATTTATAGTCTATTTTAAAAAAGTAAACTTCAAATCCCGATTTTTAGATTACATTGGGTTCTAGAGCCACACGATCGGATATTTACAAAGCCACATTATCGGATACTTACATTCTCACAAGGTGACATGATTGGATACTTACCTACTTACAAAGTAGCATGATCGGATACTTCTATACAAAGTCACTTGGTCGGATACGTGCATAATTGTGAAGTTATATGATAATTTAACAGGATAATTATATATTTAAAGTCGCATGATCAGATTATTTATATACTTTCAAAGTTACGTGATGGGATACTTATATACTTACAAAGCCACATGATCTGATACTTACATACTTAAAAAGTCACATGATCGCATACTTACTAGGGAATTCACAAATCGCAGGATAAGGATTAGAGCAATGAATGTCATTCCATTTTCCGGCGAAATTCAAATACAAATGAAGACAATGTTCGTGTGTATGATGGTTGGGCTCTCCTTGCTGCCAGTTAGTGTAGGTTAGAGGTAGGCCCGAATGGCTCCACTTATAAACTGTCTCCTGTTCTAAATCTGAGCCATCAGTCCAAACACTCTTTTGTAGGTCTGACAAATATCCACAATATATAAATAAATATATTCAAATAAAAAAAACAAGTAAAATATATAAAATATAAATAAATAGATATAAATAAAAAGACTGAAACAATTTAATGCATCATTTTTAGCTGTGTTTTTTGGAGAGCGTGGCTTACTTTGCATGACACTTCTAGCGTATTGGTCCTCCTCAGCTGATTCGATGTCAATAAGATGACCGCCCATTGACTCGCAATTTGTTTTGGACTCTTGCCAGGTTTTGGACTCAGTTTGAACAACATAGCAAGACGTGCCAATGATCTTATCACAAGTTTTTCTTTCTAAAATAAGTGATACACAGTAAAAACATTAACAACGCAACAGCAACACCAACAGCAAAAGTAAATACTGATCTGTTTGTAACAAATAGGAATAGCTGTTGATTTCATTAAAACGCTTTATCCAAAAATTATGTTAATACTGTAATGAATCATTGCAATCATTCGATTTAAAATGCAAAAAAGAATATCATGAGCATAGTTCCCAGACGTCAAAACTATGACATTACAATAGCGAAAAGGGTAAAGGTACCAATCTCGACAAATGTAAATTTGGTAAAGGACCCACACACAAACACACGCCCCACCTATACACACACACACACACACACACACACACACACACACACACACACACACACACACACACACACACACACACACACACACACACACACACACACACACACACACACACACACACACACACACACACACAGTATAGAACCTTTTACACAACGAAAATGCTCACTTTTTATTTCACACAGAGAGGGCATTATTGTGTTACAGCTCCTATCGTTCCATTCACCATCTTTATCTTTTATCATTTCCACGCAGTCCTCGCCACTGCCGAAGTTGTTCGGCTCGTTTCGGGTCCACTTAGTATACGTCATCTTGGATTGGCTATTTGCCCAACGCCAGACGTTTTCGTTAATGGTATCCCTACCATTTATTAGAAGCGATTTATTGAGTGCTGTAATGTATACAAAAACATGAACATATAAATGCACAATATATTACAGAAAGATATCTTCAAATAATGCCCTTTTATTGTGAATGTAGTGTCACACTGTTTTTAACATATCATTCACCCGTCAAGACGGAATTCTTTTCTCCATGTAAAGATGACAGACGTCTGCTTCATTAAAACATCACTTTTTGATTTTTTTCAAGTTTGAGCCACTTTTTGCTGAGAAACTCCTATGATAAAATATGATATAATCACGCAATATAGGTGTGTGTGTGTAATTAACTGCAAGATAAAATCTGTCTTAGAAACTTAGTTGCTTCGATATCGCACAAGCAAGTGTGGAAGTCTACCATTATTGAGTTTCATAAAAGGATCACTCTACGCCAAAATGTAGTGTTACTGGCCTCGTAAATCAAAACAAAGTAGTGAACAAAACTAATGAAGTGTACAATATAGAAAATCCCAGAGTTTTGCATTTTTGATAATAGACAGATTATTACAGAGATGTTATTTTGTGCAGAAAGCATTTTCTGTCTTAGCTAAGTGTCTTGTTGTTTTTGTCCTTATGCTTTTAAATCTTGTATTTGAAGCATTCTCAGCATTTTGATCCTGTTACATTTCAAATATATACCGATTATGACGTGAGCACAACGTGTAAAACAAGATCACACACAGTAGCAGTTCAATGGAAAATTGCACAAAAATGTATGCTACCCGGTACAGGCACTGAATGTGTAATTCAAAAAGTACAAATTCTACCTTCACAGACTGCGTACCTTTCACTTATTCTTTATATACTCAGTGTGTTATATTTTTATTAAAATAACGTATTCATATAAAGTCACAGCTATAATACATCACCGACTGGTGTATTTCGGGGCACGCTTTCGTATATTTCCGCATGTACTCGGAAGGATGTGGACAGTAAACTCGATCACCCTAACAACCGACAAGCAAATATAAAGAAATACTTCTAAAACTCGTAGCACGGAAAGAACACAAGCGGCTAGGGCCTTCTTCTCCAACCCAAATATCCCATTTTCCACTTTTTGTTGTGGAGATGCGTCGTAAGATATATGCGAACAAGTGTCCCCGACCTTCCATCCTGTCTGGGAGGAGAAGCTGTGTATGGTGCTTGCTTTGTCAGCATCTTTTGCGGTCACAAATAAAAAACAATCAGTTTTCTATGTCTTGTCCGATTCGTTATTTCTATTTAATATTTTAATTTATTTTATGCTTCATGAGGTTTCGTCATGCTTCGTGAACTCAAGATTATCGTAAAAAACACTGCCTTTTTGGTGTAGAGTGATTGTGTCATGAAGCACCAAAATTGTTGACTTGTTTACTTTCATGTGCGATATCGCAATAACTAAGTTTCCTGTCTGGATTTGACTTTGCAGTGTAGCATACGTAGAGACCTACATTTCGTGATTACATCATATTTTTAAGCCATGGGGTTCTCAGTAAAACTGTAGCTCAAACGTGCAAAAATGGTCCTTTCATGAAGCATACGTCTACTAGGATTAATGTTTCGAAAATATCTAAAAATGGCTTCTGATACGTTACTTTTGGCTTGTTCATACAAAACGGTTTGCGTATTTTCAAACACAAATCATTGTTCATGCTTTGTTTAAGTCTCAATAGAAATACTTAAAAAGTCTATAGAAAGTAAGGAAAACCAACTAATTGATATGTACATAACTTAAAAAATATAAATGGTCTTAAGCATATTAAGGTACCATTGGCGACGGTGTACACCACAAAATTCTCGGTTCCGTCCGTTATATCCGCAAGATTGCCTCCCATTGCCTTGCATTTGTTATTAGCATCATGCCAATTTAACTCTTGCGTCACAGCGACGTAACACGAGTCCTTGTACCTCCGATGGCATGGTGGTGTTACTATGACAACAAGGTATAATTGTTACTATTGCAACAAGGTATAATTGTTACTATAGCAGCAAGTCAAAATACATTGAATTATATATTGAATTATAAAGCTGTGAATCTTATTATTTTATGCCATAAGGCTGCTTTGTCATGCCTTCGGATTATAAATAAAGGTAATGTTAACTCTCTTGTTAAATATTTGTCACAATTTTTGCTTACGTCTTTTTATGCTTGTAGAAAGTTGTGACTGGAACTGTTATAGGATTGGAATGTGCTTAAAGTACTTTAATCATTTGGCAGATATTCTACTATTTTAAGTCAATTTTAAGTATTACTGATCAGAAAGAAAATGTTGACTTGTAGGTCAACATTTTCGCAATGATGGCTCAACAATATCTTTATGTTGATTTGAAATGCATCAATAAATGTGTTGTGATATATTGGTGTTTTAATTCCGGTCAAACATTCTTGATTTGGGAACCGACCAACCAGCTTACAGCATTCACCCGAATTGTATAACGATCAAAATCATTGTTTAAGAAATTTCACTGTTTACTTGGCAGTTCACAAAGCGATGCGAGAGCCGTATTGCAGTTGCCATCATTCCACCGGCCATTTCTGTCTTTTATCATTGCTACACAATCCTCTCCACCGACGTTATTGGGTTCCCCTGTGTTCCAGTTGGTATACGTCATTGTGGCGCCACTGGTGTACCATTTCCAGACATTCTCGTTAGCCATATCTGTACCGTCAAAGTGAATGTGCTTCCCTAGCTCTGAATAAATGAGAGAATTATACCATAAAATAGATATTCACATAATTATTTGAGCCTAGCACTTTTACATACTTTTCATTTATTAGTACAAAATATACCTAAAGCTAACAGTATGCAACAACGTTGTGTTAGAATTTTTCTGAATTAATCGGGCTATGAACCAAGCAACAAATGCTTGCAATACAAACTCATCTAGAGGTTGTGAATGGTATTTGGTTGACTTTGATTAGCTGTGTCCGAAATGACTGCAAGTAAAATCTTGATTGCTTAACTCCACTTTATTTGAAACACGCTGCATTGTGTGGCTGGTTACCATTAGCAACGCTATAGACGACAGCATTTTCGCCACTATCGGCTATGTCCGCCAGGTGTCCGCCCATAGATTTACACCTGCGGTCGGCGTCATGCCAGCTCAGTTCGTCCGTCACTGTGACGTAACAGGAGTCCTTGTGACGGCGATTACACGGCGGCATCACTGATAATAATAATAATAATAATAATAATAATAATAATAATAATAATAATAATAATAATAATAATAATAATAATAATAATAATAATAATAATAATAATAATAATAATAATAATAATAATAATAATCATAATAATCATAATAATCATAATAATAATAATAATAATTAATAATAAATGCGAGATTTGAAACATACCAACTTTTTTAGAAAATTAATTTCTGTTTACTCCCAAGACTTTGAGGAATTTATATTTTAATTCTTGTTTGATAACACTAAGAAAATCGATGAAAAAAATAATTTTTGTTCTACAAAATATAATAACCTCTGATTATGACTAAACCTTTTGTGTCAAGGTGTCAACATTTTAGCCATAAAGAAAGCGGCAAAAGATACAAACTTTTAATTTCACACACAGATGGCAATTGTGTATTGCAATGTTTATCATTCCATCGGCCAGCCCCGAAATAAAGCAGCTCTATGCAATTTTCGCTTCCAGAGCCGTTGGGTTCTCCTGGGTTCCAGTATGTGTAGCCCACCTTGGTATTCGTCGTTGACCAACGCCATACGTTTTCCTCAACGGTGTCCGTTCCATCGATATACACTGGCCTTCCAACATCTGGAATCATGAAAAAAATATCTGAAAAACGAAGGGTTGGAAAACCCAAATAAACAACCAAATACTACATTAAATAATAAGCGTATGCCTTACACAACAACAAATGAGGTGTCCTTTTTGCTCAGAAGTTGTCAAACGAACACCAAAGCCATTAAGGAAAATACTCTCGTTTCTCATTCCATTTTTTAAGAATGATCTAAGTCGGCCTTCTTTCTTTTTCGATTTCGAATAAGTGATACTATTGCCTTTATCTTTAAGATACTTTATTTTAAATCTCTTAAAAATTTTAAAATCGTTTTGACAGTTTAATTACCCAAAATGGACGAAACTTATGGTTTCGTTTATGGAACATAAGGTTGAATGATTTAACGTTGATAAAAGCAACATATAATCAGTTATGAATTTCTGTTTGGATTGTTTCGCGGGTTGCATTTAGATGAGATGTTGCATTTCGTTAAGTGGCAAATGTATGCTAAATAATAGGCAAGAATAGGCTAAATAATAATAATAATAATAATAATAATAATAATAATAATAATAATAATAATAATAATAATAATAATAATAATAATAATAATAATAATAATAATAATAATAATAATAGGAGGAGGAGGAGGAAATTTGAAAGTAAATAAATGTTGCTCTGAAGGCAGACCACTTACTAAGAATGGCCTTTGGGGTTTGACGAGAAAAGCTTTTAAAATTGTGCTTTTGCATTCAGCAAAAGCTGTCTCTGACCGCTTATTCAAGTTTTGTGTCATTTCAACGTTTTATAAATCGCTTAAGTATATTTCGCGAAATAAACATAACCTTTGACCAATGCTGGTTGCATAATTAAATAATAGATGAACCGGCTCGATCTAATTTTTAAGAATAATTAATAGGCAGATTGCTGGCTCTCAAGGTTACAATAGTGCTTTTCTTCCTGGCGTAAAGTCGGGTATTTCGTTTTGAGGAAAGTAATCTGTGATTACCCGTAGCAATACTGGCTATGACGTTATTCTCGGCTTGATCTTCTATGTCGGCAAGTTGTCCTCCCATAGATCTGCACATGGCGCTGGCCTCATTCCACGTCATGGAAGTGCGGTTGATGACGTAACATGAGTTTCTATACGTCCTGTGGCATTGTGAAGCCACTAAATTAAAAATAATTAAATAGTGAGATACGTTGCTGACCATATTTAGAAGTGAGTGAATGGGTTTCAAATTATGTTTGACGGTTAAAAGTTTTACAAACATGATGGGAACAACAACAGGCTGTCTACATAAAAAACAACATCCTTGTGATAATATTACTTTTTTCACTGCAAATAGAAAATCCGAATTTCTCTACATTGTGCACCTTATTATTTTTCTGCTTACTTTGTTTTGTTTACAAGGCCAATAATATAGTACAAATAATGAATTTTGCCGTAGAGTGATACTTATGTGAAGCACCAAATTTCGAAACTTTTCTTACCTAAATTTATCCAAAAGGCAAGGATAAGTATTACTGCTATCTTCATTGCTGTTAGATTTCTGCGATATTCAAATGCCGATGCTTTATACAAGTGTCTCTGTCATGAAATTGAATAGGGTATAGAAATGCAATGGTAGGGGGGGGGGGAGTGAGAGGGACCGTATAACAAATTGTATTTTGGATGTTATGCTTGGGGGAGGAGGAAAGGAACTGGGTGGGTGTGAGTGCATTTTGAAATGAAATGTGGTACTCACAAAGGCCAGTTTTGTTCAAAAAGGCAATTTATGCAATTATTATTTTGAGTTTCCCTCAAAAAGTAATGGCCGAGAGGTGAGATTGGGGTCGGTGGTTTATTGTGGAACTTCACGCCCAGAACAGGAAGGCGCGTCGCTCTTTTAACCAGTTTGATCTATGTTTGACAAATTGAGCTACGGAGGCCATCGTCACTTCGCCGTCTTTTTCCTACAGGCTTACATGTTTGCTCTTCTACATGTGGGGTGGGGAAGTGTTAAGAATGCATCCACTGTGTTCTGTTCCGTGCATGGCACAAGAGGCGACTAATCTGAATTTCTTTCTTTCTAACCCATCTTTTACTATTTCCTCATTCTTCCTTCTCTTTTCCCACTTGTTTCTTTATGAAGAGCGGCCTAATATACCCATCCTAGTTGGTGAACGGGACGTTAAACACCAAACAAACAAACTTGTTTAATCTATGGTGTCTAGATTTATAAAGCATGATACTACCCCTCGTTAGCCAACAACAAGCTATTGTTTTCACTATTGAGTTAAAGCAACAAACATCTGTATTCTGTTTCCTATATATTTCTTTCTTTCTTTCTTTCTTTCTTTCTTTATTTATTCATCCATTCATTCTTTTTCCCTTTGCTCCCTCTTTCTCTCTTTCTCTTTCTTTCTCTCTCTTCCTCTTCTATCTCCGTCTGTCTCTCTCTCTCTGTCCTGATCTCAGAGCTTATCACAACAATAAAAAATAAAACATAATATTATTAATAACATTTCTAATGCACAAGAATTTTAAAAAAATCAGGCGCTAATCGAAAATTTAACATGGAAAATTTGGAAAGGCGTGTGGGAATAGCTTCCACACATGCATTTTGCCTTGTAGTTTCCTTTTTGTGTACAAGCTTTTGTCTAATAAAGCCACAAAGAGATAGCTATATCAAAGAAACGATTCACAAAAGCACATCTGTTAATTTGCATTTGCTGGTGCCTATGAAAGCTTCTGTGAGCAATACTAAATAAAGACATAAATAAGAATTAAAAAAATATTTATTTTATTCCAGGATAGTCACAGCAGATCTGATTTAGAGATGACATCTGTCGCAATTGAAATTTTGGTAAAAAAAGATTTAAAGAGAAAACAATTTTTGATGAAAAATAAAAGCAGGAAAAAACTGAAGACGTTTCAAAGAATAGGGGATCCTAATGGAATTAAGCTTGCCCTTTGCATAGGAAGGACACGTGGACTTCATGTGAGATATCACGTACACATTTAAGTTTTTCAAACAGAACGGACAGTGAGCTTTATAGACGCAAGAAAATGCTCATAATGTTTAGATAATATCAGCCTTTATGGTAAAAATGTTAAAATCAGTTAATTTGTTTTATAAATTTAAGTTAAATAGTGCATTTTTATTTCTTTATTTTGAAAAATGTAAGTATTTACTGATACGCCTATATAAAAAGTGTGCGACGTTTTTGTTGATTTTTCAACGGGACCTAACTTGGATTCAGTTTCCACAGAAATTGCGACGGAATATGAGGAAAAAAGGAGAAGACGAAAAAGAACAAGAAGAACAAGAAGAGGAAGAAGAGAAAGAAGAAAAATGATTAAAAAGAATGTGAAGAAGAAGAAGAAGAACATGTAGAAGAAAAGGTAAAAGAAGAGTGTGTATTATATGAAAGGGATGAAGAATATGAAGAAAAGCAAGAAATGGAAGACGAAGAACAGATAAAAAGAAGATAAATAAGAAGAAGATGAGGAAGGATGAAGATGGATGAAGGATGAAGAATATGAGGACGAAGATGAAGAAGAATATAAAAATCGTTAGCACTTACTTCACGCACTACTGAGCACTGAGTGCTCATCATACCAGACCAAACGCTTGGTATCGCTGGCCATCCTTTTTTTCATGTTCTGGTAGCAGAGTACTCATCAGAACACACAAAATCCGTGCTGATTTTTGATGTAAACCATTTGAGAAAATGTTTGCTACTGATGGTCATCCTTTGCTTCACGCAGTAGTAGCAGAATGCTCATCATGCCACACAAAATGCGCTCTGTTAGCGGTCATACTGTGCTTCACGCAGTAGTAGCAGAATGCTCATCATGCCACACAAAATGCGCTCTTTTAGCGATCAACCTTTGCTTCACCTTCTGTTATCACATCGCTGTGTGGCTCACAAGCTGTTGTCTGAAAGCTTCAATTTCGACTTCAATCAACTAACATCATTTAAAACCTTGTCATTCACAAATGATTTCGTAATAAGCTTATTTGGGCCATTGAGAGGAGCAATTTATGACATAATTCGAGCAAAATGTGTCTTCTGCTTAAATCGTTTGTTTGGCGTGAAATAAACAGTTCAATTATGTTACAAAATAAAGCCATTGAAAATCTCAGCCTCAATAAGGACAGTATAGAAAAGATGATGCAGTAGCTCACAAACGTATACCCAATATACATCATACGGGGATCATTTTGAGCGATGAAGTATGGTCACACATCTGTACACTTAGGAAAGTGTAGTAACATGCAAAGTCTTGTTTGACCGCATGCTCTTTTGATTCTGTACGACGATATTCATCTTTTTCCACATACTACACGTGTTTTTAACCAACAGTACTACTTCGTATATGGATGTTACCTAAATCTTTCCAAGAAAATCTGTTAACACTACGGCTGTTGCTTAGCTGTCCTCATTTTTGCAAGTATTTTCCAAGATACCTTGTTAATAGTACAGCTATTACTACAGATGTCATCATTTTCTATACAAATAGCAAGAGCAAAGTTAATGGTTGTATTAGCTCATAAGCTGCATTGCGTTATGTGTCCTGCGAGACACACGACTAAAAGTTTCCTTTTATTTTACAGTAGCACGGGAGACTGCAGTGTCAATTAACTATTACTTTTGGGGTTTAAAAGCACAGCAAAATATCTTTTTCATGCGCGATGGTAATTTGTCATGTTGCAACCGAGGCCAGCAATAATACTAATTATATTTTTTGGATGAAACAAAAAACACGCACATCTCTCTGACTTAAATGAACTTTTGTACTTTCGAATGAATGAGTATTACCTTTACTTATTGTTAAGCAGATGAGGCATTATAGATGCTAAGGAAAGGGAAAAAAGAAAGATGGTGTTTGCTGTTTTTCCCTCTCTTAATCCCTTCCTGCGTCAATTTTTGGTCAACGCATTCCTTTAAACCGGGAAGTATACCCACCCTTAAGAAAGGCCTCTTTGATGATTGGGTCAAATTCTAATGAAAACCGTAACAATGTCTCATTAATTTTATGTTTTAGACCGTGACTAAGTCATCAGGCACTTGATGTTTTGATAAATTGCTTGGAGAAAAAAATGCCAAAATAATAAATAAAAAGCTAGGGCTACTGGTTTATGTGTTGAACGCCCGTGATTTTCACAAACATCGCGTAAGAATATCTGAGCTTTAGTGCAATGCTGGTTAAGATTTATTCGCTGCAAAATCGTTAGCTTTTATTTGGCAATGACAGAAACGAAAAACCAACTGATATAACATAAAATAACATAATAAACTAAATAAATCGAAAACAATACTTAAAAAAGAAAACAATTTGGTAAGATAATTAAGTCAGCTTTAGTTTTGCTTTATTGAAAATGTGACTCACGTTTCTAAGCACACATATTTCTTGGAAAAATAGTACTTGTCTCTTGTCTTCCTGAGAAAAAAAATCGAAAATGTTTCGCAGTGGTGCCCCCAGTCACTGACCTTCATCTTGTCTGATGCATAAGCGTTATGCGGTCCTGTCTACTGAGATGTGGCTTCGGCGCCATCGACTAAAATGTGTTGAAGAACAATTTATCTCAAATTACAAATACTCATCATGCTTTAAGTATTAAGCTCTGGTTTTTCAGGAGTTACATAACTGAAATCGACTTAATCTATATTATACTATCAACATGGGCACATTTATTTGTGATTTTTCAAAAATAACAATAATAAATAATAAGTGTCTTGCTGGTGCTGTGTTTTTTAGATGTAGCATTACACCTGAAAAATAGCCTTGTCTTGACTGTCCATTTATTCTGTATATGTAGCTCTAATATTTTTTGAGCTGCTTCACTTTCGCCTGACTCATTATGGATGAGCCATGGTATCTGTCACGAGAACATGAAAGATTATTTTTTGTATTTTAATAAGCATATATTCAATATGAAGAATTCAATGAAACGCAATTACTTTCAGGAATAAATGTGCCTAAATTATACCCGTCATAAATCATGAATGTTTTTTTCAAAGGGCTCCAGAGAAAATGCCCTACTATATGTGTTCCAAGTTTTATTTTCCTAGCCATATCCGTTTTTTGATGAGATGAGATGAGAAAAAAAGTAAAAAAGGTCCGATATGCACCATGTGGTTTGAACTTTCATTTCTAAGTGTCAATGAAAGTGGAAAAATAATAAGTCACAATGACAAAACAATATGAATACGGGACTAGAACACAGTCTAATCAAAATACGAATATTGAAATAATACACAGATTAATTTATCTCACTAGACGCTGCTTGATCAATTAAGTTTATTACCAGTAATTTTAGGACATGAAACATAATAAATCGAAGAATCCTTAATGTTGGAATCTTACTCTGTCAATATTTTACAAGACGTCAAAATAATCTATTCACCGAATAAAACAAGAAAACCTAAAGAAGGAATTTGCATGTAACCCTCCTAGTTATATCATAATTGTTTGTTGCATTTACTAGAGCCACAAGAGCTTAAATTAATGAATACGCACCACGCTTTCGATCATCCACTATTTCGATGATGCAAGGCGCACTTTGTGGTTGGCTTCAGTCATGGCTTTAAGTGTAGTCAGAAACGCAAGTAGATAATACTTGCTGATTGATAATTTAGTTTATTACCTTATTGGGAAATTCAAAGCGAAGTTTTTGTGAGGAGCTTTGGATTTCTTAACGATTCGCAATCATTTTAAATATGTCGGTTGTTGAACGAAACCACATATTTTTCAGGTAAAATGAATATTTCAGTACGTGGAATATATCCGACCCATGCTCCGTGTCCCTGTGAGACATCACCAATATTCAAAGCCACGTAGAAGGTCTGATTTTAACACATCCACTACATTTCATATCTCTTTTCTGTAGAGTTGACACAGCTCTATTTTTTCACTGTCGGGTCACTGCTAGAACTAGTAGGAAGGAACTGGGAGGAAGAGAGTTGAAACGGATGTATTTTATTTTATTTAAATCCGATAGACAGGTATTGTGTGGTTTCTATTTTGATCTTTTCGAGTTCGCAGTGATAGGTAAGGATTACAGAGATTACGCTTACATTTATCTCAATAATGACCGTGATACAATTAACAGTATACAATTGCGATATAGTTAGGAGGATGATATGCAGTTTTGCTTACCCGAAGGGTGGAATTTTACACAAGCAAACCAAGACGAATTTCTACCATGTTGTCAATCATCCACTACTTCTATGATGCGACTCGCACTACGTTGCTGGCTTCCGTCATGGCCTTCCGTCATATCCGGTAGACAATGAATGACCGGTGGATGAGTGACCGGTTGACAATGAGTGATCAGTTGATGAGTGACCGGTTGACAGTTAGTGATTAGTTGACAAAGAATACCGATTTGTATAATTTAAACCCTTGCTATTGTATACATCAGACGAATCTTAATATGGAGAATTAAAGTATCACAATGCTATGGTAGTTCGAGGTTATACAAGGCATTTCTGCCTGCTGTACCCCTTCCGTCTCCCCACCCAAGGTTAGCTGTTTAGATTTAGCAGATGTTGACTTATTTTGAGTCAGCATGAAATACTTTTGTACAGTGAGACAAATGTTGATCTTTATGTCAACATATTCTCGTAACCGATTAAGAGTTGGTTCATTTTGACTAAAAATGTCGGGTCAACGTTGAAGAATTATTGACTTGGGAATCAACCAACCATCCTTGACAACGCAAGACAATGTAATGGCATAACAAACTCTCTTTTGCATTATTTGACGAGAAAGGATAAAAGTTTCGGCTACACTGACCACAATTCTTAGAGGTCATCTATTACGAATAATATATTTCTGTTGTACTTATTGTGCATGCGAATTTTTATAGGCATAAATACAAAAATAATTTTTACTCAAAATCCATCAATGTATCACAAGAAAACACAACATACGTTATATAACTAGATGGAGATTAGTGCCGTGCACAAGGGCGCCGTCAGATGGCAGTGTCGTGCGTAAGTGCGAGTCAGGTGGCAGTTACTTGCACACGATTGACGTGAGATGACAACGCTGTTCACAGCAGTGTCGTTAGATGGCGGTGCTGTGTATAAGATCCCGTCAAATGGCAGTGTGTTGCACAAGTTTTACGTCAGATCGTAGTGCGGTACACAAGGTGGCCGTCAAATGGCAATGCCTTGCACAAGATTGACGTCAGATGGCAGTGCTGTCCTTCAGAGTACAGTCATATGGCAGTGCCGTGCATAGCAGTGCCGTGCACGAGAATGCCCTCAATTTGCCTTGTCGTGCATATTTACGCGTCAGATGGCAGTTCCATGCACAAGATTGACGTGAGATGACAATGCCATTGATAACAGTGCTGTCAGATGACGGTATCGTGTGTTAGATCCCGTTAAATGGCAGTGCCGTGCACAAAATTTACGTCAGATTGTAGTTCGGTACACAACATGGTCGTCAAATGGCGATGTCGTGCACAAGATTGACGTCAGATGGCAGTGCCGTCCGTAAGAGTACAATCAGATAGTGCAGTGTATAAGAGCCCGTCAAATGGCAGTGCCGTGCACAAGAGCACCTTCAGATGGCAGTGCTGTGTGGACGAGCGCCCTCAAATGATAGTGCCGTGCACAAGAGCACCGTCAGATGGTAGTGCAGTTAGCATTGTTGTATGTATAAATGTAGTCTCGTTTTGTCCG
Organism: Protula sp. h YS-2021; assembly: GCA_949752745.1. Lineage (NCBI taxonomy): Eukaryota > Metazoa > Annelida > Polychaeta > Sabellida > Serpulidae > Protula > Protula sp. h YS-2021. The sequence continues at coordinate 12,779,281 of OX457030.1, read as the reverse complement.
TGAGGGCCGCGGGAGCCTCGTACTTGCTGGATCCACTCACGTCTTCTGTCGCACTCCCAGCATGTCGTGAAAACTTGACGCACATTCATGAAATATCCATAGAAATCTCGCAACGTCTTCTTGTACAAGATGGAATCACAGCAGCACTAAATGTAAGGTAAAAGAATCATAAATGAAACTGCTGACTCATTATTGATGATTTCAATACTCTTTTCATTGATAGATATCACGTATACAATATTAAATGGTACGCGAACCAAGGATATATTTATGACATGGAGAATGATTGATCGAAAAGTACTCCTTTCTAAATACATTTTGTCTACCCAACAGAATGCGCTCAAGCGTTGTTGTAAAGACCGGATCTTGGCTTAAATGCGTACGCAAGCTATATACGTCCTAATGAACACAGTCTATAGGACAGCGATACTTTTGTTTGTGGCAATTAGCATTATTTTGTTTACATATTGCAATGTTCTCATGCATTTGTTCCAGAATAGCGCGGCCTACAGAATACCGATGGCTGTAATGGCTAAGATTGTGTATAATATTCAAATAAAAGCTAGCAAAATTTTAATATTGTGTTTGCTGACACATGTGAAGACGGTAATGTACAACACTGGAAAGGAATAACGTCGTAGCGGACACGAAACGAAAGGCTGTTGAAAGTATCAAAGTTAAGGTCATAAACAGCATTAGATATTAAAATTTGATTGGTTCCACGTGACTGAATAGTAAGATATTATTGGACAACCAGAGTAAAATACAAAACAAGGAGTTTGCTAAGGTGAGGTTTCTGAAAACAGCGTAGTAGGCGTAGTTTTGGCGATGAAAGAGCCGTGACTTCACAAAAAATTATCTTGATGAGCACTGCGATGCTTGCAAAACAGCTCTCCAAGGTAACGCCATCCGCTGAAAAATACTGTTGAAAAAAGCCGCGGAACTGAGAAAGACGAAGTCGCTACTGTTTACGGATACTTTCGCGGTTGCATTGTTTAATATTACTTTGTCAGATGTTGTTGCTTGGTTCTTCCGGTTCTAATGTCATGTTGAAAAGAAATAGTTTTGACCAATTGCACTTTATTAAAGCATAAATATTCATTTAGATAATTTTTCTATTTTATGCGCTCTTCGCTTCTGATGTCAGTTCTCTCCAGCGGAAATCTTAGAATGAGAGATGCTTTTGCTTACGAAACGGGGAGAAGGGGCTGGGAGATGGGGTCATGGGACGAGACAGAGGGAAGTGACACAAACTGCTTTCTTAGGCTTGAAGAATCACTTTTATTTCTGGGATCTCATTTCACAAGACACTGGCGTAAGAAGGGGTGAGGAGGGGGAATGGGAGGTATCTGAGGAAGCTATGAGGTGGGGAAAGGCTGTGAGGGTGGGGGGAGGGGAGGGGGCTTCGGGGTGGGACCGGCAAAGGATTGGGAAGTGGGGAAGGAGCCAGGGGATAGGGGCTGTGTGTTGAAGGAGAGGCGTCGATGTGTGGGAGGGAGCTGTGAGGTAGAGGAGGCGATTGGGAGGTCGAAAGGGGCCTGGGAGGTAGGATAGGGAATTGGAAGTAGAAGAGCATTGGGAGGGACGGAGGCTGTGAGGTGGGGAAGGGACTGTTACTTGTGGCAGCGGGCTTTAGGGTGGGGTGCTGTAAGAGGGAGGGATTTGGAAGTGTGGGAGGGAAGCTGTGAGGTTGGGGAGGGGTTGTGAGGTGTGGGAGCAGGCTGTGAGGGGGAGGGATTTGGAAGTGTGGGAGGGAAGCTGTGAGGTTGGGGAGGGGTTGTGAGGTGTGGGAGCAGGCTGTGAGGGGGAGGGATTTGGAAGTGTGGGAGGGAAGCTGTGAGGTTGGGGAGGGGTTGTGAGGTGTGGGAGCAGGCTGTGAGGGGGAGGGATTTGGAAGTGTGGGAGGGAAGCTGTGAGGTTGGGGAGGGGTTGTGAGGTGTGGGAGCAGGCTGTGAGGGGGAGGGATTTGGAAGTGTGGGAGGGAAGCTGTGAGGTTGGGGAGGGGTTGTGAGGTGTGGGAGCAGGCTGTGAGGGGGAGGGATTTGGAAGTGTGGGAGGGAAGCTGTGAAGTTGGGGAGGGGTTGTGAGGTGTGGGAGCAGGCTGTGAGGGGGAGGGATTTGGAAGTGTGGGAGGGAAGCTGTGAGGTTGGGGAGGAGTTGTGAGGTGTGGGAGCAGGTTGTGAGGGGGAGGAGATTACCAGATTGGGAAGGGAATAGGAGGTTGGAGAGGGGGCTGTGAGTTTGGAAGGGGCATGGGAAGGGGGATTTTAGAATAGGGAAAGTAATTTAAACACAGGAACGTGCAGTTCAATGAATGTGCCCATACTGACAGGTTTTTACTGCACTTGTTTTGCTAATCACAGAAAAGGAGAACAACCCAGACGACATGTCGAGACTCTGATTCATCACCCATATAGACTCGTTGTCAAGTGTTTTCTTTGAGATACATGAATGGGTAGAGAATTGCGCTGTCTAGAAAAAAACATCAGTATCTTTTGTTCTTCTGCAGAGCAATATTGAATAATTTGGAGTCACTAAAATAGCAGTGACGTCTAATGGAAAAAAATTTATATAACTCAGCTAGGTAAAAAGTGATCGTGCTTTGTGTTCTTTAAAATACTTTGCTACGTTACTCAACTGGCTATTTGATCACAAAGAACTGCAATATCTATCGACACAACCGCTACAGTTAAGATTTAAAAAATGGCAGTACTTGCCCAAGTTATGTAACAAATATATTTGTTAATTGCATTTTTGAGACATGATGCAAAATTAGTGAATAGGAACAGGTCGTTGCTTTCCATAGAGGAACAGGTCATTGGTGCCATTAGTACCGATTAAATGGAGGATTGATACTTTGCATAAGAGTATCTGAAAATGGTATGATTTGAAGCTCTGAAGATTATTTGTGGGCTTCTGTGTTACAAGTCCAGAGTTTTACTAAAGAAAAGGAGAGAAAAATATTAGGTATAAAATTATACGCCCAAGGGACGCTCTTACACGAAAAATTGTCACTACTGAGACGCACACATGATAGCCATAGCACAGTGCACGTGTTTTGAGTATCTGTTGTTTATCTGTGCATGTGCCATGCCAATGTCAGAAAGATTCAGTGGGAGCTACTTGAATTCCATGATAAGTAATCTAAACCATTCCATTCGCTAAGTTGATGAAATTTGAGCTAACATCAAATCCCCGCTTGCGACTCAAGCCGGGTTCGAATCTGTGACCTTGGTAATACCACGCGTCATGATCACACACTTATGTTAGTGTCGTGTCAGGTCACGTATTAGGTTTCCATGCTGTCTGCTATTGTCTTGTCTAGGTTTACATGCTTTTGTTGATGTCATGTCAGGTCACGTGCTAGGTTTACCTGCTGTTTGCTGGTATTATGTCAGGCCACGTGTTAGGTTAACATGCTATCTGTTGGCAACATGACAGGTGACATGTTAGATTTACATGTGTTTGTTGATGTCATGTCAGGCCACGTGTTAGGTTAACATGCTATCTGTTCGCAACATGCCAGGCGACGTGTTAAGTTTACATGCTTTTGTTGGTGTCATATCAGGTCACGTCGGGTTACATGGTGTTTGTGTCACGTCAGATCAACTGCTAGATTAACATGTCTTTTATTTGTGTCATGTTTTAGATAGTTAAGCGTGCCTGGAGTTTAAAGTTATTATTGATTTGTAAATTTTTTTAGATACCCAATTCAATTTGTTTCGGTAGATAAGTAATTTGTGTTGCATTCTTTAAAATCTAGTTCTAACATAAAATATGGTGTGTTTTACCCTTAATTCAACTTTGCAGAGCTTTGATTCAGTAAAGGTTTGGTCGGAAAATAGGATTTTTACAAATTAGTAATCAAATTCAATCATTTTTCGCATAAAGGTTTTGTGACATATCATTGTGCGAGAATCGGCTGCATTCTAGTTCCAGAGAGAGAGGGATTGAGAGAGAGATAGAGAGAGAGAGAGAGCGGGGAGAGAGAGGGGGGAGAGAGAGGGAGAGAGAGAGAGAGAGGGAGAGAGAAAGAGAAAGAGAGAGAGAGAGAGAGAGAGAGAGAGAGAGAGAGAAAGAGAGAGAGAGAGAGAGGTGAGGGTGAAAAATGTTTAAAGACCATATTCTAGTTATGAAGTTTATCGATTTTTACCAATTAAATGGCGTTATAAAACTGTTAACACGTTGCTTCTAGTTATATTCTAACAGTTTCCATGCTGGATTGACAGAGTGATTAGAAACCAGTGTTATAATTGGGTATTGAGAATGAGAATAGAACCCGTCGAATTTAGAAATAAATAGAAATAAGACATTCAATATGTCTGCTTGTTCGATTAGATAAAAGCAATAGGTGTAGGTCCGTGCACGAACGGTAACAAAGAGGGATTCGTGCCTAGACAGCAGAAAACGGAACTATAACAGGTGCATCTCCGTGCATGCCGACTTACGGTGATAAAGAGATTTGTGCCCAGACAGTAGACAGCGGGACTATTCTTTTATGAGTATCATGAGGGCATGATCATAATACAAACAAATTTATGATAACGTATGGTGTTAAGTGTCACTGGCATATATATATATATATATATATATATATATATATATATATATATATATATATATATATATATATATATATATATATATATATATTACGTATCTGTTTAATTCTCGGATTAGTAATAAAAACTTTCTTTTCGTTAATTTTTTATTTTTGTGTTCTTAGCAATGACAGGAGTCCATAATTCCAGTCTTATTAAGCTAGAGACACACAGGGTGCTGAAGAGCAAAGGTTAAAAGGGCTGTTGTTGATGCTTGGATCAATATGTTTCATCACGGTTTCATCACGGTCTTTAGCTCCGCCGCAGGAAGGCCAAAGTATATGACAAAGCTTGGGAAACATTCGCATGTAGCAGGCGTAGTCTTGCATTCATCCATGATCTTTCTGACCTAATATATATATATGTTATAGCCAATCTGTCAAATCAGCCAATCTATAGATTGGCTGAAACATTTCAGCCAATCTGTAGATTGACTGGTTCACTTAGCCAATCTATAGATTGGCTGAAAATCTTCAGCCAATCTATAAATTGGCTGAAATTGAGCAAGAAAAATTTGACAGATTGGCTGAAATGAGTTTTTGAAATGAACTTAGATATGCGTGAGTTTTAAAGTGCGATTTTGAGTAATATACAATATATTTCTTCAGCTTCGTTTATTGAGATGTCCATGACTGATACAAATTTGAATTTAGGGGATTGTCCTCTCATGCCTAAGATGTATTTTAAATCACAGAATGCAGCTTATACTTAAATGCAATCAATAAAAATCGTTCCTGAGTGGTGATCTAATCGTATTATGAATGACAGAATCGGCATTTAACGGGATTACTCTCTCATGTTAAAGATGTATTTCTGATTATAGACTGTACCTTATACTGCCACTCGTTGACAGAGGAAGAGGGGATCCAAGAAACTTACTGTGTGTAGTACGTAGTCGTGATGAAAACGACCTATATACAATTGCGGCATGGGCAGGTGTGCTTAAGGGTAAATATTCGCGAAATCAGTTTGATTTGTGTGTTGTAAGGCTCCTCAGTGAGACTGATGTAAATCTTGACAGTCATGTAGCTTTGAGACAGGCCGTACAATTCGAATCAAAATGTGGAGGTCAGGGCTTCGTGAAATGTAATTGTTCAGGTAGCAAAAGGTTAGCCAATCTATAGATTGGCTAAGTGAACCAGTCAATCTACAGATTGGCTGAAATGTTTCAGCCAATCTATAGATTGGCTGATTTGACAGATTGGCTATAACACACACACACACACACACACACACACACACACACACACACACACACACACACACATATATATATATATATATATATATATATATATATATATATATATATACATATATATATATATATATATATATATATATATATATATATATATATATATATATATATAAATGTGCCTCCAGCAATACGGGGACCATTTTTGCTAAAAAAACAGTATTAGGGAGACCAAAAATTCAGAAATTGTGGGAGACCAAAAGAAGGCTTCCTTAATCCCTAGCGTCCTTAAACGCCATGACACTACACAACAAACAAAAAAAAAGAATGATTGTATAGCATAGTAAAAAATAACATATTTTGTTTTAAAATTAAATTTTCGTTTTGCCACTTGATAAAAAACTTTTAACTTGATCCAAAACTTTATGCCGTATGTAACTAAAGTGCCGAAAAATCAGCTTTAAGGAGTTCCGTTTTTTAATGAAATTCGCTATATATTATGTATTAAAAATTTATAGCAATATATATATATATATATATATATATATATATATATATATATATATATATATATATATGTATATATATATATATATATATATATATATATATATATATATATATATATATATATATATATATATATATATATATATATAAAATTAAATATTCTCTGAGTGGTTCATCAAGTAAGAATTCACGTTGTTTGTGTTTGATGATTGGCTATGTTTTAGAATAACATAAATTCTTCGTTGATGGGATGCAACTTTAAACGTAGAATGACCTATCTTTTATGCTAATTAATTATTGAACCGGGAAGTAATGAAGGCATGCCTTGACCCATTTCTGTATCTAACCATAGTGTTGGTCTTAACATGAAAAAGAAAATCAGTCACTATAATTGAAAAAAATATGTCTTTCTATTTTGAGCCGGCATATCGATAATCCTGCATTGGTGAAATCTCTTGGTCCTTTTTCTCTTGTAAAGCGTTTAAATCCTAACACTAATATAAAAAATTCAGAAGCATTTCTAGTACAGTTTCGCCTTTTGGGTAAACCTACTTTTTTACTTTGGATTTGTTAACTTTTTCTTCGTATGTTTTTCAGAATCAGCCGGGTCATTTCTTTTTTGGTGCATTTAAGCAAGAATACAAGACTGCATGTTTGACGTAGGAAACTGGCTGGACATGGGCTGTCATCTCACTGGTTTCGCAGACGGATGGGAAGACAACGCCGCACGGGATATCGTTCCACTTGCCGCCATTGTTGTAAAGGTGCGCACAGTGTTCGCCATTGATTTTGTTAGGCTCTCCCGGGAGCCAGTTCGTGTACGTCATAACGGCGTCTTTTGTGTGCCATTTCCATACGTTCTCGTGACCCTCATCCTCTCCATCGATATAAACATGCTTCGATAATGTTATAATCATAATTACACTTATTTTGTGGTTTTTAAATAGTCATATCACAGATGAAAATGAAGCTGAGCTGAAATTATTATACCAAACAAAGAAATAAATAGGAAATAAATAAACATAATAAGGCTATAAGGAAAATTAATATTTTGTCACATATTTAATTACCATTATTATTAAAACTTTTATTGCAAAACTAAGAATGCTTTTATAACACAAGTTAATAAGAAATTAAAAAAATTAAATTCAAATTGAGAAACTTTAGAGTAAACAATTCTCGAAAATATTATTGAGTTGTTTAAGAATGTAGCTATACTCGCAGATGCAGGTCTTGGTCAATGAGGGGGAGTGAGAAAAATCACGCGAAGTAGCGGGTAATAATTTATGTAATTTAGACCGTTAACCGTCGTGTTTTTGCAAAGACGTATGACTGGTGAACTATGTTTTTCCGATGATTTTGTAAAGCTGACACCACCCACCTCCCGCACCTCTACTTTGCGAAAACCTATATCCCCCACTGATTTGGATCCAGTGTGACATTAAATATTCACCCCCATGAAATGTTCATCGGGGGTGAGAATTTTACTGTGAAATCTTCACCCCATCTATGAAATATGCACCACCAATAGAATATTGTCTGAAATAACCAAACAAACAGCTTTTTCAAGAAAACCCACATTTTTTCCTGTTATGCATACATTTGTATAATCTGCGCTAATTGAAGAGTATCTAAGCATACAACTGCCATTTTTTTTTACCAACAACAGCTTTTAATCTTGTAGCAACATTCGCTTTCTTCTTTACTTGCTCCTCCTTATGAACTGTCTCCGTCAGTAGCCCAACGGGATTCAGGTCACTTTGAACGAAACTGCTGTCTGGTGGAGTTATGGGATGCAGTACTGAAGGGGTTTTTCGAAAATGGTTGCTGCTTTGACAAGGATCACATTTAGCGATATATGCTTTCACACATTCGCTAACGGAACCAGGCCAATAGTATCGAGGTGCAACCTTTATTTATGTAAAGATGACCTCCAGCAGGATCAAAGTAGCACGCCTTCAGAATCTGGTTGACTTCTGCCATCAAAATCACCCGCAGTGGACCAAATGTCTTGTGGCTGTAGTGCAATGTCCCATTCAGAATGCTGTATTTGAAGCATTTAGTCCGGAAATTTCGTTTTGCTGTTTTGACATCTTTGCTGGATGAAACTCAAATAGACTTTGGAATCAGATCCTCCGGAAAATGCAGAAACCAATACCAGCTACTCATTTCGCATAATTGTATTTAATGTTCAATTGCAATTCCCCTGCTGATTGCAATCATAGTCATAAGTAGCTTCCTGTTATCATTGCGATTTAATACTTACTGATTGCTGATTGCAATCATAGTCATAAGTAGCTTCCTATCATCATTGTGATTTAATACTTACTGGTGTAATTCACCATCCCTATGAAGTATATAAAATGCAATTCTAGCTCTATTGTTCTATAAGTTCAATGGATCTCCGTCGCAAATTGTTAGACGTGACCGATTTCGTATTTATCTAAATAATCACTGTTTATCTAAATAATATCACTGTTTATCATCAATATCTTTTATAAAGAGGGTGACGATTTCATGTGAAAAATTCAGCGGGGGTGCGTTTTTCATGCTATGAAATATTCACCACCAGGAGTGCATATTTCATAAGGGGGTGAGTTTTACATATGTAATATGCACCGGGGGTGAGTTTATTTGGAAGGTAAAAATTTCATGCCACACCGGCAGGTTTTATGAGAGGCGAACCTTGTGCTATGCTGTACATGACATCATTCTCTTGACTGTTCTTGATATCGACTAAGTGACCACCCGTTGCCCTGCACCAGTCACTAGCGGCGTGCCAGCGTCTTCTCCTGACAGTTATTGTTATATTTTTTGTCACACTTGTCTGTATTAGAGCAAAATTAGTTTTAAGGTCGGTGGGCAAAACTTTTCTCACCTTTATATCATAGGCCAGAAAGAAACATAGTCCCACTTCTCATCCAGAGTTTTGTGAAATTTGAAAGTATTTATAGTACAAGTAAAAAATAGGCATTAAATGTCAACTTTGAAAACTACATTGAGTACTAGAACCAAGCGATCAGACAATTATATGATAACGAAATCACATGATCAGATACTTATATACCAACATAGTTTCATGATCTGATACTTATATATCATTAGAGCATATGATCAGATACTGATGTACTTACAATCCACATGACAGGATACTTACATGCTCACAAAGCCACACAATTGAATACTTATATACTTGCAAAATCACATGATACTTAGTATACTAATCTACTTATATACTAACAAAGTCACATGATTGACTACTTGTATACTTCCTAACTTACATGATTGCATACTGACATATTCACAAAGTCAGATGAGCTCACACTTACTGGGGAATTCACAGATCGCAGGATAAGAACTAGAACAAGATGTGTCATTCCATTCCAGCAAAATTTAAATGTAGTTGAAGACAATGTTCGCTGGCAAGATGGTTGGGTTCTCCTTTGTACCAGTTAGTGTAGTTTAGATGTAGGCCCGAATGGCTTCACTTATAAACTGTCTCCTGTTCTAAATCTGAGCCATCAGTCCAAACGCTGATTTGTAGATCTGATAAGTATCAACAATATATAAATAAATATACTAAAATAAAAATACAAGTAAAAATATATAAAATGTAAATAAGCATATGCCAATAAAAAGACTGAAACAATTTAAGGGTCAGATACTTTGTTTTAAACGATGCATCACTTTAGCTGTGTTTTCTGAAGGGCATGGTTTACTTTGCATGACACTCTGGGCGTATTGATCCTCCTCAGCTGATTCGATGTCAAGAAGATGACCGCCAATTGAGTGACAGTTTCTTTTGGAATCTTGCCAGGTTTTGGACTCTTTTTGAACAACATAGCAGGATGTACCAATGATCTTATCACCAGATGTTCTTTCTAAACAAAATGATACAAAGTGATAACAATAACAGTAGAGCAACAACAAAAACAACAGCAACAAAAGTAAATACTGGTCTGCTTGTAGCAAAATGAACATCTGTTGATTTGATTGATCTTGATTTGAGAAAAAAATTATTTGAATTCTATTATGAATCATTGCACTCATTGGATTCAAAATGCAAACAAGAATGCCCGCTACCAATTTGGACAACATATGGTGGACGACCCACTGGGTCTGCTATGAAATATTCACCACCAGGAGTGCATATTTCATAAGGGGGTGAGTTTTACATATGTAATATGCACACCGGCAGGTTTTATGAGAGGCGAACCTTGTGCCATGCTGTACATGACATCATTCACTTGACTGTTCTTGATATCGACTCGGTGACCACCCGTTGCCCTGCACCAGTCACTAGCGGCGTGCCAGCGTCTTCTCCTGACAGTTATTGCTATATTTTTTGTCACACTTGTCTGTATTAGAGCAAAATTAGTTTTAAGATCGGTGGGCAAAACTTTTATCACCTTTATATCATAGGCCAGAAAGAAACATAGTCCCACTTCTCCTCCAGAGTTTTGTGAAATTTGAAAGTATTTATAGTACAAGTAAAAAATAGGCATTAAATATCAACTTTGAAAACTACATTGAGTACTAGAACCAAGCGATCAGACAATTATATGATAACGAAATCACATGATCAGATACTTATATACCAACATAGTTTCATGATCTGATACTTATATATCATTAGAGCATATGATCGGATACTGATGTACTTACAATCCACATGACAGGATACTTACATGCTCACAAAGCCACACAATTGAATACTTATATACTTGCAAAATCACATGATACTTAGTATACTAATCTACTTATATACTAACAAAGTCACATGATTGACTACTTGTATACTTCCTAACTTACATGATTGCATACTGACATATTCACAAAGTCAGATGAGCTCACACTTACTGGGGAATTCACAGATCGCAGGATAAGAACTAGAACAAGATGTGTCATTCCATTCCAGCAAAATTCAAATGTAGTTGAAGACAATGTTCGCTGGCAAGATGGTTGGGTTCTCCTTTGTACCAGTTAGTGTAGTTTAGATGTAGGCCCGAATGGCTTCACTTATAAACTGTCTCCTGTTCTAAATCTGAGCCATCAGTCCAAACGCTGATTTGTAGATCTGATAAGTATCAACAATATATAAATAAATATACTAAAATAAAAATACAAATAAAAATATATAAAATGTAATTAAGCATATGCAAATAAAAAGACTGAAACAATTTAAGGGTCAGATACTTTGTTTTATACGATGCATCACTTTAGCTGTGTTTTCTGAAGGGCATGGCTTACTTTGCATGACACTCTGGGCGTATTGATCCTCCTCAGCTGATTCGATGTCAAGAAGATGACCGCCAATTGAGTGACAGTTTCCTTTTGGAATCTTGCCAGGTTTTGGACTCTTTTTGAACAACATAGCAAGACGTACCAATGATCTTATCACCAGATGTTCTTTCTAAACAAAATGATACAAAGTGATAACAATAACAATAGAGCAACAACAAAAACAACAGCAACAAAAGTAAATACTGGTCTGCTTGTAGCGAAATGAACAGCTGTTGATTTGATTGATCTTGATTTGAGAAAAAAATTATTTGAATTCTATTATGAATCATTGCACTCATTGGATTCAAAATGCAAACAAGAATGCCCGCTACCAATTTGGACAACATATGGTGGACGACCCACTGGGTCTGCTATGAAATATTCACCACCAGGAGTGCATATTTCATAAGGGGGTGAGTTTTACATATGTAATATGCACACCGGCAGGTTTTATGAGAGGCGAACCTTGTGCTATGCTGTACATGACATCATTCTCTTGACTGTTCTTGATATCGATTAAGTGACCACCCGTTGCCCTGCACCAGTCACTAGCGGCGTGCCAGCGTCTTCTTCTGACAGTTATTGCTATATTTTTTGTCACACTTGTCTGTATTAGAGCAAAATATTAGTTTTAAGGTCGGTGGGCAAAACTTTTATCACCTTTATATCATAGGCCAGAAAGAAACATAGTCCCACTTCTCATCCAGAGTTTTGTGAAATTTGAAAGTATTTATAGTACAAGTAAAAAATAGGCATTAAATATCAACTTTGAAAACTACATTGAGTACTAGAACCAAGCGATCAGACAATTATATGATAACGAAATCACATGATCAGATACTTATATACCAACATAGTTTCATGATCTGATACTTATATATCATTAGAGCATATGATCGGATACTGATGTACTTACAATCCACATGACAGGATACTTACATGCTCACAAAGCCACACAATTGAATACTTATATACTTGCAAAATCACATGATACTTAGTATACTAATCTACTTATATACTAACAAAGTCACATGATTGACTACTTGTATACTTCCTAACTTACATGATTGCATACTGACATATTCACAAAGTCAGATGAGCTCACACTTACTGGGGAATTCACAGATCGCAGGATAAGAACTAAACAAGATGTGTCATTCCATTCCAGCAAAATTCAAATGTAGTTGAAGACAATGTTCGCTGGCAAGATGGTTGGGTTCTCCTTTGTACCAGTTAGTGTAGTTTAGATGTAGGCCCGAATGGCTTCACTTATAAACTGTCTCCTGTTCTAAATCTGAGCCATCAGTCCAAACGCTGATTTGTAGATCTGATAAGTATCAACAATATATAAATAAATATACTAAAATAAAAATACAAGTAAAAATATATAAAATGTAAATAAGCATATGCAAATAAAAAGACTGAAACAATTTAAGGGTCAGATACTTTGTTTTATACGATGCATCACTTTAGCTGTATTTTCTGAAGGGCATGGCTTACTTTGCATGACACACTGGGCGTATTGATCCTCCTCAGCTGATTCGATGTCAAGAAGATGACCGCCAATTGAGTGACAGTTTCCTTTTGGAATCTTGCCAGGTTTTGGACTCTTTTTGAACAACATAGCAAGACGTACCAATGATCTTATCACCAGATGTTCTTTCTAAACAAAATGATACAAAGTGATAACAATAACAATAGAGCAACAACAAAAACAACAGCAACAAAAGTAAATACTGGTCTGCTTGTAGCGAAATGAACAGCTGTTGATTTGATTGATCTTGATTTGAGAAAAAAATTATTTGAATTCTATTATGAATCATTGCACTCATTGGATTCAAAATGCAAACAAGAATGCCCGCTACCAATTTGGACAACATATGGTGGACGACCCACTGGGTCTGCTCTGAAATATTCACCACCAGGAGTGCATATTTCATAAGGGGGTGAGTTTTTCATATGTAATATGCACACCGGCAGGTTTTATGAGAGGCGAACCTTGTGCTATGCTGTACATGACATCATTCTCTTGACTGTTCTTGATATCGATTAAGTGACCACCCGTTGCCCTGCACCAGTCACTAGCGGCGTGCCAGCGTCTTCTCCTGACAGTTATTGCTATATTTTTTGTCACACTTGTCTGTATTAGAGCAAAATATTAGTTTTAAGGTCGGTGGGCAAAACTTTTATCACCTTTATATCATAGGCCAGAAAGAAACATAGTCCCACTTCTCATCCAGAGTTTTGTGAAATTTGAAAGTATTTATAGTACAAGTAAAAAATAGGCATTAAATATCTACTTTGAAAACTACATTGAGTACTAGAACCAAGCGATCAGACAATTATATGATAACGAAATCACATGATCAGATACTTATATACCAACATAGTTTCATGATCTGATACTTATATATCATTAGAGCATATGATCGGATACTGATGTACTTACAATCCACATGACAGGATACTTACATGCTCACAAAGCCACACAATTGAATACTTATATACTTGCAAAATCACATGATACTTAGTATACTAATCTACTTATATACTAACAAAGTCACATGATTGACTACTTGTATACTGCCTAACTTATATGATTGCATACTGACATATTCACAAAGTCAGATGAGCTCACACTTACTGGGGAATTCACAGATCGCAGGATAAGAACTAAACAAGATGTGTCATTCCATTCCAGCAAAATTCAAATGTAGTTGAAGACAATGTTCGCTGGCAAGATGGTTGGGTTCTCCTTTGTACCAGTTAGTGTAGTTTAGATGTAGGCCCGAATGGCTTCACTTATAAACTGTCTCCTGTTCTAAATCTGAGCCATCAGTCCAAACGCTGATTTGTAGATCTGATAAATATCAACAATATATAAATAAATATACAGTCACATTGAAACTGCAATATCTTAAAATGTTGAAAGAAATGTTGCAATAAAATATTTTCAAGCGTTTTATGTTAACAAGAAGAAAATTCTATTACAGGAAGAAGAAAGGTGAAACATATCAGTATCTCAGCTCCTTCTTCTCAGACGCGTAGTAACATTTTGCGATGTCTTCAAAGTGAACTATATTGACTTTGTGTTGTCAAAACTTCCTTATTTTAAATCCGACCGGGTAACAGGAGTGCAGAGTGTGCATAAACACTGGGAAGCTGCTGGAAAGACAATTTAAAGAAATCGTTGCATTCAATGTTTTTTTAGTGTAAAAGTGAATTTGCTAAAGGGAATACATTTTATATTGATTCAGGATGTATCAACACCAATACGATTTGGGCAGCTGATCTCAGGCTAGTTGTAGCTGCTAGAATTGCTTTACATTACGATGATGATGTTTCACTATCAATGGATATATCAGGGTTTAATAATGGACGAGCTGAAGTGAATGTAGACATTTCCAAAATGTTTTGAAGAACACTAAAGTTTATATGTGTGAACTGTAGTGAACAACATCATGTTTTAACTGTTTTCCCTAAATTATTAAAATATTAGTTAAATATTTAGATATCAATCAAAGTTATATTATGTGAATGATTGGTGTCATTTCGATTTAATATGGCAATGTGAAAAGATCACTTAACGAATACTTACTTTAAGCCTGGAATTCCTTGTGCATTCACAGGACCTTATAAGTACACAAAAAAACTGAAACAAAACAAACCCTGTGAAATATTCCAAATTAAAACTTGGTTGCAAGATCAAGATGCCTTTAGCTTACCTGAACCAATCAAATACTAATTTAAAAACACATCATTACCCATGCTATTGCTTCTATATTTGATGTGGACTTGGCAGATATAGCCAACATTGCAGAATATAATAGAGGCAATCACTTTCTACTAATCGTCATAGACGGCTCTTCCAAACACTTGTGGGTACAACCTCTTCCAAACAAATGTCATAATCCTGTTATTCAAGCATTCTAAAAGATTTTCAAGAAAATAAAACCAGAAGAACTAGAATACTGAGATCAGATAATTGAACAGAATTTAAGAAAAAAATGGATAAAATATTTTCTAAAGAAAGAAGCCATAATCATAGGCCTCATGTATCTTTACCATATGCATTTTCACCTGTAGACATTACCAAGACGATTGAATCCAAAGTGTGAGAACATTTGTATATTGATAAATTGAAATTGAAATGGACCAAAAAGCCAAAACTCTTCAAGTTTAACATTGGTCAACATGTTCACACATGAAATATGTATTTCAAAGGTATTACCTATAAAACAGACACAAGAATTGTTCATTGTTACACATCGTTGTTTGAAGCAGGGAATACACTGCCATCGTGTCAAGAATATATTAGACGAAGACATAGATGGTCATTTCTATGAAGAAAAATTTACAGGCTGCCACAAAAGACACTCAGTCTATGTATAAATTGAAAACATTTTGACGACACGATAAAGATGACCTGTGAAAGAATTATTTATCAAATGGTTAGGCTAGCCAAAGAAATCTAATAGTTGGGAAAAGGAATCTGATATTCAGGCATTATGAGGCAGGTAATTTTTCTGGACCAACAGGTAGTGGTAAAACATCTCTTGGTAAAGCGCTCATTGAACAAAAATCATTCAACCATTTCTTAAAAATATTTTATGGTTCTATGCTTGAGATCAGCCCGTGTACAAAGAATTGAAAGGAGTGATATTTCATCAAGGCATTCCAGAGGATATTGACACAATCGTTTCAGTCCGAAAAAGAACATGATCATTATTGATGATCTCGAGACCAAATGTAAAAGCGATAAACGCATTATCACATTGCTTAGTGCTGCTAGCAACCATAAAAATGATAATTCTAAGCACAATGACTTAAAATGTTTTTTTTTTTTGCAAATATAAGCTTTGAGTTGTTATTAAGAGTAAGGGATGAGTACATGTCCATGAGAATAAATGTCTTATGGAGACGTCATGCACGCCAGCTGCATTGCAGTTTATTACACTTGCGCAGTGCGCCGCGTCTAACTAGCAGCACACAAAAGAAGAAGTTGTGTTTTGAACAACTGGAATTAAAATGCTTAGATTCCTTTCATTTTATGCCATGGATCACAATGTGCGAGCTCTCATTATCGGTCACTCATTTGTAGACAGGACACAACGTTTCTGCTACGATAAAAACAGCATAACTTGGATTTGGCCAACTTATACCAGAAAGTAATGTTTTTCAGATTATGGAAAAAGGGCCAAATAAGACAATTTTTTCACCGAATGGAATGATGCGAGAAATGTTTATTGGCATTGTTTTGATTGATATTGGCCAGAGCATTTTATACGCTCCTAACATTTTGCCTCTTGGCTTTTCTTCAGAATGCAACTTTTAGTTGCTAGCTGTGGATGTGAGAAAGATCATAAATCTCCATGATATTATGAGGAGAAAACAGATGGCACAAACCAGAACCGACAGACATTCTGTTATGCAATGCCACAGTGGTTTACACAAACAACGGGCTGAAATTGGGTTTCTCAAATACACTCACAAATAAAGTCTTTGTTTATAAGGGAAGTCACACCTGGACGAGCCACAAACAGTTGTTGGCTGGCGGAGTTCATAAAAACGAAGACGATTTGCTAAAGTTTAGGAATATATACAGAGGTACCTTGCATGTATCTTGCATGATGCAAAGGTATCTTTGCATGTGTAACAGAACAATTGATTCGTTTTAATGGTTACGGAAATATGGCGCCTACAAACACCCATTGAATAGGTCAATTGTGTTGAATTTGCAAAGATTTCCCATTTTCCCAACTTTTCCCAAAATAGTGTACAAAGGAGAATTACAACAGTTTGGTATTGAACGTATCTAGATATCTAAACGAATTCATACGAATAAAAAATTAAACGTGAACAACAAACCAGTGGGCAACAGGCTTATAAGAAAATTTCCCTCAAGCGTAAAAAGAAGTTGATTAATCAGAAAATCGGATTTATTGGAACAAATGCAGGAATTGTTCTTCCATTATTAGCTCTATTATTATTATTATTATTAAAAATAAGTATAAATTGAAAATAGTCTTTATTCCTGATTTAGAATATATAAAAATATTATCACGTTAAAAATCAAATGATGGTATTAAGGTTAAAGTGAATAAGCTTTAAAACGAAAGAAAATCATGAAATTGAAACGGACATGCTTAAACTTCTAGGCAAAAATTTCAATCGCAACAACAAAAGCTGCTGCAGAAATGTCAGAAAAGTTACAATAATTAACATTTTTAAGTAATTCTCGACCTATATATCATGTGAAATTAACTTCTGGCCGAACCCATGAAGTATGGTTCAGGATAGACAGATAACAGTGAGCTTGTGTGGAAAAAACTGGAGACATCATTGAAAATTTCAGCATTATTGATTTACTAAAAGAAAGCATTTGTTGTTACAAGAAGAAAAGAACGACAAGTGCCTCTATGAAGCTGGAAGCAGTTATTCACGAAATTGTGAAAGTATTTCAAAACTGTTTTTAGCAAAAAGGCAACTTGTGAAGATATTACAATAGAAATGAAACAGCGCCAACAAAGATAGTTTCCAGAAAGATGGGAAAATTTTTATCATGGCTCAAAAAGTTATGTTATTGTCAATAAAAAGAAACTGCAACTCATATTCCTGTAAAAATAGGGTGTTAAGTGTCTTTTGCAAGGAGAAGTAATACACAACAACAATGTTATCCATGCACGCAGCGTACACAATGCATGCATCGTATGCAATACATGCAGTGTGATTGGTGAGCGCCATGCACGACGTAATGTATATAGACAGCCAGTCCGTCAACGCGCATATACGATTTACTTTACATGAAGTCAACAAGTTTTTACATTTCTTTGCCTAGTAATACTCGCATGAACTATTATCCTTCTAATAAAGCCTATAATTACGAAATTCGTCTGCCTCGTACATTATATGTGAAAGGAAAATATGACGTGGAATCAGCTAAAATTCAATACCAGATACATGGATGACAATGAGACAAGAAACAGACTATTACATTTATTAGGGGTCATCATTACATAATTCGTTTTATGAAATTGTCATTCCATGTGGTTACTAAAGATCCATTCCTGAAACATGTACTGCAGTAAATAAAAAATTAGAAAGATCTATTAATATAAACTCTATTCGGTTAAAGTATGACAAAATTAGATGATTCGTTTTATGAAGTTGTCATTCCATATGGTTACTGCAGATTCATACCTGTCATATGTACTACAATAAATGATAATTAGGAAAATCTATTATTACAAACTTTATTCGGTTCAAGTATGACCAAATTAGACGAAGAGCTTTTCTTACTTTGAGAAAAGATTATGATATTGTCTTTTTTACTGAATTGGCTGAAATTTTAGGATTGGTACCAGATCAAGGGTATAAACAATCGGATCCTGCTGAACGTGGGGCTGATGTTAAACATGGATTTGATGCTCTTAATGTGTACTGCAGTATTTGCGAGCCACAAGTACTTGGAGATTATTATGTTCCACCATTACTTTCTGTTCCCATTGAAGGTCATGGTGGTGATTTTATTACAACAACTTATGAAAAACCTTTTTACATACCTGTTAACACATCAAAATTTGACATGATAGAAATCAGTATTAAGAATTCCACAGGCCAAAATGTGGCATTTCAAGCTGGAAAAGTGATCTGTAAACTTCATTTTCGACAAAAAGTATTATGAAAGCATAATCTGCATACTGCAACCTTTTTCTTCATCAAGTGGTAGGGATTTGCCAGGATATAAAGGCGTACGTATACAATAGGGGGATGGCATTGGTTCGTTTTTTTAGCATTGGCTCGTAAAGCTATTCCACTTTTTAAGGTCCGAGCTAAAATTGTTTCACCATATCTTAATAAATCTGCAAAGAATTTGTTTAAGGACGCGACTGGTCGTGTAGCTCAAGAAGTTGTTGGTCACATTGATAAACGAAGTACACCAATGAAAGTTGGTAGAAGGCTTCAAAAAGGAAAAGGAGTTGCATTAAAATATATGTTTTGGAAATGGAAAAGATATCACTCACAAATGATCATTTTTGTAAATGCAGCTTTTCTCCATTGGAATGGTTTGACATACCGCCAACGCAAACTGCTGCAGAAAAACGTTATGGTGTAGGCTATCAACCTCACTGCCATTAGAGATGGTGCTTCAATAAAATTTTATATTCTTGCTAGTACAGGAGAATATTTAGTTTTGAAGAATACCGGACTTCACGCTGCATGCAGCATTTTAACAGAAACATATTGTCGCATGATGTCATGACAAAAGACTCATTCCACGGAGTGTTTCCTATGGATCAACTGCCAGCTTACAGCAAGAGACCTATGTCTTCAACGCAGACAACGACGATGAACATGGTGAGCACTGGGTTGTCTATGAACTTTGTCCATGCACATTATAAATAATTGTTCTATTAAACTTTTTGACTTTTTATTATTTTTATTAATTTGTAGTTTTAGTTTTAATTTTAGTGATATTTTTAATCTAAATGTTTATTTATAAATCGTTACTGCTACACAGCCGTATGAATGTCTTTCTGGTGTCATAGAATTGTAATGTGTCACTGGGGTCCCTGGCACGGTGTTAATTCACCCGTAGAGCATTAAAAATGTTTAAAGAGAGTCCCTGGGGAGGTGTTAACATAATAAATCACAAATATTTACAATTACTGAGAACAGTAACAATTTAATACATTTACAACTATTGAGAATGAAAAAATATAATTAATTATTCAGAACAAAAAATTCAAAAACATATTATTCCAGTGTATGTGACATGTTAGTCCACTTACTACAACTTAAATTGATATAAGTATTATAGGTGTTAGAACTCCGTTTGTAAATCTATGAAAACTGATATAACATAACATATCCAATCCAATCACTTTCACATTGACATGGTTTGAAATGAGTCAATTCATTTAAACCTTTCAAAATATTTATCATAGTCCATAGATTACGAGTACAGTCGATATTTTTAACCACGTATCAATGGTATATGTTCAATTGGTTCAAAACCGAGTTTCAAGCTCTTGCCAACCATCACAAACTTGACTTCAATGTTCCGCACTGAGTGTAATACTTTCGGCAAGCTCGTCATACTGTTGAAACTGAGCACAGAATTCACCGCAACGCTTAATGACATTCACACTAAGATTTTCTGACACTTGTAAATGAAATTCTGGCATTGGTAATAAAATTCAATACAATTCACGGCTCGATCTTCAGGACATGACTGAAAGTTCCACAATAACAGATCGTCAGTTCACCCAAGCGATTTAGATTGTTGTACGTTTGAGTTCAGGATGACAAATGATTACGTGATCAACTGACTTCACTTATCTTTTCAGCATTTGCCATTTTTAATGACAACAAAATTCTTTTCTTGATAGGATATACGCGATCCGTGATATATTCACAAATGCTAACCATTACTTTCCGTTGTATTCATCAGTTTAATATGTGTTTCTGCATTGATTGGTATCACAATCGGTAAATCATCTAGACTCCTCTTCTTATAGACTTTGCAGTGGCAACGAAATTAAGCTGAGGTCCTCGCTCTTCTCTAGATCCAGGTGTTCGCTACGCTTTGAATTCGCTACGCTTTGAAGTTCTTCTTTAAGTTCTGCCTTAAACCCTACTTTGCGCTTTTTACACCATGGCATGGTAGCTGTACGCGGACAATTATATCTTCATATTTCTAAACTGTGAATGTGGCTTCGTCTCAGACTTTGCTGCAGGTATTGTCTCAGATTTTGCTGCAGATATTGTCTCCGACATTGCTGTAGGCATTGTCATAGATGTCAGTTGCTGTTCAATTGCTACACATATGTTCAGTTTAATACAGAATACAGAATAAATGCTATGCCTGAGGTTTGCACTATTTGCTGTGTAATTCTCATGAGTTAACGTAGTGTAGCCATCATCCAACACATAACGCTTGTCATCAAATGATGACAGACCAACTTTCTCTGAAAAAAGTGATGTTTATGATTTAGAATGATGTTTCCCACCACATATGACTGCTTTTCCTGAATACACTGTTCATGTATTCAGAATATGTAATTCGCTCCTAGCAGGTGCGTGTGATGCCCTTAGCAGTACGTTTCTTTTTTCAATCACACATCAAATGGAACATCTTCGATAGAAGCCCTTCAAACTCCTCAACGATTGCCTCAGCAGTTTCATCTTTCATTTTTAAGCATTTTTTTGTTCACAGTAGGCTTTTCTAAATAATCACTTGTATCAAAATGATGACTAGGATTAGTCACAACGTTTTTGAAACGTGTTTTTTTAATTTTCAACCATTTCTGTATTGATTCGCTTAGTCACATTTACATGGTTTTGCAAAATATGTTGTCATTAATCAATTTGTACCACATACTTTTGCTTGTCACTGAGATGGGAATCAACTTTTCCGTAGGTTTACATTTCAATCCTAACTGCTTTGTCGGATTCTGACTGTATTCAGACAATTCACCGATTCGAAGAGTTTTCTTCTCAACAGCCACTGGATATTCACTATGCTGATCATGGATTTAATCCGGGTATACTAGATCTACCTCTATAATATATCCTGTCTCAGCATTTACACTCATTTTCATGTAGTCCAGAGATTGTGGAACTTCCACCATGCAGATCCACATCCTGACAAGCTCTTTGACATACTCCACTCGTAGAGATTGTTGGCGTCAAAGTTCATGATTTTGTTCGTTGACTTCTTGACATCATAGTCTGGAATATAGGGTTTGTTGGCTTTTGCATACTTGTGTGTAATGACTGAAATACTTCCTCGCAGACCTTGCTCCACCAACGATGTTGACCAATGTCAATATCATCTATCAATTCCAACTGAACGTTGGTATGTTTCAGCATAGGTGAACCCTGGTGCTATATAGCAATGAGCAGGATCCAATTCATACGTGCTGAGAGACATGTTTCTAAATTTCAAACACATCTACCACCAGCAGCACATCTGTTTTCAGGTAGATGTCATCATACTCCCCAAAGTTCTTGCAGTAGAATACATTCCAGATCTTTACGCATGAGCATAGTCCTCATCACTAATTCTTTCTTCAGTGAGTTGGCTGCAAAAGTCTTCTTGTGGTGGAAAGCTTGGTTTCTGCAAATTTGGAGTGTTAACCAACATAGTCACAGGGATATACTCCTTTTCTCAAACGTGATGCTTGCTGGTGACAGTTATATTCTAAAACTTGTCTTTGCCTTCAGTTTCTAAGTTGGCTACTAAATTTTGCAAAGATGTTCCCATGAATTGGTAGTAGTCGATTACTTTCACATTGCCGATGATAATTACAATGTACTTTTTCACAGTGTTGGAAAGGGCTGATATCCTCAGAGCTCTGAATTTTCCAATACTCTCAATAAGAACATGACTGTCTCTCACATTTACGTAAGTTTGGCAGGACTGCATGATGCCGTCCATATTTCGTTGCTACATTATAATATCTATTTTTAATGATGTTATTACTTCGTTATCTTGATGGCCAAGGATTTAAATTTCAGTATTTTTGAAGATATACTTGTTTGAAATTCTGATAAATGAGGTGATCAATGACGTCATCAATGAAGACGGACCGAGGAGAGTGTTAAAATCGTATGAAACGTAAAACTATGCCACAATTTCATTTTCAACCCTGGTTGGCTGGTCAGTCAATCACCATGGGGTTGTGGTAGGTCAGTGACAAGGGGAAGGGAAGGAGGAAGGGGAAGTGACCGGCCAGAAGTCTCATACTCATATTTATGAGATATTGATAAACAATGATCGAATTATGTGCAAAGGCATTTATTAGTAGTTGCTATAGTGAAACAGAGCCAGAATTAATTAATACAGACGCTAAAAGAAATAGTTCATTTATATGAGAAGCTTATGCGATATTATGCTAATACATTTTAAAGAGTATGTTTGATTATTTCTATTTTATCTGCAGTATTTGCTGCTGACTGTTAGACTTAAGAAGTTATTTTGAATTCTTGATATCTAAACTTTTAGTTTTACCATCTCACATTGAATTTAAGCTGTCAAAAGTAAGGTATTAATATTGAGCATAAAATTTTAATTACCAAAAATAAAAAGATATTTGTGATGCCTAAATTAGAATTTGGTATATACAAAACATAAATATAGACATCTTGCAATCCATTTTACACATCTAAAATTCTAGTTTGGAAATCCAAATTTAGATATATTACATTTTAAGATATCCTACAACCAATTTTAAATTGCAAAAGATAATTTCACATATATATAGAATTCAATGTTAGATGTTTAAAAATGATTATTGACATTTGAAATTCGGAAAAACATTCATTTCATAAATAATCACATTGAGAACCCTGATTAGAAAAGCTTGTTTAAGCTAAAAATTTATTCATGCTATCATAAAGCTAAAATCTGTATCAATTAATACGCGACGAAACAATTCTTAAATATACACACAAAGTAACAGCCTGGTATTATTTTATAATAGTTTACTATTTCTGCGTATTCCCTGTTTTATATACCAAATTGTTAACATCATTTGCAATACTTCTCCAGGCCTTTGCTTTTATTCTTGTAGCTTCTGCTTTCATCAACAACACCAGTATTTCTTCAGTTCTACATTGTACAAACCTCGAATCATTTGCATGTAACCAATGTAAAAAAATATTGAAGTACTTAACCTACAATGTTTTGCAGCAGGTCTGTTGCTCACAAGTGAAATTAGTGTATAAAAATGAAAAAGTCCTTTGAGTGTAACCAATTGTAACAGCTCATTTATAAGCACATTCACAAAGCTTCTTGATACCGTTTTCGTCAGTCGCTCTTAATAACCTCTATTCTTTAATTTATACAGAAATAACCAACACATCATGTAAGTGTAGGTAATTGGCATAACACTGTATTTGTTGTTTTTATTTACAATGTTTTTTTGAAAGTATTAACTATGGCAGTCAGCAAACTTTGCGCAAACTTTATAATACAATACTAATAAAAGAAATTAGCAAACCTTATTTCGAACCACATGAGTATATTCAAGTACAACGTATTCAAATTCCTTACGTTTTGAAGCAAGGTGTTGAAGCAATAGCAAGCAAGGGACGAAATGTCAAAATCTAATTGTAAAGTTATTTTTCATTTTAAGATTTGGTGCAAAGAGAGAAATAATTTTGCTAACAAGATTCCATTTATGCAGATTGTTTGCAAATCAGCTTTAATATTGTTCATATTGTTCATAGTCTTGTTTCCAGTTTCAATCCAGTATTCGATTCTTTTCCATCCATGGGTTTCACCTGTTTTGGAAGTAGAAGTCAAAGATATACGTACAATATGTTACTGGAGAAACCTTGCAAACTTCAGTTATCCTCCTAAAGGAACTTGAATGATAAATTTTGTCTTTTGCCAACAAATGAGATACATTTAATCTTGTGTTTTAGCAAATTCAGTTAATTCGAAACTTTTAGTCAAAAAGTTTAGACACACTTTTATGAATCAGAAGACTATCACTTAATCGATAATTGTCTTGCATATTTACACGAATTCTCGCTAGCCGTTTCTTTAGCAAATCTAGGTATGGGCGGGTACAGAAGGTGTAGAGGAGTGGATTAAGTGCTGAGTTTATAGGCAGCACAAACACTGCGGTATACACGTAGATCTGAAAGTAAGAATTAAAGTATGAAACGTAGCTAAACTTAACATGTAAAATACTACCATGCCACCCCAAACACACGTAACAGCATATTTAAAATTTTTCAAAATATTTTGAATAAGGTTTGCAGTGTGAGGTAATTTGTAGATAAGTGATTCGAACAACGTCGCTGTGTTTTATAGAAATAAGAAATAACACAAGGGCTAATCCGTCAGCAGCATTTTCTATCGTGTTGCTTAACCTTACTCTTGAAGTTCAATGTCAATGTTAAAACAATAAAGCTACTCAAAATTCAGTTACTAGAAATTCTTTGCAATGGAATACACTTATTATGAGCCTCTTTTGAAGTTTAGATTTTAAAACTCAGATTCCCTAAAGATAGCTTGAGCTCATTAAAATTTTTCAGTCTTACATCCAGGAGTGTTGCATTTTACTTATTGACATGAATAATTTCGGTTTACCTTAATTAATCAATTTAAAATAAATAATCCACTAACATCTTTTTCTGATAAAGCAACAAATGGACGCCTGTGTGAATGCATGTTTGTATGCATGTATGTATGCATGTACGATTGCACGTAAAATCGCTCTCAAATATCCTTTACATGCTAACAAGGATCACCCAGTTTCGGACCTTAAGCTGAGAATGGTTAATTGTTCTTGTCTCTGAAGCCCTACTGGCCGCTTTTATGCACCAATCCATGACATGTTTTGATAATAAGTTTAAGATAGTAGGTTACGTATCTATGCACCTACCACACTAGAAAACAGTAACGTCACAGCGGATATATAACAAGATTTAAACCGAAAACCCAAAAGTAAATAAAAGATAAATTAATTTGGAAAGCCAGTTGAGGGTAGTCAGGTAACAAGGTATAAATTTCTTTTGGAAATTCTCAAAAATGGGTCCATCCCTTGAACCATAAACCCCATTAGAATTGGCGTATTCGTTTTTGTTATTCTATCTAAGCTACAAGAATGTGCAACATTGCTTTAATATTCCCGAAAAAGGTAGAGCATGCATTATTGGTAAGGATAAAGTAATACGTAAACACACTATTGCATAAAGTGTAAGCGCCAGTGTTTTACAAGAACGCTTTCCTTTTTAAAGGAAATAGCAATGTAATACTTTAAGAGTGCAATTTGTTCATGCAAACATTATCAAAGCCACTATTTGCCGATAGTGTATAAATGTTTTAACGTTTTCGATGAAGGAAAATGTGATCGCGTTTTTAGTATGCGACATTATAACTTTCTAAACACAGTGAAGGCGTTTTCCAACATTTTCAACTATTTATAACAATTCAAACGACCTTTATTGAATAAAACACAGACATAAAACACATTTTATAGAAAGTTTTCGGCATACATGAGTGCTTTACTGACAACATACAGCTGGTATATTGACCTTGCGATGTTTTATGGAACGTTAACTAACATATGAGCACTTACAAAAAGTATTCTTTTTGAACTGTTTACAATTGCTTTTTGCGGTCAAAAACAAATTGAACTCAGCAAAGTCAATAAAATAACAGGATGCAACAATAATTAGATAATGTGCATGCTGGCTAATTCCATGAATTGCTTTTTATTTTGTCATTTCGATCTATGTTAACACTGAGTTCAATGCCTCGTATGTCGAAACATTTGTGTTCAAATTAACGCGGGAAAGAAAGAGTATGCAAATGATTAACTAATAAAGAGTAGTATTCTTTTCAAACAGTACTGTATTGGCATTATTATTTTATAAGATATTGAATGGCTTTGTGAAACATGCTTGCGTCATAAAAGTTGTCGAGTTAGACAAGCAGTTATCAAGCTTTAGGTTTAAACCAATTGTAAGGAGACAATTATGAATATTATTTAAAACACCACTCTATCACATGTGAAACAAGTGACCTAACTTAATCACACGTACCATTATGTATTGCAAAGCAAATACATGTATTGCAAATATATATATATATATATATATATATATATATATATATATATATATATATATATAGAGAGAGAGAGAGAGAGAGAGAGAGAGAGAGAGAGAGAGAGAGAAAGAGAGAGAGACAGACAGACATACATACAGACAGACAGACGGATAGGGAGAACAAGAGAGAAAGAGAGACAGGAGGGGAGAGAGGGAGAGAGAGAGGGGAGAGACGGCTAGACTAGAAAAGAAAGAAAGAAATATATAACATACTGCAGCTTACCTTGGACAGTCAATGAAAGAACTTACCATTTTAGGTATCTGAACGCCGCCAACAGCCAAAAATCCAATCGTTCCAAGAGGGACCCAACAACACATATCCGTTAATACGATGAATAATATACGGAGAGTCAGACTACGATCCACAGACATCTACAATATGATGCAAAAACAGCTTTTAAAAACTAGAACCTTATTTCGCTAGCGAAATGTTAAACACTACAATGGGTTATTTCTTGAATAATATATTTCAAACACACAGCTTATAAGCCCAGTAGTGTTTGGTTTTTGTTGGCTTAAGGTTTCAAAGTTCAACAACTGTGTTCTGTGATGTACGTTAAATGCACTGTATTTACTTGCAAAAATACACTCTTTTCACATGGCGTTTAAACAAAGAAAACGAACTCGAAGACGAAATAAAAAGTGACATGCACATGTTCAGATCAAGCTCTTCATAAGTCCCAAGTTTCATGGTCCTAGGGCCCATAGTGTCAGAGAAGAAGACACAAAAAATCGGAAAAACTGTCAAGAAGAAAAAGAGGACGAACGGCTGCTCGCACAAATTCATTTAACTCATGCAAGCCAAAGGCTTGTCAAGTGTTAATAACATAACGTTCAAACTACTTTTGCCATGATTTAAATTGTAGAATTTTAAAACGCAGAATTGTAACTTATTGAAAAAGCATTCTCAAACTGGAGTTAAACATTGGGCAAAATATTTTGCTAGTAAAATAAATGAAGTCAGGGATTAGAACAGTGATGTTAAGTATTCTAAAAAAACAGCCGTATGCCAACAAAATGTGCCTTACTGATGCTTACATGAAGATATTTATATCTATAGACATGCTATGGTAGTTGTTGCCTTAGATGGTGACTTAACACGGAAATCTGGAAAGTGGTATACACACTATACACATACCTGTTTATTTGTTGTCTTAGATCGTGACCTACATACTGACACTAACATAATGGAGTGAACAATTGCAATCCACGCGAACGACAACAGATTGAAAACCGAGAAAACGGCTAGAGAAAACTCCCAGCCATTCGGTCTGTCAGCTGTGAGCGGCAGTGGAAGGCACACGGTAGACCGCCCGTAGTAGCCACGGAAATAGTCTATCCCAATCAAAGGAATGGTCGCCATGGCAATAGCAGCTAACCACATAACTGCTGTCGTTATTCTGTCAGTGCAGTATTTATATAAAATATAGTAAGAAATACATTTAATATAAATTCAATTTCTGCAAAAGTTAGAACAATGTTGTGTCAGATTATATAAAAAGCTATTTAAATATGGCTAAAATTCAAGCTTTATATACTTTACAAAATTAACATAACCGTTTTAAGCGCAACATTGAATTACATACGCGTCTCATGCAAATGTCAATTAGTCTGATTAATTTTTTTTTGAATTACGTATTCAGAATTTTCGGCCAGTACTTTGTTTCTGCAATATTTTGCAACGCAATCCAATATCTGAATTATATTAGGAAACATTGCAGTAATGCATAAAATAAACTTTTCGTACTCGACTTTTATTGCATGAGATATCAGTGGCAACCTGTATTTGTAAATAAAATATACAGTTTTAATTGTTTATCCCTAATAATCATTTGCACTGCTTTGTTATCATCCGTTCTTCTGTTTGAAAGCATAATCATATAATTACGCACATACATCTCTGCTGTTTTGTGGAAGAAGAATTTTCTTTTTTTGTTTCTTTTTTTAAAGATCATTTTCCACTTTAAGGATATCTATAGGTAGGACACAGTAAGGATACGGCAATGATCCAGTAATTTCCTGTGTTGCATTTATCACAGTTGCTGTTTGCAAAATTCAACAAACCTGGCGGTAGTCATCCTGAAGCGTAGGGATCTACGAAATGGATAAACCACAACTACGAGTCTATCATAGCTGATCAAGGTCAGAATAAAAACGCTCACTTCAGCCCCAACGGTTGCAATAGATCCTGCCAATTTGCAAACTGGCGAGACCTTCCAGTTTGCATCATTCATGAAGTACCTGTCACGGTAATATTGATCGGCACTGGCAATAATAAGGAGATAAAATCCAGTTAGAAAATCCGAGGCAGCCAGGTTTCCCACGAAGAAAGAGTAAACCTAAAATACATGAATATAACCGAATAGATATTTGTCTTGGATAGACAGTGGCACTAAAAGTTCAGAAGGGTATTGTAAAACAATATACCGCAATTAAAGTCAAAGCACCCCGTATTTCTCAGCGTTTTACAACAGCAATACATCAGTCGTCGTCACCTAGACAACGGCAATAATAAGGTTTCATAGTCATCTAAACGTCGACGAACCCTCTATTTTGTCATCCAATAACACGGGATATGTATAAAGGTAGGGGAAGTTTGCCCGATTCTAAAATTCCCATTCTATTTCCGAAGCGAACTGTCGTAGCATACGGTGATCGGTAACATGATTAGATTGTTGTTTGATTGAGGCCTCGGCGTCTATACAACCTCGATTATTCTACGTCTGTTCAATGTCGAGTTTCCGCGACTATTCAACCTTACACTAAAGACATTGATTAAACGTAAGTAAAAAATCAGTTTTGTTTTGCGATCAAAGCAATGTAACTTAACAACATTTTTGTCCATCGTCTATTCAATGTTGTGTTAAAGACGATCATTAGAAGCTTATCTGTGGTTGTGATTGACCATCACCAAATTATGAGCAGATTTGATGTTGCGATTTCGACGGTTCGACTTTGCAACATTAAATCGGCGCGTTATAGATGTAGAAATAGAAACTTTTAACGGGTGGTGGACATTTTGAAATAAATGTCACATAGTCTAAACAATTACTTTATAAATAATCAATATATTAGCTAAACAGAACTGTACACTGTAATGCTGGGCCATAGTGCATAATTTTAACATTTTGCGCAAGTCGCAAAGACTTAGCATCCTTGCAAAAGTTTCTTTTTCCTATTTCAAATCACAGATTCTAAATGCATTTCCTTTTCAATCATTTTTCGTTTGTTTCTCTCATTTCTGCTTTCCGATTTTATACCTTCTAAGAAGACCAAAATTGTAGCGCGGCTGACTTTGACTTTCACGGTCAAGTTAAATTGCGCAAAAATTCTTTTAAAAGTCTTTTAACATCAAACACGATCTGTCAATAATGAATACAAAAGAACGCCGATTTTGAGCTCATGTTTACCGGAAACCGGAAGCTAACTGCTATGTTGGAGAACCTTAAAGAGCCTTTCAGCTGGTAGGGCGTTATTTCAATTTGAATTTTGATTGGACCTATTCGGCTAATAGTAGGAGAGTTAGAGTTTCATTTTTTTAACATAGTTTTATTCGTTTTCTTCGTTACTCCCACCTCCAAGGATACTAATTCTAAGAAAATTCAGCTTGGCAGAATATAGTCAACATGTGATGTGAGTACTATTGTCTTACGCGCAATTAAATTTTAAATTGTAACTGTTTAACACTGGTTGTCCATACAGCTTCGAAATAAAATTCGTCGTGTGACTATCATTTGCCAGAAACATTTTATGGCCCTACTTTTTGGTCTGGGGCGTCTTTGTATTTTTCTCACTCTTATTGGATTCAGGAATTAATCTTGATTTCTATAGGTGACTTTGGTGAATAAAATTGAGAGATAAATATCGTAGTCGTAGCACACCTCTAATACGCCCATCCATTAAGATAACAGCGACCCACCCTCACACCTGTATCTCGACAAACACCAAGCTGCTATATTAACCTAAAACACACTACATATCTTGTACTGCTTTCACGTCATGCAAATGTTATGCAAAAATATATTAGCCTTGGATACCGCAATGGCAAGTACACTCGCTTAACTAAAAGACTTTCAAGTTGTGCTTGATACGCATCACATTGGGTTCTAGGACAGTTGATCTATGGCCACATGGGACATAACCCTTCTGTAAGCTCTGTGGTTTATCCGTATGTCTGTCTACCCTTCTGCAAGTATGAACTACTTCTACAGCTTTCATTGGATTGCAAAAAAATGTTGTTGAAATAAGGTTCTAAAATATTTGGCGATAAGCACTTTTTACATTTTAGCCAGTTAGATTTCGTGCTAAGTTTGAAATCAGAGCATATAGAATTAGATTCTGTTTTTGAAATAAAGTGCCCTCGATCAATACTTGCAGAGCTGAAACTTACTTTGCTTTCCTTTGTCTTTTGAAGCCGCGTGAAAAACACCATCGTATTTAAGCCAATGGATAAAATGCCTATCAAGCACAGTGCGACTCTAAGATAAACTTCAGCCAGCAAATCATCGCACGACGAAAGCTCTTCTGGCTGCGGCTTGCATGACTTCACCCGTCGAGCCACACAGCAAAGAAACACACTTTCACTTAATCTATAAATAAAGCGATATTTTAATTTGTGCATTTAGGCTACGATATAAGCGAAATCGCATTCTAATTTGCAAAAACAATTTGCGGTTTCTACTCATGGTGCTAATTGTTCAATTGAATTAAGATTATTATACATTATACACAAACTGCTCAGTACTAGAGAGCTAAATCTATAATCTGGAATAATTTTCGATAACAATTCAGTTATTCCTTTCACTTAAGCTTTGGCGCACCAGTTCTTTGCACATTACACACTTGTTTTGGAACGATAGAGAAAACTGTAATTACTTGTCGATTCAGCCATTATTTGATGGAGATCCATGACAGAGATTAATACAAGTGAAGCGCATCCTTACCCATAAAAAGATGTCTGATACAAAAGAGGCATTTTCAGATATCAAAATATCGGATGGCCAATATTCTTGATATCTATGCAATTATTCACATGCCTATTAAATTTCAGTGATTATTCTTCAAAGCAACCTGACCAGGCGTTGCAGTACGGCTTAATATGCTTTGATTGAAAAAGTCTTTGCTCAGAATGGTATGCTCAGTTAAACCTGAATTTGTGTTTCGTTTTCAGTAAATATCAGTGTTAATGCTCTATACATACATGGATAAATTAGGATGAGTTTCGAATGCCCCCTTTTCTGCAAAGTTTATGCAGTTGTTTTCTAAGTTCCTGCAACAGAACACATTTTTAGATATACGTCTGAAGATTATAATCAGTGGTTTAAAAACCTGACTAATGTCATTTATCGTAGATGTTATGGTAAAAAATATACTATACAATATTTCAACAACATTAACTTTAATATATAAACATATAAATTAACATAAACAACAGCAACGATAATATCATAATACCGGGTTTCCTGTTCGCAATATTTAGTATAAGGCATGTGATCTAGATTTAGCTAAACAACACCACGATCATATCACTACGTCCTGTTTCTTATTTGCAGTATTTAGTTCATGTGTATTTCCTCACTAATTGAACTAAATACTTTAATAGAGCAGTTCAATTTATTTAATTCATTTCAGTTTTTGTAATATGTCAAAATAGTGAAAATAATATTCTTACAGTGATACCAAGCTCTTTAAGTTGGGAAACACCTCAACTCTGATATCTGCTATTTTATTGTCCTGTAGCCACCTTTCAAATAAAGTTAAATATTACGTTTAGGCTATTTCAAACCAGAGAAGTTGATAATGAAAATTTTTATAGTTGCTTGTGAGACAAATAAACTAACAGGGTATACAGAAGAACATAACATAGTAGCTTTGCACTATCGTACCTCGGCACTTCTTGTTTCTTGATAGTATCGAGAAAGACGTGAAAGCCACATGATTTATGAACATGATAACAACAGCAAAATCCGGTAGAAAATTTAAATTTATTAAATTTTATAATTAGCTCTTACAGTCTAAGATTGAATATGAATATTGAAATTTATGTACTTCTAAGTAAAACACTACAATATATATTAAAAAGAAATTTAAGTAGAGGTTACATATGCAAGTAACGTCACATACTGATTGCAATATATATATATATATATATATATATATATATATATATATATATATATATATATATATATATATATATATATATATATATATATATATATGTGTGTGTGTGTGTGTGTGTGTGTCTATAGAATAATGTAAAGTGAAATACTCTAACTTACAATGTCTTTAAATTGCTTAGGTCATCAAATATATGTCGCGGTAGATCCCTTATCATGTTGTGCTCTAAGAATCTAAATCGTCATTTTGTATTCAATTAATTCTGTATTATAATTATCTGTGACATTTTAATTAATATACGCATAAATCATATATAAGTCTTTTATTAGATTTGGCTAGATTCAACATGCTTGCATTTCTAAATCCACTGGTTCAAACTGATATTTTGGAGCAAACAAAACATTGAAATGAATCTGAAGCAT
This sequence comes from Protula sp. h YS-2021, assembly GCA_949752745.1. NCBI lineage: Eukaryota > Metazoa > Annelida > Polychaeta > Sabellida > Serpulidae > Protula > Protula sp. h YS-2021. The sequence goes on along the minus strand of OX457030.1, from coordinate 12,745,517 downwards.
CTTTACTCTCATAAAAATTGATGCTACTTTAGATTTCATATAAAAGGATGTAGTATATTTTTCAAGTATTTGATAAACGAGAACACTTAACACCACACACTTATTGAACTTTTTAATAGCTTTTGAAGTCTAAAATAGCATTACAACATTTTTACGTAAAAAGAATATCAACCATCAAATAAATTTGAGAATACTTGTTCTGCTTACAGCTGCGTCAGAAGTGTAAAACCAACAAATAAATTGTGTGGTAGAGATTTTATGCCATTCCTTGTGAGATACCTGCTCAAATAATACTTCTATAACATGAAACGCCGCATAGAGAGTCATTAAACAAATTGATAAATAGCAATTCAATTGTGTTCTTGAAAAGTAAAGCAATGCAAGTATCAATTATAATAACCGTGTAGTGATATTTATTAACATGCATTGTTGTTAAGAATTTACCTTAAATACTGTTGTTTTGGAGTTTACTTCAAATAATTACAAGATAAAAATGAAACTCTACGTTAGAATTATTAAGTTTGAATTCAATAATTTCAATTATTAAGCATAATTTAAAATTTGACGCTTACAACATCCTTAATCTTTTTATGTGGCCAAACGCATCATGTGACAAAGTCATGTTAGTCTTATGGACATACCTATTGTAATAAAATAAAGTAATAATTCAAAGTATAATCAAAATATTCAATGAAAGTAATAATACTAAGAAGTTTTAATGAGGGTTTTAATAAGAAAAAATGTGTATTTCATTTTAGTATATTTCGTTGCCTCAATGTATAAAATAATGTTATGAGAATTACATGTGCAAATAATTGAAGGTTGACGTTACAACAAAGTGTGGTAAATGCGTTTGTCGCTTAGAAAATCAAAACGTCAATCAATTAGTGTTTTTATATGAATTCAGCCGTCGTTACTTACAAGACTGTTAGTCTTGGAAAGATGAAGGTTGATCTAGTAAGAGCTTCGAATTCGGCCCGATGGATGTATCTAAAAGAAGAACGTACATGAATGTCACGACTAATGTATAAATACAAACACGACATGGGATAAAATTGAATGTATAAACGGTTCCAAGAATAGAAAAAACGACATATTAAGTTTAAAACGCTTTGGCAAGAAAACTTTACTTTTAAGGTTGCAAGATATTTTTCTTGCAGTTGCTTAACTTTTTCAGCCTTAACAGGCTTTTCTATTAATGAGTAATACTTTATAAAAAAATTAAAATACCTTGTTTGCTTATAGACTAGGAAGTTCATGCGTATTTCAGAGATATAGCTCGATATTTTTTTTATTCCAACTATTAACGGAACCGCTGCATTCTGTAGGTATTGTAACTTACTTGTCTTACTGACTTGCATAGATGTTCACAACAGAGATAGAAGATTTTCATATCAGTATAAAACCTAATTTATTTTTAGGTCTTCTTCATTGCTGATTTGAATGAAATCCCACTTATTTTGACATTTAATGAAATGATCAGTGTGGTGTTAAGCCAAGAAAGATATTTTATATTTATCAAAATTATGCCCGCTTAAAGCCAAGCTCTGCCTACGGAGAGGATAAATTTGGAAGCAAAAGAATCTAAGAAAAACCGCCACTTTTTCTCTTAGTACTCAGAAATGTCCCATTTAAATTGTATTAATGCGTCATGCCAATACACATATAGCCATCGACGAATAAAACTATATCTATTTCATGACAATTATGATAGATCGATTGAATGCATGGTGTTGTTGAAAGCAGAGGCATTATGTGACTAAATGCATGGTGTTGTTGAAAGCAGAGGCATTATGTGACTAAATTTTAGTTTCCTTTTCATGCTAATCGCTAATTGCTGAAGAGAAGTGCCAACCCTGCTGTTATTTTTCATCATAAATCTTTCTGAGCAGTAAACATCAAACTGTTCACCATCTGTTACAAGCTTTTTGCAGTTTAAGAGAAAAACAATATATACTGGTATTTGTAGCTTTGTATCTAGATTGGCTGATAAATTAGCTACTGTTATAACAAAAGTATGTTAGAGTTATTGGAATTTCAACAGGCAGTACACCATGAGAAATTTTTATTGCCTAAACAGATTAATTACGCAGCCATATTCTTTTAATTTCTATTGCAAAACTCACAATTGCAAACCGGTCATTTCATGTCTATACAACAATTTAAAGGGGCCTGTTCATTTATTATATTTATCCTAAAGAGACGTCTAACCCTTTTATAGATATATACATGGACACTACAAATTCGTCCTTGTTCATTTATTTGCTTTGAAATTATTTACAGCTCTTGAATACTGGTGGTCATGCCAGGCCAGCATACATGTTCCCCATTTGATAACATGTCGTCTTCTGAAGGATTCTCTCCAGAGAAGTCCACTTCACATCGGTTTGGTCTGCAATGTTTTCATGTTATCTTGTTCTGTAAGTATGCTGGCTGTAACGCTTTTAAATAAATTGTCTAATTGCACCCACTTGTATGTAAATACACACAACAAGTCTTGGGGATCTTCTTAAGCGAAGCTGCCATTTCATACACATTTTACAATGATTGCTTTTGCAAATTCCACGTTGCGGACTTTTATAAACTTAGCTATGCTTTGTTTTAAGCAAAAACTTAATCGTTTTTAAAGTTTAAAATCACATTTTAAAACAAAATCTTGCAATCTGTACGATTTTAAATGCATATATGAGTCACTGGAGATAATTATCAAACAAAAGCCTAAAAGAACATGTGGCAAACATTCTGAATTAATTGGCCAATGTATGGTATTTTAAAAGTATACTCACATAAGGCCAGTCCAGACATTTGGAATATGGTCACTAATATGTTGATTATCGTCTCCAAAAATACTTCTGTGTATAATAAATAACATTAATCTGTAGCGCAACTTCTAAATTGCAGATAAATCACTAAAAAAGTTATCATACATTTTAAGATAATTATAAATTACATATAATTACTTTGTGCAACTCATTTCCATTATACAGAATTAGTTAGATAAATCAATCGATTGGTATACATAAAACTAAAACACTGAGAAACACTTACAGGTATTTTAGGCTCGAGAGTTTGTCAAGAAAACCGTCTGGCAGAACTTCTATGGAATTTTGTGTAAGATCCCTTAACAAAACAATAATAAACCATTAGACCTATCTTTTTCAGGAAAGGTGAAGTAGATGTTAATAAGCAAACATTACTGCCGATATGCTCTTTTAAATGATGTGCATACTTGCTGTTAGTTAATTAAAAGGCCAATGAAAATAAATAAAATTGTCAGTTTGGATGTCTTTCTATATGATAATCTAGTATAGTACATAGTATATAGTGAAGTATGAAAGCAAACCACAGAAGGAATACGCTTCAATGATCTTCTGTGTTCTGATATACAGATGTAGCTGTTTAATGTTGGCCCTATATTAGCGACATATATTCTCATATGCTTCTTCGTTTAAAAACGTTATTCAACCATTAACCTATGGAACCTTTCAATCTAATTTTTTAATCTTTTAATTTGATTCATACATTCAACTCTAACTGAAAATAACAGAAATATGTTTGTAGATATCTTCGATTTGCTGTAGAATATTCGGTTAGATCCCTGATGATGATAACATACTAAATAACTAAGACCTGCACAGCTTGGCGAAATTTTTGCTTTACACAAATAGTTTTATTTTATTAAATGCTATATAATGCTAGATACCATTGCAATACAGTGAGTTTTTTTGTGCACATAATGACAACTGAAGCAAAATGGATTAAATCACATTTAAACGTATCCTTTAAGATATATTCACTTTCAGTCATTTAATCCTAATAAAAGGAAAATAATCTTCTGAATACACCTCTTTGTTTTTGTTATCCATCTCTTTTCACGGATGTCATAAATGGACCATAGAAAAGTAAAATTGTTTTTGGCATATTTTAAAACCAAGTTGGTATTCTCTTCTACTATTTTAGAATTACCGGTAATGGCTTACATGATTTTGTTATTTTACTAACGTTTTCTTTGTACATTAAGATACCTTAAAAAGAACAAAACTTACAATTGCTCCAAATTCACAAGAGAATAAAACGTGTCTTCTGGCAGAGACTGAATAGCATTTTCAGCCAAATTCCTGTGCTCAATTCACATGAAAATGCCATTAGCGTTTACAAGGCATGAATATACCACCATTTTTGCTTTATTATTTAATAGAATTTGTAAAGACGACTGATTTTTTCTAAAATATGCTTATTTCTTAGCAAAACTTCGATCAGTTAAATGCTGTAGATAGCTGCAAGATGTGATTTTTTAAATCATTGCCTGTGTTTTAGTGACAAATGTGTTAAAATCAGAAAGGAAAAATCTAATAGTGACTATGTGTTTTATATTTTACAAAGGTATTGCTTACAAATAATGAATATGTTGCAGCTCTGAAAACGTCTGATTTGTGAGTGCTTCTCCAATCTTGTTACGAGGCAGATAGCTGGAAATAGAAGTATTCGATTCAATTCATAACAGTGTTATGGTACCAAAGGCCGGAGAGTAGTTATAAAGTTTAATTATTACTCTATTTGTCGAAATTGGAGCAGTTTTATTACAATGAATGACTTTTTATTTTATGCAAACTGCCAAATTTCAAACTAATCATGAAGCTTACAAACCTCTTGATTGACTCATGAGGCTTAAAAACGTCCTAAATATGGCAATCTTAATATATTAAAAGCAATCGGATTAATTGAAGCAATCCCACATGAATGGAAAAGAATAATATTAACCCAAGCTTCCCGCAATATTGCTTTAAATTTATCGTCTGAATTGATTTTGTAAACAAGAAACCAAAGTTTCGAAGTGGTAAAAACATCGGCTAAACAATTTTATTCATTCTTGGTAAAACAATATAAAACAATCCCAAACTGCATTGAACGATGGCAAAAGGAATTGATATTTTTAGACAGTACAGAATAGACTGAACTCTTTGCAAAATCGCATACACTCACAAAAAGTGTCAAATCAACCATGATAAACTACAAAATACTCCATAAACAATATGCTGCAAGCAACATAGTTTCAAAGTTCGACCCCTCAGTAACTGAAACATGCCTAAACTGCAAAGTATTCGCGATGTAAGTCACATATTTGTACACTGTAAAGATATTCAATTATTTTGGAAATTGTTGGAAAACTGGCGCATGTGACAAAAATCTACAATTAACTAAGAGAAATAAACTGTTTGGTGTTATCAAAAATGACTGAATAAAAAGTGAATTTCTGCTAAATTTTATATTAATGCAGAGTCGAATTTATATCCACAGAAACTACTTGAATAAAACAACACCCTCCTTTATTTTATTTTCAAGATATTTGAAAAAAGAAGTAATAATAGAAAAAATGACGTTAGAGAACAGTAGTTTAAAATTAGAAGATCTTTTACATCTTGAAAGAGCATTATGAAAAAAAAATATGTGCGAAAGTTTTTGTTTTCTTTTAATAGAGATGCTTACTGTTTTAGGACATCATAGTAAATGGTTTCTAAAATATTAATTTAGATTAGTAAGAGAAAATATATCTATGTGAGTTTTTTCTGTTGTTATTTGTTTTCTGTTTGTATATTGTACATTTTTTTAATAAAAAAATCCCACAATGATGAAAGATGTCGCAAAAACAGACTGACCAGTCGAAACACACAGTTCATAAACTACATGTATCTATACGGGGGTACATGGTAAAGAAAAAAACAGGAAATATGACAAATATTATTCGAAAACGACTAATATGAAAAAGACCAAAAAAAAAAAAAAACTAGAGCATATTGCCTCGAAAAATTATTCACCCCTATAATAAAAAAACTAGTAAACGAGAACAATTTTTCACCTTAAAGTAGACCTAAAGTAGAGTTCTACCTATATTTACCCGCCGTGTTTCCTTTACTATTCGTAGTACTGAGTCGAAACTGGAACATTGGTTTTATCAAAGGCAATCACATGTCACTTCCGACTTATGAAAATCAAACAAATTATTGAAATTAACTTGCAAACTTTCTGATAGTAAGACATATTTGCAGTAACGCATTATTTGCGAAGATATTCTACCAAAAACTTCATATATATCTTATTTTAATTTCAAAACCGACTGGTCAGTCAAATCGAATGAGAATTACGACAAAATGCTGAGTGGGAAAAAAACTTCCTGAAATTTTCAATAACTTTGTAAACTTTCCGATTTAGCACACATTTAGCACACATACTCATACACAAAGGCGGCTACAGATAAAAATAACGGTGCATCAGCTATCAACTTTTTATCATGCTTGTCAATGACTTTTCCCCAACAACCTTCAAACACCAAGTGTTCATTTTGAAAATATTGAATTCAAAGAACTCCCTTTTTAGCAAAATTACACTCCGCTAGGACGCGTCTTGTCGAAATGCCGAGGGCCTTTTTCAGTTGTACACTTTTTTCTTTACATTTGGTTTACATTTTTTTGTAGCACGTATTTATTCCTCAATACCTGTGAATACGAGGGTGATATTTTATATTCGTATCATTGACATTTGATATATTGATCTTACTAGGCTGTGAGACGTTGTTCTTTGGAGGTGTTGGGTATGGTACGTAGGTTTTTGTTGTAACAGTTTATGACATTGGAGCAACAATCACAAATCCTGCTGTCAGGGCATGCACCACCTTGTAGAAAACAAGTAAGACAAATCAGTCAAATACTTCAAAATATGCTCATTAATTATTTAGCGGATACATATTGAGCATACTTATTGAACAAACATTTTATTTGTCAAGCATTTTCCCACCTTTTTAGAAAAGATAACTATATTTGTCATTCCAATTCAGATTGATAGTTCATGTGTCAATTATTATGAAAAATGTTGAAGAAATACAACAATGTACGTACAACATTTCTCTCTGTCTTGAAAGAAAACAATGTCGTTTATATAATGTCTGTAGTCTGAGCACATTATTTTTGCAATTGGATTCTTCTCGCAGTATTTCTTCCAACGCTCGTAACTTCCTAACTGGCATTTTTCGGCATAGTAATTTCCGTCTGTGCATACTACTGGTATGCTAAGCGTGTAATTTTTTTCATCACAATCTCTAAAACACTGACATATTTTATTACATTGAATTTCTGTCGCAGAACCGATAAAAGTACAGAGATATAATAATAATAATAATAATAATAATAATATTATTATTATTATTATTATTATTATGATTGTTATTATTATTTTTATTATTATTAGTATTATTGCAGAGAGTAAGAAAAGGAATAACAATAACATTTATCTATAACCGTGATAATTAAAATAAAACTTAAAATCAAAATTAATAAACAAATAGACAAATAAATAAATAATTTATATTGTATTGCAACCGCTGCAAAGAGATATATAGCAGCTTATTAAACTTTTAATTAAATACCTGATCACAGCTCCTTATACAAGAAGAATACTGAAAATGAATAAATTATGTTACAGAATATTGAATGATACAATAATACATATTTAATGATTACAGAGAAAAGATTATTTTTTGGAATTTTCATAATAACACAATACTTAGCAATTTAAATAAACAGGTGTGTTCTTTACACATGTTATTATAGTATCTTTGAATCCATAGCGCTTAACATCTAATATAAGTCTCGCTGCTACAGCAAACAAACTAAAACGCGAGACATTAATTTGTTGTAATATTTAACAAATTTGAAACAAAATATATCGCAATATCACATGCGCAATGTTGATATAGACCTCTAATTAACAAGGAAGTATTTTTGAAACACGAGCAGACCTAACCGCCCACAAATTCAAAGGGGTATAAATTCAATTTTTTACCATTAAGTGACTGAAAATATTCTTAACATATATTTTACAAGAACAATAAATAAATTTTAAATCAATTTTATCAAAATAGTGCAGTTGCTTCCTTGCAAGATTCAAATTCTATATAAATTAGGTATTTCAAAGAAAGTGCTTGCATTCAGTGGTACAAATGCAGGAGACACATTGTTCTTAAATGCAAACAGAAAAATAACGGTATGTTTCAGGAAACGAAAGGCAATTGAAATAAGCAATATAGATGTTACTCTGTATAGCAGATCAAGAGACAAGTCGACACAGCTGATTGCTTCAAATAATGGAGCACTAAAATGAATTTGAATGCTTTGATTATGAATTTTCAAATCATAAATATCATACTGACTGTAAATATTTTAATTCATAGTTTATAAAACATTGAATCAATTTTGAATCTATTATAATACTGGGGTTGCATCCTTGCAAGATTCAAATCCTTATAAATATTGTATTTTATAGAAAGTGGTTGCAATAATAAAAATAAAAAATACGCACCATACATTCCTGTAAAAATAAAGAAAAATGGTTTGTAGCATCAAGAATATGAATACTTTGGTTATGTATTACTCATATAAAACTAACTGAAAATAGTCTTAGCGTATATTTTACAAGAACAATAAATAAATTTTAAATCAATTTTATCAAAATAGTGCAGTTGCTTCCTTGCAAGATTCAAATTCTATATAAATTAGGTATTTCAAAGAAAGTGCTTGCATTCAGTGGTACAAATGCAGGAGACACATTGTTCTTAAATGCAAACAGAAAAATAACGGTATGTTTCAGCAAACGAAAGGCAATTGAAATAAGCACTATAAATGCTACTGTATAAAGCAGATCAAGAGACAAGTCGACACAGCTGATTGCTTCAAATAATGGAGCACTAAAATGAATTTGAATGCTTTGATTATGAATTTTCAAATCATAAATATCATACTGACTGTAAATATTTTAATTCATAGTTTATAAAACATTGAATCAATTTTAAATCTATTATAATACTAGGGTTGCATCCTTGCAAGATTCAAATCCTTATAAATATTGTATTTTATAGAAAGTGGTTGCAATAAAAATCAAAAATACGCATCCTATCAGACTGTAAAAATAAAGAAAAATGTTTTAGAGTATCAAGAATATGAATACTTTGGTTATGAATTTTGCAATTATTTATGTAAAAATGACTGAAAATATTCTTAGCGTATATTTTACAAGAACAATAAATAAAGTTTAAATCATTTTTATAATAATAGTGTAGTTGCTTCCTTGAACGATTCAAATTCTGTATAAATTAGGTATTTCAAAGAAAGTGCTTGCATTCAATACTAATAATACATTAGAAACATGCCTCACTTCTCTGTATAACGAAAAATAACGGTATGTTTCAGCAAACGAAAGGCAATTGAAATAAGCACTATAAATGCTACTGTGTATAGCAGATCAAGAGACAAGTCGACACAGCTGATTGCTTCAAATAATGGAGCAATAAAATGAATTTGAATGCTTTGATTATGAATTTTCAAATCATAAATATCATACTGACTGTAAATATTTTAATTCATAGTTTATAAAACATTGAATAAATTTCAAATCTATTAAAATGCTGGCGTTGCATAATTGGAAGATTGAAATCGTTATTAATATTGCATTTTATAGAAAGTGGTTGTATTAAAAATAAAAAATACGTACCGAATGAGCCTGTAAAAAAAAGAAAAATGGCTTAGAGAGTCAAGAATATGAATACTTTGGTTATGAATTTTGAAAAAATATATATAAGAATGACTGAAAATATTCTTGACCTATATTTCTTACAAGAACAATAAGTAAATTTTAAATCAATTTTATTATAATAGTGTAGTTGCTTCCTTGCAAGATTGAAATTCTGTATAAATTAGGTATTTCAAAGAAAGTGCTTGCATTCAATGCTAAAAATACAGGAGACACATGCCTCACTTCTCTGTATAACGATAAATAACGGTATGTTTCAGCAAACGAAAGGCAATTGAAGTAAGCACTAAAAATGATACTCTGTATAGCAGATCAAGAGACAAGTCGACACAGCTGATTGCTTCAAATAATGGAGCAATAAAATGAATTTGAATGCTTTGATTATGAATATTCAAATCACAAATATCATACTGACTGTAAATATTTTAATTCTTAGTTTATAAAACATTGAATCAATTTTAAATCTATTATAATACTGGGGTTGCATCCTTGCAAGATTCAAATCTTATAAATATTGTATTTTATAGAAAGTGGTTGCGTAAAAAATCAAAAATACGCACCATATTTCCCTGCAAAAATAAAGAAAAATGGTTTAGAGTATCAAGAATATGAATACTTTGGTTATGAATTTTGCCATTATTCATGGAAAAATGACTGAAGATATTCTTAGCGTATATTTTACAAGAACAATAAATAAAGTGTAAATCACTTTATAATAATAGTGTAATTGCTTCCTTGAAAGATTCAAATTCTGTATAAATTAGGTATTTCAAAGAAATTTTGAAATTATTCATTTAAAACTGACTGAAAATATTCCTAACCTATATTTCTTACAAAAACAATAAGTAAATTTTAAATCAATTTTATAATAATAGTGTAGTTGCTTCCTTGCAAGATTCAAATTCTGTATAAATTAGGTATTTCAAAGAAAGTGCTTGCAATCAATGCTAAAAATACAAATGATGAAGCAATAAAATGAATTTGAATGCTTTGATTATGAATTTTCAAATCATTAATATCATACTGACTGTAAATATTTTAATTCATAGTTTATAAAACATTGAATCAATTTTGAATCTATTATAATACTGGGGTTGCATCCTTGCAAGATTCAAATCCTTATAAATGTTGTATTTCATAGAAAGTGGTTGCGTTAAAAATCAAAAATACGCACCATACATTCCTGCAAAAATAAAGAAAAATGGTTTAGAGCATCAAGAATATGAATGCTTTGGTTATGTATTTCGAAATTACTCATATAAAACTGACTGAAAATATTCTTAGCGTATATTTTACAAGAACAATAAATAAAGTTTAAATCATTTTTATAATAATAGTGTAGTTGCTTCCTTGAACGATTCAAATTCTGTATAAATTAGGTATTTCAAAGAAAGTGCTTGCATTCAATGCTAAAAATACAGGAGACACATGCCTCACTTCTCTGTAAAAATAAAAATAACGGTATGTTTCAGCAAACGAAAGGCAATTGAAGTAAGCACTATAAATGCTACTGTGTATAGCAGATCAAGAGACAAGTCGACACAGCTGATTTCTTCAGGTAATGGAGCAATAAAATGAATTTGAATGCTTTGATTATGAATTTTCAAATCATAAATATCATACTGACTGTAAATATTTTAATTCATAGTTTATAAAACATTGAATCAATTTTGAATCTATTATAATACTGGGGTTGCATCCTTGCAAGATTCAAATCCTTATAAATATTGTATTTTATAGAAAGTGGTTGCAATAAAAATCAAATATACGCACCATATAAGTCTGAAAAAAAAGAAAATTGATTTAGAGCATCAAGAATATGAATACTTTGGTTATGTATTTTGAAATTACTCATATAGAACAGACTGAAAATATTCTTAGCGTATATTTTACAAGAACAATAAATAAATTTTAAACCAATTTTATAATAATAGTGTGGTTGCTTCTTTGCAAAATTCAAATCCTTATAAATATTGTATTGTATAGAAAGTGGTTACAATAAAAATCAAAAATACGCACCCTATAAGTCTGTAAAAATAAAGAAAAATGTTTTAGAGTATCAAGAATATGAATACTTTGGTTATGAATTTTGAAAATATAGATATAAAAGAATGACTGAAAATATTCTTAACCTATGTTTCTTACAAGAACAATAAGTAAATTTTAAAATAATTTTATAACAAGAGTGTAGTTGCTTCCATGCAAGATTCAAATTCTGCAAAAATTAGGTATTTCAAAGAAATTTTGAAATTATTCATTTAAAACTGACTGAAAATATTCTTAACCTATATTTCTTACAAAAACAGTAAGTAAATTTTAAATCAATTTTATAATAATAGTGTAGTTGCTTCGTTGCAAGATTCAAATTCTGTATAAATTAGGTATTTCAAAGAAAGTGCTTGCATTCAATGCTAAAAATGCAGGAGACACATGCCTCTCTTCTCTGTATAACGAAAAATAACGGTATGTTTCAGCAAACGAAAGGCAATTGAAATAAGCACTATAAATGCTACTGTGTATAGCAGATCAAGAGACAAGTCGACACAGCTGATTGCTTCAAATAATGGAGCACTAAAATGAATTTGAATGCTTTGGTTATGAATTTTCAAATCATAAATATCAAACTGACTGTAAATATTTTAATTCATAGTTTATAAAACATTGAATCAATTTTAAATCTGTTATAATACTGGAGTTGCATCCTTGCATGATTAAAATCCTTATAAATATTGTATTGTATAGAAAGTGGTTACAATAAAAATAAAAAATACGCACCCAATAAATCTGTAAAAATAAAGAAAAGTGTTTTAGAGTATCAAGAATATGAATACTTTGGTTATGAATTTTCAAAATATATATATATAAGAATGACTGAAAATATTCTAAATCTATATTTCTTACAAGAACAATAAGTAAATTTTAAATCAATTTTATAATAATAGTGTAGTTGCTTCCTTGCAAGATTCAAATTCTGTATAAATTAGGTATTTCAAAGAAAGTGCTTGCATTCAATGCTAAAAATACAGGAGACACATGTCTCACTTCTCTGTATAACGAAAAATAACGGTATGTTTCAGCAAACGAAAGGCAATTGAAATAAGCACTATAAATGCTACTGTGTATAGCAGACCAAGAGACAAGTCGACACAGCTGATTGCTTCAAATAATTGAGTAATAAAATTATTTGAATGCTTCGATTATGAATTTTCAAATCATAAATATCAAACTGACTCTTAATATTTTAGTTCATAGTTTATGAAACATTGAATCAATTTTGAATCCATTATAATACTGGGGTTGCATCCTTGCAAGATTCAAATCCTTACAAATATTGTATTTTATAGAAGTGGTTGCGCTAAAAATCAAAAATACGCACCATACATTCCTGCAAAAATAAAGAAAAATGGTTTAGAGTATCAAGAATATGAATACTTTGGTTATGTATTTCGAAATTACTCATATAGAACAGACTGAAAATATTCTTCGCGTATATTTTACAAGAACAATAAATAAATTTTAAATCAATTTTATAATAATAGTGTAGTTGCTTCGTTGCAAGATTCAAATTCTGTATAAATTAGGTATTTCAAAGAAAGTGCTTGCATTCAATGCTTAAAATGCAGGAGACACATGCCTCTCTTCTCTGTATAACGAAAAATAACGGTATGTTTCAACAAACGAAAGGCATTTGAAATAAGCACTATAAATGCTACTGTGTATAGCAGATCAAGAGACAAGTCGACACAGCTGATTGCTTCAAATAATGGAGCAATAAAATGAATTTGAATGCTTTGATTATGATTTTTCAAATCATAAATATCATACTGACTGTAAATATATTATTTCATAGTTTATAAAACATTGAATAAATTTCAAATCTATTATAATGCTGGTGTTGTATCGTTGCAAGATTGAAATCCTTATAAATATTGTATTTTATAGAAAGTGGTTGTATTAAAAATCAAAAATACGCACCTCATAATACTGTAAAAAGAAAGAAAAATGGATTAGAGCGTCAAGAATATGAATACTTTGGTTATGAATTTTGGAAATATATATATGAGAATGACTGAAAATATTCTTAACCTGAATTTCTTCAAAGAGCAATAAGTAAATTTTAAATAAATTTTATAATAATAGAGTAGTTGCTTCCTTGCAAGATTCAAATTCTGCATAAATTAGGTATTTCAAAGAAAGTGCTTGCATTCAATGCTAAAAATACAGGAGACACATGCCTCACTTCTCTGTATCACGAAAAATAACGGTATGTTTCAGCAAACGAAAGGCAATTGAAATAAGCACTATAAATGCTACTCTGTATAGCAGATCAAGAGGCATGTCATGTCGACACAGGCGATTGCTTCAAATAATGGAGTAATAAAATAATTTGAATGCTTTGATTATGAATTTTGAAATCATAAATATCAAACTGACTCTTAATATTTTAGTTCATAGTTTATGAAACATTGAATCAATTTTGAATCCATTATAATACTGGGGTTGCATCCTTGCAAGATTCAAATCCTTACAAATATGTTATTTTATAGAAGTGGTTGCGCTAAAAATCAAAAATTCGTACCCCACATTCCTGTAAAAATAAACAAAAATGGTCCAGAGCATCTTGAATATGAATACTTTGGTTGTGTATTTCGAAATTACTCATATAGAACAGACTGAAAATATTCTCAGCGTATATTTTACAAGAAAAATATATCAATTTTAAATCAATTTTATAATAATAGTGTAGTTGCTTTCTTGCAAGATTCAAATTCTATATAAATCAGGAAAGAAAGTGCTTGCATTCAATGCTAAAATACAGGAGAGACATGCCTCACTTCTCTGTATAACGAAAAATAACGGTATGTTTCAGCAAACAAAAGGCAATTGAAATAAGCACTATAAATGCTACTCTGTATAGCAGATCAAGACACAAGTCGACGCAGGTGATTGCTTCAAATGATGAAGAAATATAAAGAATTTGAATGCTTTGATTATGAATCTTCAAATCATAAATATCATACTGACTGTAAATATTTTAATTCATATTTTAGAAAACATTGAATCAATTTTAAATCTATTATAATACTGGGGTTGCATCCTTGCAAGATTCAAATCCTTATAAATATTGTATTTTATAGAAAGTGGTTGCAATAAAAATCAGAAATACGCACCCAAAAAACCTGTAAAAATAAAGAAAAATGTTTTAGATTATCAAGAATATGAAAAATTTCCCTATGAATTTTGCAACTATTCATATAAAACTGACTGAAAGTATTATTAGCGTATATTTCTTAAAAGAACAATAAATAAATTTTAAATCAATTTTATAATAATAGTGTAGTTGCCTCCTTGCAGGATTCAAATTCTGTATAAATTAGGTATTTCAAAGAAAGTGCTTGCATTCAATGCTAAAAATACAGGAGACACATGCCTCACTTCTCTGTATAACGAAAAATAACGGTATGTTTCAGCAAACGAAAGGCAATTGAAATAAGCACTATAAATGCTACTGTGTATAGCAGATCAAGAGACAAGTCGACACAGCTGATTGCGTCAAATAATGGAGCAATAAAATGAATCTGAATGCTTTGATTATGAATTTTCAAATCATAAATATCATACTGACTGTAAATATTATAATTCATAGTTTATAAAACATTGAATAAATTTCAAATCTATTATAAGGCTGGTGTTGCATCGTTGCAAGATTGAAATCCTTATAAATATTGTATTTTATAGAAAGAGGTTGTATTGAAAATTAAAAATACGCATCCTATAATCCTGTGAAAAGAAAGAAAAATCGTTTAGAGTGTCATGAATATGAATACTTTGGTTGTAAATTTTGAAAATATATATATAAGAATGACTGAAAATATTCCTAACCTATATTTCTTACAAGAACAATAAGTAAATTTTAAATCAATTTTATAATAATAGTGTAGTTGCTTTCTTGCAAGATTCAAATTCTGTATAAATTAGGTATTTCAAAGAAAGTACTTGCATTCAATGCTAAAAATACAGGAGACACATGCCTCACTTCTCTGTATAACGAAAAATAACGGTATGTTTCACCAAACGAAAGACAAATGAAATAAGCACTATAAATGCTACTGTGTATAGCAGATAAAGAGACAAGTCGACACAGCTGATTGTTTCAAATGATGAAGCAATAAAAAGAATTTGAATGCTTTGATTATGAATTTTCAAATCATAAATATCATACTGACTGTAAATATATTAATTCATAGTTTATAAAACATTGAATCAATTTTGTTATAAATATTGTATTTTATAGAAAGTGGTTGCAATAAAAATCAAAAATACGCACCTCAGAAGCCTGTAAAAATAAAGAAAAATGTTTTAGAGTATCACGAATATGAATAATTTAATTATGAATTTTGCAATTATTCATATAAAACTAACTGAAAATGCTCTTAGCGTATATTTTACAAGAACAATAAGTAAATTTTAAATCAATTTTATTATAATAGTGTAGTTGCTACCTTGCAAGATTCAAATTCTGTATATGTTTTGTATTTCAAAGAAAGTGCTTGCATTCAATGCTAAAAATACAGGAGACACGTGCCTCACTTCTGTGTATAACGAAAAATAACGGTATGTTTCAGCAAATGAAAGGCAATTGAAATAAGCACTATAAATGCTACTGTGTATAGCAGATCAAGAGACAAGTCGACACAGCTGATTGCTTCAAATAATGGAGCAACAAAATGAATTTGAATGCTTTGGTTATGAATTTTCAAATCATAAATATCAAACTGACTCTTAACATTTTAGTTCATAGTTTATAAAACATTGAATCAATTTTGAATC
Organism: Protula sp. h YS-2021; assembly: GCA_949752745.1. Lineage (NCBI taxonomy): Eukaryota > Metazoa > Annelida > Polychaeta > Sabellida > Serpulidae > Protula > Protula sp. h YS-2021. The sequence goes on along the minus strand of OX457030.1, from coordinate 12,729,107 downwards.
CATTATAATACTGGGGTTGCATCCTTGCAAGATTCAAATCCTTATAAATATTGTATTTTTCAGAAAATGGTTGCATTTAATAGCAAAAATATGCATCCAAGATCTCTGTGATAATTAAAAAGATGTTTTTCAGCAATGCAAATGCAATTGTAATAGAAAAAAGACATCCGACTATGGAAAGAAATGCCGAACCAGCTGTTCGGTTCAAATATTCGAGCAATAATTCTGAATTTAAATACTCTGCTTTTGAATTTTAACATCATATCTACCAAAATGATTGAATATATTCTCATACTGTGTTTATGAATTTTGAAATCATAAATATTAACATCACTGAAAATATTTTATCGTGCAGTTAACAAATACATTAAATAAATTTTAAATTTATTTCGTTATTATACTGGAGTTGCATCCTTGCCAAATTCAAATCTAAATAGGGTATTTTACAAGATTTGAGTTTGTTAAAAAAAATACATACAGGACGATTAAATGAATGCTAATATCTATTTTATTGTGACATTTTATTGTATTTATTACAGTATTTTGAACCAAATCAACTATTTTGCCTATAATTAATAACTTCAATGATTAACAAAAGATAAAGAGTGAGTTTCTGAGTTCTAAACGAATTAAATGGCATAAATGTGCAATCTTAAAATTTCAAGAAAATAATAAATGGTATTGGTTTCATCAATTTAGAATTTCAGAACATTCATTTCAAACATACTCACATTTCTTAAAACTCTTGATACTTGAATCTTCATATTTATTTCTTCTTCAATTCATTGATACTACCCACTAATTTTTTAAATGTAGCTCAGTAAAATTTTCAAAATTCATGGTAAACCAATAAAATCTTGCTTTATATAGCATGTGAACTGATAAAGAAGCGGAAAGTTCCAACAATTAGCCATTAAACGCGCGATCCAACTACTTCTAAAGTTTCGAGGCAGCCACACAACAATTCGAACAAGCTCTTGGCATCAGAATGAATATTCCATGGAAAATTCTTTACCTTCTCGTGGCAAAGTATAGAATTTTGTTGAATTCACGACAAAATGATTTCTTTGATTCCAACAGCTGTTATTAATAACTGATATTTTATATACTTATGGGACAAACTGCGAATTTAAACCCTTCTATAATGCACTGTGCAATTATACATTTAAAGCAACTTTAACAAATAGTACATACAGTTATTGAACAATTTTAAAATTTATTTTATTATTATTGTGTTTTGACACTAGCACTGTTTCGATAAACATATAAATAATTAATTCGACATGACAAAGCTCAAATTGCATATACACTTGGTATACCATACAAAAGGCGACCAGTCTAATCGACTTAAAATATGGATGAATGTTGCAGTCAAAGCAAGCCTGGGGTGTAATGTCAGTGTTATATCATGACTATCGCAACAACTTGGTAATTACAACGGAATTCTGAAACATCTCCGATGTCTTACCTTAATGCATATCTTATGTTAAACTCTGTTGACAGAATTTTTAAGAATTTCTTTGCAATTTCCTTTCATCGCTTTTCACTCAATTTTAATGAATGGTATCTACTCTAATAAAGTATTTCATGAAGGTTTTGTATTTAGAGTAACGGTGAAGTTCGTACTTGCTGTGTTTATTCTCAGGTGTTACTTATTAATTCTGAAAATTTTTGTCTTTAAACTGTAAACTGGGAAATATCACAAATGGATACTGTTTTGTACGTGCCTACAAGCTGGGCCTTTCTCAAGTCTAATAATAAAATATAATTGGCGTTTTATTCAGTCAGGCAACAACCTTGAATTTTCACTGTCCTTCTTGCTAAAACATCTGTATAATGAAATGTTTCACAGTTTAGCTCTATACGTGAGAGTCGATTGATGAGAGAAAATTGTAAACTGTATTTGTTCGATATGTTTAATTGGCCAGCAAACACAAACTGCACACTGCAAAATGAAATGCCAGACTGCGAAACATTTGCAGCTGGGAGATTAACTCATTTTGTTATTGTATAAGAAGCTTTGCGGTGATTTGTACAATAGCTGTGCTAACAAATTAGATCACATACATGATGTTGCATAATTCTGAAATCAGAACAACTAATTTAAAGTAACCAGTAAATATTAAAGAAAACAAATATAAAATATAATATATGAGAGAATAAAGCACTTGCATTGTCAGAGACTTGCATGATAAAGTATAAAGTGAGCTTATACTTACGTTGAACCTTATACATTCGTCAGCGCACTGGGCCTACAACAAAATAATTATGAAAGCGACTACTGGACATTGTTGTCGGTTTCATAATTAATGAAATTGGTAGTGCAACACCAAAATATAGTACGTACTTATTTTTTAAACACAATAACTTTTTTTAATGATATTTGTAATATATCAAGACACTGTTACTTACTGAAATTATAACTGAATAGAAGTGTGTGTTTTAAAAAGAGTGTATCGAAGTATACTATCAATGGGAGGGTGTAATGACGTAAAATTATTGAGATGAGGGCATATTCTCACTCTTAAGCAAAGTGTGCAAGGTGAGTGCTCAGAACTTGAAAACGAACGCAAAGGAGAGATGTAAATGTGTGATATAAACCTGGAAATTAGAAGTACATTATATTTGCTGCTAAGTGTTAATTTAGCAGTATTGACAGAATAAACATGTGATACCAATTTCATGTGATTATTTTACATTTAAGTTCTGTTTAGATAACTTTTAAAAGATAACTCCAGTAAAATTATGTGTTACATATAAGTGGTTCACATATGTTCACAGACGTGAATCAAATGTGTATAAATACTCATCAGTATACAATGTATTCCATTTGAAGAGTTTTATTTTAATATTTTTCAACCAAAAAATGTTTTGCTATGAACTCTTGACATAACAAAAAGCAATCAATAAATAGAGCGTGCTATATCTCGTAGCATATGTTTAATACTTCCACTACTTGTTTCATATAATTTATTGCAAAATATGGAAGGAAGAGATATAAAAAAACTATGGAAAATCCCCACCGAATCTACGCATCGCAGTGGTACATCAAACTTTTAATCTATTACAGCTATTTAAATGCGTACAATAATGTATACTTATAAAAAGACACAATTACAATATTAATAAATAAACCAATGCGATAAAGATTAAATTACTGAATAATTGATTAAGACAAACCTTTGAATAGGCAACAGCTTCAATTGTAACTGCGTTAAGAAGAGACGCCAGTAGAATGAAAAGTAACCGTGTCATATTATTAACGTTTTCTTAACGAAAAACAGTATCTATAGAACTATTGATGATAATGCATCCCACAAAGCATCAAATAGCATCTGAATTCTAAGTCCTGTATTACAGTGTATAAGCAATTGTTGCGTGTGCCCGTGTTCTCGGAAAATTGAGTAATTTACATATAAAAACTAAACATGCGGAAAAGAGACATAATTTTGCAATAGTTTGTTTGCTCTAAAACGCCAGCATGGAATTAATAAACTTTTCAATGAAATTCGGAAGTGCAGTGTTTTTGCCCTTGAGACCTCCATTACTCAACATTCCAAGCGGTGCATAGCTCATTATGAGGAAAATTTTCTGTGCATTTAGTTGTTTACTCCATTGCATGCAAAACCTATATTTTCACACGGGTGTGCATGGGCAACTTCATTCGCTTATTTCACTTCACACTTTTATGGGCAAAAGACAGCGTTTCGTGCAAACTGAAACAGTTAAGAATTACCGATGATATCTGCATAAACAATTTTACAAAGCAGTGTTTTTTAACTTTCTAGATAAAATAGTCCATTTACATATCTTTTGTGCATAATTATAATAGCCACGCAATGCAAAGGACACATTTCACTCAGTGCAAATTAAACCTTAGGGAAAAGTAGGCTTGGAATCAGAAACATTAGTATACCGAAGTCTTAAAAACATTCGAAGAAATGCCCAAAGTCTTTGTTAAAAGGAATGTCATCATGGTAGATACATCAAAACTGCGAAACATATCTTTTGAACTTTTCGTTGTATCCAAGATAGACTTTCGAAGTTTCGAAGCTATTACAGTGATCTAATGTTGCAATATCGACACCGCCTCCAACATCAGCTCTAAAATTTGGTTGTGACAGGTCGCATTCATTGGTCTATTGCTTATCAATATTGAACTAACGGTGAATAAGCTACATTGTCTGAACGTTGCATTTGATTGTTACCAAATCCACATTTCTAATCAAAGTTGCAGAGACTTCTGAAAATCGACTTTTCAACGATGTCGAAAAGTTGACGTGGTAAAGACATGGGGGTAACAACAAAGGAATATTTTTATCACGGTAGGCAATGTAGCCATGACAAAATGCACCAGAATGGCGACGTCACACAGGGGAAGTTTATGAAGAATGTTTATTTTGAAAAATATTCATATAAATTCCCTATTATTCAACGTCTAAAGTTTTTATGATGTCCCTCTCCTGACATCTTACCAGAAGGCAAAAGACGTAAAATATGGTCTGAAAAAGGTCCCAATATGGTCACAACGTGATTCAGACCAAATCAAGACATTTAGAAAATCCTCAAAAGGTCCCACTTTGGTAACGAAGTAATTGAGACCATATATGGATATTCGACAAGTCCAGAAAAGTCCTATTTTTGTCACATCGTAAAGAGTTCACAAAATAAGCTCTGCAATCCAAAGTTGCCTTCCTTGCTTGTTTCATCCAATAATTAATACTTTCAGTTCTAACGTCAGTAAAAACAAGATTTTAAAACGTTACAGATCGAAATTGTTTAAAATCGCCATGTGTTACTGTTTCCAATAAAGTCAATATGTAAGAAATAAAATCACGCATAAAGTAAAAAATAAATAATCGTTGGATATATAATATTAGTTGTAAAGTTGAAATTTTAAGGCGGTCTGCATAATGCCTATTTTAGACAATATATAATATATACAAGAGAACATATATATATATCTGTGTGTTTGTATATATATATATATATGTGTGTGTGTGTTTGTTTGTGTGTGTGTTTGTGTGTGTGTGTGTGTTTCTGTGTGTGCATGTTTTATTAGTACTATTTTCCACGAAATCCCAGTAGGTCTGCGAAAACGGTGTTATCCACTAAAATCCCAACCATAGAGATTGGCTGTTGAGCAACAACGTATACATAACACAGATTTATCAGAGGTCAGCTGTTTTATAACAACGTTGTCCGGTTGAACACAAGACGGTTTATTACCGACATCATGGATTCAACTTTTTGCTCATATTTTAAAAGAAATTTGGGATTTTAATGCCAATTTAAAAGATAAGGTTTATTACTGACTTTAATATGAATGATTCGATGTGTTTACTTATTATGTCTTGTAAAGTGTACTTTAAAATAAGTACTTGGCCTGTCAAATGAATGTGAGGAGGCCTAAATATCGGTAAATAAAATAACTTACGTGATTTTGTATTGATTTGTAGCAATAAACAAAATGTCCAATGCCTTATTGCTTAATGGGATTCGTGAAAAATTATTCAGTAATAAATTACTTTTATTGGTGTAAGCCTAATCACAGGTTCTGTCGTATTGTTTAACTGGATTGACAGCGACAAATTACTTAAATTGAATGGTTTTTGTTGTTTATTTAAAGTGCATGTCAAGCAAATTAAATTGAGTATATGTATTAATGAATCTATAATTTTACATAGTTTCAACGTTCATTTTAGAGAAATAAACCGGTGCTACTCCTTCTCTTGTGGCTGGTCAGTGTGCTTGTCCGTTCATCCGTCTGTTTAGAGTACGCACTGCCACAGTGAAACGATGAACTATTCGGCACGCTAAAGATAGTTCGAACCACCATGGCGAGAGCTTGCTTTGTAATTCAGCGCGATTTGTAATTCAGCGCGCTTTCTTCATCGCAATTTGCGATTCAGCGCTTTTCCGCAGTGCCCTTTGTGATTTAGTGCGCATTTAGAAAAGAATGATGATTCAGGTCAGCCTCTAGGACAAAAATTTGATTGCTAAAGCGTTGTTGTGATTATGTATTCAATGCGTTCATTTTCTAATGAAGCAATACAATTGCATGGAGCTAAAGTATAGTATTTTCTTGTGTTTAATCTAGTCTTATTCCCCAAACAGACGTCTATAAAATTGACTGCAGACTCAGAAAAAATTGCGGAATCGACCTTTTCCAGGTGTCGTAAATACGTCCAAAACCGACGTCTTTTCACGTCCCCCAAAAGACGTCCTTTTTTGTTGCAAATCGACCTTTTATAGACGTCGTAAAGACGTCAAAAACGAAGCCTTTTTACGTTTAAACAGGACGTCTCTTTTACGTCTTAAGACGACGTCTTTTTTACGTCTAAAAAGCACGTCCGTTTTGGTTACAAAATGTACCTTTCTCAGACGTTTTAAAGATGTCTTGTTGGTCCAAGAATTATGTCTTATAGACGTCTTTAAGATGTCATTTTGCCTGCTGGGTTACCAATGTCGACAAACAGATGTTGCAAACTCCCACAAAGCAGCCGTAATGATGTCAATTACTTAAATCTCTCAGAGCAAGACTATACTACGCGCTATATTTGGAATTGAACTGAAAAAGTTTTCGATTTAAGTGAGTATCTCACTGATATCAGACAGATAGTGGATGACGCTGCAAGCTCAGACTGAGCATAGTTAGTGTAATAACAGGCTGCAATCATAGTGATAATAGCGGAGGCGTATGCTGGCTTATTAGACAAAAATGTTTTTCACTTTGCCATTCCCTTTGTGGTAACAGTGAGTACGATGCCTGTCATTAGTCTGTCAAAACGTTTGTGTTCAAAATAATACATGAATGAAAGTCTTTAAGTAATTAGCTATCAAAGGCTAGATATCTTTGAGAACAGTATTTTTTACATTATTTAATCAAATAGTACCTAGCTATGTGTTGTAAGTTTGCGGCACAAAAGTTAATCGTTTTGAAAAGCCATTTAAGGGCCGTTCGCTTTTTACAAGTGAAACATGGTTGTTGAACTTGAATTATGTTGCTAGTCCCTTATAGTCCCATTGACTCATGCTTTAAGGCCAATAAATGACTTTTTCACTCTCATGTAAGAACGTAACTTTAGGGGCCAGGCACATGAGCACTGGCTATTTAAATATAAAGTTTTGGAATGCAGACAAATGATTAGTGAAGTCTGTGTTTAAAATGCGGTTCCTAGGCCACAGTTCTCAGGCTTGGAATAAAAGGAAAAATATTAATAGAAACCATTTGGCTCGAGCATGTCTTATTTCTACGTTATTCCGAAACTAAATGTTTGCCTGTAAAAGACACGGATTAGCGCTCCTTAGATTACATAATGAATTCTAGAAGGTTTTTGATGTGACTCGGTGTTGCAACATTGTTTGAAAAGCCATCGAGCCTTTGTTACTTATATACATACTCAATGTGGAAAAGTGACCGACCTAGCTGTTAAAACAATTCAACCATGCAATAATTGGCTTTAATTTCACGCCTCAAGGGATTGCATTGTCATCATGTAACAACCTTACCTTGTCGTTTGGATGGATTCATTCTATTTGTCACATTGCTATTTGTAAGTTATAAACCGATTTTAAATATTAAATACAAAAACATCACTTTTCACTTGTGAGCTAAGCGGCATCAGGTATTAACATTAATCATTGCATACTGAACAGCTCAGTAACAAGTAATTACCTTTACTTGAAGACTACTGAAGAGGCAGATCGGTGCATTCAACAGTTCTGATTTCAAAATGATTGAGGAATGTCTGTAGCTTTAGCTAAGACAAGCAAAGATTTATCAAGCTGACTTTTAATCATGAAAATTCAAATGAATTCTTAAACCAATAATCTTATATCAAGACTAGTTTTATTTTTTAAGAATCTTTGTTGCATTTCATTAATTTTAATTTTACCATTACGATAAAGTATTATCACAGCTATAACAAGAGTAACTAGACCGAAAATCGCACAGCGAATTAGACCCCACTTGGAATGATGACTTAAAACAGAAGGTAGATGATATTGCTGTTTTTAACAATTTTCGCATGTCTGAATGTAGAACATCCTCCTAAATACAACCAACTATAGTGGTAAGGTCAATTCAAAAATTTTCATCAGGTACACCGCTTCAGATGACCCCACATACATGTGCCAAGTTTAATTGGTCTAGCCTCAGTGGTCTTGAAGGAGATGTCTGGAAACTGATTGCTCTATCTCTTACCGTTTTCGAGATAATGGCCAACTTCCGGTTTTAGGCTCGAAGGTGACCTGGAGGTCAATGACACCGGAAGCTATGCCTTACGTAACGTTCTATAGGGGTGGAGGTCGGAAATGAGGTCAAAATCTCTATCTTTTTCGAGATAAATCATTGTTTTTCTTAAATAACGTTTTTGCGATTTGAGCTTGATCATCAAGGTTAAAAATAAAAATTTTTAACGGGTCCCTCAGATCACATTGTCTTCTATACATGTGTCAAGGTTGGCTTTTCGAGCTTCATCTGCTATGCAGTAGATGTATGGAAACCGACTGAACTTTTTCGCGATTTTACCTTGACCAGTAAAATCAAGGTCAAAATTTTTTATCAGGTGCGTCACTTATCGTTCATACATGTGCCAAGTATGGTTGGTCTAGCTTCAGTGGTCTTGGAGGAGATGTCTAAAAACCGATTCGGTGGAAAAAAATATAAAAGGGATAAAAAAGTGATTAATTCGAGGCAATCCATCTCCATTTGGTATTTTCAATACCATGTTGGAATTACTAGCATTCACATTTAATGATTGAAAAACATAGGTCCAAATCACAGCTTATATGCCACTCTAAGATAAAAAAATAAAACAGTGAATTTGCAAACACATGACTGATTTGTATTAAGGGTGAGGATCATCATCATCATCATCTTGAGCTTTAATAAAGCGCGTATCTCCAAATACTTGCTCATAGCGCTGTACATGAACGAGATAAAATTGTAAATAACATAGACCATGGTAAATAATTATACAATCTAAAAATTACTGTAATACTGAGGGACAATATGAGATACTAATACTGTGTGGGAGACTACAGAATAGAGCAGTTAAAAGCACGTTCGAACAGACACGTTTTTAACCCCGTTTTGAACTGCTCTGTGGTTTGACAGTTCCTAAGCGACTCCGACAAGCCGTTCCAGATTTTAGGTGCGCATACACTGAAACTGCGGTCCCCGGCAGTTTTCAGGTGGGTTCGCTATGTTCCTTATGCATGCTTCCATTGATGACTTAGCCGCAGTCTGTGACTTACTAGAGCTCGGGTTAACTGCTGTATAGAGTTTTGTGTTGTCCGCGAAAAGAATATATAAAATCGAGAATGGCAATATAATAGATCCGAGAGGTTTTGTGTACCTAGAAAAGATCCAGGACCCAAGTCCAGACCCTTGCGGTGAGCCAGTTTTTAGCGCGACTGCTTGTGAAGTATGCCTATTGACCACAACCTTTTGCTCACGATCTTCAAGGTACGACCGGAGCCACTTGTATGCCGTGTCTTTGATATTGCATTCTACATTAAGTCTATTTAGGATGATTCCATTGTAGAGGGTATCGAAAGCCTCGCTTAGATAAAAAAGGGTTAGGATGGTCACTTGTTGTCTATTCATGTTTGTTAAAATGTCATTAGTTACATTTAAAAGCTCTCTTTCAGTGCTGTGGTGTTTTCTGTAGATAGATTGATAGGCTTCATTTAATTCATTGTCATTGTAATGGACAGTGAGCTGATCTGCCACTACTCGCTCGATGACCTTTGACAAAAATGGAAAATTTGATATTGGTCTAAAATTTTTAAATTCCGCAATATTTGTTTCTTTTTTGTTTTTTTTTTTGGGGGGATCGGTGTAATTAGAGCCTCTTTGAATGCTTTGGGAGAAGTTCATTTATGTGTTCTTTTAGCATAGATGTCGGTATAGGGTCCAGCTCACACGATTTTGTCGGAGAGGACAAAATGTACCTTTTAATTTCTTCTGCTGTCAGGGCACTAAACATTCCGAATTTTGATGACTCGTTATTGTTGCCAGAGATGTTTTCGACCGGTATTCCCTCAAAAGTGAAACTTATCTTGTCTATCTTGTCCTTGAAAAAGGTCGAAAACTCATTCGAGAGACAGCCTGAGTCGGGACATTTTTTAAAATGTTAAATATGTATTATTCCTGATTAGTGCATTAAAGTAATCAGCCTTTTTGGCATTGATGAGGTTATTGGTAGTGTTTCTCTGTCGAATCATTTCCTCGCGATTTTCATCAAATTTAGATTTGCACCAGTTTCGTTCCAGTTTCCTTCGATCTTAAAATGTTCTCATCGAACCATGGTTGTCGAGGTCGGTTTTAACCGATTTAATGGACAGGAGCGCATGTTTGTTGTAGATGTCCCTTAAACCGGCGTTATACGTTGTAACGAGACTATCTAGGTGGGACGATTGAGAAATATTGTTTGCGAAACGTGAAATATCTTGCTTGAGTTGGTTCTGACCTATGGCCCTGTAGTTACGAGCGGTGGTTGTGGTCGTATAAAAGTCCTGTCTTGCAAGTGGTAAGCCAAAAAGTAGTCCAAAGTGATCGGATATTAATGCATCAATCACTGGAACGCCAGAAAGTTGATCATCTGAACGCGTGATTATCAGGTCAATCGTATGACCAGAGAGGTCGGTCCACGCCCATGTTGTTTTAAGTTAAAACTATCCAGACGACTTTGAAAATTTAATGGGTTTTATCTTGGTCGTTGTCGACGTGTACATTGAAATCGCCACATATTATAATCCGTTTGTTAGAGAGAGCGAGATCTTCAAGAAATAAGTGGAATTCTTCGTAAAATTGAGAAATGTTCGATTCAGGTGGCCTGTAAATTAGCGCTATCACTATTCGGTTGGGGTTTGACACAAGATCGCATTCTGTTGTTCTGTTCTTCTCTGAAGCTTAAATATTGTATTCATATAACGTTTGATAATAAAGCAAAGTGGAATTCGATTTTAATACTAGACGGCTTAAAATAAAAAAATAACTGCTAAACTTCAATACATTAAAATTCTTTTTTTTTAAATTTAGGCCACATTCCCTTAGAACGCAGATGGTATGAAAATGACAAGTAAAATATATTGGCCATCAACTGAAGAATTATTTCATTTCATTTCATTTCTTGGTTTATTTCTGAAGAGAATTACAAAACAAAGTTTGCACAATTATATCAAGTTGTAATTAAAAAGAAAGAGACATTTTTCATTCAGATTCAGAAAAGGACAAAAAAACTGAGCTAGTGTACTGCTTTTCAATACAAAGTTTATATGTATACGTAAACCACTTCTAAAAGCAAAATTTAAATTTCAAGTTTTCCACTATTGTTTCAGTTCGCAGTTTTTTGTTTTATATGCTAAAACATAACGCCCAGAAGAAACGTACTCAACCGGAAACACAAAAGACAACTATGCAATTCAACTATAAACAACTATGAGACTCTATAAATCACAATTATATCACAAGTTTATAAGGTCGTGTATGAGGAGATTAAATTAAACTTTAACTGAGATTTAAACGATTTTAAGCTGCTGATATTCTTTAAAGCATCTGGTAACGAGTTCCAAAATTTTACCCCAGCTATACTGATACAGTGTTGCTTTAAACATGATAACTAGTGTTTTAATTTGACGATATCGTAAAAGGTTAACAATTTCAAAGAATGAAACAATTGTTGAGAATGCGTTAGTTTAGGTGCCTTATTAATTAATCTTATAGTTCTCTTTTGTAGAATGAAAATACACCTTATGTTAGGTTTGTAGGCGTTATCCCAGACCTCTATGCAATACATCATAGAAGGGAGAAACAATGTACAATAAATCGTATATAGTGCATTAATCTCCAAGACGAAACTAGATTTGTACAATATGGAAATACATTTCGACAAATTACTTCTTACTTTTAATACGTGTTCTTTCCATGATAGCTACTGGTATATAATAACACCTAGGAATTTAGTTGAGCTAGCACGCTTGACAGTTTCTTCTGCGAACAAGATATTCACATCCAGACTTCTATTTGAGTGTCCAAATACCATGAAATTTATTTTAGATACATTAAGAGAAAGCCTATATACAGTAACGAAAAACCTGTTAAACACATTGAAAATATTCTGTTTACCCGAAATTTTTAACACTTTCCAGGTACTTTTTATATTTCAATTTTGTAGCATTTGCGTATAATAACTCTTCTTACAATATCTTAAAATAATGTTTAACTTGTTTCGATACCTTTTAAACTTGACTTCATTTTGGACTGTTCTACAAATGATAAAATTTTTATGCAATACATCACGCTTGTGGCATGCATTTATAGGACAACACGTCATCAAAGGCTTATTTGTAGCTTTCGATTTAGATACTACACGTTTTTGTGGGTGGGCAATTTTTATCATACAGTTTTTTAAATTTTTCTAAAAAAGTGTCATATGCAGTATTAACATCCCTAGTGACAGATAACTCCGACCATGTACAATCACTTAATTCTGTTTTAGTGTCTCTATACTGTTGTCATTTACGACTCTTCTGTAAACAGTCGTAAATGACAACAGTATCTTTCTTTTCACATTTAAACCCTGAATAGTTACATATAGAGAAAATACCTAAATGGTCGCTGATATTACAGATAAGAATACCATTTGAGAAGGTTTTAATAAGCGTATTTGTGAATATATTGTCTATTAACGTAGCAGAGTCACTAGACACACGTGTTGGTTTATTTATCAAGGGAAATAGCCCGTAGCTAAAAAGTTAATCCACAAAGTTATTTGTATCAGTATGACTTTCAAAATTGAGCAAATTTATATTAAAATCTCCATACAGAAATATTGATTTACATTTGATATTACTGAGCATTTGTTCCAAATAGTCGATATCTTCAGAAATTTTCGATCCCGGGCAGCGATACATACAGCTAACAATAATATTCTTGGCGCGACTGATGTCAACTTCTATACTTATACAATCAACCAGATCAGGTATAGACGTAGAACAGTTCACAGTCTTTTTAAATTGTATACTCGAGTCAACATACAAAGCTACCCCTCAACCTCTTTTATTTTTCCGATTGATTGAAAAGCATCAATAATCGCCTATAGCATATTCGCTTTGGTTATCTTCGTCTGTAAGCCACGTTTCAGATACAGCTATAACATGAAATCGCCTCTCTAAATTACTAATAAATGTTAACATTTCATCAAAATTTGCGCGCAGACTCCCAATGTTGAAGTGGATGATTATTATCTAGCTCTCTGTAATATGTTGTATCAACCAGCTGTAGGATTCGCATATTCCCTGTATTCAATTCTAAATTAAGAAAAGTCATATATCTTATTATTTTAACCCATTTGATACAGAAGCGTGTTCAAAATTATAAGATCATATAATAACTACATAGTTTAGTAATTTAGTACTGAATAGTGAAATTAAACTTGGGTCGACAAAGCTAGGATTTTGAACATACATGTTGCCAGTTTCTTAAAAATACTACGTAATACAGGCTTTGATGTAATATATTCCGGTAAATATTCTGACATCGATAAAACGTGAAACAGAGGATACGTCTGCGACAACTACAAAATTGCAACATTAACCGTACTTGTAATTTTGCTTTTGGTTGGTAGCGACAACAGATCAATGTCTTTGACACAACGCTGAATAGATTTGGATAAGCGATACAGATGGTTGCAATTTGGTTGTGTTTTACCACGACCATAGATTAATGTTTACACAAAGTCTTCAACATCCTTTGGATATAATGCTTTTTAGAATGTGACATTGCTTTTCGTTCTCGAAACCTTTTCCCTCGCTTCTTTACCCTCTTTTGCGCATCATGGAATAAATTTCGCAAAAATCGATGATTACAGCCGAATTCGAAAAATCTAAGTCGCAAAGAAATTGAGAACCTTGCAGGAAAAGAACTCCATACCCCCATGTTTGGTACACCTGGATTTTTGTAATGTTGATTACTACACAGTTGCTGATGAAAAGTCAAAATGTTAAAATCATAATAACGTCAAAAGCATCAATGTTACGTCATATTGCAACATTATTGTAACAAAATTCGAGGGTCACTTTTTGCGCATATGAACATTTGGGGAGTTCTTTTTAAAGGGAGCATTTATTTAAACCGGAAATGGCAAAGGAAGAAAGACAAAAGAAGCATAGAATTTCTATTTGTACATACATTTTGACTTCTTTTGGTCATAAAGTTAAAAAATAGAAAGACTTGCTCGGACAGGATGTTTTTCCCCCAAAACGAACTTAGGATAGAGATTAGAATACTGAATTCAGGAAATAATAAATAATAAATAATATGCGGATATGCCTAAATATATGTGTTCTACTATAGAATAGAACTTGAAAAGTTTGAAATATACATTTGTCACGGATGTGATACGGAGGTTTGGGCCAGATGAGCAAATGAGTAGTCAAAGAAACACAGTGAAAAGCCAGATATTTAAACAACAAGGATTTTATTTATAGTATAAACATCAATAAATATGACATAATCCATCCACTTACACCAACATTATCACAGCAGTGCCCACAGTACATGCTATATAAATAAATAAATACACAAATAAATAAATACCCAAAAATGTCTCACACCCTGCGGTGTACTTGACACTGTTCCACGGCGAAAATCCCACAAATCACCCGATACGCACAGTATTTTGATTCGAAACTTCAAGCAAGGACGTATCGCCCAACGCGTACAGTACCATGAAATGCTGATTCACCAGAGAAGAACGCACACTTGGCATTTAGTCACGCGAAATGTCTTAACGAAAAAAAACAACATTTTACACGAATTGCCTTGATAAATCACGAGTTGCCCTATGTTTTGTTTACATTCTATAACCAGGCACTAGCTAGATTAATCAACACAGAATGCAATAAACACCTGATATCTTCTTCACAAGAGTTTATATTTACATACTTCACATAACTTTACATGTCTCGTGATTCTGTCGAATAACCCTCACTTTCATTACAAAACCTTTTATTGATGACTTCCTTGAACCTGATTCGCTAAGGTTGCTTTTATTTTACCGTTGTCAAGAATACCACACTGCGACTCCGCAAGGCTGCCGGTAATGTGGCATGTTATCATACATTCCGAATCTCCTGGGGAATTAACAAATTAAATACTACTTATAAATTAATATTTTTGTCATATTTGACATACGTCCCTTCTTAAGATTTTTATCTAATAAAATCTCAAAAGCTCCCCTTTAAGTCATTTGTCGAATACTCAACATACATGCATTCAACTATTTTGCAATATTCACCACCAACATTCAACCATATACGATTATATTCCACTCAAAAAATCTGCGCCTACATTATCGCGACCAGGGATGTCCTCAAACACAATACTGTATGGTTGCAACAAGATCGACCATCTCATGATACGATCATTGGTATGCTTTGCCGAATTCAAGAACACCAACGTCCCATGATAAGTTTGCAAAATAAACGTCTTTCCTATCAAGAAAACCTTAAACTTACCCACTCCCCATACGATAGCTGTCGGGGCAATAACCTCTTACTAGCGTAAGCTACGGGTGCTAATATATCATCTTGCTCTTGTAATAAAACTGCACCTAGACCTACAGAAGACGCGTCGATCCTAACACAAAATCCTTGTCTACTTCTGGCAGTTTAAGTACTGTTTTTTTGTTAACATCTGTTTCAACCTACCAAATGCCTTTATGGCATGAACATTCCACTGAAGCTTAAATGGTAACTTGGCTTTTGACAAATCAGTGAGAGGTGCTGCAACGTTGGCAAAGTTCGGGCAAAATTTTCTATAGTAGTTAGCCAACCCTAGGAACGAACGAAGCTGAGTTTTATTTTCCGGCAACGGAGCATTTTCAACCTTTTCAACCTTGTCCTCTAAAGTACTGAGTTCACCTTGTCCTACTTTATGACCAACAAAGTCCAAGTTCTGATAACCGAAGAAACACTTGGATAATTTTGCTGTCAAACCAGCCTTCAAGACTCTTTCAAAGACACTTTCGAGAACCCGCAACTGCTCCCTCCACAAAACTGTGTAAGTCAGAACATCATCCACAAAGCTATCAACCTGTTCCAAATCATAAAGCAGCGTTCTCATCATTTGGCTGTATTCACTACCCGCGTTGGCATAACCAAAAGGCATGAATCTGCATTGATAAAAGCGAAACGTAGTACAAAAAGCAGTCTTTTCTTTTGCAGCTTGGGTCAGAGGGATTTAGTAACAACCTTTGGAAAAATCCATTTTCGAAAGATAATTGCACCCATGTACTCCCGCAAATATTTCATTTGACTTTGGCATTGGTTCTGCATTGAATTTCGTAACTCGATTTAACGCTCTAAAATCTGTGCAGATTCGCAAACTATTGTCCTTTTTTCTGACAACAACTATTGATGCCCGACAAGGAGCATAATTCTATAATGCCTGATTGCATCATCTCTTCTATTTCCGATTTGTAAAAGGTATTGGGTATTGCTTAGTCCTGATTGGTTTGTCTGTTGTCAAAGTTATGTCACAAGTCCACATATTGCATTTCCCTGGTTTTGATGAAAAGATCGCTTCGTGTTTTTTAATCAGTTGTTTTGGTACTTCTTTTTGTTTTGGGTCTAAGTCTGGATTAATATTTACGTCACGATAGGTTTCTTGGACCTTTGTCGGGTTTGTCCACATTTGATTGTCATCAAGTGTTTTTTTTTTCAATTTCATCGTCCAGTACTGTATCCACAACACAACCTAAACTTGATTTTTGACCGTCATCTTCTAGCGAATAGAATTTCTTCAAAATGTTGATGTGGTACAGTTTGTCTTTGCCATTAATTTCGATCAGATAGTCATTTAATTCTTTCTTTCCTTTCACTAGATTTGGGCCTTTCCATTGCAGTAGCAATTTGTTGTGATCAGTCTAATTTATGAGGTCTAGTCGATTTGTCAAAATGTATCTTGTATGTTTCTGGTGCACTTTCAAGCTCCTTTTTAGCTAATTTGCAGGTTTCTTCCAATCGATTCCTAAGATCTGTGACATATTCGTATGTCGTTTTCACTTCACTATCACATGCTTCGTTCGTCCACAACTCACGCAAGATATTCATTGGTCTGCTACAACAACGTCCGTACAACAACTCAAATGGCGAAAACTTTGTGCTAGCTTGAGGAGCTGCCCGATACGCAAACACAAAGGGTTCTATGTACCTACACCACGTTTTGGGTTTGTCTACACACATGCGTTTGAGCATTTTCTTCAAAGTACCATTGTACTTTTCGCAAAGACCATTTCCTTGACTGTGATAAGTTTTGGATCGACAATAGCCATCATTCCAGATGAGAACGACGAACCAGTGTCTGAAACTATTTGCTTTGGTGCACCTACCCTAGAGAAAATTCCTACTAAAGCTGCTGCTATGCGAATTATCTCTATGCTTGGTAAAGCTACTGCTTTTGGATACCTCGTTGCATAATCTACACAAGTGAGGATATATCTATTGCCTCTTTCACTAACCGGAAAAATTGGTCCTATTTTGTCTATTGCAACCCTTTGAACATCTATAAGTGCAGGTTTTTCCAATGGAACACTCCTATCCAATCCATTCGAAACAATTTCCTGACAAACTTTACACGGTCTACAATAGCGAACTATGTCTGCTCTAATGTCTACTATTTTGTTGTAAGTTTTCTCTGCACCTAAATGTCCTGCCAAAACAGAACTATGAGCCAATTCTAAAACACCTTTCCTGAACTTACTGGGTACCAACAGCTGAATGAACACTTTGTCTGGATCTACTTTTGCTGAGGTGAAATATCTGTAGAAGCAACCACTGCGTATTTCAAACCATGTCTCAGTATTGCCTAATTTCCTTCGCTTGTTTGATTTACTATCTTTCAAGGCTTTGTCCAACGACTTGTCGCTAAGTTGTTCTGCTTTAAACTCTTCTATTGGAATACTTAGATTCAAACTACTTTCAATTTGTTTCAAAGGTTTGACAGGCTTAAATGAATCTTTAACCATTGACCTTGTTTGAACAAAAGAACAGCATTCACTTTGTTGGATAACTCCCATCACCACATCACATACTAACATATCCAAGCATAACGTTTCTATCTCACCAACAAACCATGGACATTGCAAGTGAACCTTAGCCACCCTTGCGTTATCGGATGAGTCATTTATCATGAAGTACTTTCTTCTTTCATCTGTAAACTGATTGTCTGTCACAAATCGAGAATGAAAACACTGCTGTACAACCTGTATCTCTCATAAATTGTACTGGGATAGAGCTAAGTTTTCCTGGTTGAATATCTAAACTTTGCATCAACTTTGGATCCATGTCATGACATGCTAGAGACCCTAGTCATTCAAAACGCTCAACATTTCCATCACCAGATATACCACCATTATCAGAAACAGCTATGTTGCCCAAACCTTGTTTCTTATTTAGACATCTGTCCTTGATGTGTCCTAATTGACCACAGCCAAAACACCTTTTGTTTGAAAAGAACTGTCTAGAATTGAATGAATTACTAGAACCTTGATCCGATCTATTTTTCTCAAAAGACCTGTTTTCCTAAGGTTTATTGTTAAATTTATTTCCTCTGTATTTCCCTTTCTGAAAGTTTTGACTAGAGTTTTGATACGACCGTTTATGAGCCCGTTCGTACAGATCGGCTACGTCAGCCATGCTTTCCATACTTCCAACCTTATGTTCGCGAATAATGTAACTAACTCAGGATCTGAGTTTTGCAAGCAATGTTCTCTAACGATAAAGTCTTTCAAGCTTTCAAGGCTTTGTTCGACTTCCGCAAGCTCCAGCCAACGTTCAAAATAATTTAAACTTCGAGCTGCAAACTGAGAAAAATTCTCATCTTTTCTTTGCCTGACACTGGTTTTGAACCCTTCTTCATTTAACTGGAATCTTTGAAGCAATGACCCTTTTAACTTTGCATAGCTGTTTACATGCCCATCAGGCATTCTACCATAAACTTCTAGAGCCTTCCTTTCAAGTAACGCACCTAAAGAGACACACCACCTATCACGAGACCAACCCCGAGCTGTAGCATAGCCCTCAAACCCGAGAATGTAAGAGTCCACGTCATCCTTATCACAATTAAATTTTGGAAGTTTTGGTAAAATTCCATTTGAACTGAATTGCCGCATCATACCATCGACGTGAGAAACCCTAGTCAATTCCAATTACAATTCACGGTCTCTAAGTTGCATGTTTAGCATGGCTTTCTCATGTTCAAGTTTTCTCTCTAAAGCCAAAGCTTCAAACTCTTTTTCAATCGCACGACGATTTGCCCTATCGTCTCTTTCAACAGCTTGTTGATCCTTTACAAAACTCGACTTGCAAGAAACTCACCATCTAGATTAGCCTGCCTACCTAGTTCCATAATTTGATCTAAAGTCATCCTCGACTCAACTGCTTTCTGACCGACGCCTTCGGCATCATCCTTTGGCGTTGCCATACCTAATGTTTCAAACCACTTAAGCACAAGCTTCGCACAGGCTTAACCAACAGCACACTAACACTAGTTAAACCAACTTGGGGCAACAATTAGCCTACGCTTACTAATAGAATAATCAATAACCACTGCAGTCCACACACCAACCTAAGTCACAGACTAACAGGAAACCACCTGGCCAAACCAGGCAAAACCATGTACCTGACTAGCTAAGCCAATCAAGACATCTGCCAGACTAATCACCAGTTGACAATAGCAAAGTCTCAGACACGTCAATACAACCATAATGTCACAACTAAGCCCTATGCCAACACCACTAGTTATGAACAGGTCACCGAACTAACCAATGTTTTAGAGAAAGTCACAGGCAAGCTCCTAAACTAGAAAAATAGTCTGATAATACCCTAAATCACGAGATGCAATATGCCATTCACCGGCTAGCACACATATACACCTCACATGCCACACTTGCATGAAAAAACCAAGCTAGTCTCGCGATAGCGCACAAAACAGGATTAAACTATAATCCACACACATTTAGGCAACGACATGCACTGCGCCAATATTTTTTGGGGTATAATCGCGCACACCAATGGTTGAACATAACATCCACCAGCATATACATACACAAGATATCAGTACACTTTACCGTGAGATAACCTGACACTTTTCACTTCTGCCTCAAGGCACACGTCACACCTTTAAAAATACAGATCATTCTAAGCATGATGAAACCCTTTCGTGTACATTTTATGGTGACACAGTCCGCTTCCGTTTCACTTCCACACCTCACAGAACCAAACTGTTCACTGAAATCAATAGCTTACACCGTCAATATAACAATAACAAGAGCGCGGCAAGGAGGGGGGTTGAGACTGACCTTCAGGTCAACATTTAATTAAAGTTGATCAACAGGTCGTAACCTCTGAATGTGTGTGTTTTTTAAGAAGGAGATACGGTCAACTTTTTTTTTGAAAAGAACTTCTTAAGGTTACTAGAATTCTTTCTATGCAATGCTTTCTATTTCCACCGAAGCAACTGTCTAATTTTTTTAATCACAAGAGAGGATACCAGTGGTTGAGACTCGTCGTTTAACAATCAGCCTAACGCTAAAGGGGATATACTGCTTTCTCAACAAAATCACTTGCTGTCAATCGTTGCTTACATATCTACCAAAGACAAAACGCAGCATTTGCTGTGACCGCAAAGTAAAGGTACTGACTGCAAGGAGGGGCAGCTCCTAAAATACCGATTACTTAAAACAACAGACCTTCACTTTGCAATGCCTCTTGTGTATCAGCCTATTGCGTCTCCCAACTCATTTAAATAACTGAACTGACTAAAAATATAACAATAACAGGGCGGGGAGGGGGTGGGGGTTAATACTGACGCTCAGGTCAACATTCAGTTGAAGTTGATCAACAGATCAACAGGCAGTAACTTTAAATGTTTTTTTTTTAAAGAACGGGACACGGTTGCCCGCTTTTCTAGTTTATTGCAATAGTAAATTGATAGAAACTCTTTTTCACCCATGGACAACACACCGAAGCGACCGTCATTTTATCATACAACAGGGCCACCTAACTGAACGGATACACAGCTTCTGTCAACCCAAAAAAAACATTTGCTCTCAATAGCCGTCACCGAAAGCCACAGGCTTCACAAAGCGATTTAACTTTGCAACGCCTTGCTTCAAACACATTGATCGATTTCCCGCATGCAGAGCTTTGTTTACATGCTGCTAAATAGGTCAGTGCCAGCCTTCTATTTGTGGCCTGTTTTATAACAGTGCACATACACAACAGCAAAAAACCACTCTGGTGACATTCAACTGTTTTCGTGTGTTTCGGAGGGGTGGAGGAAGAGGGAGGGAAAGAGGAGAGGAAAGGAAGGGAAAAGGAGAAGGTGACAAGGAGCCCTAAATTAAATCACTTTCCCCCAACAGATATCACAGATATATCTCACAACATATCGAGATATCACAGATATCAACATACATGCCAAAATACTACCACTGCCTGCACCGAAGAAAAACTCTCACTATATTTCCAGACTACGGCTTAAATTTTACCCATCCTGGCAGGCTCGCAACGATGTCACGGATGTGATCCGATGTTTTGGACCAGATGAGCAAATGAGTAGCCGGTAGTCAAAGAAACACAGTGAAAAGGCAGATATTTAAACAATAAGGATTTTATTTATATTATAAACATCAATAAATATGACATAATCCATCCACTTATACCAACATTATCACAGGCCTGCCCACAGTATATGCTAGATAAATAAATAAATACACAAATAATTTTTACATAAAAAGTACTTCAGCCATCTAATAAATATTAGCATGCCTGTTCTACTCACAGCTGGCTCAGATGTGTCAAACCAGCAAATAAATTGTGAGGTAGAGATTTTATGCCATTTCTTGTGAGATACCTGCTCAAAAAATACTTCTATAACAAGTAAAACTTTCATGTCTAATGCTGTTTTGAAACTTTCATGTATAATACAGTATAGAGAGTCACTGAACAAATCTATAAACAGCAATTCAGTTCTTGAAAGGTAAAGCAATGCAATTATTAATTATAAAAGGCCGTGTAGTGATATTTATTAACATGCATTGTTGTTAAGAATTTACCTTAAATACTGTTGTTTTGGAGTTTACTTCAAATAATTATAAGATAAAAATGAAACTGTACGTTAGAATTCTTAAGTTTGAATTCAATAATTTCAATTATTAAGTAAAATTTAAAATTTCACACTTACAACATCCTTAATCTTTTTATGTGGCTAAACGCATCAGGTGACAAAATCATGTTAGTCTTATGGACATACCTATTGTAATGAAATAAAATAATAATTCAAAGTAATCAATCAAAATAATCAATGAAAGTAATTATACTAAGAAGTTTTAATGAGGGTTTTAATAAGAAAAATTGCATTTCATTTTAATTTGTGCCGCAATGTACAAATAATGTTATGAGAATTACCTGTGCAAAATAATTCAAGGTTGACGTGACAACAAAGTGTGGTAAATGCGTTTGTGGCTTAGAAAATCAAAACATTAATCAATTAGTGTTTTTATTTGCATTCAGCCGTCGCTACTTACAAGACTGTTAGTCTTGGAAAGATGAAAGTTTATCTAGTAAGAGCTTCAAATTCGGCCCGATGGATGTATCTAAAAGAAGAACGTACATAAATGTTATGACTAATGTATAAATAAAAAGACAACATGGGATATAATTGAATGCATAAACGGTTCCCAAATAGAAAAAACCAGATGTTAAGTACAAAACTCTTTGGCAAGAAAACTTTACTTTTAAGGCTGCAAGATATTTTTCTTGCAGGTACTTAACTTTGTTCAGTTCAGCCATTCTATTAATAAGAAATACTTTATAAAAAATAAACACCTTGTTTGCGTATCGGCATAGGAAGTCCATGCGTACTTCAGAGATATAACTCGATATTTTTTATTTTAACTATTTATTAACGGAACCGCTGCATTCTGTAGGTGTTATAGCTTACATGTCTTACTGACTTGTATAGAAGTTCACAACAGATTCCGAAATGCAGGGTTTTCCGTGATCTAATGAAGATATACCGAAACAGGCAATTTGAATAGAAGATTTTCACAGCAATATGAAGCCTAATTTATTTTTAGGCCTCCAACAATCGCAATGCCTGGATTTCCTTATTGTTGGTTTGAATGAAATCTCACTCCTTTTTGGCATTTAATGAAATGATCAGTGTGATTTTAAGCCCAGAAAGGTGTTTCATATGTATCAAAATTATGCTCGCTTAAAGCCAAGCTCTGGCTACGGAGAGGATAAGTTTGGAAGCAAAACAATGTAAGAAAAACCGCCACTTTTTCTTTTAGTACTCAGAAATGCCCAATTTAAATTGTATTGATGCATCATGCCAATACACATGTAACCAACGAGGAATAAAATGATATCTATTTGATGACAATTGTGATGGATCGAATGAATGCATGATTTTGTTGAAAGCAAAGGCATTATATTACTAAATTTTAGTTTCCTTCCCATGCTAATGGCTAATCGCTGAAGAGAACTGCCAATTCTGCTGTTATTTTTCATCATAAATCTTTCTGAGCAGTAAACATCAAACTGTTCACCATCTGATATAAGCTTTTTGCAGTTTAAGAGAAAAGACACATGCGAGTCAACGACTGTAATTTTAACCATAATGTGTTTCAATTTTCAATTCAATTTTTATTTCAATGACTTTATGCAAAGCACTGTGATTAATATTTACTGGTATTTGTAGCTTTGCATCTGGATTGACTGATAAATTAGCAACTGTTATAACAAAAGTGTGTTAGAGTTATTGGAATTTCAACAGGCAGTACACCATTTATCGCAAAGAGACGTCTGGCCCTTTTATAGATCTATGCATGGATACCAAAATTCAATCTCCTTCACGCATTTGCTTCGAAGTTTGATTTGGGTATGTAGTATGGGTATGTATGTATTAAAATTTAGCAGACAGTCAATTTCAAAGACTGTTATTTTCTTTACATAGACTTCAGGTATTTTAATAAATTTAAAAGTAACCAAAATTATTTACAGCTCTTGAATACTAGTGGTCATGCCAGGCCAGCAGACACGTTCCCCATTTGACAACATGTTGTCTTCCGAAGGATAATCTCCAGAGTAATCCACTTCACATCGGTTTGGTCTGCAATATATTTGATGTTATCTTGTTCTGTAAGCATGCCAGCTGTAGCGTCTTTAAATAAACTGTCTAATTGCACCCACATGTCTTGGGGATCTTGTTAAACGAAGTTGCCATTTCATACATATTTTACAATTATTGCTTTTGCAAATTAAACGTTGCGTACTTTTATAAACTTAGCCATGCTTTGTTTTAAGTAAAAAATAATTGTTTTTAAAATGTCCTACTTGATATTTTTAAACGAAATCTTGGAACCTATACTATTTTAAATGCATATATGAGTCACTGGAGATAATTATCAAACAAAAGCTTAAAAGAACATGTGACAAATATTCTGAATTAATTGGCAATATATGGTGTTTTAAAAGTATACTCACATAAGGCCAGTCCAGACATTTGGAGTATGGTCACTAATATGTTGCTTATCGTCTCCAAAAATACTTCTGTGCAACAAGTAACATTAAACTGTAGTGCAACTTCTAAATTGCAGATATGAGCTAAATTACTAAATAAGTTATCATACATTATAAGGTTATTATAAATTACATATAATTACCTTGTGTAACCCATTTCCATTATACAAAATTAGTTAGATAAAGCAATCGATTTTTATACACAAAACTAAAACACTGACGAATATTTACAGGTATTTTAGACTCGACAGTTTGTCAAGAAAACCGTCTGGAAGAACTTCTATGGAATTTTGTGTAAGATTCCTTAACAAAACAATAGTAAACCATTAGACACATATTTTTCTCAGGAAAGGTGAGGTAGATATTAATAAACAAACAGTACTGTCGATATACCCTTATATATCCAAAGTTTAAATGCATATCTGTCAATCCACCTTTCAAATGACAACGTAATCGTAGGGGTTGACTTGAACACCGCATTTGATAACATAGACAGAAAGCCGTATAAGAAAGTTTCAGTTAAAACACAAGAGGGAATTGACCTTATGGTTAAAACACACAATCTATTGGACATCTGGCGTAAACGCAATCCTAGAAAACAACAGTATACATGGATTGGTACACAAAAAATTATTATCACGGATCGACTATTTTCTCGTTAAATTAGGTCTATCTGATAATTGTACAATCTGTAAAATCTTAGAGAGCATACGCTCGGACCATAAACTCATATTCTTAGATGTAAACCCAAAAGAAGAAAAATTAAGGGGCCCTGGGTTCTGGAAATTTAACAATAGCCTTTTAGATGATACAGAATATATTGACTTTATAACGCAAAAATTCAATCAAGCCAAATCCGCTTACGATCAAATCAATGACAAAAGATTCTCATGGGACCTTCTTAAACATGAAATACAAGTGCTCACAATCGAATACTCAAAATGCAAAGCTAAACGAAGACGTGAATTAGAACGTAAAATGATTGTTGTATGCGCCGTGAATGGCAGCAATGCTGAAAGGAATTTCTTTAATTTATCTAAAATCTGCGTAATCTAAGAACGTTTTAGAGGATATTTTTGGTCTAAAATCTTTGTAATGTATTGGACTATCAATGGAATGTACATTTTAGTGAAACTTATTGTTTCACCTTTTTTACAGTGACTTTGTCATTTTCATATGAAGAGCATTAAAGTTCAGTGACTGGGGTATTGATTCTATTATTGATCGTGTTGGTGTATAAGGAATGTACCTTAGTTTATGAATAGTAAGGCCTGCCGTGGTCACTGTGGCGGTCAAAATAGGCGGACTAAAAGGCGAATAACCCACAGAAATGAATTCTACACTCCTGGGACTAGAAATAAGGTTAACAATAACAATCTGATCGATCTACCACTGAATGGTAGTATATAAGTACATGTTTGTTACCGTGACCTGGGTACCTCTGGAAAATTCATAAACAATGCGAGTAAACTATAAAAACCATGTTTTTGATTCCAGCCAAATATAAATACGGTGTGGTCTCCTAAACGCAAGATCAGTGAGAAACAAACCTGATTCTATTTATGATCGTCTGCTAAGCAATGATAACTGTTTTGATATTCTTTTCTAACGGAGACCTGGCTTGGTTGTGATGATGACTATGCTGTCATCGCCGGTCTTTGCTCCGATGTCTACTCTTTTATCTACGAACCCAGAACAGACCGGCACCGTGGTTGAGTAGCGATGCTCTATTATTCCGCTATCAAAATAAAGAAAATCTCCGGATTGCATTACGGATCATTTGAAGTTATTGAAGCAAATCTTTCTGTGAAAGACAAATCTGTACGTGTATGCACACTGTACCGCTCAGTTCCTTTCGCAAAAAATGCTGACTTTTTAGGGAAATTTTCAGATTTCCTAATACCTACTGCGTCCGAAAAGAATGATGTTATTTTCTTAGGCGATTTAAACTTGTATCTTGATGTTATCGACCTTCCTGATGTACTAAAATTTAATTCCGTTCTGGCAACGTGCGGTTATCTTCAGCTGATTGTCTCTCCAACTCACCACAGTAACCACATTTTAGACGTGATAATTTGCTCAAATCCTGAGCTAATCTCGAACATAAGTGTTAGTGACCCTTGCATCTCAGATCATTATTTAGTGGCAGTTAATATCACTGTGACTAAGCCTCGTGCTCTACAGGATCGTGTTATTTATAGGAAATATTTAAATATTAACCTCGATGATTTCAAAAATGATGTTCTAAAACTAAATTTATACGTTACAATCAGTAGCCAATTCTTATAATGATGGCATTGAAGCTATCGTTGACAGGCACGCCTCCAAACTAGAAAATATTGTCACAATACGTCCCAGTACGCAGTGGTATAACGCCAATATACGCAGTGCCAAAGTCATTAAACGCCGACTTGAAAGGTGGTATACCAAATCCGGCCTAGAAAAGGATAAACAACTATACCGAAATCAGTGTAAACTGGTGAATCATTTGTGCGATGTGCAAATCTGAGTTTTATTCAGTTAAAGTTCTCGACTCGCAATATGATGAAAAACGACTATTTAAAATCCCAAAAGAGCTTCTAGGTTGGTCTAAGTCTAGCACACTCCCAACAAATATTGAACAGAAAGTCATGCCCAACATGTTCTGCGAGTTTTTCTTGGATAAAATTATTAAAATTAGAAATGATATTTCTTGTGATGATCGCTCAAAATTTTTTTGAAGAATTTCGTTGTTCATTCTGTAGCTCAAATCTTTCTGAATTTAGACATTTTACCAAAGTAGAACTCAAACGTATTATTGAAAAGTCATCCCCGGCTACCTGCTCGCTTGATCCACTTCTGTCATGGCTGCTGAAAGAATGTAGCAATGAATTTTTTATTCTTACAAACATTGTTAATTTATCCCTCGCCAACGCTGAAGTGTCTGCAAATCTAAAGTGTGCCCTCGTCGTACCTCTTCTCAAGAAAGCCAGTCTGAATCCAGATATTTTGAAAAACTATCGTCCTGTTTCGAATCTAAGCTATGTTTCCAAAATTGTTGAACGTGTAGTAGCAGCTCAGTTGAATCAACATCTTATCACACACAATCTTTTGGATAAATATCCATCAGCCTATCGCATGTTCTGTTCCACCGAAACTGCACTGTTACGAATTCAGAGTGATGTCATGGCCACTCTTGACACGAAGTGCTAGGCCCTATTTTATTCACCGTTTATGTTACTCTGCTGGCGGATATAGCTAATGAATATAACGTTATAACTCGCAAATTTATATTGCTTTTGATCACAAAAAGGACACTGCAAAGGCTATCAACACTTTTGAAGAATGTATCATGGCTTTCAAGAAATGGATGTGTGCCAATTTTTTTAAGGTCAACGATGGCAAGACTGAACGTATTTTATTTGGCTCAAAATGTAATTTGTCGCCACTTGAGGGTATTGAAATCAATATCGAATCTACAGTTATTTCATCCAATTCGCTAACCATGGATAAATTTATCACCCTCAAAGTATCTTCTGTTTTGTTTTACCTAGGAAACATAGCTAGAATTCGACGATTTTTAACTCCCCAGGGCACTAAGTTGTTAGTTCACGTATATGTTACGGCTTGTAACGGCTTAACCGTTGAATTCTACAAAAACTCTGGAAAATTGTAGGTCCAAGTTTACACGATTGTTTGGGGACTAAGTTGTTAGTTCACGTATATGTTATATCTCGCTTAGATTACTCCAACTCTCTGCTCTATTGTGTTAATAAATCACTAATTCGCAAGCTTCAAGTCGTGCAAAACTCGGCAGCTTGTCTCATCTCCAAAGCGAACAGATTTAACTATGCAACGCCCCTACTAATTGAACTGCACTGACTGCCGGTTGAACAGCGGATAGTATTCAAAATTCTAGTCATTGTTTTTAACTGTATTCATGGACGCGCACTTCAATATCTAGTGGATCTAGTAACACCGCTCCGATCGGGCAGCCAAAGATTATTGGTGGAACACAAACCAACAACAGATATGGTAATAGACATTTCTTCAGCAATTTATACAATTCCAAAGAACCAAATGTTGATTCGGAACCTTTCGAGCAAGTGTTAAATTCTTCAAATCTTCACCCAATCACCGAATATGACGCCAAGAAATGTGATTAAGATATAACACTACATGAAATGAATAAAACGCTTAACACCATGAACATCGGTTCAAGTCCTGGGAGTGACGGCTTAACCGTTGAATTTTACAAAAACTCTGGAAAATTGTAGGTCCAAGTTTACACGATTGTTTCAAACATGCCTTTATCAAAGGCAAACTATCACCCTCACAAAAACTTGGAATAATAACGGTCATCCATAAAAAAGGAAAAGACCCTACGCTCATAAAGAATTTACGCCCCATTATGTAAGGAAACGTCGATTACAAGATCTTAACTCTAGCATTAAGAACAAAAGACGTTCTACCCAAAATAATTCACCCGAATCAGACAGGTTTTGTAAAAGGCTGAGTCATCTATGAAAATATACTCCTCACCGATGATATTATCGCAAACCTTACAAAATCTAAGCGTACCGGCCTGTTGCTCATGCTGAACTTCGAAAAAGCGTTCGACAGTATAGAGTGGGAATATATGTATAAAATTTTGCATGAACTTGAGCTTGGTACAGCGTTTCGGAAAGGGATAAAAATTTGTTGCACAAATATTTACAGCAATAATAAACAACGGTTTTTCTAGCGATTGCTTTGCCATTATACGTGGCTCTAGGCAAGGATGCCCCTTTCTCCACAGTGCTGTTCGTAATCTTTGTAGAGCTCACCGCGCAAATTATACAAAGAAATAAAAATATACGGGGTTTAAATTTTGGGCAGAATGAGACAAAGATCTACTTGCTCCGTCGAAGATATGCAGTGCATTGACACAATTTTTGAATTATTGGCCTAATTTCTGGGTATTCAGGTCTAAAAATAAACATTGAGAAAACAATGCTTGTTTATATAGGACCATGGCGCATCAAACCAAAATCGAACTACAAAGTAAATATATTAAATTTAAGCTTCAACGTTTTAGGCATCAGGATAGATACAAATAAAGAAGTCTGCATAGAACACAACTTTAAAAATAAAAGAAATAAGATGGACTCCCAATTGAACATGTGGTTGTACAGAGGCCGTACAATAAACGGTAAAATGCTTATAGCAAAATGTCTAGCGTTAACCAATCTAGTATATTATTTTAGCTGTGCTACCTCCCAGTAATCTACAACTCGTTTTCTGAACCGGATTTTCCTTACCCAAATTTCTGTGTCATTTTTAAATAGTTAAAATCATTTAAATTATGCTTATAAAAATGATTAAAACGTAATAAATCTGGTTAACCAGTGCTTGATGTATGTACAGTTCAAAGCGATTCTGTAATATTGTTTAAATTAACGGTAAACGTAAGTAATGAATACTTGCAGATTATATTTTCGAATTTCCAAAATCAAACGCTCCTAATCTTGGGTGAAGCATGATTTCAGAATAAGTGGTTGAATGTGAATGCTGTAATATGTTTTTTATGTGATGTGATGAAACCAATAATACTATTAAAAAAAGACAATGATATCAAAATGGCATCAAAGCAAAAGCTGCGCCATATCATTCTATGTAAAGCAACATTGCTATCAGATATCACTTAGCGATGATTTTTTAATAGATTTTGAGGATCCGAGATACATCTCTACCATGCTGCGGGTCAAGTAGTTTTTTCAAAATTTGACAAAAAATCACAGATTAACCAATTTTAATCAACTACTTTTACGATTTTCGAAATAAAACGTTTTTACGAACTGCTGCTAGTCTATTGGTGATGGGATCAAAATGAGTATTTGCAGTTACATTACCCACTGTATTTGGAGAGTTTGAAACACCTTATCTTTTGGCGAAGGTCCTAATTAAATTTGAAAGCCTCCTTGCCAAATGCATTGCAATCTTAATTTTTTGAGAAATAAAAAAAACCTGTAAGATATCCAAAAGTAAGATTTAACAGTTTTAAAAGCTCTTCAAATGTGGAACATCAAAGCAATCCATGTAAAGCACTAAGGAAACAGCAAGTTATTATAGATGATATTGCTACTAATCTGCGGGAAATCACAAAGAAACCAAAAAAGCAATAACCATGGGGTACTAATGTCTGCTACCTCTAATGAAAAGTTCAGGACATTTCATCTAAAATCATTGATAATATGTTTTAAAATGCAAACATTTAGGTCGATATTTGTCATTTCGAAAAAGTAGGCATTTATGATTACTTTTTACCAAAACTTATTCAGATTAAAAATCAGGTACGACTTTTGTGTATTTAACACTGTGCATACGCACATTGATTCAAGACAAATGCTTTTTTAATTTTTTTAAGATAATGCTTCCTTGCTAGTTGTGACTAAAAATGTACATTGACTCACAGCAAATGCTTTTGCAATTTCTGAAGATAATGCTTCCTTAGAAGGTGTGATTAAAATGTATATAATATCTCATACTGGCAATCATATGAACAAGGAATCATATCGTTTATTTATCTATACAACACGGGTGGAAGGCTTTCAGGTTTCAGAACATGACACCTAAAACTTGTCAATTTGCAAACAAACTGCTCGATACTGCTATATGGTTCAAAATACGTGTTCAGTTGAACATTTTATATAAATATGAGGAAATGTAGCGATGACGAGAATTTTATGGAGCCGCAGCTCAAGCAAGCATTGCTTGTAGCTGGTAGAAAAGTAAATAAGTTACGTAGCAATGGGTGCGTTTAGTGGCCTCTCACAAGTACTCAAATCCGTGATCTATCACTATTATGACAGAAGCACCACACACACACACACACACACACACACACACACACACACACACACTCACATAATATGCGTTCGTCAAGAATTTGTCGAAAAGTTGTCGAAATGACAAGAGACTCACCAGATTGCATTGTCCATTTTACGATGCCCAATTCGTTAGTTTACACCCTGTCATTACTTCGTTGTGTTAATAATTCGTCAATACTTTGTCAGAAACTCACTAGTCTAAACTCTGTTCCAAATTTGTTATATTTATTGACGACCCTAAGCTTGTCAATCTGACGATTCCTAATGTAAGACTGAGAAGTTGTCAAAAATTTGTCTTTTACTGGCTTCTCATTTTCTTGTCATATTTGCAATTTATCCAATTTAATATCTCGTCACAAATTCGTCAAAACACCTGTGAAAGTGATTGACGAACTATCCGAATGAAGAATATTGGATAAAGTAATTACGATTTGAAAACATATATAATAACACCATTGTCAAAGAACCTTGTAGCCAGCCAAGTTAATCAAGTATAATAAGAATGATCAGAGACATTGTTACAACCCCAAACATTAACATCTAATAATACTAGAGTGACAAGTGCACACTACAATTGGTATACCAGAACATGTCAAACACTTTATAAGGAGACTTTTATATTATATAAATATGAATAAATATGGATGAATATGTATATGATGTGACCAGAAGTTGGGCAACAGAAAACCGTTTCTGAAGGGCGCGAAGGGATGGGAGCTAAGTAACCTACGTGACGCGTGGGTGTCTTAATTTCTACATGCGTTTTGATACAAGCTTAGCCATGTAATATGTGCTACCATAAACTGCGCTCATACCCTACCTCCTTTTTTCCGAATCTGGAGCGTGGTCACTGCAAAGAGCTACATTGCGACAATTTTATTTGGGAGCCACTCAACAAGTATTTTTAATAAACACTTACCTGAGAACCATTCGGACTTAAATTTATGTCAAACTGATTAAAATTATGGAATTAGCAACATTTTGAACAGTGCCTCGAAAAATGTTTTAAATAGTTAAAAGGTATATTTTCAAGTAATGGGAACAGTCATAAAAATTGAAAGCAATCCAACAAAAAATCATACAAGCGTTTTGAAAACTAGTGCCAAAATATTAAATGCTGCCGTGTGACAATTTTGATGAAGTCATGAATAGCATGATGACATTGTAAGTTAAAAGCATTTTACTGCTTTTGATAGCTGATTTTTTTTAATGATTTTTATGTAAAATTATAATATTGAAATTCTTGGATTCTTCATTTAATAACTGATATCGTTTATTTACTGATTTCTGAAGTGTTGACTGAAGTGAATTTCTTTTCGATTTCTATAAAGCATTAAATTTTGGAGGCAGAGGCATTCCGAGTCCTGATATTCCCACGTCACTCCTTTCATAACAAATTGGTCTGGTTGACGAACTAATGGCAAGTTTCTGAAGTTTCATGAAAGTTTCTGAAAAGTTTTGCAGTATTGTAGTCTATAATTTATTGCACATAGTGGCTTACTTATACATCGGTATGCTGTAGATTTTCATGGTTAAATTAAACATTAAAATAATAAAATCCATTCACTATTTTTTATTAAAAGTCAATAAGTACACAACACTCATTCATCAGAGCAGTGGTCGATAACACAATTTTACCAACTTTCAAAAGCATTTTACAAACATAACAACTTATTTCAAAATAGGCAGAGACATTTACATTATGTTTTATCCATTAAACAAAATTATAAGATGTGATATGTGAAACTTCTAGTAATATTAATTAAAGCTATGAAATCTTAGAAAGAATGTCCGCGAGTTTGCAGTTGTTTTGGAAATGATGTAACATCATGGTGACAAGGCACTTGACAAATTTAAGGTAGGTTTCTGAGATGTTAGCCGCAAGTGTTTGTCGTGGACTGACAAGGTATTGGTCGTGGTAGATCAGCAGAAGAAGAGGAGATGGAAGAGAAAAAGAATATGCGTAGAAGGAAGAATTTGAGGAAGAAGAAGAAAATGAAGAAGACGAAGAAGGAAAAAGGAAAAAGATGATGAAGAAGATAAGAAGAATATGAGGATGCCAAAGAATTTGATGTAGAAAAATATGAGGAAGAATGTGGAGAAAAAGAGACGGAGGAAGGAAAACATGAATAGGAAAAAGAGAAAAGAAGAAGAAGACTATCAAGAAGAATAAATAGACGGAGAAAGGAAGAAAAGAAAGTAGAAGAGTATAAAGAGGCAGAATATGAGGTCGAAGAAAAGAAGAATATGAGCAAGAAGGGAAACATGAAGAAGGTGAAGAAGAATATGAGGAATGGGAATAGGAATAAGAAAAAAGAAGTGGCTAAATCTAGGGCATCCTTTAATTGATTGAAATGAGAGAGGTCAACTTCTTCGACGGTCGTCATGAAAAATTAACATGTGCAAAATTATCAAACCTTAGCTGAAAAAGTTCTGCAAGAAAAGTATCAAAACGTCTGTCTCGTTTTTTATGCTCTTAGCTTTCCTGTTAGCTGCTAACTTTTAACATCGTTTCCCTTCCTAGGTTTTCAGACTGACAGTCTTAACATTTTGGTTGATGGCATCGGACTTAGGTTCCTACCCGTCTGTTATATAAGGAGGAAAAAGAAAATGATGGAGAAGAATAAGAGGAATAATGTGACGAGAAAGGCAAAGAGGAAAAATAATAAGAGGAAGAAGACGAAATATAGAATACGAAATAATAATAATAGCAATAATAATAATAATAATAATAATAATAGTTATAATAAGAATAAGAAGAAGGAGAAAAAAATAGAAGAAGTGGAAGGAGAAAGAGAAGAAGAGAAAGAAAAAAATACGAAAAAGCAGCAAATGGGGAAGAAGAATACATAGAAGACGAAGAAGAAGAATATGAGAAAGAAATAAAATATGAAGAAGATGAAGAAGAATATGAGGAATGAAAATAGGAATAAGAATGAGAAGTGACTACATCCACGGCATCCTTTAATTCTTCGACAGTTTGGTCTCTGTGGAAAATTAACATGTGCAAAATTGTTAAACCTTAGGTGACACAGTTCTGCAGAAAATTCGCAAAACGCCGGTCTGGTTTTTTATATGTCTGCTAATTTTAAACGCGGTCTCTGTTCCTAGGTTTTCAGTCTGACAGTCTTAACATTTCCATCTCCATCTGTTACCTTTTTTCTGGAGACTCACCAAAACTTAAATATTGACTAAGATCAATCTTTTTAAAAACGTTTCTTTGTTAGTGGCAATGTATCTAAAGAATCCACGATATTTCATCTAGCGACATTTGATCTGCATGGTACGTCAATTGGTCTAGATTTTTGTTTCTTGTCTATTTTTTTTCATTGGCCTTCTATGCCAGCATGCAAAAATAATCAAGATCTTAATAAAAGTCAGTAACTTCAAAAGATTTTCTACTCAACATAAAATAGCTGCATCAAAGTTACATCAATGTCACTAGATCAAATGTTAGAATACCGTCTCTATAGTGTTACTGCAAGCATGGGACATAAGTGCCCATCTTATTATATATATGACATGTATGAACACTTTAAACACCTGTGACTGTATTCACAAAGGTTAACTGTGCAATTAACTGATTTCGTTACTGTTCAGTTAGCAACCAGAACGTCTGGAATTAAATAAATAAATTTATCCTGTTTAACAAAGTAAGTCAATCTAAAAACTGCTTGATACAGCTAAATCTACTGACTGTGACTTCTGGTGCTATAGTTAACTGTGCAGTTCACTTTTGTGAATGTGCCAACTGGTGAATGGGTACAGTTATCTGTGAAGTTAACTTTTGTGAATACAACGGCTGATGAGTTGGTAATTAACTGTGCCGTTAACTTTCGTGAATGCAACGACTGGTGAGTTGGTACAGTTAACTGTGCAGTTAACTTTTGTGAATATGACGGCTGTCGAGTATTTAACATTGAGCATCAAATGCGTGAGAAGCAGAGTTTGTTCAGACGCAGAAATTGACGTAGTGGTAATATATAGAAAGCGAATTCACACAAGGGCCATCTATAGCTTGATTTATTCTGTGACTACTTTTTCACTAAGTTATATTTAAGACTACTAAGAATATATGTTTGAAAATCAAAATTACAATCAGAAACGAAATCAATGACAGGTTATTTAATGCACTCAAAAGGAACTGAAAAGTGGGCCTTTGGATGACGTCACCTCATCCTGCATCGTTTTGTTAACATAAGATCTTATATTTGTCTACTCTTTATCAATATTTGTGATAAGACGTTGTACATGGCGGCTATTGATCGCCTGCACTGTGTAGTCAACTGTTATCTGTGCTGTCAATATTGTCAATCTGATTATCAACCGATTCGGATTGGAGGGGGGGGTTCACTTGTTACTATATGTGTTACGACACGTGACCATGAAATTAGGAGAAATTGGGGTAATTCTGAAGCTAGATGCCGTCTGCGCGGAGTACCAATTTCGAGGGTAGTTTTCATTCAGCACTCAACGGTTTGGGTGGGGGGGTATTTCGGAATTTTACTCCGCGTTTGGTTACAAAAGGGGATATTTATTTCAAAATTAGCACTCCGCGTTTTGGGGTCATTTTAAAAAGTTATGGACACGCATGGTAACCAGTTGGTACGTGAGTCGCCCACCCCACCAGATCATGGACACGCGTGGTAACCAGTTGGTACGTGAGTCCCCCCCCCCCTTCCCGAGGAAATAAACTCTTCCTGTTCATTAAACAAGATTTGTATAGATTACTAGTGCTATTTGAAGGTATCTCTTGTGTGTATATTAGTATCTCCAGTTTGTCAAAATGGAAATAAATGCCACAGTTCCTGGAGAAGTCAAAGCCTTCGACTTCGTCGTATGGATAGGTTTCTCGTATAACGCCTTTCTCTTCGTAATAGCCATAACACCAACTTTATTACTGCAAGTAGATCACGAACCCATTGTAGTACCGAGGTACAATTACTCACATTTGGATCAGTACCTTTTGAATTACCACTGCGAGTCTCTACCATATATTGAGAACGGTCAGTATTCACTTAATTGCACTAACAAGGAGTCGGTGGCAGTTGGCCACTTGTGTCAATTTAATTGTCAGAGATATTACAAAATCGATCTGGAAATCGAATCGGATAGACTTTCAAGTGGATTAATATTTCTGTGTGACCAGCCCGGATACTGGCCAGAGATCCAGCGGAATTGTGAGGTAGATGTGGATCTGATATTAAGTGTTATATCTGTCAAACTGATCGCCATAATGATCTGCGTTGCTGGAATATCATTGGCTATATTCCAGTCAGTACTGACTTTGTTTGAAGGCCTACAAAGCTGGTTCTTTAGCCATACGTTCTGCTTAAAGTTATTGCTGTTGATATTTGCCGTGCCTTATCCCACCGTCAACAATAGTGATGCCTATTTACTGTGCTCTTTCCTACACTCAGCTATCGAATTTGAACAAGTAGATGGTGTAAAAGCTTTAATAAGTTCTCGTTTCATAAGACGAAAGGCAAACGGCGTTGGGCGTCGTAACGGGTTGACGCCGCTGCAACGTGCGATGAAGATGTGCAATAAAGAAATAATACAGGTACTTCTGCAATATCCGGATGCAGCTGGAGAAGTGAATGACAGTGCTGAGGACGGAAGTACGGCCTTGACCTTATTACTCCAAAATGCTGTAAGTTCTTCGCTAGAAACACCAAGAGAAATATTCGATATCATTGAAATGTTAATGAAACAAGGATGTAACGTAAATAAGCCCGCGTGGAATTTCGTGACTGCTGTGGATAAATCTCCATTGGATATATGCAAGTATCTGCTTTCTTGTGGAGCCGATATCACCAGCAAACACAAAAATGGCATGAATGCAATTCACGCTGCTATTGGCAATCACTCAATTCCCAAATTGCGCTTTTTGGTAGAAGCCATGAAAGAAAGGAAGATCTTACTCGCTGAGGAATGGAATGGTGTGTCTCCATTTGCTTATGCTATAACAGAGGAATGCAGACATTATTGAAGCAATGTATGAATACGAGAAACCGCCATTGAATCAAATCATTGACATAATCAAGAAATTTCGATTGAACAGAAGAATCAACAGCTCCACTCTTTCAGAGGTTGTTCAACTGGGAATGAAGTCGGTTGTTTTAAAGTTGTGGGTTAACACTGAAGCGATAAGGCCCAACATATTTGGAATATCACCTAAAGATTATGCTTATTGCTCTGCAGATATAATAAATTTAGTGGCGAATAATTCCACAGATAGTGAATTTAAACAATGGTACGCAAATAGAGGCAGATGGTCTTCAAAAGTAAAACGTTATGAAAACGAATTGCAATTACAGGAAGGCAAATTAGATGATGTTAGGACTAGTGGGTTAACTTGTGCAGAATTGTTGGAAAGCGCTCGGAGGGATTTCACTGATCCAATAAAATCCCTAGAAATTAAAGAAATCGAAAATTGTACCCGTGAAATGCTGCGCCGAGTTTCAGCAGCATTTTCCCGAAGTTCGAGATATCAGCATTTAATATTCGACGCAAAATTGGCTGAAATGGTGTGGCGAGATTTACAAAGACCTTGATATAGCCATTGATTTAGTTCCGGCTTTTCCTGTTCAAAACGGTTTCAATACATTGAAACGAATGGTGCTTACGAAGCGCTCACAAATTGCTTACGTCATTCCAAAGGGGAGTCATCATTCTGGGATAACAACATGGCCGGTTTCGTTCAACTCCGTCGAAACCGAAACCATAGCGGGTTTACCCGACGATCTGTTGAAGGTATATATTATGGCGAAATCCCTCCGCTTGCCTGAAATATGCTTCCCCACAAATTGTAGAATGCGGAGAAAACTGATAGAAAATTTTAAGATTGATGATTATATCAAGTCTTACTACTTGAAAAACGTTCTTTTTATGATGTTCCGACGTTACAGATTCAACGTGCAAAATGCTGGCGGTCAGTCCAGATATAATTATATCAAGTGGGCGGAAATAATTTATACAAACTTAAAAGAGCATTTAGAGAATGGACTGCTGAAAACATTTCACACAAATGATAACCAAATATACCTATTTCGATGCACTCACAAATTAGATATGGATTATGCATTAAAATGCTGCCAAAATAGAGATTTGACATTGTGCATGGTTGAAAACGTCATACGTTTCTTACGTCAAGACCCAAATTTCGCTGATACAGTGATCAAGCGTAAAAGGCTAGCCGGTTTGAGTTTGCGTAATGTAACTGGAATACCTGTGATAGTGGAGCATGCGGTGGGTCACGTGCTCATGAAGAGCCACTTGGAGTTTGACGTGAAAGGCAAGTACAAGACGTTTCAGGCATCAAAGCAAGTGAGCAATCATAAAGTGCTCGTATATGAACGTGTTCTACATCAAAGCTCCTACAGAAAATCGGGCATTTGTATGCAAAAGCGACTGTTTACAAGTCCACTCGAAAAAAGCGTGTGTGTTGTTTACGAACGCATGCACACCGCGCAAACTGCAGCAGCCAAGGGTGCAATTTACGTGGGAGGTAGGCATAGAAGACAGTTTTCAAAGTACTTTGATAGGAAATTAAAACAAAGAAAGAAACAGGAATTGTTTTTGCAGAGTCTGGAAAGTTTTATTCGAGAAATAGGCTTTGCCTTGCTGTTGTCATTTTGGGCTCCTTTTGTTGCGTCAATGTTCAGCTCTCATCTCGTCTTTACGACTCTGGTTGACTACATCAAC
Source organism: Protula sp. h YS-2021 (assembly GCA_949752745.1). Lineage (NCBI taxonomy): Eukaryota > Metazoa > Annelida > Polychaeta > Sabellida > Serpulidae > Protula > Protula sp. h YS-2021. Next base: position 12,689,952 of record OX457030.1, on the reverse strand, counting down.
GACACAGCAGACACAATCGTGTTTGGAGTGTTACACTGGATTCAAAATGTGCTGATCGAAACCTTTGCTTTTATATTCAAATGAAAGGGGGAAGCAATAGGATATTGACATTTCCAGAAATGTGTGTTTATCGAAGTGGTGAACATATCTCCCACCACACCGAACGGTGTCCCAAAATATCTTTGTCCCCTCTCTGGAGTAAAAACAATTTTGTTCTACCATAATTTACAGATAGACATGACAAATAGAGAAACATAAACAGCCGCGAAGATTAAAATAAAACTTTAAACAAATCTTGAAGGCGTAATCATCGAGACAGCTTGAATGTATAACTAAAACATCCAGTATCGGTACATATCAGTACAAGCAATGACGTCACGTATGAGTACACGCAACGACGTCATGTATAGGTACACCCCATGACGTCACGTATTGCAACACCCAATGACGTCATGTATCGGTACACGCGATAACGAAACGTATCAGTACATTCCATGACGTCATGCATCAGTTCACCCAATGACGTCACGTATCGCTACACCCAATCGGTATAAACGACATAAAACGTGCTTTTTCTCATCAATTATTTCTGCATGGCAGTATTTTGAATTGGATTTTAAATTTTAAAGAATTAATTAAAATTATAAAGATTCGTCGTTGAAACTCATTGAAAGACACTGTGTGATTTTTAAATACTTTAATGAACAGCAGCCCTGTTGAAAATTCTTTAGAAATGAAGAGTGAATAGTTTTTCCTTTTTAATTAATTGATCAGAAAAATAAAATGTATTTTTACCATAGAGCGTCTCTTTGTGTTATGTTCATTGACATTTTATCTCAGTCAATACATTATAAGAATCTTTGATAGCTTTGTGCCCACGCGGCAAACAACAATTGCCATGAGTACGAAAAATGGGCCTCCTAAGACTGTAAATGCTCCATTGAGTCAAGTCCAGGTACACTTCCCTCGCCTTTATGGTTACAACATGAAGTGTTTCCGCTCTAGAGCCGCGTGAGTGCATTTTGAGTTTATAATAAGAGGAGGGGGAGGGGGGAAGGGGGTATGTTGGGTTATGATGGTTTGCTTAGTTTGGAAGAGCGTTGGGCTTGTACACCAGGGTCTCACCCAGGCAAATAGATTAGATTAGATTATCACGGAATTCAAATTCAACCACTGAGCCTTTCTGCCTTCACTGTTAAAACAATAGTTTCAAATTTTATGCACATTAAAGAATTTTGACTGCATTTCGAATAAATGTCATCGGTGTCTCACGTACATAAAAGTAAAGGTTTAATTATAAATAAATTTGTTAAGCAAAATGGTTGATAATATGTAATAGCTATTGAGGATAGAAAGTGTATTTGTTATATTTTTCACTTTATCTTTAAATCTAAATTGTTGGCTGTTTAATTTAGATATCGTTATGCCTTTGTATTGCAGTTTAAAGCTCCATTTTATTTTAAATTTTAGTGTCGCTGTATAAAATTGTTTTCACAGCGCTTCGTAGTTACTCGTACTTTTTCGTGAACGATCGGGTGAGAACCAGGTCGCAAGAACAACACAAGATCAGGTGCAATACCGTAAACTAATTACCCGCTCTTACACATAGCTCGCTCAGTGATGATGTAATGTATGCGAATGGATTCCTTGAAAACTTCACTGCCACAACATTCCCAAATTTATCAACAGTGTAATCACATGCATTTAGGAGATCTTTTATAATAATATTTCATGAATATGAAAGAACTGGATTTCAGTTTGATCAGATTAGGCCACAGTTTCCATTTAGGTTTTGTTTTGTTTTTAGTTTGAGTTGAAAGAGAGCATTTGATCTGCATTATGAAGCAAAATATAGAAAATAACGTTGTATCATGAAAGTATATGTTTATTTAAGTGTTTCATTTTCACATACAAAGGAAGATAGAGATGGCCCTGAGAAGCATTTTTGGAGCTTTGATATTACTAATTGTGCCCAGCAGTCATGCTGGTAAGTTCGTTAGTCCAATGAGTCAGGCTAATAAGTACGTCAGTCCCAGTAGTCAGGCTTTTAAGTACGTCAGTCCCAGCTGCCAGGTGGTAAGTACGTCAGCCCCAGCAGTCAGGCTGGTAAGTATGTCAGTAGCAGCAGTCATGTTGATAAGCACACCATTTGTTATGATTAATTGTCGTCCTGTATGTTGCATTGCATATTTAACATAAAGAGCTTACAAAATTCTCAGTAGTGACGACCTGATTTTAATTTCAGTTTGATCGTTATGATATTTTGATACTATCAATATGCGTAATTTATAGATGCACTGGTATGACGTAACTAAAAAAAATAACCCAATCAAAGCCATTGTTGTATTGATTTTATTCAAACTGACTTCGAATAAATATTTGATTACAGCATCAAAAATCCATAAATGATCAAATACCACAAGTGATATTTTATTTTAGTAGTGAGGCCTTTTGTCTGTCAAAGCAAAGGAAGGAAGCAGCCGATCCCGAAACCGTTTCATTGACATTTGAGACACGTGTTCTAGTTTCAGATATTGGCCACCCAGTGATAGACCGTGTCGCGTTGGATGTGGCGGGCTACTGGACATTTGTAGAAAACCAGGCCTTTCCCCAGCCCGGTCACGTGACAGCCGTGAGCCTATTCGCTGGTGCAGGTGGACGGTCATTACATATAGGTATCTACAGAGGAACAGCCTGCAAATATAAGCTTATGCGCTCAATATCATTGCAGAATATACCACAAGGCCACAACACGGTAAAATGCTTCACTGATTTTACTGTACATTACGTAGTTAAAACTTACACCGTTATTCAAAATTAACAGAAGATATGGTTTTCAATGACATTTATTTATTTTGGTCTGTTTTCAGGTTTCTATCCCAACACGTGAAGCACTGGTATTCGAAACAGGAGATCATTTGGGCTTCACGTGGACTGCGTATGGAGTTATCACTTTCGGATCTAGTGAGAACAAATTATATTGTGAGAAACAAGTACGTTATTTAAAATCCGGCATTCAAGGTTAAAATAGACATTAGTTTCTAAATGAAATTAATAAAAGTGCAAAGGATATATATCGCTGAAATTGACACATGGTTGTTGCTATTTTAATATAAGAAATCCTTAGGAAATGTCACTCCAGCACATTGTATACTTCTTGCTACAAAATATTAACCCGTAAGACTGTATTGCAAATGTTTGTTTTAGCCCTGACATATCATATTGTTATCACTCTTTCCGATTCACTTGAAACATTTCCTGATATCACATCGAATGAAATTCATCCAGAAAAGTATTTCTGACCAGGTGAAAATGAATGTGGGTGACACGGAACAAATGGCTGATGATAACGGGAACAGAATATACTCTCTCACTGTGCATGTTTCTTATCACACTAAGCCTGGTAAGATAACACTTTTTTGGATTAGTAACGTCTGCGTGCCAATCATACATCAAATGAAAGCAAGTCCCGTCAGTATTGGTCCTCTAGCCATGTCAGTCAGTCATCATTGTAAAGTAACCTTCGGCCCTATTGGATGTGTGCGCATGTCAATCATTCATCATAATAAAGCATGCTCCACCCTTATTAGCTGTGAATCCAAGTCGTTCATTCATCATTGTAAAGGAAGCCTCGGTCCTATTGGCTGTGTACGTATGTCAATCATTTATCATTGGAAAGCAAGCCGCGCCGCTGTTGCCTCTGTATCCAAGTAAATCATCCATCATTGTAGAACGAGCTCCGCCCCTATTGGCCGTGTATTCATGTCAATCAAAGCTTTGAAGCTACGCCCATGGGCACGGTATAGTAGAAGTTTTAAACATACTGCATCTGCAAGGCCATACTTTCACGTTGCGGTATTGTATTAGGGTAACTAATGCATTTATTTATGTATAATATATAATTATGTAGAAATATATAAATATATATATAAATATATAAGTATGCTTAAAATTGTATGACTACCAAGGACCGCCTCTAAATATGAATAGTTTTTATACAGTAATGTGTACCGATACTACTACAACTACTGCTATTAATAATAATAATAATATTAATAATAATAATAATAATAATAATAACCATCATCATCATCATCATCATCATCATAATCATCACCATCATCATCATCATCATCATCATCATGGTCCACTGCTAATGGTCCACAGAACTGGATGAATGACTATCAAAACAATATCGATGACTTTTCTACAATGAGAACAAATCGACTTTGCATCGATACACATATGGAATCGCTGCTTCGAATCAGTTAATGGTACTTGTTTTTGCAGAGATTGGATATCCAGTGATAGCACGCGTTGGACTGGACACTGCACTTTCGTGGACGTTCGTCGACAAGCAGAAATTTTCTGCGCCAGGTTACGTCACAGCTGTGAGTCTGTTTGCCGGTATTGACCGGAGAACGCTGCGTGTTGGCATCTACCAGGGAAGCTCATGCAACCTGAAGCTCCTTCGCTCCACAATACTGCACAATATACCACAAGGACATAACACGGTAAATGTATATAGAAAGTTTCATTGTGTATTTCATGCCACTAGCTTGACTGCTCAATACTTACTTTTTATAAATTATTTTTATATAATGTTTGGCAACTATCCATTGTAACTGTTCAAACCCATTACTGACATGCACAATTTTGGGGTGTAATAAAACCAGCCTGTTATAAAGTAAACAAACAATAAAGTAAACAAAAACAAAGTAAATAAATAATAAAGTAAACATATTGTAAAATATAGAATTATGCTCTTTAAATACAGCATTAACTATTATATTATTATTTTTAGATACCTATACCACAATCTGACACATTGATGTTTGAAGCAGGGGACCACTTTGGGTTCACTTGGACTGCTTATGGAGTTGTTAGTTTTGAGCACAGCGGCACAAAGAATTATTGTGAATACCCTGTATGTCATTTCTCTTTTATCAACTATTTATATATGTTTTTGTGGGAGTGACATGCATATAACACCGCGTGAGTGTCATTCATATAGCACTCTGAGAGTGTCATGAATGGCGTTGGAAAAATTATACCACTCTGATTCGAGCAATTCAGTGTTTGAAATGTTCTGCTTAAGTATTCGCTCAGATGGAATTTTCTTAGGTTTATTAATGTGGATAGGTCGTGATGAATGACGGGGAGACACAGCAAATGCAAAACCTTGTCGGCAATAGAATATACTCGATTTCGGCACAAGTATTATATATCGGTAAGCTTTGCTGTCATAGATATCCATAATGAATAACAACATTACGGCAGGGGCGGGATGCGGGTGGGGGTGATAGTTGGTCTGGTAGTTCCAAGTTGGTCTGGTAGTTCCAAGTCCCCGGATTCAAATCGGGTTCGGGGTGGTAAGCGGGGAAGTGCTCGCTCCACTTGACTTAGCTAAGCTAATATGGTGGCTTAGATCAACTATCACGGAATTCAAAATTAACGTCCAGTAAGTCTTTCGGCCATCCCTTTTAATATCATTAGTCACAATATGAATAATATAATATAGTCATTCTGAGGTTATGTCATTAGATAACATCTAAATGTAATGTTAACAATATGGATAACATAAAATAATCATTCTAAGATTATGTCATTGGATAACATCTAAATGTAATGTTAACAAAATTTCGTGAAAGTATTAATCGCATAGATTGCTTCAGATATCGTTGGCTTTGTATATATAACTAAAGAGTTCTCTTTTCTAGCTATATGTGGCTGATCAAAGCTGACGAAAACGTCTTTCATTTGGTTTTATATATGTTGGCTATTGCACCGTTCAGTATGCTCGCATTCACCATCAACCATGGTAACGAGTAAAAAGTATCGTAAATTAACAGTAAACAATAAAAAGTAACACAGTATCAAAGTTAAATAGGAAGCAACCAGCCATCATAAGTCCTGTCATAATTAAACAAAAAGTAACCAATCATCATTAAACACTGTTATAGATAAATAAAAAGTAACCAATGCTCGTCCAACACTATTATAGTTGAATAAAAAGTAACCAATCATCGTCAAATTGTTATCGTTGAATAAAAAGTAACCAATCATCATCGAACACTCAAACACTGTCACGATTAAAGAAAAAGTAACACGTGATCATCCGACACTGCCATATTTATACAAAAATAACCAGTCATTATTAGATGCTGCCATATATAAACAAAAGTAACCAATCAGCATCTGTGAATAAATTTAAAGGAATGATGACATCTTATAGCATATACCATTTAAATTTGCGGGATATAAACTGTGTTCGTTTGTTCAGAGATTGGGCATCCGGTGGCAGAGCGTAGTAGAATGGATGCCGACATACAGCCTGTATCAATCTTTGGAATATGTTTTCTCACATTTCTTTTTCAGAGATGGGGCATACAGTTGGTAGTGTAGTGGATGCCGACGTACAGTCTGCATCAATCTTTAGGACATATTTTCTCGCACGTCAAGTTTCAGAGATGGGAGAACCGGTGGTACAGTGTTGTACAGTAGATGCCCACTTATAGCGCATTTCAATCTTGGGGGCATATTTTCTCACTCCTCTTGTTTCAGAGATGGGGCATCCTGTGGTACAGCGTAGTGGAGTGGATGTAGCGGAGTACTGGACGTTTGTAGAGAAGAAAGCCTTTCCTCAACCAGGTTACCTAAACGACGTCACTGTGTTTGCTTACGTTGGTGGGCGTCATTTGACTATTGGTATTTACAGAGGATCCACGTGCAATTTCAAGCTCATACGTTCACATTCTATACAAAATATACCACAAGGATTCAACACCGTAATTACCAATATTTTTTACAGATAATATTAATAATTTTTTCATTACGTTACTAACAAATTAAATTACTAACAAATCATACACTTTCGATCAGGTAATTGTTTGTTAATATTTACCAATACTGCACCCGGGATGCTAAATTGCCCTTTTTTAGAACTTCAAGCCAAAACAGTCATATTTTACTTAAAACGTGTAGCATTCCTAACTGCAACTAAATCGGGCCGCATTTAGGTGTATATTTTAGCAGAACATGTATTCATGCAGAAAATGTAGCATAAATCGACCAAATTTTTCCAATCATGTTAGGAACCCAAGTCTTTGCAAAAAAATGTAAAAAGAAATGTAGACAAAAAAGTGTTGTTCACACAATAATTCAACGGTACAGCGCTGTAACTGTAACTCTTGCTGCAGGGTAATTCAATGAGTATATTGTAGTTATTACTGCATGGTAATTCGATGAGTATACAGTAACTATTGCTACAGCGTAATTCAACGAGTATACTGTAACATTGCTGCAGGGTAATTCATTGTGTATACTGCACATATTGCTACAAAGTAATTTAATGAATATGCTGCAAATATTGCTGCAACAACATAATTCAGTGAAATGCATACTCAGTGGCTGTGTCGCAATTGCTATTAGTTTCGGATACCATTCTCCACTTTTGTAAATTCAAATATGAAATGTAAATTTTTATGGATTGAACCTTTGTGCTTTAATTAAGAAATAAATAAAAAAGCCCTCGTTTTTGGCAAAATCTGCATTTCAGGATGATTGAAATGCTGCAGATGTGACTGTTGTCTCATAAAAGTTCTGTAATTTGCAAAAGTAGCATCCCTGATGGATAATTATATGATTGTTAAAATGGAGCGTATTTTCTTTAAATTATTATGTTAAATAATAAATATAACGGTAAAGTTAAGCAATATGGGAATGGGAAACGTATATCAAATTTTAAATTTTATGCAAACAGATTGCAATGTTGGGGAATGACCCTTTAGTATTCGAAGCTGGAGATCACCTCGGGTTTACTTGGACGACTCACGGGGTTATCAGTTTTGACACCTCGGCATCAAAATATTACTGTGAAAAACAAGTATGTTATTTTTATGTAGTGGTCCTAAACTATAATATTATTTTAAGTATGAAATATAAAATATAAAATATAGGTACGGAAAGTCTTATAGAATATATAGATTATGAAAAAAATTGCAAAATGTATTTAAAAATGTACATTATTGGCGTAACAAATCAATAAATAAAATTACTAGCTTTAAGACATCAGTAACATTATTTAGGGAAGTTTGAACTATAATTTTATATTCTTATAAAAAGTAATAAACATAAATAAGACTAACAAACTAATATTTAATCTATTAACTAACAGCTAGTGTTTAATATTATAACCAAGATATGCTTAATAAATTAACTAACAAATAATGGCTAGTCTACTAACTAATAACTTAATCTAACAGTTGATATATCTAAGTAAGTTCATTCTCTTATGGATATGTTATATTGTACGGCATAAGTAAAAAGTAGCAAAGATAGACTATTAGTGGGAGTATACAGATTACATTAAATGGTGAAGTTATTTAACCAGGTAAAAATGAATGTTGGAGATAGAGCGCAGATGAGCGATAATGTGGGAAATAGGGTCTATTCCATCAGTGCCAATGTGTCATATGTGGGTATGTTCTGGTATTATCTCACATTTTTGCGAATGTATTTTTTCATACCAATAATAAACTGTGCCATAAAAGCACACACACACACACACACATATATATATATATATATATATATATATATATATATATATATATATATAATATATATATATTAATGATGGTCAGATTTCGGACACGCAGTGATAGACCGCAGTGAGATAGACGTAGCCGACTACTGGACATTTGTGGAGAACCAAATATTCCCGGCAGCGGGTCAAGTAACCGCCATCAGCCTGTTTGCTGAGCTAGGCGGCAGGTCTCTAAGTGTCGGAATCTACCGAGGAAGCGCGTGCCATTACAAGCTGATAAGCTCCATAAAGGTGTTAAATATACAACAAGGATATAATACGGTAAATATATTACTTTTCTGGGAGCTTTGCCATTAGAGTTAATAGCACAGGCTTCTTTTTCATTTTGACTTATAAATATAGCATACTTTTGATCTTGTAATCAAATAGTTTTGTCAACAATTTTTATTCTTAATTTAGAATAAATCATTCTAAAAAAATCATTAATTACAATAAAATGTTTCATTATTTTCGTCAGATTCCAGTACAGACAGACACACTGGCTTTCGAAGCGGGCGATCGTTTTGGCTTTACATGGCTCGAATTTGGAGTTGTCAGTTTTGAATATTCAGGATTAAACCATTACTGCGAGAAACAAGTATGCCAATGTTTTCGATATATACTTAAAAAGGGTATATTTCTTTTGTATCTGCAGTATTTATCTGTAGAGCATCAAGACAAGCATAGAAGGGAATGGGCGGCTTAAATGGGAAGTCTGTGACAAGGCTGACATTATAAGCAGCTCACTCACATGAAAAACGTTAAAAAGTCACCATGTTTGTGTTTGATTTGTATTCACTTTGTTAAATGTTTGAAATATGAAATAGCAGCCTGCTTTATAATTCAATATGACTTTTTCTTTATTTTTTTAACTTAATGCTTTCAACTGAAGGTTTTAGAAATGTTTTTTTTTTAATATTTAAAAAAAAATGTGGTTAATGTATGTGACAAAGCCAACGGTCCTTCGCCTGTGTTTTTCTATTTGATTGAAATTATGCAAAATAAGTATTTAAATAGGTAAAAATGAACAATGGAGACACGGCACAAATGGACGAGCATAATGCAAACAGAATTTATTCCATCAGTGCTGAAGTGTCATATAGAGGTAATCACAGTATTCGTTATAAAAATGGCTAAACAAAGAGGTAAACTCTTTATCCGTTATCAACATACTCTTAACTAATAGAGGTAATCTCTCTATCCATTATAAACAGACTAAACTACTTATAGAGGTAATCGCTTTATCCATTATCAATACACTAAACCACTTATAGAGGTAATCTCTCTATTCGTTATCAACACACTAAACCACAAATAAAGGTATATTCTATATCCATTATCAACATATCAAACCAATTATAGATGTAAAAATCTCTATCCGCCGTCATCATACTAAACCACGTTTAGATGTAATCTCTATCTCAATAATCAACACACTAAACCTCTTACAGAGGTAATCACTCCATTGATTATCAAACCACTAAAACATACAGAAGTAAAATCCCTGTCCATTATCAATATACCCAACCAGTTAAAAAAAAACAATCTCTCTTACCTTTATCAACACATTTACCCACTTATAGAAGTAAATTCATTATCTGTGACCAACACCCTAACCCATAGCTTATGCAAGAAAACTCATTGTAAAGTGAGATTGAATGGTGGCTCAAGAAATAACACACTTGCCTGTCACTAAAAACTGGTGCTTAAGTATTTCTAAGCGACATTTTCCATCGTTCTCATTGCATACATGAAATAAAGTGTTATATATTAAGAAAAATGTTTGTTTTATAGTTATTGATAAAAACCTATAAACTTAAGAAATTTTCTTCTGTATTTTTTCTTTTTTGTACAAAATAATGATCAGAAGATTGAAGTTTGCGTCAAACCCCCAAAATAAGAAACTGGTTAACATTTATCTGCTCATAGATGCGGCTATTGGTTATCCAGTGCAGAAGCGCGTGGGACTAGACACAGCTCAGTCCTGGACGTTTGTGGACAATCAAGCATTCCACCATCAAGGCCACGTCAAGGCGATCAGTTTGTACGCCGATGCAGGAGGGCGTTCCTTGCGCATAGGCATATACAGGGGAGCGCCATGTTACTACAGACTTGTCAAACAAATTGCCTTCCAGAATATTCCTCCGGGATACAATACGGTTAAGTATGTCCTATAACACCTGAAAACATTCTTTCTGATATTCAAAGGTAATGATATGTTTTGTTTTGTGATGAAAATATGGAATGATATGTTTTGTTTTGTGATAAAAAATCAATTAATCGATTTTTAATTGCAATTACATTCCAAGATGGTGACAGAGGCAGACGGCCTAGACTTTCAGAAGGGAGATCGCTTTGGTTTCACATGGTTGCAGTACGGAGTTATCAGTTTTGAACATTCAGCCACTAAAAATTATTGCGAAAAAGGCGTAAGTTAATTGATACAGATAATAGAAGAGCTAAAATTAAAACTGTTTTGAAGAACTTTTTGTTGACATATTTCCTCGTTTTACAACGCTGTGCAATAAGTTTACACATTTTATCATTTGTATAGAATTAAACTTATTCTACAAGGTAAAGAAATCTTAAAAATGAAAGTTATTATATTTGCATTCTATTATTTTCTAGCACTAATATAATTTCTGACTAAAATAAAAATATCATCATAAAGCTCTGTCCATTGTTTTATGTCCATTGTCCATTCATCGCTTATGTTATTTAATTCAATGAAGCAAAGCAGAAGTGAAGTAAACAATCTTTACATGTATGTGTGTGTGTGTATTTCTGTGTGTATGTGTGTATTTCTGTACGTGTGTGTGCATAGGGCACCATGACTACGACAAGTTGCTACAGTGCAAACGAGGGGGCAGTGTGTTTGCATGTATATATATGTATGTTTTTTGTTTGTGCATAGGGCACCATAACTGAAGAAGCTACAGTGAAAATGGGGGGATCAGTATGCATGCATATACATGTGTGTGTGTTTCTGTATGTGTGTGTGGATAGGGCACCAGAACTGAATTAGCTGCAGAGCAAATATTGGCAGGGCACGTATGCATGTATGTATACATATGTGTGTTTATGTATGTTTGTGTGTATAAGGGCTCCACAACTGAACAAGTTGCAATGCAAATGGTGGAACCAGTATGTATGTATATATGTGTGTTTATGTTTATACGTGTGTGTATAGGGTACACTAACTAAAGGAGCTTCAGTGCAAAAAGGAGGGGACCAGTATGTATGTATATGTGTGTGTTTATGTTTATATGTGTGTGTACAGGGTACCATAACTGAAGGAGCTACAGTTCAAATGGGGGACCAAGTCGGAAATAGAATTTATTCTATCAAAGCCCATGTGTCATATCAAGGTAAATTGTAGCTGCATTTACTGTATCGGAGTTCATTGTAGAAAAAGCAATTGTAAAATAAATAAAAACGCAGTTAAATTGAATTTTAATTTGATTTCATTTAAAAGAACTACTTTTAGCATTATCAATTAGTTGGTGTTTCAATCTTCAGACATCAATAGCCTTAAGAGAATATTGTAAAATCGGATAATTACCCATCTCATGTATATACGAAATAGTTCATATTGCTGGGTTCCTTGCGTTTTAGTTGACGCGGTCATCGCACCAGAGGTTGCTAATGTTCCCGAAGAACCTTGCAATTAAATTGCTCAATTAACGAGTTCTGAATCATTTCATGATAAAAGCCACAGAGACTAAAAGTTCTATTAAGTTATGGTTAATTTAAAAATACTAGAAATTAAAATATTACAGTGAAGAATTAACAAATATTATAACCATTTGTTAGACAACAAAAGTGTTAGTTTGTAGTGTTTTGAAATAAAATTTGTGACTCCTCTTTCCACTCTATTTTCATTGCAAGTATGACCCTAAAACCACATCATAATTGCAATTATATACATAAGTTCCTATCATAATTTATGCAATCATGCAAAATTTGTTTGATATTAGAATAAAGACAACAAAAATGACTGGGCAGTGTGAACGGATTAATGCATAAATACATTAGTTTTTATCTCCCCATTAAGAAGGACTATGCCTTTGTAAACAATATTACCCTTTTATAAAAAATCACATTCCTAAACACTCTATTAGATGCAGTACACAGTTTCAATGATTATTTAGCCTTAAATTGGTCTGCTAAAATGACGGGTTAGACTTCTCTTACATGCAGAAGAGCACTACCCGGTAAGCACACCCAAGTAAAACCCATGTAAAACCCAGGGTTATTTTTGGCCCTTCCCACGTGAATCCCATGCAGGGATTTGCATGGGAATGAGACAAAAATCGAGGTAAAATCCATGGTCCGAATTCCCACGCATAATCCATGCATTTCCCAGTTGGGATCCACCTGGGTTTTCCCCGGGTGGGATTTACATGGGCATTCCCATACATATTTCATGTGTATTTTACAGGGGGGTTTCCCAGGGGTGGGAAAACCCAGACATTTCCCACCCAGAAATGGCTCCTTTCTCCACGGGATTAATATGGGTTTTCCCCTTTCCCACCTTCCCATGCAAATTCCAATTAAAACCCATACGTATCCCACATGGGAAAATTTTTCTGTGCTTACTGGGTAGTCCATTGACGTCATTGTAATTTACGTCATTTACGTCATTGTCTCCTACTATTCTGAGCAAAACTTTGACCCATTTAATGTCATGTTTAAATTTATTGCTTCAAACATGCATGTTACGTTACCCCCTTTTCGTTGCTTTTTTTTTTGGGGCAACATATATGACATTAGGAGCCTCCCCCCCCCCATTTGCATATACCTCACTTTATGCTAGCTTTTTGAAAACTGATCTCACAAGAAAAACAAGTACAAGATCAACTGTTAAGCGTACAACGGTGTAAAATACTTCCTGATTCACGGCTTTATATTGCAAGGTTGTTTTGCGCATGAGGTTAAAATCCTGTGATTAAATCTTTGCATGAATTATAGCGTGGAGTCTGATTTATAGTACAATATTTGCAAAAACAAAACATTATCAAGGATAAATACCTTATATTATGTTAATGAACTGTTGTTGTTGGAATCTTGAGGTGCAAAAATATTTGATATTGCCTAAAGTTTATAAGAAATATATATAAATATATATTCTAATTAGATACAAATCTAATTAACATTTCATATTTTAACTGAGCACTGTTTTTTTAAAAGGATTAGGAACGGAATGGCTGTGATTTCTGCATCTGCATCTAATTTAGTGTACTTAAGCGTAATCAGCGTGGCAGGACAACGTGGTCATCTGGGTTTGTTTTCAACTTTGTTGTCGCAGGATAGATATCTATTTATTAGTCCCCGCCACCGTGCTCGGCTGCGCGTCAGTCAGTCCGATCGTCAGTCCGATCGTCCGTCCGATAGAAATAGTAATAAGTTTGTACGCCCCTTATCTCAGTAAGTATTCACTGAATTCGTATGTCTAGGCCCATGTTTTTGGAAAAAGCTATTACAAAAGTTGACCATGGTATTTTGTACGTAAGATATCTCAACAAATACTTTTCCTTGTACATAGTAAGATCATATATAGTAGCTGTGCGACACGCATTTACTTTTTCTTTTTTGGTACAAATTGAAAAATTGCCAAATAAAAAGTTATGATAAATATTTTGGTTTTTAGACATGAGTATGCAGACGGATATTTTCCATCGAAAATTGGGAGACTTGCGAAACATCTTTCAGAAACTTTAAGGCGCAGTCTAGTGAAACTTTACACTACATACATATCGCAGATACGCAAACGTTGTGTTATTTTTAAATTGGCCAAAATTCATGAATTGCTACTTTGCAAAAAAATGATAAAATATATACATTCTGCATCGAGACAAGTGGCTCAGTCAGGCAAATTTTCCTTACCTATAAGGCGAAGCTTCATGAAAGTTTACACGTGAAATTGAGTGCATTGCAGATGTGCAATGTCATACTTTAATTTGAAACGAGGCAAACATTGAAATATTACATTGGCAAACATTACATAATTAATATTTGACAAGCGGAAGGCTTGCAAAGAATGTATCGAAGAGTATATCGTGGCCAATGTTTCGGACCTTTTTCCTGCTCCACAATGTTGTCTGTCCTACTTCTCTGACCATACTGGCGTTAGACCTACCAAATGTCACACAAATATTACTTCATCTGAATCATTTATTTTCTTTTTTATGATCAAAACGTGAAGCAAAAAAAACTTATTTTTATCACGAAATGCAACGCGTAAGATCTGCAGCAGCACTGGCGCACAAGCCCTTCTCCAAATAGCCACACTATACATTACATAACAATATGTGGTTTTGCATAAGCCGAATACGCTAAGCATACCGACATGCTTGTGTTTGTTTTATAAGAACGCCGCTTGGATGCAAAGTCTTACCTGGACATTTTACATACACTGAATGTTCATATAAATTATCAGCCTCAGTTACACACTGTTCTTAGCGAGAGTAATTTTGAGAGGGGGTGCTGTTTCAAAGAGTTAGAGAGTGAGCAGCAAGGCTTTGTTTCTTCCTAGAAAGGTTTCAAACTGGCGAAAAGTATCTGAGAAAGGTTTTGAAATCTGAAAAAAGAAACGTTGTGTTGTCTGTAAAGGAGAAAATTAAAAACAGGCTGAAAAAGTTTTCAAAATTCTACTCAAAGACAGTTTTAGAATGTTATATTGTGCCAAGTTTTTCGCCTTCCAGAATGTGATATAGATTGGTTACTTTATTCAGAAATTCATCTTTGGCAGGTTTTCTATGGCAATTGCCAGGCAGTGCGATCCAATTGATCTCAGTTATTGACACAAAATTCAATGAAAATCATATTAAACTGCACCTGTGTAAAGGCTGATGCAATTTTTATGAAGGTTATTATTGTTATTACAAAATCATTTTATTAAAAGGAATAAAATTGTCTTCTTCTACTGAATTAGCAAATAACATCTTTTAGCCAGTAAATACTAAACAGGTCAGCGTTAACTGTTTTGATTGGTTTGATTCCGTTTTTGCATAACACACATGTGAAGTGTGTTCTTATCTATTAAGAGGAATAGATCAAGTTCCAGTAAGCATAGAGTTGGTGCGAAGCTAGTTGTCTCATTTAAGAACTGATTATTTTAGGAATTGTTTACAGAAGGGCTAACCTCAACAGAAACGACTACGTATGAAACAACAGTAAAATTATCTACAGAAGGGCTAAGCTCAACAGAAACTACTGCGTATGCAACAACATCACACACGTCTACAGAAGGACTAACAGAAAGAACTACATATGAAACAACACGAGACACAACCACAGAAAGGCAGACCTCAACAGAAAGGACTGCGTATGAAACATCAACAGATACAGCTACACAAAGGCAGACCTCAACAGACACGAATTTTTATGAAACACCTACAGATACTTCTAGGTTGCCATATTCTGCTTCAACCCATGTATCAACAGCCACGGGCAGATTGAGCACCCGAGCAACAAAACAAACACGTGACTGTGATGTCAGAGAAGTAACAGAATCAGCTACAGGTATTTATTGTTTGTATAAAATATGTGTTTTTTTTACTTTGAAGTTATCGACAGTATCTAAGGAACAAAGTTAAAATGTTGGAAAGAATGAATTCATGATTTTATTGTTTCAGACATTAATAAGCTGTTACCAGAAAAGTTTAAAAAGACTATAAAAATTTGATGATAGATGGCTACTTTCTTGTTGCAAATTCTTTAAGTGACGCTTTAGTGTGTTTTAGGATGTAGTTTATTCATTATCGGTACACCTACAGTCTTTCATAAAACTTTTAAGTGATTCCTTATTTATTTTAAGTTACTTTTTGTATAAGAGACTCTTTAATATGTTTTATGTTTTAGTTTATTATGCCGTTATCGGTATACTCGCAGCCTTGATGACAATTTCAATCGTAATCAATATAATACAACAAGTGACTATAAATAGAATGAGGTATGATACGAAGTCAAATGAAACAACGGTTTAAGTAAAAAATCCCATTTGAACAGTTATATATAAACTTGTTGTAGAAGGGGCGGTATAGCTGAGCCTGACTTTTAAAAGGTTAAAGCTTTAATGATTTGTTTATTACATTTGCCGCCTGGCTGAGCCAACGGGTCCGAAAGTTAATTATTTTTTATTGCAAGCTTGATATTTTTTATGTTAAACGTATTGATGTCTCTTTAGAAAAGCACGGATGCAACAAGCAGCATATCAGCACGAGATGAGTACGGCCAAAGCCGAATACTATAATGTAGCGAGTCATGTATCAAATGTGGATGAGGGTACCCATTACAGTACAGCGGCTGAGAAGAGTGGTAGTATTACTAACACAGCAGATCGATCGGCAACATATGATGTCATAAACAAGGCCGATGTCTCAACAACCCCTTCTTGTGTATACCAATCACTAGACGTTTACCAGAACTAACGAATTGAGTCTACATAAAGCACTAGGTGCATGCGAGAACTAGAGAGCTCAGGATATACCAAGCCCTAGACATATACCAGAACTAACGAACTGAATCTACACAAAGCATTAGTCCATACAAAGGACTAAATGTATACCAGTACTAACGAGCTCAGTCTATGCAAAGCACTAGCCGTATACCAGTACTAACGAGCTCATTTTATGCGAAGTACTAGATGTATAACGGTACTAACAAGCTGAGTCTGTACAAAGCACTAGACGTATACTAGCACAAAAAGTTGAGTCTATACAAGGCAATAGATGTATACCAGTACTAGCAAGCTGAGTCTGCACGAAGCATTAGACGTTCACCATAGCCAACATATTTTGTGCACCATCAGATACATTGTTTTGTTTGTACTTATCGTGCTGTAGAAAAATACTAATTTCAGTTGTATACCATACTATAACATTGCATTCAACGGTAACAGAAAATCATAAAACGTGATGTTATGGCTAGAGAGAAAGAGAGAGAAAGAGAGAGAGATAGAGAGAGAGAGAGAGAGAGAGACAGAGAGAGAGAGACAGAGAGAGACAGACAGAGAGACAGACTGAGAGAAAGAAAGAAACAGATAGAAGAGCAGAGAGAATCTGACGGAAGGGCAGAAAAGGAGATAGAGAAAGAGAAGAGAGGCAAAGGAAGACGAAAAGAGGCACAGGGACAGACCCAGAGAGAAAGAGAGAAGGACAGAGAAACGATGGAGAAAGAGGGAGAAAGAGGGTAAGAAAGAGATAGAGAGAGAGGGGAAAGAAATAAAGAAAAAGAAAGAGAAATAGAGAGATGGAGAGAAGGAGAGAGAGACAGGAGAAAGAAAGAAAGAAAGAAAGAGAGAGAGAGCGAGAGAGAGAGCGAGAGAGATTCTGAGTACCTTAAATGATTTAAAGCGACCACTTATTGAAATTGCTATGAAATGATTTGCAAAAGATCAAAGACAATACTTTACATACAGAAATATTTCCGACATAGATATTCACATGTTTACTAATAACTTCATTATTCTTCTGTCTTACATGTAAAATATTCTATGACACAGCTAGAAAAATTATGGATATGCCATTATGGTTTGCTTAGTTGCTGTATATTAAATACAATGTAATATCGTATATAGCCTCAGGCTTGATTTTTTGTTCACAAATAATTTCACTTGATTTCACTTGAAGCACTTGTGACTTCTTTATTGACCGGTGAATACACCCGAAGTAAACATGGTACATCTTATAGTGCCAAAATTGTAGCATCAATTCCAGTGGAGTTCTTGTTATTTCTAATAGATTCATTTAATTTTTACACTAAAATAGTTGTAGAAACAAACACAAAACTATTATGGACTTACTTACAGTTAAGGACTTTTACCGACTGAATCAGATAGAGATACTTCACTTTTCAAATTTAAAAAAATCATTTAAGATATAGAAAAAGGACTGGCTGTTGTAAACAATCCAAAATATCTGCATATTGAGTAATATAGATTCTGTATACATCACGTGACTCATTAGGATTGTATTGATCTTATAGTGCTCATCACTAGGTAAAAAATAGAATGGCTGTTATACTTCAGTGTGTTGTTCTGTTACATAATGACGTTGCTATGGTGATCACTTCTTCAGATGATGCAACAGGTGCGTTCACAATAGTGCGTTTAAAGTATATATTTAAACTGATTGATAAATTGTTAATATAATTAAAATTTACCATCTATTAATGTAAGGCTTGATAATTTATTAAATCTGTATATGTATGAAATAGTGCATCAGTATATGCTGAGGTATTTAGGTGAGCAAAAATACTCATTAGGGCACTTGGTAGTATATGTGCTATTCTGCGTGTCCAATAAAAACAGGGAGAAAGGGGATAATTTTGAGATCGGATATGGTCGACTCTGAGCGCCAGATTCGTTAAAAAGAATAAACTTTCATTCAGGACCCTATAACTTGGGGTGGGGTTCTTTTTTACGATTAAGGACTTTTAATTACTGAATTAGTTAGAGATACTTCACTTCGTTCAAATTTTAAAAATCATTTAATATATAGAAAAAGAATTGGCTGTTGTAAACGATCCAATAAGTCTAAATATTGAGTAATGTAATGGATAATATATACCTCACAAGACTCATTATGACCTCGTTGATCTTATAATACTCATCACTAATTAAACAATAGAATGGCTGGTATACTTAGGCTGCAGTGTTTTGTTCTATTACTTAGTGACATTGCCATGGTGACCATTTCTTAATATGATGCAATGGGTGCATTTAAAGCACATAGTAAAACTAGTTGATAAATTGCTAATATAATTAATATTCACTATACGTTAATGTAATGCTTAATCATTTATGAAATCTGTATATTCATAATATACTGAACCAGTGTATGTTGAGGTACTTAGGGGAGGAAAAATACTCATATGAGCACTTGGTATTATATGTTCCACCATGCGTGTCCAATAGAAACAGGGAGAAAGGGATAATTTTCAGACCAGACACGGTCCACTCGGATTGCCAATTTCGTTAAAAAGAGGTGGCTTTCATTCAGAACTCTACAACTTGGGATGGGATGGGATGATTTCAGACGGAACAGGAGGAAAGATTTCCACTATCCGATACCATAAAAAGTTTTTTCTGTGTCTGGGGAAAATGGGAGCACATTTACATAGATATAAAAGAGGGACATAGAGAAAACATTTCAACAACAAGATCTTGGATTTATCCAAGAAAAGGGGAACAAAGATTTGCAAGGAAAGAATGATAAAACTACGTATCTGCCCTAAACTAATTTTTGGCCAGTGTAAATTCAGCTCGATGCAGCATGTTGTAACCTTGGTGGTGTTAAGAAGAACTAGGGAACCATATCTGGCTATATCAACCAGAATTCAGAAAAAGTTTTATGCTAGACATATATTTCTCTTTCTCCATGTTAAATCATTTAATGTTACTCAGTCTTTTAGTCTAAAAGGTATAACATTTTTTGCATAACGAAACACCAATAACAACATGGGAACCATTTTTAACAAGGGAAACTGAAAGTAAAGCGCCAGTGTTAGACTATGTGACAGTATAGATAATAATAACAGAAGGTACAGAGAGTACAGATGTACCTGGAACAGTAGAAATAATATCTAGCGGGGATGTAACCCAGGATGAAGACACATCAATTACAGACCAAACTTTTCCCCAGACAACCTGGGTACATGTGTATTCATTTCGCAAATAGTGTTACAAACACAATTAAAGCATTCAAAGAGGTATTTGTTGTGAGGGTAAATAGTAGTTGTAGTTGTACTATAGTGAAAAATTTAGCACTAATGTTTATTATCTTCAAACATTAAGCTGTGTTTAGCAATGCCTGCAAGATGTGGTGGACAACTTTGTATCTTTCTTTGTGTTATTTGTTATTATGTATGCGGTTACTGGTGCCCTGGCTGTCTTGACGACTGACTTCTTGTGTAATTGTGTGTTTTACGTCGCGATTATTCTTGCTCTGGATGATTATCGCGATAATTGTTGACGATTTTTTTGCACAATTTTCTGATTTACATCGCGATTGTTGTTGCTCTGGCTGTGTTGGTGACAATTTTGTTAACTTAAAATGCAGTGTAAATCGGGATTATTGTTACACTGGCTGTCTTTATGACAATTTCCTTGTGTGTTAATGTATTGCAAAGAGCTAATTACATGAAATAGTTAAATACTAAAGCCTTACTATCTGCTGATATGAAAATAGCATTAATGATGTGTTTGACCGCCCTGTGGTGCTTCTTCTAACATATGTGATGAAAAAAATTCCTCTTTGGTTATGGCCTACAAATAATGACCCTGCGGTCGTAACTAAGGCAATTTAAAAATATCACCAGATCTATTGATTTGTTGATTTGTTTATTGATTTTTGTATAGATCGGTAAAACTGCCATGTTTGGTTGAAGGTAAACAAATTACTTCAGATTGATTACTGTGTCAAAGTACTGTTTCATTCGAAAATCACTAAAATTGCAGGCTGGACATGAATTGCAAAATATAGGTACAGCAGAATACTACGGTATGGCGACTGGCGACTCAAAGGTCGGTAAAGAGGGTGCCTATTATACTACAACAGATGTGAAGGGCAATGCAGGTGTGAGTACAGATGCCAAGGCGACACATTATGAAGGCATAATTAAAGCGGCGATGTTGTATGTAGAGCCTCTCCGGCACTATGTACATATTACTAATTGCTTAATTCAGGATTGTAATACTTTCGACTTATGTATATAATAACATATAATATTATGATTATTTTGGTTCTGACTGTTGATATATTCCAGATCTAATCTAGAAACCACCTGCTTTTATTTATTCTACAAACCTTGCAATTATAATCCCTTAAGCAACAGACCAATTAGTTTAGTAGAAAATTATCCATTCACATGCATTAATCCAGAGGTGGGGACACAGACTCCCTCTCTTGCCTTTGCTTGTTCATTTCTCACTCTGTATCCATTCCCTTTTCTCAATGCCACATCCATATCTCTCTTTTCTCCTTTCTCTGTTTCTCTATCTTCTTTCTTTCTTTCTTTCGTTCTTTCCATCTTTCTTTCTTTCTTTCTTTCTTTCAACACCCTCTCTCCCCTTCTCTTTTTTTCTCTTCCCCTCCCTCTCCTTTTCTGTCACAAACTCTCTTTCTACCTATCTCACTTCCCAAACTCTCTTTATCTCCTGTATCTCCTCTATCTCCTCTATCTACGCACACTCTGGTTTTCTCTCAACTCTTTCCTCTGTTTTTCTTCTCTCTCTCATTCTCTCTTTCTCTCTCCCAATCTCACTCTTTCCTCTAGCTGTCTCCTCCTTCTTACTCCCTTCTAACTTTCTCACCCTCTCACTCTCAGCTTTCACTCCCTATCTCCTCTGTTTTTTTCTCTCTCTTGAACTCTTTCTTTCTTTCCTGCTATTTATTTTTATTTGCAGTAGTTAGTAGACAATGGTAGACCAGACGGCGATCTCCAAATCAATTACACATCATCCATTACAGACACATTAAGATCGATCGCTTTAAATTAGTACTTCATGAAATAAAATATTGTATTGTATCGATTGCTCCATACAATATATTTACTTAAGACTCGAATACGAATAGAATATGCAGTTGTCGAAATTCTGAATTTACCTAGGCACTGACATTTAAAAGCCAAGGAATCCTAAGGGGTTGTGAGACAGAGAATAAATAATGTTATTTTCAATAGCAATAATTATAAGGAGAAAAGGACCGCTACCAAACTAAAATACCGCATAAAATGGTTAAATTTGGTATGAAGGTATAGTAGTTCTCTTTTGAATCCTGTGAATAAGCGAATGGGTGACCAAGTGGTTGATCTAGTAGTTGACCCAGAGGATGGGCGGGGAGGGGCGGGGGAGGGATTCAGAGGTGGCAACTATCGTCCTAAATTAAGAAATTAAGACTTTTCACATAAAGTTTGACTGGCAAACCTGTTAATTTTTAAAACATTTAAAAGCAATTATTTCTTTGAATACAATTTATGACAAGTTCAGTTTTGCTGTGCTGCGATTAAATGACGTGCTGCTTTTGAATTAAACGTTAATTAAATTTAATTTAAAATTAATCACAAAAAAGAACTGAAAACAAGCAGTTCGTTGTAATTTGCATGAAAAAGAATCAGACAGGTGGAAGTTATTGAAAGCATCTCAGAATAAATGAAGGCGCGATACTGTGCACGATTCAGTCACAGTGCAGATTTCAAGTTGGAATTTTAACCAAAACTTTTGGTTAAGGTCAGTACATTACTCGCATTTTGCTTTATAATTAATTTTTTAATTTACTTTATTATATTGACGATGGTTGCTACGTGTGGTAATGTTGCGAAAGATTTAGATTTGAAATCTTTTGAAGGGAGTGACAGTTATTTCATTCGGTAGAGCGTTGGTTCTGTAATCCTATGGCCCCTGGTTCAAATCCGGCCAGGGGTGGAAAGCGGGGATTGACCTTCGCTCAGATTGCCTCAGCTAAACGACTGCACAGGATTATTTACCACCACGGAATTCAAAATTAGCACAAATGAGTCTTCGGGCCATCCCTTTAAAAAATCTTTTGAAATACCCTTTGAGAAAAATCTCGAGAGTTCGATTTGTAAATGATTTGTGAATGATTTAAAAAAATAAACATTTTCGGTTACTATATAAATATGTGTAAAGCTACTATATAAATATATCGATACGTATGAATAAAAAGCATCATTATTATCATTATTTTTACCATTATTATTATTATTATTATTATTATTATTATTATTATTATTATTATTATTATTATTATTATTATTATTATTATTATTATTATTATTATTATTATTATTATTATTATTTTCATTTTATGGAAAATGTTTTTGGGTTGAATAACAATAGGAAGAGTAGCAAATATTCAAGTATTACTGACGCCTTTTAGACGAGTGTGACAATGCTTCCGGTGAATTGGATCCTTATTGTGACTCTTGCACACTGCACGGTACTGCTTTATGAACTTATTGTGAACATTTTTAGTGCATATTACGTATGCTGCACGTAATATGTACTGGTTATTTATCAGCATATAATGTACAGATTCTATAAACATACATCTGTGAATAGACTGTAAATAGATTTTGTATAAACAAGTTTCTCCTAGCACTCTGCTGACCAATGCTATAAAATGATATAAAATGATATAATCATAACTAATATTACGCATTTGATATTTGTCCAATATGTGTTAAGCTTAGCGACGATGTAAATCATTTAAAACTTGATCGAATAGAAATGTTGATTTTAATTAAAGTTAATTAATTTGATTATTTAAATTAATGTATTCGATTGAAGTACAAAATACTAGAGAACAAAAAATCACATCTATTATTAAGGTATTTGTATTTGTTCAATATGATACCTAAAAGTAGAAGCATTTATTTCTTTCATAGAACACATTATGACGCATTAAGACGCATTAGAATACATTAAAATGCTTCAGGACGTGCTAGAACGCATTAGGGTGCATTAGAACGCATTAGGGCTCATTAGCATTAGGATCACTAGAGCGCATAAATGATTCTACTGTACGTTCTCAAATTTTTAACATTTTAGATCATTGGAGCTTTGATTCAATTCGAGTCTGGCTTTTGCGACATAAATGATGGTAAGTACGTTTTACTTTTTAATTTAGAAAAATTGATAGTATGACCTAAGCATTTGAACTACTAATGACTCATTTACCCAGTTGCAGAGAGGCTCAATACCAGTTATCTGAATGCCGAAATTGAAATGAAGAGTTTTGGTAAAAGAGCATTACAGGAATAAAAATAAAACCAGAAATAACGGCATGTCACACAATGCAGTCTAATAAACAAGTAGTTCTAACAAGATGCAAAATCAGTTAACGCCAACCAATTGTCATCCATGCAATAGATCGACAAAATGCAAAAAGTCATCATTGTAACAATAAATCTGCAGACAGCAAAATTGACTAAATCACTATATTAGTGAATTAAAGTTGAAATTTAGATGTGCATCGTTTCTTCCTATGTGGTAATATACATACAGCAAGTTCATTTTGTTTAGTGTCTTTTGCTGTTGTTTATGTCGCGAAAAAATAAAATACGGAATGATGACATATTAAGAAAAATATATACCACTTTTAAATTGTTTTAAAACAAAGCGAAACTGTTTGCTAAAATAGTGATAGAACGTTCTACAACAAATGTATTAACTTTGATTTAGACTTCCGTTTTCTATTATTATTCAGTTTATTCTATGGAAAATAATAGGTCAACACGACATGGGTCGACTTTTTATAAAGAATTTTAAAAAGCGGAAAAATGGCTCCAAAATGTTGCCTTATTGATATCTGCATGAAATATATACATCTATGCAATTATCTATTATAATTAGCTTATATTAAGTCATTTTATTTAGTTTACTTTTGTTGTGGTTTATATCGTAAAACATTAAAATAAATAAAACTGACATATTCGGAAAAATATGTTTTATGTTTCATACTGGTGTAGAACAATGGAAAAAACTTTGTGCTACTAAACTGTTCAGATGATTGATTATAATAGTGATAGAATATAGAAGTAGATATTTATTAACTTTGATTTTAACTTTAATTTACCGTAACACCTAATTTTGTTCAATGAAGAATAATAAATTGACACAAAATGTGTCGACTTATTGCATAGCATTGTTAAAAGCGGCAATATGTTGCAATATTGATGTCTATATATATATATATATATATATTCATACATATATAGAAATGTACCTCCAGCAATACGGGGACCATTTTGGCTAAAAAACCAGTATTTGGGAGACCAAAAATTTAGGGAGACCAAAAGTAGGTCTCCTTAATTCTTAACGTGTTCAAACGTTACAAAGCTACACAGCAAACAAAAAAAAACAATTGATTTTATGGCATAGCGACTATAATATACTTTGATTTGAAATTAAATTTGTGTGTTGACATTTGGTAACAAGCTTTCAATTTGATATTAAACTTTATACCTTGTATAAATACAAGTGTTGAAAAACCAGCTTAAACAAGACCAGAGAAAACTGCCATTTTTATTTAAAATCCGCTATATATTATGTATTTAAAAATATTATAGCAACCAGTATTTTTACCTTAACTGTTCAACATGCATACACATGGTTTAGCACGAAAGCTAGTTTAGCACTGCAAACAGGCATTTTTTTCAAAGAAACCAACACTTTAGAGCAAGATGCACTATGACGTAATAAAACGTATTCCTACTTTATATATATATATATACATAGTTTATAAACCGACTTAAGGGGGCTATGCTTCACACTTATACAAAACACTTCAAAGGACATTTTGTTTGGAATTCATTACTTTTTTGCCTACCAAAGTAATTTTTAAGGAGCTTAAATAACATTTAGCACTATTTTGTTTTAATAATATAAAAACCTTGCACATGTTCGTGAAAAATATATGGTCTCCTTATTGCTGGCTGTATATTTCCTAGTGTATAAGCCGACTTAAGGCGACCACATATACAACTTGAAGAGACATTATATTTATCATTATTTAATACTTCAATTCTTTGTTCCACAAAGCAAGCTCAAATGTGTGCCTTAACGTCGCATCGTGACGATGCACATTTGTTGATTTTTATAATAAACACTGTACATAAAATATGGTAACGAGGACATTGTTTACTTGAAGGTTCTGGCTGTGACTGCGTGTACCAAGATTCGTGTTACGTGTTTGTGAATAAACCTAGGACTTATAAGGCTGCTAGCAAATACTGTGCTAAACTCGGAGGACACCTTGCAGACATTGCAGATGTGAATGAAAGTCTGATCCTAGCTGAGCTCTCATTTGGTAAGTTCATTTCGTATAGTTTTTTCTTAACACTTCAGTTATTTTTGAGAGTATATTTAGTAGATTTCAACTCTGTCAAGGAATTTAAGTTCAAGGAATTTGCTTTGTTTAAACATCCCATAAAACTTGAAACGCTTAGTTTCAAAGGCGCATCATTTATATTAAGCATTTCGTTTTTCTGCTTACTTTAAAAACATAAGAGTAATAACGAACGTTGACTTTGAATCAGAATATTACGCTTCAGGGGATACGCGGTGGAAACATGCATTTTTATGCGAAATGTGAAATTGCACTGAGAGTATGCGCCGGTTAGGGCAGTTGTTTAGAGCGTTGTTCCAGAATCCATGGGTCCATAGTTCGAATCCTCCCAGTTTGGTAGGCAAAGGGTTAACTTTCACTCCATTTTCTAGAACTCATCAAATGCTGTAGCTTAGGTCACCTACAACTTTTTTCAAAATTATTGCCTATTAAGTCTTTTGGTTATTCCGTAAAAAATGTGATGTTGCACAATATGCTACTGAAACACATGATGTCTTGTTTACAATTTTAACCACTCAGCGAATCAAGAAGACCTATATCTGGATGGAAGTGATAAAGAAAAGGAAGGTGTTTGGAAATGGGTCACACGAAATGCAGTTTTTACGATGGATGCTTGGAAACCCGGACATCCAAAGTCTAACACTCAGTTAAATTGTTTACGAGTGAACGGCCGACTTGGCGGGGTGTGGACGCATTATAATTGCAAGAGAAGGTTGAAATTCGCGTGCGAGATCAGAAGTAAGAATCCATTGTGTTTTCTGATTAGCAATGTCTTAGGGGGTAGATTGGGGGAGAGTCACCTATACGGGTGATTGTTATTTAACATATAGAAAAATCATTGCATAACAATGCATCTTTTTGAAAACTGACAAGTTTGCAATGTTTATTTCATGTTTTGTTATGTATTTAATAGATTAAAACACAAGTATATAATAAACTGCAGATAATTATTTAATAGAGTAAAGACAACTATTTAAATGCTGTTACAGGAGCTAGTTCTCAAAGCAAGTTGAGTCGTTATGGGGATACTTATACCGCTGTCATTGAATTTTATAAAGAAATATTGGCTCAAATCCATAAAATAAAACACCAGATAAAACATATTGAATCCCCAAGAGAACGCCAATTAAAACATAATGAATCCCTAAGTGAACGCGAATTAAAACATATCGAATCTCTACACCAGTTAAAATATATAGAATTACTGCAGTAGACCGCAGTTAAAATGAAACGAAGCACTACTGTTGGGATTAGTTTAATACATCGAATCCCCACTGTGAACACCAACTAAAATATGTGGAATCAATACAGTGGACATCAGTTAAAACATATCCCTACAGTGAAATCCATTTACAATATATGGAATCACTACAGTGGACACTAATTAAAATATAACGAATCACTGCTGTTGGGATAAATTGAATATATCGAATCCCTGCATGAATACTAATTAAAATATGTGAAATCATTACAGTAGACACCTATTAAACATACCGAATCCCTACGGTGAACACTAATTAAAATATATGGAGTCACTACAGTGGATACCAATTAAAATATAACGAATCACTGCACAAAACACCCCAAACACCGGTTAAAACGTAACTCGATAATAGAAGAATAGTTCAAGGGACTCCTTTACTACTAAATAAGTATAAAAATAAGCATTAATCCTTAGGAATGATGCTCACTATTGTGTTGAGGCTTAGAAACAAGTCTGAGGTCAGTGTCAGCTTAGTGAATGCTCAGGGGATCCTCTTAAAATGTGTAGGGATCTACAGCATATTTTTACTGAATAACAAGATTTCCACCGAGATAAATATATGAATATTGGCAATCTCTAGTTCAGACATAAGATATATTTTCTGTGTTATGAAATAAGTAGTCATTTCTTAAAATATTTAGCATATATTTTATGTGTGAATTTTACAGAGAGACCCCAGTGTGATAAGGTTATTGGTAGCTCGTGTTACGTTGTCGATAAAACAGAGAAGACTTTTGATGAGGCGGACACATATTGCAAAAACTTAGGTGGCCAGATTTTTGACGTTGAAAACGAGGCTGAACAAGAGTATGGAGAATCTGTGATGAGAGGTTAACACAAATAAATATCTGCGAAAATGACGATTTAATGTTAAGAAATGAAAAAGTTAAGATAGCAACAGCTTGTAAAATTATTAGTTGACGTTTTATTCAAACATTTTTTTATGTTAAGTTTGATGGAATTAGAAACGTCCCATGTTTCTGTGATGAGAGGTTAACACAAATAACTATCTGCGAAAATGGCGATTTAATGTTAAGAAATGAAAAGGTTAAGATAACAACAGCTTGTAAAATGATTAGTTGACTTTTTATTCAAAGATTTTTATGCTAAGTTTGATCGAATTAGAAACATATTTATAAATACACAGATCTGGGGAAGAGTATTTGGACGGATGCTGTGGACACTGAAAAAACAGACAGCTTTGTTTGGTGCACGTCACGTGATCCATTCACGTATTCCAATTGGCACCCAGGAGAGCCTAACCATTTCAGTGACCAGGACTGCATGCAGCTGAGCTATAGCTTACCCCAGAAAGGCATGTGGGAGGATACACAGTGTGATAACTCCGCCGCATCTATATGTGAGCTTAAAGGTAAAGCTGGATCTGGCATTCTACAGTAGGAATATTTATTTTATTGTTGGCGAAGAGGATATTCACGCCGCGGAAATACTGCCCCATTTATTTCGCTATCATTTCTTCACATGAAGACCGAGAACAATATAATAGAATGCAGCATGATTTAGTGGGAAATTGCGTAAAATGTGGATTGCTTAGTTGCAAATATTCAAAAGTTCCTGTATTTAATACTGGTTAATGTTTTTATGCTATACATAAGTATCAGTGACTTATGAGTTATTTTACAATTTGTGATTAAAAATACCTCGCAATAAAATATTGTGTAGAAACTTTTTAATCCTATGTGTTTATAAATAGGAATGTGCACCGAGTCGCTTAACAACACTTGTTATGTGCTTATCAAATTACAAAAGACCTGGCAGGATGCAGAAAACTGGTGTCATAACACCGGTGGTCATTTAGTTGATATCCAAAGCCAAGTTGAAAATAATTTGGTACATCGCGGTGCAAAAGGTTAGAAATTAATCAAAGCATGCAACTGATATTATTTTGAAACAAACGTGTTTTTATGTAAGGATAAACAGATAATAAAGTGTAAAATTATCTAACAGACAGCAGTAAGAATGAAGTGTTATCTGTATAGGTATCTTTAAATTAGAGCCAGATTTAATAGGCAATACAACATCCTCAGGCTTGAAGTATAAGCATATTTCTACATTGCATCATACAATGGGTTGTTCGATGTATATGGGTGGGTTGGGAGAGAGACTGTGGGATTATAGCACATGGCGATAGCACAGCCTGAGCGCTGAGATGCTGTACACCAGATGGCATACTGGTGAACGTACAGACAAATGCGATAATACATGCACATCGCTCGTTGAAGCAAGCTACTGAAGAGATGTCTCTTCCCACAGTGAATTATGCTCGATATTTCAGATCAGAAGTATGAATAATATACGCCTTAGACTCATATCAGTTCTTATTGCATATCGAAGCGTCTGTATACAAAGAAAACAAAATTTTCGGTGGTAGGCTTGTGGACAACACACATCCTAACGAAAATGACTTTGTCTACATATTTGCATAGTATTCCGTACGATGGGGACGACGCCATTTTCGTCCCTTAAACATATATAAAGAATAATAAGAAAATAACCACAATTCATTAAAATGAGTCATATATTTGTACTATTTCTAATTTAATCTAGAACGTTTATACTAAGGATAGATAGATGATAGTAACCGACTGAGTATTTTAGTAAATAAAGATCAAGTATTCAACCCCAGCTAATTCAGCTACCTATAGAAAGGGGATTCTATTTTAATAGCAGAAGCGCGAATGGGGAGATCATTAAGTGTTCTGATGATTCCTCACACACACAGCGAAACGTTTCATACAATGCATTGTTATTATAATGTATTTATAAGCCCGTATTAGCTTTAAGAATCCCGGCGGCTACTCACGCATCGGCTGTTTGTCATACCCGTCCAAGACGTTTTATAGCGACCTCCAAATACAGAATGATGACTTTCCCTTCATACTCCGTTTTGTGCATTTTCGGAAAGAAACACCTTTTATGGAAACACGGAGTACTGAATGAAAATATTCCCCTTTTTAGGACACCAAGTGGACACCCTGCAAGAATAAACACTTTATTTGTAATATTTTATAGATATAAATATGGATATCTACACCGATGGTACAGATCGCTTAATTGAAGGTCAGTGGCGTTGGTTCACATCTGAAATGCCCTTCGGCTACACAAATTGGGAGAGTGAGAATGGGCAGGAACAGCCTGACAAGGACTGTATGCGAGTGCTCCATGCTTCTTCCGATGGAACGTGGAATGACACTAACTGTGTGGAAGAGTACCCTTCTATGTGTGAAATCCCATGTATGTAGAATTAATTCGCTATGTTTTTTATGCCCGATATGTTTTACTACGTTGTAATTTGCAATCTGGGGCTATGTCTTCCATCTGTCCAATTCCAGACGTAAACCGTTTATTACGTCACAGAAGTATGTGGTCAAGGGAGTGATGGAAGATATTTCCTCAATCTGAAATAGCCTTTATCGGATAAAAAATGCATATCTTTTGCGAAGTAGGCCATCCTATATGCGTAAAATACTGAGAAAGTTACCCATTTTGCCCATAATATGCATCCCATTTACAGTTTCATGTGATACAAATGACAAATTTCAATTAAATTTTACCTTAATTTTAAAAATTTTCACATAAAAAAGTTGATATTTCTCTGATTAAAAGGATATTCAAAAAAGAGTCTACGTGTAAACTTTTAAATTTGTAATGAAACTATGCTTGTGATGTGAAGTAAGTATTGTAAAGTTTCCTAACGATGTCGAAGAAATAAACATGTATTAAGCAAACAGATGAAGCCAAAGTTAACATTCTAATGCGTATACACTAGCAAGATATCCACGCCTGTTACTTTAAGTTAATATTCTAGTGCGTATAAAATAGCAAGTTATCCGTCCCTATTACTAAAAGCTAATATTCTAATACATAGACACTAACAAAATATTCACACTTGTTACTTTAATTTAATATACTAATGCGTACAGAGGAACAAGGTATCCGGCCTTGTTACTTAAACTTAATATTGCAATGCGACTAAACTAAAACAAGCTATTCATCCTCGTTCATTTAAGATAATATTCTAATGTGTGTACTCGAATAAGATATCCACCCTTCTTACTTTGACCTTTACCATGAATTCTGTTTCAGAATCTACTTGAGATATTTCCACAAAGATGACGATAGAAACTTGTCTTTTGAAGAGTTTGAAGGACTGAAGACTCACTACAATTTACTTCATATTTTTCAAAAAATTTAAAATAATTTTCCGTTTAATGCTTTATTTTTAAACAAAACTGCAAATAATTATACAAAATACTGAATTCTATATCATTCGCTTAAAAATCTTTTATGCACATGATCCGATAAATTATGTTGAATCGAATAAATGCTTTAAACTGCACGACGAATTCTATTTTATGTAACATCTGACTGAGGATTGTGATGCTTAGTTTTTCCTCTTTCTGTTAAATAATTATATAACAATTACTTATAAATTTGTCGAATTTTATATCCGAAAATCAATGAAGTGTTTTATCTTTACTAGAAATTTTTTGTCAGTATTTTGCTATTTATAAAATTTGAGCGCCTGAGGCAACATAGTTTATATATTTTACAATGTGTTTAGATAATATAATTTACATCAATTATAACGTTAAAATACAAATGCTTCATTTTATACAGTGTACAATTTACTTTGTCAAAACAATGGTTAGAATAATATAACTGTTTTACTAGAGCAATAACTCAAACCGCTTCTCACATTCAACCATGCATAAACTCTGATGCACTGATAACAAGAGCTCTATGGACTTATTCACAGTGATATACGGAATGTATCGTTCACCTCACAAATTCTGTAAATGAATGAAGATAAAATGTAGCGTTGTTACTAAACTAATATTATTAAGGAAAGAAAATATCAAAATACGAAACATGAAAACAATTTAAGGCACCTGACTGTTCTAAAATAATTTTTTCTATCCAAGTGAAGTGTATAACAAGAGATCGGATTTACTCTTGGCTACAGCTGTTCTTAGCACTTATGACTGACATTAAAATGCCAATAAAACACAAATATATCAATAACTCTAGAAAAAGGTACAGAGAAAACAAATGAGTTCAACGCGTTTATTTCAAGTAAAGAAAATTATCATCGGTATATATACAGGGAGTTTTTGAATGACTGCTTATCAGTGTACGTGGACGGTCATTCCTTTTTTAATTTCTCTCTCACACACACGATGGAACATTAAGTATTCTTAAGTCTTCTTCCGGAATGGGAGGATGAAGAACGGTCCTTTTGGCCATTTCCTTTTATTTTCATAGCTATAGGCTGTAGATTTGCAACATGTAGCGTGCGAAGTTGCCTGGAGAAAAATATAGGTACTTATGTGTGAGTATCATTTCATGCCAGTATACTGACACGTATGATTATGTGTCGGTAACAGTCGATGTGTCAGGAGATAGCCTTGATACTTAATATACACAAATATAGTAACATTTACAATGCCAATACTCACTTGTCTACCAATGATAAAAAAGTAACAAAGTTAATAAGTTGACAATTTTGTGTGCTATGTGTTGGATTCAAATTTACAGCCCATGTAAAAGTAGAAGGAAATGCTCAAAAAGACAATTCTTTATCCTGCCATTATGGAGAAGGCTGAAGACTAGCTAATGTTCCTCCCATGACAAACACAGCAAAGAAAAAGACAGCAAGTAGAAAACAATACGCATGGCTAAATCTAACAAATTGTGTCCTATCAATCACCCAAATGACAATTGAAATTTATAACTTGTATAACTTGCTATTACCGACACGTAACTATAACTGTCAACATCCTATCATGACACGATACGTAATCGTCATAATGTTTCTTGTTGACGTGGTAGGCAGATCGCTCAGTATAGGAATCCACCGAGGAAGCGCTTGCCACTACAAAATGATACGCTCAACGAAGGTGTCAAATGTCCAACAAGGCTATAAAATGGTAAATATCTCACTTTTCTGGGATCTTTGCCAATCGTGTCAATAATACCAGTTTTTTTTTTAAATTTAACTATGAATATAGCATTCCTTTGAGCCTGCAATCAAATACTTGTATCAACGTTTAACACTGAATTTAAAAAAGTCATTCTAAAGCCATTAAGTACATTAATTAAATTAAAACGATTAGTTTCCTCAAATTTCAGCCCAGACAGATATACTGGCATTCGAAGCAGGCGATCATTTTGACTTTACATGACT
Organism: Protula sp. h YS-2021; assembly: GCA_949752745.1. Lineage (NCBI taxonomy): Eukaryota > Metazoa > Annelida > Polychaeta > Sabellida > Serpulidae > Protula > Protula sp. h YS-2021. The sequence continues at coordinate 12,656,023 of OX457030.1, read as the reverse complement.
CAAACACGGAGTCGTCAGTTTCGAATGGTGAAAACTAAAAGTTACTTGCACCTCAAAAAGTTTTTAGAATAAAAAACAGAAGATTAAGAGATAAAAGGAAATTGCAAGCTATACTTTGCGGTATTGATCAGCAGATTAAAAATCTCAGCTGAAAATTATTCTGTTCTATATTTCTGTAGAGCATCAACACAATAACAGAAAGGGAATGGGTGACTTAAATACGAAGCTTGTGAAAGCCGACCAAGCTATTTTAGCAAGACAAAATAAGTAGTTTGATTAAGATTACTCACATGAAAACGTTAAAGACGCACAATGTTTTATGTGTATTCACTATTTCAAATTAGATGAGCAACCTCCTGTCTTATAATTTATGTCGCTCATGTACAATATGATTTTGTCATTGTTTTTTTACTTTAATGTTTTTAACTTAAAGTTTTAGAAATGTATTTCAAAATCTTTAATAAAATTGGGGTTAATGTGAGAAAAGCCAACGTTCCTTTACCAGCTGTTCGTCCATTCAATTTAAATGGCATATTTTTCCTTTTGAAAACTTTGATCTGGATGCTTAGGATTGTAATCCAGACAACATTGTATCAAATTATGCTGAACAAAGTATTTAAACAGGTAAAAATGAACGTGGGAGACACAGCACATATGGAGGAGTGTATTTAATCAAGGCAATCAGTTTGAACACCGATGCAGGCTGGGAAGGGGCGTTCCTTTGTGTATAGGCATATAACGGGCAGTGTCCTGTAACTACAGACTTGTCAAACACAATTGCCTTCAAATATGTTCCTCAGCGACACAGTACGGCTAAGTCTCTCCCACAAAACCTGGAATCATTCTTTTAACTTTTAGTCATATGATATACATAACAACTGATCTGCTTTTCAGTTGCAATTGCATTTCAAGATGGTGACTGAAACGGATGGCTTACACTTTCAGAAGCGAGATCGCTTTGGCTTCATTTGGATGCAGTAAGGAGTTGTCAGTTTTGAACATTCAGCCTAAAAAAAACGGCTGTGGGAAACCCGTAAGTTAATTTCTAAAGCAAAAACGAGAGCTGAAATTAAAAAACATATTTATATTCACATGGGCGATGATAAATGAACTCTTTGTTGACTTTTCGCCTTGCTTTATAATGCTGGGCAATAAGTCAACAAGTCAACATTTTTGCAATAAGTCAACAGTTTTGTACCATTCTTATAGAATGAAACTTATTACATTTGCATTCTTTTATTTTCTAGCACTAATTTAATTTCTGACGTGAAAATAAAAATAACATCACAGTGTTCTGTCGATTGTTATATGTCCGTTATTTTGTGTTAATGTTTTATGTCCATAATTTATGTCCATTATTGTATGTCCAATGTTTTATGTCCAAATTTTGTCTCAGTTATTGTATATCAAATGTTTTATGTGCATATTTATGTCCATTATTTATGTTCAATGCCTTTGCATTCATTGGTTCATTGTTTATGGTTTATGTTGTTTAGTTTAATGAACCATAGCAAAAGTGACACAGCAAAAAACATTTACAGTAAACAGTAACAACTTATTAACTGAATAATGACACATAGAAATAAAGCATATACATACATACATAACTGGACCAGGCTGGAAATAGAATTTCTTTCATCAAAGCCTATGTGTCATATCAAGGTGAGATGTGTTTCCATTAACCGAATAGTAGTTTATTGTAGAAAAACAATTGTGAAAAAGGGAATTAAATTTATTTTTAATCTGGTTTCAATAAGAGAATGTTTTAGCATTATCAGTTATTTTTTATTTTACTCTTCAAGCATCAATAACCTAATAAGAATTTTACTCTTCACGCATCAATAACCTAAAGAAGTATATATAAGTCTATTATATACAAAATGCTGATTTATATTGCTTGGTTCATTGCCTTTCAGTTGAAGCGATCATCGCAGAAAAGGCTGGTAATGTTCCCGGAGAAGTACGTGCCTAAAGTTTAGAGTCTCAAACTACAGAGACGAAAAGTTCTATTAATTTATCTTTTAAATGAAAGTTACAACAAATAAAAATATTGCAGTAAAGAATTCGAATGGCGAAGATGTTGCTTTGTGTTACTTAGCACCAGTGTATGATGTATTATACTGAGTGATCATGCTGCCATCTAACATACAATTTTTTAGTGAGAACCATGTCAAATGCACTTTCTTCATTCCAAATTCTAAAATCTGGGCGATATCTGAAGATGTTAAATTACAACATGTAGAAGGAGTTAATGCAACAGCCGTGTGTGAGTCTCTAACGGAATTGGTGAGGTCCTCGGGGCCACTAGGTATGAAAAGTGTGACCATACATTTCGAAAAAATGGGGAAAAGAGGGCGGGGTAATTTTAGAGGACAGACGGGATCCGTACGTAGCGGAAACTTCGCTTAAAAAGGAGAGGGATGGTAATTTTTCTGTATTTCTCATAAAAAGTGCGGTGGGAGAGGGGTTAGTTATTTCGGAAATTTTTCCCATTAGTTTAAAATCAGCACTTTGCGTTTAGAGATCGTCTTAAAAAGTCACGGAGATGAATGGTAACCAATTGTTACGTGAATGCCCCACCCCCTTCGGGGAGAGCGCCGTTCATATATCTGATTGAGCGTTGACAACTCTGCACCCATCGTCAATGTAAACGTGTCAGCATATGTGCTTAAAAATATATGCAAAAAGTCTCAAACTTTTCAGGCAAGATATAATTAAATATGTGACATCTGTTTCATATGAGGAGGGGGGCAGGTACCGAACAGAGTTGTTTTAAAAGATTTTCTTGAGACTATTGTACATTTCAGTAGACTGATTCCTTTGCATCTGCAGTATTTTTACACAGTTGTAGTTTTTTATCAACAGAGTTTCCGAGGTTAAACTTGTCAGAATACTAAACTCGGAGAATCGAATTCTTATTTGAAATACTTAATTATGAGTGGTAATTTTGAAATAGTACCCCCTTTTTAACCAAACGGCGAATGTAGTTATTTCCCTTTTGAGGGAAACATGGAGTATTGAATGAACCTTTAAACAAAATTAGCACACAGGTCGGTCTCACAATTTCTTCACGTTTTATGCAACATATATAACATGAAGTGCCTCCTGTATTCCTATGTATCTCTTTCATGTTAGTTTTTGGAGACTGTTTAGAAAAGAAATCAAGAGAATAATCACTTATAAGCGCACAATGGTGTAAGAAACTTCCTCGTTCACGGCTGCAAGTTTGCGTTGCACCTGAATTTAAGATCTTATATATAAATCTTTTTGTGTGGTCTTATTACACATTAAGAGAAAGAATGGGTAGCTTGATTCATCATGCAATACTTATAAAAAGCATACTATATAATATGATAATGAACTGAATTAAGGTGTAGAAAAGCAACAAATTTTATGTGCCTAAACTTGTGGGGAATATATGACATAAATCTGATTAGAATTTCATATTTTAGCTGATCACTGCTTTGTGAAAAGGATTAGAAACAGAATGGTTATGATTTGTGGCGCGGTATCTATTTTAGTCTACTTTAGCATGCTCGGCGTGACAGAACAGACTGGACACCTCGGTTTGTTTTCAACTTTATTTTAGCATATGTATCCAAAGCATATATTACTAATTATTTCCCTGCCACAGCGAGCAGATGCGTGTCAATGAGTCCGATCGTCCGTCCCCAACAAATAATAATAAGTTTGTATGTGACATTTATACTAGTGTCTCTAGTATTCGTGGGATTTAGTTCTTTTATTTCGGCTTTAGCGGGACCGATAGGCCTTTAATTTACTCATTAGCGGGACCGGGAAATTATCGGGACCAAAACTGGTCCCGATAAGTTTGACCTCGGTACTATGTGTGACAAAAATTTTATATTTTTGATATATTTAAAGTTTTATTACTTCGTTTTGTATATATTATGTATTGTTTATAATAGTCATTATCGAGACCGCCATAAAATATCGAATTTGTATCTTGTATAATATATCTAAATAATTTTTATTATTTATTTTATACATTATATTGCATCTGTTACATTGACTTTCAATCAAAACCACTCAAAATGTATAAAAAATGCATTACAAAATTTAAAAAAATATTTATATGGTCAGGCTAATGCCATATATATATGGGTGCCTGGTCCGATAATGCCTAAAATAGCCTTTTACACACACACACACACACACACACACACACACACACACACACACACACACACACACACACACACACACACACACACACACACACACAGATATATATATATATATATATATATATATATATATATATATATATATATATATATGTGTTTGTGTGTGTGTGTGTGTTTGTGTGCATTGCAGTTCTGAATCGTCATGTATTTTTAAACCGTTCAAAATTGATTATTCGCCACTTTGTCGAAAATGGTAAAATGTGCGCAATCTGCATTGAAACGTGTTGCTCTGTCACGAAATTAGAATTTTGTCCACGTAAGTTCTCAAAAAGTACAAGGCATTGTCTTGCAAAACTATATGCAGTGAAAAAATATATATTGAAATGTGCAACGATGCATTATCTTTTACAAAGAATTTACAAAAATAAATAACAACTTCGTTTCCAGATTAATTCTACCCCTTCAATTGAAATAATCAATATTATATGACCATTTTCAAGGCAGGCTCAAACTGGCTTTGATTCTAACCAGCAAAAACTGAAAAACACCATTAGTTTCACGTAATACTGAGCTACACATCCGATATCATTTCCTATTTGGAATACAGAAAACACTTTATTTAAAGGAATAAAAAATTCTCTGACTGATGCAAATTGGTAATGTCTTTTAGCTAATCAATTTAAATCACAATCAGTTTAGCCAAATTAATTTTTTTCTGCAAACTCCAACCTGGTTGGAAGAACCATAAAGATTTGTGCGCACTTTGATGTCACTCTCATTTAATGATTGATTGTTTTGAAAGTCAGATTTAGAAATTGCGACTTTTAACAGGAGTGTCAACTGTGGAAACCACACAACAAGAATCAACAGAAACAACAGCATATGAAACAACACCAGACATATCCACAGAAGAGCTAACCTCAATAGACGCGACTGGAACACGAGCAGAAACAAATGCAGAAGAGCTAACCTCAACAGAAACGACTGTAGATGAAAAACGAGCAGAAATACACACAGAAGAGCTAACCTCAACAGACACGACACCAACAGACACACATACAGAATGGGTAACAGCAACAGGCACTCGGCTGATAAATGCCGCTTCAGCCACAGACAGCATGAGCACCAAAGACGGGAAACAAAGAAGTGACTGTGACGCCAGAGAGGTCGCAGAATCAGCTACAGGTATTTATGCATTTTTTTACACAATATGCCTGTCTAAGTTTGAATTTTTAACAGAGAAGAAACAAAATTAAAATGTGGGAAAGAATGATCTGATGATTTCATTATTTTAGATATTAATAACCTGTTACCAGAATAGACGAGAAAGTTTGTAAAAATGTCAAATTAGATCGTTATGTTCTTGTTGTAAATTCTTTAAGCAACGCTTTAGAGTGATTTATGTTGTAGTTTATAATGTTGTTACCGGTACACTTACAGTTTTCATAAGCTTTATAGTGACTCTTTGCACAAGTAACTCATTAATATGTTTTATATTACAGTTTATTCTGTCATCATAAGTACACTTACATTCTTTCATAGAACCTTAAAACAACGCCTTATTGATTTCAAGTCTCGCTTTATATAAGTGATTCTCTAGATATTTTATGTTACAGTTTATTATGCTGTTGTCGGTACACTCGCAGCCTTATTGGCAATTTCAGTCATAATCAATATAATACAACTAGTGACTATTAATAAAATGAGGTATGATTTTGATTCAAATTAAACAAGGTTTAATTTTAAGACCAATTGAAAATTATACATGAAAGGCAGCTGAGTCTGACTTTGAAAAGGTTAATACTGATTTTTGATTTGTCCATTTTCGTTAAAAGGGATGATCGAAAGACTCAATTTGAATTACGTGATAGGGGATATAATCTATCACATTAGCCTGACTGAGGTAACGGGAACGAAAACTATTTTTTATTGCAAGGCTTGATATTTTTTATGTTGATAGCATTGATGTATTTTTAGAAAAGCAAGGACGCAACAAACAACGTCTCAACGGGAGATGAGTGCGATCAAAAGAGAATACTATAATGTAGCGAGTGATGGATCAAATGTGGATGAGGATACCGGTTACAGTATTACAGCTGAGAAGAGTGGTACACAGGATTGGTTACGAACGTATGATGTCATAAACAGGGCCGATGCCTCTACAGCCCATTCAGGTGTATACCAGGAGCTAGACGTATACCAGAACTAACGAACTGAGTCTACACAAAGTATTAGGTGTGTGCCAGAACAAACTGGCTAAGCCTATACCAATCACTAGACGCATAACGGTACTAACAAGCTGAGTCTTTTCCAAAGCACTGGACGTTTACTATAAGATGCATTTTTCTATTTGTACTTGAATATTTTTTCTTTTTCTTTTCTTATTATTCATTCTTCTTTCTTGGATTAAAGTGACCACTCAGCGAAACTGCAATGAAATGATTTTATAAATATCAAAGGCAATAGTTTATACACAGAAACATTACCAACCTAGATATTCAGATACTTGCTAATAACTGCATTATTGTTCTGTCTTCCAGGGAAATATTTTAGTACCACAGCCAAATACATTAGGGATAAGCCATTATTGTTTGCTTAGTTTCTCTATATTTAATAACATAATATCGCCAATAACCTCAAGCTGGTTTCTTTCATTGGGAATAAAACCACAATAGAAAATGTTTACCATATAATACACTTGATTGCATTTGACGCGCTCGTGTCTTCCTTATTGCTGGTGAATATACCCGAAGTAAACAGATTAAGTCTTATGGTGGCAAAACTGTAGTGTCACTCAAGTGGTGCTCTTATTATTTCTAACAGATTTATGTAATTTTTACATAAAAATAGTTGTAGAAACAAACACCAAACTATTAAGGACTGAATTACGATTAAAGAATTTTAATGACTGAATCAGATAGAGATCCTTCACTTTGTTCAAATTAAAAAAATCATTTAAGAAAAAGGATATGCAGAAAAAGGATTGGGTTGGCTGTTGTAAACAATCCGAAATGTCTACATATTGAGCAATGTAATAAATGCCGTATACATCACAAGATTCATTAGGATTGTATTGACCTTATAGTGCTCATCACTAGGTGAACAATAGAATGGCTGTTATACTTCAGTGTATTGTTCTATTACTTAGTGACGTTGCCATGGTGATCACTTCTTCATATGCTGCAACAGGTGCGTTCACAATAGTGCATTTAAAGTATATATTAAAATAGGTTGACAAATTGTTAATATAATTAATATTTACCATCTGTTCATGTAATGCTTGACAATTTATGAAATCTGTATATGCATGATATACTGCATCAGTACAATTGGTATTAAATGTGCTACCCTGCGTGTCCAATCAAAACAGGGAGTAAGGGGGTAATTTTGAAACGAGACACGGTAACTTTCATTCAGGAAATATTTGCACTATCCGATACCATGAAAAAGTTTTTTATTCTGTTTCTGAGGAAAATGTACAATTTATGTAAGCATAAAAAAGGGGCATAGAGAAAACATTGCAACAAACAGATCTTGGTTTTAATCCTAGAAAAAGTTGACAAAGCCATGCAAGAAATAATAAAGCTACGTTTCTTCCTTAAACTAATTTTTGGCCGGTGTAAATTCAGCTCGATGCAGCATGTTAATTTTTTCTTCTGTTATGAAATTGGTGGCGTTAAGAAGAATTAGGGAACCATACCTGGCTATATCAATTAGAATTCAGAAAGCGATCTATATTAGACAAACATATCCCTTTTTCATGTTTAATTATTTAATGTTACTCATTATGTGAGATCGAAAAGGATAACTTTTTTGCATAACGAAACACCAGTGACAACGTGGGAACCATTTCTAACAAGTGAAACTGAAAGTGAAGCACCAGTATTAGATTATGCGACAGTAGAGATCATTCTAGCAGAAGGTACAGAAAGTACAGATGTACCTGGAACAGTAGAAATAATAACTAGCGGGGATGGAACCCAGGATGCGGACAACCTGTGTACATGTGACTGTAAAAACAAAGAGCAGACAGGTACAAGTACAGGTATGTGTGTATGCATCTCCCAAATAGTATTATAAACACAATTAAAACTATCAGAGAGATATTTGTTCTGAAGGTAAATAGTTGTTGCAGTTGTACTTTAATTACATATTTAACACTAATATTTATTATTTTCAAACATTAAACCGTGTTTAGCAATGCCCGCAAAATGTTGTCGACAACTTTGTATCTTTCTTTGTGCTGTTCTTTAAGTATGTATGCGGCTACTACTGCCCTGGCTATCTTGACGACGATTTCGTTGTGTAATTTTGTGCCTTACGTCGCGATTATTATTATTATTATTATTATTATTATTATTATTATTATTATTATTATTATTATTATTATTATTATTATTATTTAAAGGGATGTCCGGAAGACTCATTTGTGCTAATTTTGAATTCCGTGGTGATGAATAATCCTGTGCAGTCGTTTAGCTGAGGCAATTTGAGCGAAGGTCAATTCCCCGCTTTCCACCCCTGGCCGGATTCGAACCAGGGACCAGGGGATTACAGGATCATCGCTCTACCGACTGAGCTACCCGTCACCCCTATTATTGCTTTGGCTGTCTTGACGATGATTTTGTTGTGTAATTTCGTGCTTGACGTCGCGATTATTATTGTTTGGCTGTCTTAATGATGATTTCGTTGTGTAATTTTTTTGTGCTTTACGTCGCGATTATTGTTGATTTGGCTGTCTTGATGATGATTTCGTTATGTAATTTTGTGCTTTACGTCCCGATTATTATTGCTTTGGCTGTCTTGACGATGATTTTGTTATGTAATTTCGTGCTTTACGTCGCGATTATTGTTGCTTTGGCTGTCTTGATGGTGATTTTGTTGTCTCATTTTGTAATGTACATCACGATTATTGTTGTGCTGTATGACGATTTTGTCCTGTCATTTTGTTATGTACACCGCGATAATTGTTGCAATGATTCTCATGATGACGATTTTTTGTACAATTTTGTGATTTAAATCGCCATTGTTGTGCTCTAGCTGTCTTGATGATGATTTTGTTACCTGAATTTGCAGTGTACATCGGGATAATTGTTGCGCTGGCTGTCGTGATGACAATTTCCTTGTGTGTTAATGCAGTGCAAATAGTGCTAATTAAACGAAATAGGTAAATACTAAATCCTTAATATCTGTTGATATGAAAGTAACATCAATGTTTGACCGTCGTGCAATGCTTCTTCTAACATATATGATGACAGAAATCCCCCTTTAGTTGTGGCCTACAAATAATTACCCTATGGTCTTAAAAATAAACGATGCAATTAGAGCAGTTTAAGAATTAAAAATCTCACCAGATCTATTGATTTACTGATGTTTATTACTTGTTTGCGGATCGGAAAATACTGTTCTTTGTCACATTAGGTAAACAAAACACTTTGAAAATTGATTACAATGTTAAAATATTGTTTCTTCAGAAAATCACGAAAATTGAAGGCGGAGCATGAACAGGAAAACATAGGTAAAGCAGATATCTACAATATGGCGACTGACGAATCAAAGATAGATGAAGAGGGTGCTTATTACAATACAACAGATGTGAAGGGCAGTACAGGTGTGAGTACAGATGCCGAGGCACCAAATTATGAGGGCGTAATAAAAGCGGATGTTGTATGTAGAGCCTCGCCGGCACTATATCAGCCATTACACGTGTATCAAAACTAACATACGTGAGCAATGACGTCATTTATCTACAATGACTCTATGTTGTAGCATATGTCGTTGAAAACTGTATAAGTGTGATTATTCAGCGCTGTGATCATGTGTACAAGCTATTTTTTAGGTACGATGGAGCATAGAAATTATTTTCACTGAAGTTTAATGCATCAAAATATCTTCAAATCGATTTACAATGCACTAATTGTTTAAATCAGCATTGTAAAACTTTCAACTGGTGTATATAATAACAAAAATTATGTTTGTTCTGGTTCTGACTGTTGATGTATCCAACATCTAATCCAGAAACCAACTGCCTTTATTTAGTTTATAAATTTTAAAATTCTGATCCCTTAAGTAACAGACCAATTAGTTGAATAGAAAATTATGCATGCACATGCATTAATCTGGAGGCGATGGGCGTCGGTGTAGGGGAGGTAGACGTATAACAATAGGCGACCACCATTGCCAACAAGACTCTTGCTTTCTCATAAGGCTCGCTACCACCGCGCTACAACGTACCATATGCGCAAGAACGCTATGAATACCGCTATGTTTGCTAGTTTGCACTTTCGAGAACTTCCATAGGGGGTTATGTTTTGACAGCAAGTTCGTTGGATTTACGTATGAAGAAATGATAAGAAGAAACATATAACGTCTTCATTTCTTTTTATGTATGCACTTCGAAATGTATAAAACGCTTTTTAGTTTCTTAAAAAGTAATTTTACATGTTATTCTGCATGCTTTGCAACCCATCTTTCTACCAAAGTGGAGTTAAAAAATCAGCCAATTTTTCTGTTATTACTTTATGCAATTATCCTGAGATATTGCGGTGAAAACATGAAACATTTCCTCTACATTCCGAGATACTGAGGTCAAAATATGAAATTTTCCTGCTGATTAAAAATATTGCAGTAAAAAAATGAAAACTTTTGTGTAGATTCTGAGATATTGCAGTCAAAATATGAAAACTCTCCTGTAAATTCCAAAATATTGCAGTCGACTGAAAAACCTTTGCTGCGCCGAGAAGTGGAAAATTTGTTCAAGGGGTAACTGTGACAGTTGCGATATGAATAACGCTCAGTGGACAATGCAGCCTGCCCTGCCTTTCCCTCGTCACCTTCTCTCCTCCGCTTTAGTGTCTCAGGTCGGGGGATTGGGTTGACATGCAGCCTGTTTAATGTGTCAATAAAGCGTTAATAACGGTCTCAGAGCCTGTAGGTGAAATCACTTCCTTCACAATCTGTAAGTGATTACTTATTATTTTAATCTGGTTAAAATTGTACCTTATTATAAAAAATATAAAAGGCTATATATCGTTTTGTTAAATACAGTTTGTGGTAAGTGACAGTATTTTATCTATTTTAATTAGGTTAACCATTTATTTTCTGAGATTACTATTTTTATTTTCATATACAATGCATTTAATCGGAGAGAAGTCGACAACAGAACCTTATAATCGAGCTGTCAGCTTTTTGTCCTGGTCAAACAATCAATATATCTTTATAAACATTATCTTTTAATTTCTTAATACGTGCCATTTATTCTTGTATTTTAAAATATTAATCGAATAGCAACCCCAGTCTCAAGAGGGAAAATTGAGGGTCAAAATTAAATAAAGGCTGGTTGTGTTACATAGCAGTTCCGGGCGATTGCATCACTTACATCGCGAGTGAGCGTATGAGTGACACAAATCAGTCCAAAGACAGGTCAAGCAAACAAATGATAGCCAATCTGATTACTCTGATGAGCTTATTAAATATCGTGTTTCTCTATCTTTTTGATACTGTTCGCCATTCTTTTTCTCCGTTACAAAAACTCCTTCTTCTCTTGTTCTTCTCTCTTTCACTCTTTCCCCTAACTCTTTCCTCTCTCTCTCCATTTTCGGACGAGAGTCTCCCCCGTTTGTCTTTCTCTATCAGCTCTCCTCTATCTCCTTTTCTCGCTCTCTCTCACCCTCCCTCTGTTTTTCTTCTCTCTCTTTCTCTCCCTCACTCTTTCTCACTCTTTTATTCCATCTGACACTCTGTTTCTCCCCATCTTACTCTTCCCCTTAACTCTCTCTTCTATCTCCATGGCTCTCGCTTTCAGTCACGTCTCTCTCGGCATTCTCTCCCCTATTTTCTTCTCTGTTTTCTTCTTCTCTTTCAAATTCTATCTTTCTTACCTGATATTTATTTTTTATTTACAGTAATTAGTAGACAATAGTAGACCAGACGGCGATCTTACCATCAATTACAAATCATCCATTAGAGACACATTAATATCGATCGCTTTAAGTTAGTACTTCACGAAATAAAATATTTATTGTATCGATTGCTCCAACTTCAATTTACTCAACATTCAATTTTAAGCATAGAATATTCACCTTTCGAAATTCAGAATTCACCTACACAATGGATCTTATTTTTATAGGAGGCAGAAAATAAGGGGAAAATAATGTTATTTTCAGTAGCAAATATAATGAGAAAAGGGCCGCTTCCAAATTAAAATACCGCATAACTTGGCTAAATTTGTCAGGTATTAAGGTATATTAGTTCTCTTCTGAAACCTGCGGATAAGCTATTGGGTGACCAAGTGGTGGATCCGGTAGGTAATCGTGAACGGGGGGGATTCAGGGATGGCAACCGTCACCCTAAATTAAGAAATTAAGACTTTTCACATAAAGTTTGACTGGCAAATCTGTCATGTTTTAAATTCGTCCGTAAATAAAATTTTAAAAGCAATTATTTCTTTGAATGCAATTTATTGGCATTTCATTTTGGCTGTGATGTAATTAAATGACGTGGTGCTTTTGAATTAAACCGTTATTTGCATTTAATTTAAAATTAATGATAAAGAAGTACTAAACACAGCCGTTCTTTGCAATGTACATGAAAAGCATTAAACAGGTGGAATTTATTGAAAACCCACCAGAATAAATAAAGGCGAGATAATTTGCAGGATTCAGTGCAAATTTCAAGTTAGAATGTTTAACCAAAACGTTTGGTTAAGGTTAGTGCATTACGGTTTTACTTGCATTTTACTTGTATATATATTACTCAATTTTACTGAGAATGTTTGCTACGTGTGACAATGTTGCAATGGATTTAAATTTCAGATCTTTTGAAATTCCCTTTGAGAAAAATCTCGAGAGTTCGATTTATAAATGATTTGTGAATGATTTAAAAATGAACATTTTTGCTTATTTAAGCAGTTTAATATGTAAATATATATGTGTGAATAAAGCATTGTTATTATTATTATTATTATTATTATTATTATTATTATTATTATTATTATTATTATTATTATTATTATTATTATTATTTTAATAATAATTTTTGTTGTTTTTTTTTTTGGAAAATATGTATTTTTCTGCTTGAATGATAATAGGAAGAATAGCCATAATTCGAGAATTACTGACACCTTTTAGACGAGTGCGACAATGCTTCCGGTGTACTGGATCCTTATTGTGACACTTGCTCATTCCACGGTACTGCTTTATGTACTTATTGTGAACATTTCTGAGTAGATATTATGTTCCATCTAATATGTGCTGGTTATTTATCCGCATATTAGATTAGGCATAAACAAGTATCTATAAATAGATTGAGCACAAACAAGTGTCCCCTAGCATAAATATAAAAATTAAATAATACAATCATAATTAATATTAAGCATTTGATACTTGTCTAATATATGCTTAGGTGATCGATAACTTAAATCATTCAAAACTTTATAGAATATAAATGTCAATTTTGATTTAAATTATTTAATTTCATATTTTAACTAATTGTTTCAATTGAAGTACAAAATACTGGAGAATAAAAATCGTAGCTAATATCAATAATATTAATGTATAAAAATAGGTGCATTTATTTCTTTTCAAATTGTGTTACCTGCTTTTCTTACAATCGAGCAACAATGTTTAGGCTAGAAAGCATTAGAACGAATTGAAACGCACCAGAAAGCATTAGAACGCATTAGAACGCATTAGAACGGATTGATGATGTTACTGTACGGGCTCAAATTTTAATGTTTTAGATCATTGGAGCTTTGATTCCATTCCGTAGTGGTTTTTGCCAGATCAATGATGGTATATATGTTTTTCTTTTGAATTTAGTTGATGCATACTCTTAGCAACATGAATAACTGTACAGTTCGGCTGTTACTTTTTATATATCATTGGCATTGGTGCTCAGTGTAATGACGGAAATCGCATCTGCTATAAACGTGAATTGCGAATTAATAACTGGATTAAAATTCTTAACTATAATCTGATACCATTAGCTAAGAAGTTGAATTACTTATTAATCAATTATTCAGTTGTCGAGAAGCTCAAAAATAGCTTTCTGAATGATGAAATTGAAATGGAGAGTACCACAGAATTAAAAATTAAACCAGAAATAAAGGCACACCACACAATGGTGTGGTGATCCTAAAATCCCGAATCCGGTAAAGGGTTGTACGCATTGATTAATTAGACTTTCCCTCTGATTGCTTCAGCTACCAAACTGCAACAGGACATTTTGCCTATTATGGCATTCAAAATGTTCACCCATGTAATCTTTCGGTCATATATATATATATATATATATATATATATATATATATATATATATATATATATATATATATATATATATATACATATATATATATATATATATATTGTCCTACAAAGCCAGCTCCTACAAAGCCAGCTCAAATACGTGGCGCCATGTGACATGGAGACAACGCATATTTGATGATTTCTATTATAAGCAGAAACACTGTTCATAAAATGTGGTAACGAGGATTCTGGTTACTTGCAGGATCTGGCTGCCACTGTGTATACAAAGATTCGTGCTACGTGTTTGTGAATAAGCCGAGGAATTACAAGGCTGCCAGCGGATACTGTGGTAAAATGGGAGGACATCTTGCCGACATTCAAGATATGAATGAGAGTCTGATCGTTGCTGAGCTATCAATTGGTAAATTCAATTCATATAGTTTTTCTTTCATACTTGTGATCTTTTTTGAGAGTCTATATTTAGAAGGTTTGAAGTCTGTCTTTTTTATGACTTTCAATTTAGGGCGTTATCTTCGTTAAAAATACATGTGAATATAAAACGCTTAGTTTCGACGCATGATTTACATTAAGCATTTCGTGTTTGTGTTTACTTAAATGGCATAAGACTAATGAACGTTGGCTTTGAATCAGAATATTACGGTTCAGGGGATACCGAGTGAAAACATGACTTTAGTTCATGCAAAATACAAGTATATTGCACTTAGGGCAAGGCAACCTCGGGTCCGCAGTTTGAATCCGACCAGTTTGGTAGGCAGAGTGTTAACTTTCGCCCATTTGCCACAGCTAGTCGAATGCTGTGGTTTAATTCACCTACCATTGATTTTAAAATGATCGCCCATTAAGTGTTTTGATTATCCATTATAATCTGATATTGCACTGTCCAACAAAATCATACTGCAACACGTGATGTCTTGTTTACAATTTTAACCAAAACAGCGAACCAAGAAGACCTATATCTGGATGGAAGTGATAAAGAAAAGGAAGGTGTTTGGAAATGGGTCACACGAAATGCAGTTTTTACGGTGGACGCTTGGCAAACCGGACTACCAAAGTCTAACGCTCAGTTAAATTGCTTACGAGTGAACGGTCGAAGTGGAGGCCTTTGGGCGCATCATAATTGCAAGAAAAGGTTGAAATTCGTGTGCGAGATCAGAAGTAAGAACCCATTGTGTTTTTTATTAGCGATGTCTGAGGATGGGGGGGGGGGGGGGGGGGATTGGGAAGAGTTGCCTATTCGAGTCAATGTTATTTAACAAATAGGAAAATCATAACGTAGCCATACAACTGTTTAAAACTGACAAGTCTGCAATGATTGTTTCATGCTTTGTTGTGTATTTAATCAGAAAAAAAGTATATAATAGACTGAAGATAGAGATAGGAATAGAGTAAAGACATTTATTTAATAAAAACAATTATTTGATAGAGTAAAGGAAACTATTTAAATGCTATTACAAGTAATAGTTCTCAAAGTAAACTTAGCCGTTATTGGCATATTTATACCGGTATCATTGAATTTTATGAAGAAATATTGGCGCAAATCCATAAAATAAAACAGCACATGAAATGTGTCGAATCCCTAAGTGAGAAACAAATAAAATATATGAAATCACTACATAAGACACCAGTTAAAATATAACGAATCACTACATTTTGGATGAATTAAATACACCGAATCATAAAAGTGGATACCAGTTAAAATATATGGAATCACTGGAGTCAACACAAATTAAAACATTGAATCACTACAATAATACAATTAGAATATGTGGAATAATTACAGTGGACAAAAATTAAAATATGTGGAACCATTACAGTGGACACCAATTAAAGCATATCGAATCCCTAAAGTGAACAGAACACTAGTTAAAACGAAATTCGATAATGGAATAGTTTATGGGACTCTTTTACAACTTAATAAGTTTAAACGTTATGCATTAGAGCTTAAGCATTATGCTGAGTTTTAGAACCATGTGTGAGGTTAGTGTCAGCTTAGAGAAGGCTCTTAGAAACGTATGAGCATCAACAGCATATTTTTACTGAAAAATAGAAGATTTGCACGGAAATAAATATATGAATATTGCAATTTATAGGACAGACATAAATTGCATATTCTGTGTTATGAAGTAATTAGTCATTTTCTTGAAATATTTCGAAATATATTTTATATGTTAATTTTACAGAGAGACCGCGGTGTGATAAGGTCATTGGCAGCTCGTGTTATGTTGTCGATAAAACAGAGAAGACTTTTGAAGAGACGAACTCACATTGCAAAAGCTTAGGCGGTCAGATCTTTGACGTTGAAAACGAGGTTGAACAAGAGTATGGAGAAAGTGTGATGAGAGGTTAACGCAACTAAATATCTGTTAAAATAACGGTTTAATGTGAAATAATGAAGACAGTAAAGGCAAAAAACAGCTTATAAAATTACTAATTGATGTTTTATTATTTACATTTTCCATTTTTTCTATGTTAAGTTTGATGGCATTAGAAACATCTTTCTAAAATATACAGATCTCAAGAAAAGTATTTGGACGGATGCTGTAGACACTGAGAAAACCGACAACTTTGCTTGGTGCACGTCACGTGATCAATTCACGTATTCTAATTGGCACCCTGGAGAGCCTAATCATTTCAGTGACCAGGACTGCATGCAGCTGAGCTATAGCTTACCCAAGAAAGGCATGTGGGAGGATACACAGTGTGATAACTACGCCGCATCTATATGTGAGCTTAAAGGTAAAGTTGAATCTGCCCCTGAACAGCGAAAACGCTATTTTAATGAAGCTCACAGGAAAGCAAGTTGAATAACTGATAGAAAGTGCATACGCTACCTTAGGAATGAACGTGATACGAATGTGGACATTAGTTATTTCTTTGTATGTGGTAAGCTGGAGGGTACCCTTTATTTCTTTATACGTGACTAGCTGGAGAATAATATTTATTTCTTGATTTCGCTGTCATTTCTTTACATAAAGACCAATAGTCATGTAATAAATTGTAGTATTATTTATTAGGAAATTGCGTAATATGTGGATTGTTTAGTTGAAAATAGTCGAAAGTTCTTATACTTGTTAAGACATCTAACTGGTTAATGTTTTTGTGCTATACACCAGGTACAACTATCAATGATTTATGAGTTATGCTACTATTTGTGATCGAAAATAAATCTCAATAAAATATTATGTAGAAACTCTTTAATCTGATTATTAAAAATTTTGTTAATAGGAATGTGCACTGAGGGGCTTGACAACAATTGTTATGTGCTTATCAAATTACAAGAGACATGGCAGGATGCAGAAAATTGGTGTCATAACACCGGTGGTCATTTAGTTGATATCCAAAGCCAAGTTGAAAATGGGATGGTACATCGTAGTGCAAAAGGTTAGAAATTCACCAAAGCATATAACTGATTTTAACAGTGCCTGTAAAATTGTCTAATAGATAATAGTTAGAATAAAGTATTATCTGCATGTATCATTAGATGAGAATCACATTTAATAAAAGATCCTTAGACGTTTAGCTTGAAGAATAAGCATATTTCCACACTGCATCATACTATCAGTAAAAGCCATATTTAAAACTTGAAAAATTGTAAAGGCTTTTTTAATCATAAGCTTAAAATAATTATACAATATTGATACTTTAGCATAAAAAGAACTGAATAAATATGCAAATTATTCACTGCCAGTCCAGTAAGAAGCGTAATTTCTTTTAAAATTCTAATTATAAATATTGCTTCGACCAGACGCGAAAACAAATTCCTAAAAATACACTCCATATCGCTTAAAGAAATTGGTTGTTCGATGTACATGGATGGCCTGGGAGAGAAGCTGTGGGACTACAGCATATGGCGATGGCACAGCCTGGGCGCTGAGATGCTCTACACCAGATGGCGTACTGGACGACCTACAGACCAGGGCGATAACATATGCGCTTCCCTCGTTGAAACAAACGGCTTCTGGAAAGATATCCGCTGTGACACAGAACTATGTTCCATGTGTGAGATCAGAAGTATGGCTAATATACCCCTAAAACTCGCACCAGCTCTTATTGCAATTTGAGGCGCGTGTATAAAAAGAAAACAAAAGTTCCTTATACAGTCTTTAAAAGTAAATTGCCGTTATTTTTAAGTGATGTCGACATTTCACGCCTTTTCCGGCTTTTCTGTGGAACATATTGCTTTTGTTTTGGTGTTAACGTTGACAATAGCTATAACCAATTCAGTTCAGTGTGACTTGTCCATTTCTGTGTGTTTTCGTTATGACTACACAGACCCCACTCTGTGGCTTTCTCATTTAAACTAATTAGATTTACCAAGAATTCTTTAAAATACTTTCATGGAAATCTAGATTATAGTTTAGGTATTGCACTCGAGGCTTGTCATTGGCATTTTAGTACAAGTAGCGTACATGGCATATATAGTCGTTAAATGCAATAGCAGTTATTGAGTTGTATTGTTCTAGTATTTGTTTTATTGTGTCTCCAGAACGACCACCTGAATGTGATCACATGATAGGTCGGGATTGTTACGTAGAAGTAGCACAGCCAATGGACTGGGTGGCTGCGGTTACCAACTGTCAGAATATCGGCGGCAGGCTAGTTGACATCGCACATACTGAAGAAAACGACCTAGTTCACACATTTGCACAAAGTAATATCCCGTGGCGTGGAGACAACGACTCTTAAACATACATTAAAAATAATGAGAATAACCCGAATCAGGATGCACTGAAAGTTTTAGTATATTAATTAGATAAAGGTCAAATACTGAATCACAGTTTATTCAGCTATTTTTAGAAAAGAGTTTCTGTTTCCGGTCGGGTCATACCTAAGGATTTAACATTAGGACTCCTCCTTGCTACCCTGTGAGGCACTCCACATGTAAGGGTTAGAAGGAGGGCTGGAATGCCCCATTTCATTATAATGTGGTAATGGGGGGGGGGGGGGTTTCCCGGCATGACCATAGCAGTTGAAAGGGATCTAAAGAACATTGTTCGTTGCTAATGTTATTATAATCCCATATTAGTTACAAGAATCCGGAAGGGGGTCAGTCACCTACCAACTGGTTATCAAACGTGTCCATGAATTTTTAAACGATCTCTTAGCACAGAGTGCCGAGCTTGATATCCTTTCTCCGAGTGAAATTTCGAAAATTTGTGAAACACGTACAGAATGAAACTGGCCCTCCATACAACAGTATTTATCCTCATTTTAACCACACGCATTGTAGCACACCAAGTGGCTACCGTGCAATGACTAACCGTTTATTACAATATTTTATAGAAATAGGCAAGGATATCTATACAGATGGTACAGATCGCTTCAGGGAACGTCAGTGGCGTTGGTTCACCACTGAAATGGCCTTCGGCTATACAAACTGGGAGAGCGAGAATCGGCAGGATCATGGTGCCCGGGACTGCATGCGCGTGCTTCATGCCTCTTCTATTGGTACATGGAATGATACAAACTGTGCGGAAGAGTACCCTTCTATGTGTAAAATCCCGTGTATGTAGAATTAATTAGAATTAGATTTTAGTAAGCAATGTTTTGATGCCCCACATATTTTACTATATTGCAATTTGCAATCACGGGAGAGGGCTATTCCTTCCATCTCTTCACCTTCCAGACGTAATCCGCTTATTATGTCATATAACTATGAGCTAGAAAACAGATGAAAGATATTTTTCTCACTATGTGATAAATAATTTGGCCATAGCATTTACCGGATAAAAAAAGTAGACCTTTCATGGAGTAAGGCATCCTGTGTTTGTAAAGAACTAGGGATAACACCATTTATTCCTGTAAAATGCAACCTATTTATAATTTTCTTGTGATAACAATAACAAAATTCAATTAAATTTTTCTTTCGTAAAAAAACACCATGAAAAATGGCCCTTAAGATTCGTTCAGATAAATGTAAGCGATGGGTAAAAGTGTGTAACCAAAAGAACTTGGCTAAACCAATCGATGAGCTGGTAAGAATCACGTGATTACTGTTAATTTGTTTTAGACTTTATCCCAGGGTGCGACCGTACTTACAAGGACAGATGTTACATACTCGTTAAGGAGTTTATGAGTTGGCACAACGCTAGTGAAAATTGTCTTGCAATGGGAGCTCATCTCGCTGACATTGAGGATGAACAGGAAAACGCCATCTTATACGACATCGGAAGCAGTATGTTTTCACCACGTAGTCTGCCTTTAATCTCACTGCTTTATTTCCTGCCGATAATCGCGTATCACTTCTCTTCTATTTGATTGAATTTTTTAAAAATATTCAAGTGTTAAAGTAGACATTTTAAACAACAGAATATGTAAAATTTGAGTTTGTCATGTTTCATAATTATAATCATTATAATAGATTTCTTTTGATATTGGCTTTAAAATTGGAATTTTGCACAGAAACTGAGACGAATCTGTACATTGACGGGACTGATGAAGAGGCCGAAGGTGTGTGGAAATGGGTGACACGGAATGAGGAAATATCCAATGCTAACTGGATTCCAGAAGAACCTAATGGAGGCGACGGTGAAAATTGTATCATTATGTGGAGTAATAGGGATGGTATGTGGAACGATATGGACTGTAATCAGATATATTCATCGGTCTGCGAAGCAATAAGTAGGTATTTGCTTATTTTCGTATAAAGATTGAAAGTGTATGATACATTAAAACCATGTTTATCCGCACAATGTCCCGCATTAGCAAGCTCTCCGGATTACTCAAGTCTCACAGAATTGAATTTTTGTTTGATGTGGTAGATTACTAATACTCAAAACGTGACGGGGTGAGAGGAAGGAATCTCGGCCACATCGGCTATTCTTCAAACAATTTAACCGTATTTATTGCTGTCAGTTTCCCTATTTACCAAGGTTTAGATGGTTTCTGTGTTCATCATTTTCAATTTCGATTGACAACATTATTCATGACGATGATTTAAATTACATAGAGCAGGTAGCTATAGTGCACTGAAACCGTTGGATAATTAAGTGAAACTAAAATATTTTCTCCAATTTTGGAAATTTTCTGGAAGCAGGTTTTGTTGCACTTCACGATAGTTTTCTACATTTTAGGTGGTTAATATAGCTTCAGATGCGTTATTCATATATGTTATCATATTATATTGACTGTAGCCCTACTTCGCATAAAAACATCAAAAGTTGATATTTTCTTAGTTCCAATTATCGTCGTCAAATGGTCTACGTTTATACTTTTAATCTGTAATGAAAATATGCTAACATTATATAAAGTAAGCACCGTAAAGTTCTCTGACGATGTCAAAGAAATATTCTTCGAGTTAATTTTCAAATTTGTATACAGCAAGATATCCACTCCTGCTACTTTGAGTTAATATTCTAATACATAAACAGCAACAATGCATCCACCGTTGTCACTTTAATTTGATATTCTAATACATAGACACTAACAAGATGTCCACCTTGTTACTTTAAGTTAATATTCTGATACATAGACACTAAAAAGATATTCACCCTTGTTACTTTAAGTGAATATTCTAGTGCGTATACAAAAACAAGGCATCCGCCATTGTTACTTTAAGTTAATAGTCTAATACACAGGCACTAACAAGATATTGTTGTTACTTCAAGTTAATATTGAAATGACTAACAAGATATCCACATTTGTAACCTTAAGTTAATATTCTAATGCGTTTACTGTATAATATATCCACTCTTGTTCACTGACTTTAATGATGAATTCTGTTTCAGTTTCTAGTTCAGAGATTACCACTAAGATGATGATATAACCTGATATTTTGAAGTGTTTGGAGGACTGAGGAATAACTACAATTTATGCTATATTTTAAAAATATAATTGTTCTGTTTATTTCTTGAAAATTGGTTGATTAGTTTTAAACAATAACGTCAAGAAGTAAAAAAAGGAGTGTAATTCCTGTAAACACCCTTTATTCGAATGATCAGAGAATTGATGTTGAATGAATAAATGCTTTGAACTGCATGACGAATCGTTGTTTATGCTGTGATGCTTAGTTTTTCTTATTTCTGTTAAACAATGATATAACAATTACTCATACGTTATACTTTTATCTACTTTTACTTTAAAAAATCAATGAAGTGTTTTATTTTTACTAGAGATTTTGTTTCAGTACTTTGCTATTTACAAAATTTGCTCTCCTGAGACGACATAGTTTGTGTATTGTGTAGCGTGATTACGTAATACGATTCATGTCAGTTATAACATTCAAATACAAATGTGCTGAAAGTTTCATTTTACAGTATAAAATTCGCCGGGTCGACGCAATGGTAAGAATAATTATTATTTTGCTGAATCAATAGCTCAAACCTTTTTTACATTCAACATAAACTCTGATACACAGTCGAATCAAGGGTTAGCATTACACAAAGGCTGGTTTTTGGTGTGTAAGCGCTCCATTTCCGAGCAGTTATATCACTTGCATCGACCGTTAACGTGTGACCAACAAAAATAGTCCAAAGGTGGAACAAGCAAACAAAATTAATGAAGGTCAATCTGATGACTGTGATTATGGTAATTTCGAGGAAATGAAATCTTTAATAAAGCGGAAGTGTCCAAGAAGGACTTGCATTTAAATGACAATGGAATACAAGCAGAAACTAAACAAATTCTTGGTCAAAATCAACTTCGCATGATCAGCGAAAACAATGTCATTAATGTACAAGAAACCAACAGGAAACTACGAATCAAATACGTTTGCCAGAGAAAGTCAAACTGTCATGCAATCTTTTCTCTGTCAGAGCGAAAGAGCAACAATTACAAGAGGATGAAACCTCTGAAGACGGGGTTGGTGCATAAATAAAGGTCGTGTAATTGTCAGCCAACGATATTAGACAGTCAATGTGAGAGAAACTTTCGTCCAATCATAAGGCGTCTTATTCCTGTTAGAGATGATGCATCAAGAACTGGAGTCAGTCAAACTTTTGATAAAAAAGTGAGTATCGATAAAAATGTTGTCGATGAACCTTAGGCATTTCGCAACCAAAGAGTTTATCCGTCAAAGAAGGCCAACATTTCTTGCAATAGGAAGACGAACCACACAGGATACAAGACTAGCACTGAACAGAGCCTGTTCCAAGCAGTACTTAGCAAAGACGTCGTCGTATAAACTGAACAAAAATAAGACCATAGTTGATGTTGTAGTTCACGCAGCAGTGAGAATGTTTATACCACAAAGCTACTGATGGAGAATACGCGTGGTGATCTGAACGCGAGAAACGGAGATAGCATGACACTCCTATATAAAGCGGTGAGAACTGGTAATGTTTATATCACAAAAGTTACTGACAGAGAATACGAGTTGTGATTTGAATGCGAGAAATCGACAGGGCATGCCATCCCCACATTTAGCGCTTGACTATTGTCACAAGGATATTATGTCATTACTTGTTAAAAATGAAAGGTGTAAATCAATGAAGTCCATAAGCTATCCCAAACTATTATTCATATGGCTACAGAGAAGCTCTAGAATTGCTGTTTACAAATATGCGATGTGATCTGAACAGGACACATATGCTATCGTAGTCTCTTAATGAGGCTATGCTCATAGAACGAAACCAGGGATTAATCTCCATTGAACAATGGCAAATAAACGTTACAGATGACCGCCATTACTCTGCCTTAGACATGGCCATAATACTTTTCACTCCTCATATAGTGGAAATGTTTCTACAAGAAAAACAATTTAATCTCAACTGTGCCAAAACGTTACATATACAGCAGACAGGACAGCTGACTATCTTCGGTATTTGTCTGTAGAAATTCTTTAAATGCTTCTGCAGCACAAATTCTTTAAAGGCTTTTCTCTAGCACTTCAATGACTATCGAGATAATTTCTCATCTTCATTTATTAAAAGCTTTGGTGATGTTAGCAAAGATAACCCACCATTTCATGTTCGAATGATGGCATGTATAAAGAATATGACGAATATCGCGCCTTGAACGCTAGCCATTGCGGTGGACAAAGCCTTTCCGAAAACAGTTGCCATACTGCTGTATAATGGGGTTAATGGCAACAGCACTTTGCCTACAGAAGCCGAGAACTATTGGTCTGGTAAAGAAACTGCTTTGCATTGCGCTGTAAGCTGAACTGTTATAGGAAATTTGAAGTGTTAACTGATTACGGAGCATATTTGCAAACAAAATGGCGTGATATGACTCCAGTACGGTACGGTATTTCACAAGATTGTAAACCTGAAATTTTGGAAATTCTTGTCAACAATTTGGTGGCTTGTATTTGCACACGCACGAAGAAAGATTTCGTGTATGCCATTGTTATGGCGAGGCGAGTATTACACAAACATGGCAGTGAATGCAGACTTGGTTACAGCCTCCTCATTTGTTGAATTTCGTCCCGTGCGGTGTCTGCCCCTTACCAATGAACTACAACAAGCTGAGACACAATGCAGTGTGTTAAGCAGATCGACATCGATTCTGCAAAATGAAGCTTTATTTCATCTCATGAATAGAAACTTGATACAACAGCAATTTAGATCATCCTGAAGGTCAATCGTCAGCAAATCTAAAACAATTAATGCGTATCGCAGTAATACCCACCAGTATCTATCTGTTTATATAATATACGGGAAAATATAAAGAACTGATTTTAAAAAACACACAGTGTGATATATTAGGCGTTCTTTGAAGGAATATGATGTATTTCGCGCGTCTTCGTCAAAATTACACAGCTCAGAAAATAGGCTCGAATGGTTCAGTGGCGGATCCAACGGTCGGAGTGGGTGGGAGTAGGGTGGGGGCTTGTAAGCCTAAAACAAAAGACTGATAAACTTCTTGTTTTCAAAAACAAGTCTGGTTCGTAAACTTGCCACTTCACGTGACGTTTTGCAGCAGAACCCCACTCGACCAAAAGGTGCATCTGCCACTGTAGTTTCAAAATTAGTGTGAACAAGTTCTATTGAACAATTCAAGAGTATTCAAGTGTAACCTGTCACGAGGAGAATTTCCTTAATGTCTACTCACACAGCGTTGTCAATCAATAAAAGAGTTCGTAGTTACAACAAGAAGATGCCTACCACTTATTGGTATCCTTTGTCTGTCACTGGCGGGTCTAGGGGTTGTATCGCTCCCACTCCGCCACCCACAAATGCGTTCATAAACACTGTCATAGTCACAATAGCAAGATGCCTGCTACCTAATGGCATCCTTTTTCCGTCACTGGCGGGTCTATTGGTGGCATCTCCCTCCCACAAATTCTTAAAAGAGACTTATTTAAACCCTCTGCAATTAACTGAAAAATAAGAATAATCATGAAGTACTACGCGTTTCCGACGAAAGAGGATTATTTCGGAATTTTTCTCAACGTTTGATTAAACAGAGGGTGTTGGTTCAAATTCAGCACTCCTTGTTGTTAAGAGATTGCTAAAAGTAAACACGCATGGTAACCAGTTGAGTGCACCCCGCTCCCTATGGGTGAGTGACGATTTCTCATTTGAGTGCAAAATTTGAAATAATACATCTCTTTTAATAAAACGTAGATTGCAGTTGTAAAAGCGCATCCCCCTGTAGTGGGAAACATGGAGTATTGAATGGACATTTAAGCAAAATCAGCACACAACGACTGTCGCGTCTCAAAATTGGCACACAGCGCGGTCCGAGTCACTACAACCAATTTCTTTGCGTTTTTGACAACATATATGATATTAAGTGCCTCCTCGATTTGTATGCATCTCATCCATGGCAGTTTTTGAAGACTGATTTCACAATAAAACAAGTGCATGAGCAAAGTATAAGCGCACAATGGTGTGAAATACTTCCTGGTTCACGACGCATGTTGGACATTTACTTTGCACATGAATTGAAATTTTTATGATTAAATCATTTTTGGTGATGTTCTAACACATTAAGAAAAAGAGTTGAAAGTTTGTTTGTCATAGAATACTTATAAAAACGTAGCTTATATCATGATAATGAACTGAATTTTGTCAGTTCATATAAAAGTATGAAAAAGCGACAATGCTTACAATGTTGAATAAAGTTGTTGGGAATATATGTGGGCTGATCATTGCTTCTTGAAAAGATTTAGATCTGGATTGGCTTTCTGGAGCTGCATCTTTTTAGTGTGGTTTGACAGAATACAGAATAAACTGTGACAGAATAAATTGGTCAACAGAGTTTGTTTTCAACTTTGTTGTGGCATAATGTGTCCAAAAATCGATATGACTAATGAGTCTTCCACCATCGCACTTGGCTGCTCGTCTGGCCAACCATCCGTCCCCAACAAATTGTAATAAGTTTGTAGGTGCCATATCTCAGCAAGTACTCAGCAGATTCTGTTTCTCTTCCACAGAGACATATTTACAGGAGCTATAATTTATTTTTCGTTTCTTTGGTTAGAGTTGAAAGACTATCCCATTTTAAAAACAGCATTATTCATGTGGGACTCAGCAATTTTGTACGCGCCATATCTTGATAAACTCTCATCGTATTGGGGGTCTTTTTTTTACAAAGAAAGATCATATGTTGGATTTATCCGACATATGACCTTTTACTGTTTTTCTAACAATTTAAAATCGCCATGACTTTACAAACGTGTTAATACAACTGTAAAGTTCGCTATTTTATATTAGTGTCCCTGGTATTCATGAAATTTGATTCCTTTCTTCACAAGGAAAGGCAATATATTGAAGTGTTTAGACATGCGATTTTTTTTCTATATATTTGTTAGCGCCACTAATTGAGTACGCAACAAATGCATATTTTCCGTCGATAACTAGGAGATTTACGAATATCTTCACAGAAACTACTACGCGTGGCCTACAAAAGTCTACACGGTAAAATATATATACTGCAGGTGTGCATCGTCGTGTATTTTTGAATGGACCAAAATTGATGAATCACATTTTGACAAGAAAAGATAAAATAAGCAGAATCTGCAGTTAGAAGTTTGCACGAGTACGTTCTCCGAAACTGCAAAGCATTCGCATTCTAATACTTATACACCAACACGATATCCACCCTTCTCACGTTAAGTTAATTGCTCTAATTTTACAATAACAAGACGTGCACCCTTATTACTTATAGTTAATGTTTTAATGCTTATATTTTAATAAGATATGTACCCTTGTTAATTTGACTTTAACAATGGATCTGTTTCAGATTTAGTTGAGAGATTACCACTGAGATGGTGATAAAAGCTGGTATTTTTAAAGAGCTTGGAAGACTGAGGAATAACTACAATTTACTTTCCATTGGTTAAAATGGAATTCTTGAAAATTGATTGCTTTTTAACAATAACTGATAATTATTAGAAAATAGAGATCACTGCATTGCAAGATGAATTCTATTTTATATAACATGCAACTGATCATGTGTCAATACATCTGACACATCAGGAGATAAGTATAGGCACTTATGGGTGAGTTTCATGCCAGGGTGCTGACACGTGTAGTTATGTGTCAGTAACCAGCCTTAGTGTCAGGAGATAGACCTTTATACTTAATATACACAAATACATTAGCATTTACAATTTAAACACTCACTTGTCTGCCAGTGAGCAACATAGCAAGGAAACATGACAGCTAGCGAAAAACAACACGCACTACTAGATCTGACAAAATGCCTCCTATCAATCACTCAAATGCCTCCTATCAATCCCTTAAATGGCAATTACAAGTTATTTCTCACGCATATTTGTAGGTCACCTTATCTATTTGGGACAACATTTCGGAGATAGGAAAGATATCACTGACAAGAGATAACAGTGTAGAATGTCCCACAGTACCAAGAGGGGGGGGGGAGAGAACGCGTTTAACAAGAGAAAATGGCAACTCAATGTATAATGCACAAAAAGGCTGTTATCAGTAAAAGATTTTTTGAAGGGGATGGCTGTAACAC
Organism: Protula sp. h YS-2021; assembly: GCA_949752745.1. Classification (NCBI taxonomy): domain Eukaryota; kingdom Metazoa; phylum Annelida; class Polychaeta; order Sabellida; family Serpulidae; genus Protula; species Protula sp. h YS-2021. The sequence continues at coordinate 12,627,741 of OX457030.1, read as the reverse complement.
CCCCTGTGGGCACCAATTCCGTCATAGGTGATCTAACCCACTGCATTAGCACAGCTTAAGCAACGGAAGCAAATTTCAATCTCCCGCTTACCACATAAATTTCGTGATATGTGCTCTAACTCACTGCATTGGCCTAGCTTAGGCAGTTGGAGGGAATGTCAATCCGTCGCTTACCAGATGAGTTTGTCTGTAACAGGTGATCTAACCCACTGCATTCGCTTAACTAAGTAACTGCTAAGCACATGAATTCCGTTATAGGTGATCTAAGCCTCTATATCGCTTAGCTGAGGCAATTGGAGCGAATGTCAATCAGCTGAGTACCATCCCGAGCGGAATCGACCTCGGGACCTAGGGATTACTAGATCAACGCTCTGACCGACGGAACTAACCGTTACCTCTGATAACTGACAAATAGGTCTGCATAAATTTTAACCTTAGAAAGTGACGAGGGTTGTAAATAGCTAAATTCATTTGGAAATACTGAAAAGTTTTAGATGTCCAACAGGAGAGATGGCAGCGAGTACTTGTCTGGCTTAACACGAAGCAGCAAATTTGTGCAATTGAAAGTGTAATATTTCAAGCCCTATCTACAAACATCCGCCATACCGTCATCAGCCCGCTCTAGTTTGAAACTCAAAACGCCACGACTTGGGATCATATATCACAAAAACAACCCCCCTTATCTCCACCTCCAAAGGGAGATAATTGAGTCGTCGGCGTATTGCTTGTGATTATCACTCACGCCTGTCTCACACAAATCTGACTCCCTGGCCTTCACCTTCACGAATGTCGTCCGCCCATTACCTATAAACCATATTTGTTGAGGCTTGTCATATGTCTGAACAGCCATAACAGCAGACTAGAGACATTGAATTGATCTCTGGATTATATTTGCCATATACTCGGAGAATGCTTTTGTTTTATGTCGTCACGCTTCTGCATTCAGTCTTAGGCGAAGACACGTAAGTACCCATATCCTAGTAAATATATATATATTAAGTACCCAAATCCTGGCAAAATTTACAGTAAGTACCCAAATCTTAGGAAATATTTACAGTAAGCACCCAAATCCTAATAAATATGTATATTAAGTACCCAAATCCTGGGAAAATTTACAGTAAGTACCCAAAGTCTAGTAAATATTACAGTACGTACCTAAAGCCTGTGAATATTTACAATAAGTACCCAAATCCTATTAAATATATATATTAAGTACCCAAAGCCTCGGAAAATTTACAGTAAGTACCCAAAACCTGGGATTATTTACAGTAAGTAAACAAATCTTAGGAATGATTACGGTAAGTACACAAATCCTGTTTACATTTATACTAAGCACCCAAATCCTATGAATATTTACGGGCAGTACCCATATCCCAGTGAATGTTGACATCAGAACCTCATTACGAGGACCCTGGATGCAAGAACGTACAACTTGTTACGACACATTCAAATTGATTCATGTGAGCTTTTCTCTGTTTAAAGCTATGGGTTGTGCCGCATCTGGATCATTCACTAATCTAATATTCCTTATTTTTGCCTATTTTATTCTCCTATGACATTGTACAGCGGGTGGGCACTTGGGTGATCGTTTCAGATGTTATTGTCAATTTGGAAAGATGTTTAGATTTTAGGCAATAAAAACAACAAGATTATACATAAACACATTACAAGTAAATGAACACTGTAAATAAATAGGGAATAGATAAAATAATTAACAAGTAATATATAGATATTTAATGAGCAAATGAAATGAGTTTTATAGTTTCTATGTTTGTTTCCACTATATTTAGTTAATATTTAGTCAGAATTTATTCTCTCATTATCTGTTTACATATATATATATATATATATATATATATATATATATAGTTTATATATTTACATATTTGTATTTATATATACGCATACATTTTTATTTATATGTATTAGGTAAAGATCTCTTACATGACAATATGTTTAGGTATATTGTCAATGGCAACGTGGCCGAGGATGGGCGCTGGCCATGGATGGGCAGTCTGAGGGATGGGAACACTGGCGGCCATCACTGCGGCTGTGCCATCATCAGTGCCAACTACGCCATCACCGCCGCGCACTGCGTCGGAACGTGAGTACTGCATGAGTACTCAAATTCAACCCAGTACTCATTCAGCTAACCTGCCCTGCTCCTAAGCGCTGCAGAGCTCATGGTTCGATTCCGAGCCAAGGCAGAGTCACATTTTAATCCACCCAACAAAGCAAACAATGGGTAGTACCAGGAGTGCAGATTTGCCGGCATAGTCTGTCGGTGGCATACTAGCTGTGACGGGCTGTTGTGCAATCACTTTAACTTTTTTCTCCATGCACAGGTGGTTAAATTAACGTCCTAAGTTGCTCAAACGCTTGGGTTAAAAATAAAACGTTAAATAAGAACACAATCTGGGTAGTTTTGACATTTTAAAGGATGGATTTTTTACATGTGTGTTTTTTTTTAATTTACAGACCAGAAGATAGGTACGCAATTTTTGGGACAAATAATGTGGAAACCAACCCAGGGTCGCATGTCTACTTCTCAGCAATTACTTCGGTAAGGTCACAATTAACACAGCAGTTCAACACATTTCTTAAATCACACGTTTTTTATAGGTCTGTAGTAGAAATAGGTGTTAGAACTTTCCGATGCCAGTCTTTTATGAATTTTTATAAATTCGTCATGTCATTTAGGTCCTGCTGTTGGTTGCTATTTAACCAGCTTAGTCAATTGCAAACTGGCTAGAAAAGAATAGTTAGTGACGCATTAGCTTCATGGTGACGTCATAATGTCTCATATACTCAACAAAAAAGAAACGCAACACCTATAGAGGGGGTTAATTTTTTTTTCTATTAGTATATTTAATTTTTCTTGTACATTCTGTTACTTGGAAAGTGATTGTCCAAACAATGTGTCAAAATCATTCCCCGCTCTATCTTACAACTCGAGCGAGCAGTCACGTGACCTAAACTCGTAGTCTAGGACATTGTGAAATAACCGCTGAGAGTTATTGAATTATTTTGTCATAGTCTCAAGCCTTAACAAAAGAGTGCACGTTGTACAAAATTTTAAGTTTCTGGAACGATCCTAACCGATGCCACGTTTAACCGCAATTGAGCGAGAGCGTGTGATCGGCATGCTCGAAAGTGAAAAAACGGCAACTGACGTGGCGCGGGCGTTTGGCGTCCACAAATCGACGGTTACTCGCCTGAGAATAAGATTAGATACAACAGGGTCCACATCCGATCGTCCTAGAACGGGCAGGCCACGGTCAACGACCCCAGACCAGTTTACGTGGAGGACACACGAGATATTAGGCTTGTGAACTGCTTTTTGGATACCTTCAGTTTACGTAAGCATTACAGCGTAACGATAAGAATGTAGCTTTGAATTTTGAGAGAAATGAAATTATCTATTGATTCTGAGTCTATACCTAAAATTTTGTTGTTATCTGTCCAGTATTGACAATATAACAGCCATTTGAAAAAGTTGCGTTTCTTTTTTTTGTTGAGTATATTTCTACCGCATCACTAATACATGAAAGTAAAACTTTTTTTGGGAGAAGCAATTAAATCACAAGTGCCCCAGTACGCGGAATCGACTAGATGTGCTGGTATGTGTGCTGGCGTTGTTGTAGCATCCGGAGTGGGTGGGCGGGTGTGAACCTAACGCCTGCTATCCCTATGACGTTGCTGTCCTCACCTTCGCGACACCTGTGTACGAGAGTGAGGTGATCCAGTATGGAGTGATGACTGACGGCACGGATTACGCTCCAGACGGCTGCTGGATCAAAGGATGGGGCCAACTTGATGGTAACACTCTGGTACTATATCTACACAATTCGCAAATCAATGAGTGTTACTGCAATTCTATAATCATTTGACCTCACTCGTATGCAATCATTCGGTATCAGTCCTGTGTAATTCGCTAATAACTGGGTGTCAGTCCTGTATGATTCTCTAATCACTGGGTATCAGTCCTGTGTATGTAATTCTCTAATCCTTGGGTATCAGTCCTGTGTAATTCTCTAATCATTAGGAATCAGTCATGTGTAATTCTATAATCATTGGGTATCAGTCCTGTGTAATTCTCTAATCCTTGGGTATCAGTCCTGTGTAATTCTCTAATCACTGGGTATCAGTCCTGTGTATGTAATTCTCTAATCATTGGGTATCAGTCACGTGTAATTCTCTAATCATTGGGTATAAGTCCTGCGTAATTCTCTAATCCTTGGGTATCAGTCCTGTGTAATTCTCTAATCATTATGTATCAGTCCTGTGTAATTCTCTTATCATTGGGTATCAGTCCTGTGTAATTCTCTAATCATTATGTATCAGTCCTGTGCAATTCTCTAATCCTTGGGTATCAGTCCTGTGTAATTCTCTAATCACTGGGTATCAGTCCTGTGCATGCAATTCTCTAATCATTGGGTATCAGTCATGTGTAATTCTCTAATCACTGGGTATCAGTCCTGTGTAATTCTCTAATCATTGGGTATCAGTCCTGTGTAATTCTCTAATCATTATGTATCAGTCCTGTGTAACTCTCTAGTCCTTGGGTATCAGTCCTGTGTAATTCTCTAATCATTATGTATCAGTCCTGTGTAATTCTCTAATCATTGGGTATCAGTCCTGTGCATGTAATTCTCTAATCATTGGGTATCAGTCATGTGTAATTCTCTAATCTTTGGGTATCAGTCCTGTGTAATTCTCTAATCATTGGGTATCAGTCCTGTGTAATTCTCTAATCATTGGGTATCAGTCCTGTGTAATTCTCTAATCACTGGATATCAGTCCTGTGTAATTCTCTAATCACTGGGTATCATTCCTGTGTAATTCTCTAATCACTGGTTATCAGTCCTGTGTAATTCTCTAATCACTGGGTATCAGTCCTGTGTAATTCTCTAATCATTATATATCAGTCCTGTGTAATTCTCTAATCATTGGGTATCAGTCCTGTGTAATTCTCTAATCATTATGTATCAGTCCTGTGTAATTCTCTAATCATTGGGTATCAGTCCTGTGCATGTAATTCTCTAATCATTGGGTATCAGTCATGTGTAATTCTCGAATCACTGGGTATCAGTCCTGTGTAATTCTCGAATCACTGGGTATCAGTCCTGTATAAATCTCTAATCACTGGGTATCAGTCCTGTGTAATTCTCTAATCACTGGGTATCAGTCCTGTTTAATTCTCTAATCACTGGGTATCAGTCCTGTGTAATTCTCTAATCACTGGGTATCAGTCCTGTGTAATTCTCTAATCACTGGGTATCAGTCATGTGTAATTCTCTAATCATTGGGTATCAGTCCTGTGTAATTCTCTAATCATTGAGTATCAGTCTTGTGTAATTCTCTAATCACTGGGTATCAGTCCTGTGTAATTTTCTAATCACTGGGTATCAGTCCTGTGTAATTCTCTAATCACTGGATATCAGTCCTGTGTAATTCTCTAATCATTGGGTATCAGTCCTGTGTAATTCTCTAATCATTGGGTATCAGTCCTGTGTAATTCTCTAATCACTGGATGTCAATCCCATCTGGTTCTGTAATCAATGGGTATCCATACTGTTTTCTTGATAAAGTAAACAATACTTAAGCAAGAGAAACCTTTTCATTTTAGTTTATCTATATGCGCAGGTATTATGTAGTATGTAATCACCTTAGCATTTTCTATATTGCACCCGTTCATGCTCTAGACTGAGAAAACCTCTTAAAATATAAACTGTGCGTTCTCGCAACTTTACCTTGACCTCTTGGTAAATATAGTAATAAAACACGTGACATCGAAAAGTTATACTTTATTTCCACATAACACAAAATGTATATAATGTTGGTTATAAATGCAGTGTGTGGTGAGAACCGGGTCTAATGCATTCTGACACGTGTAGTGCATTCTGACAGAAATAGTGCGTTCTGACACAAATAGTGCATTCTGACACGTGTAGTGCATTCTGACACGTGAGGTGCATTCTGACACGTGTAGTGCATTCTGACACAAATAGTGCATTCTGACACAAATAGTGCATTCTGACACGTGTAGGAAATGGCGGAAGTCCTGTAGACCTGTACGAGACGGAAGTGCGCGTTCCGGATGATGACGAGTGCAACGAGCGAAGCAGTCCCTGGTATAACGGCGATCACCAGGTCTGTGTCTATGACGACATAGAGCCACGTGGCGGCGCATGCTTCGGTAACTATAGAGCATGGGAGGTGGAGGGGGGGGGGGGGGTCCGTATGGGGGAGGCGATCCCATGCATAACGGCGATCACCAGGTCTGTGTCTATGACGACACATAGCGCATGCTTCGGTAACTATAGGCAATGGGAGGTGGGGAGGGGGTGCGTATGGCGGAGGCGATCCCATGCATAACGGCGATCACCAGGTCTGTGTCTATGACGACTATAGATAACTATAGATAATGGGTAAGAGGGGGGGGGGGTGACTATCCTCCTTTACAGGATTTTTAACACTTGACAAGCCTTTGGCTTGCAAGAGTTATATGAATTTATGCGAGCAGCCGTTCGTCCTTTTTTTTCTTCTTGACAGTTTTTCCGATTTTTGTGTCTTCTTCTTCTCTGACACTATGAGCCCTAGGACCATGAAACTTGGGACTTGTGAAGAGCTTGATCTGAACGTGTGCATGTCACTTTTTATTTTCGTCTTCCATTTCTTTTTCGTTGTTAACATGCCATGTGAAAAGAGTGTATTTTTGCACGTAAATGCAATGCTGAGCTTTGTGCGAGCTCTCACTGCGTAAATAGACAACACGCCGTATCCCTGCTCAGTCAATAAAACCTTTAGCCAACAAAAACCAAACACTACTTGGCTTATAAGACGTATTCAGGCTGTGGTGTTTGCAATATATTATTCAAGAAATAACCCATTGAAGGAAGTATTTTTGCGTTTTAATTTTTGTCAAGTGTTTAACATGTCGCTAGCAAAATAAGTTCTAGTTTAAATTATTTTTCATTATTTAGATCAAAATTTAGTCTGATTCCCCCCCCCCCCCACCGCACACACACACATTTTTTGTTGTGGGGGCGGGGTTGGGGGATCGGAAGAATCACAAAAATGCCTCCGTTCTGAGTGCTGGAGAAAATGATCATGTTTTTTCGTGTAACAAATCGATATCTTATAAATTTCTTATAAATTTATTGTATATTTATAATGCCAGTGCGATGTTTTTATTAGTCTCGAATTGTCAGCAATACACTTGTCTAAATCGTGTCTTCAGGCGACAGCGGAAGTCCTCTCAGCTGTCCGGCTACTTCCGGTGGCTGGAGGATTGTGGGTATTTGTTCCTGGGTGACCGGAAGTGAAGGCCAGCCGTGCGATACTAATTACCCTGCTGGATACGCCGATGTGGCTGCTTATAGAGACTGGATATGCAGTATCGTCGATGCCTGCTAGAGTCACTAACCACGCTCAAATTCGTGTGCACCGTCTTACAATAAAATATAAAAAATCATCCTCATTATTCTCAGTTTTACTACTGCGTTTTTTTTTAATTCGATTGTAGAATTTTAACCTAGATAACAATATTCAATCATATCACGCTATAATATGGTATATTGTTTCAAATTGCTAGTTTTATATGTGTAAACCAAGAAAATCGAATAAGGTCCGGCTTAAGTGTTTTGATATTTTAAAATGGCCATTATAATGAAATTGAAAAAGACTAATTCAGCACTACCAATATTCAATGAAAAGTAAACACAGATTTTGTTCATTGAAATCTTAATCGATATTTGCGATTCAGTCCAATTTGTGGTTGATCTGAAAGAAGGACAAGAATTCTTTGAAACTGCACGTGACGTCTTTCTGTTGTCGCTAACAGCAAAATCGCAACGCAAAGATGGGAAAAAAATTCCAAACAAATTGGACGAATACTGTTTCTCAAAATTAATGTATCACAGAGACCTGGTCAACGCGTAAAGGTCGTTTTATTTTTTATCTTACAAGGAATAAAGAAATCGTGTTTTTTTTTTTTTTGCACCGAGCGCAATAGCCATGGAAGATATAGTGAACATTGGATCATAAGCAAATAAATAAATAAACCAATTGAAAAAAAAACATTGACCGTCAGAAATGGATGGCCAGGAAACACGTGACTCGTCAGAGAGGTGCGGCTGTTTTAGCTGGAGACCAAACTGCACGCCGCGAATTAGAAGCCAGTAGTTGAGAAACGAGAGTTTAAAAACAGGAAGTGACGTCATCATGACGTCACGAGGTGTGCTTGAACTCTCATGAGAGTTTAAGCACAGTGAGTCATAATGACGTCATAGGATGTTCTGGAACAGATATTAAAGCGCGCGCCCGTGTCAATGACGTCATCATGACGTCATTCGTCACGTGACCTGTCAATCATGTGTCACATGACCTGTAAATCATGTGTCACATGACCTGTCAATCATGTATATGAGGAAAATTTTCCCGATCATAAACCTTCTGGCCTGAATGGCTCAGTTGGTAGAGCAGAGGACCCGTAAGCGGACCCATGATCTGAAGGTCAATGGATCGAACCCGCCCTCGGGCACCACTTTCATATCATGGGGACCCCCCCCTGGTGAAGAATCATATACCATGGGGACCCCCCCCCCCTGGTGAAGAATCATATACCATGGGAACCCCCCCCCCCCCCTGGTGAAGAATCATATACCATGGGGACCCCCCCCCTGGTGAAGAATCATATACCATGGGGACCCCCCCCCCCTGGTGAAGAATCATATACCATGGGGACCCCCCCCCCAGGATGTGATTCAACACTCCTATAAGAGCACATTGTCTGTGCACATGTGCATCATTCATGCTCTGACTGCCGTTGGATACACATGGAAAAAAGTGAAAACAGTTGCTCTTACCTATTGTGTTGTGCTGTGCTGTTGAAGAACAAGTGAAGGATTGACTGGAATACACATAGGAGACGAAGTGAAACTAGGATGTGATTCAAAACTCCTATAAGAGCACATTGTCTGTGCACATGTGCATCATTCATGCTCTGACTGCCGTTGGATACACATGGAAAAAAGTGAAAACAGTTGCTCTTACCTATTGTGTTGTGCTGTGCTGTTGAAGAACAAGTGAAGGATTGACTGGAATACACATAGGAGACGAAGTGAAACATTAGTTATTCTTTGGAAAAGGAAAGTGAACGATTGGTTATTCTTTGGAAAGGAAGTGAAAGATTGGAGACGAATTGGCAAAACAGTCGTGGTAAGTGACTTTTTTTTTTTTTTTTTTTTTTTTTTTTTTTTTGAACATAATTAGTCAAACGTATGTATGTCATTATCAGATCGTTCAACAGAGAAGTCGTAATGGCTCACTGGTTAGAGCGAACGACTAGCAACCTAAGAGCCCCGGGTTCGGTTCCCGGCTGAGACAAAAAAAATTTTTTTTTTTGGTTATTTTTAGTTTTTGCTCATTTTTATGACTCTGTGACATTATGTGACAACATGTGACTGTGACATCATGTGACATGTGACTCTATGACTTTTTTAAATTTTTTTTTTATTATTATTATTATTATTATTATGATAATATTTAATTAGTCATATTTCAATGGTTTCCCCATTGCAATAACTACACATAGCATAAGTGCACTCGTTCAGAGTGTGGTGGAAACCGATCGATAATTTCAGAGTGCACTCGTACAGAGTGTGGGGGAAAACCGATCGATAATTTCAGAGTGCACTCGTACAGAGTGTGAGGGAAAACCGAACGATAATTTCAGAGTGCGCTCGTACAGAGTGTGGGAACGATCAATAAATTTGAGAAGGAATGTGATTTTCCCTACGTTAAGTCCAATGTTATGTTTTAAATTATAGTAGTTGGAAAATGACACTTCTAAAACACATTTAACAAATTTAGTTTTTTGATAACATATAATATATAAAATAAGTTTGAATATTTTAGCATGCTACTTATTTGAATGTTCTAAAGTTATAGTAGTGGAAAAATGGTGGTTCTAGACCAATTTTAACAAATTTTGTTTTTTGACAAAATATGATGTATAAAATAAGTTTGAACATTTTACCATGGTGTAGTAGGGTAAAAATAAGGGTTCTAGACCAACTTTAACAAATTTTGTTTTTTGACAAAATATGATGTATAAAATAAGTTTGAACATTTTACCATGGTGTAGTAAGGTAAAAATCAGGGTTCTAAACCAACTTTAACAAATTTAGTTTTTTACACGTTTCAGACGATTCTACCACTTGGTTGATTGGTTGATTGTTGGAAAATGAAAAGTGAAAATGTGGATAGTTATGTAGGAAAACTGCGCCCATTCAAAAGACGTGTTCGAATGGCAAGCCCATTTTAAAGACGTCTTCGAATGGCAAGCCCATTTTAAAGACGTCTTCGAATGGCAAGCCCATTTTAAAGACGTGTTCGAATGGCAAGCCCATTCAAAACACGTGTTCGAATAATTTTTGAAAGATATTACGTCGTGGTATTGTTCAACAAATTGTTCAACATGTTCAACAAGTTCAACATGTTCAACATGTTCAACATGTTCAACATGTTCAACATGTTCAACTTGTTCAACATGTTCAACATGTTCAACATGTTCAACAAGTTCAACATGTTCAACATGTTCAACATGTTCAACATGTTCAACATGTTCAACTTGTTCAACATGTTCAACAAGTTGTTCAACATGTTCAACATGTTGTTGTTCAACATGTTGTTGAACATGTTCAACAAGTTGTATATAAAGCTATGTTTAAAGACTTTCTCATCATTTGAATAGTGTAGGTTGAACCGAAAGGATGTATAAATGCAACATTTGTTCGAAATCTTACAATTGGCCGCAAAGTCTTAAAAGACACTTAAAGGTTGCTCACGCTTCAGAAGTGGATGAAGAATCGGATATGGAAAACCCTGTAAAACTACCTTTCACGGAAACTTTAGATGAGTCTTCTATGGAAAGTCAAAGCGTCAACATAGCTGAAAAGAATGCACATGCTTGTTCAGAATGTGGTGCATTGTACAACAGCGAAGAAGCTTTGCTCAAACATATGGATCAGTGTGGTGAGGATGCTGATGACAGGAGTTCTGAAAGTGAGTCAGAAACAGACTCTGAAAGTGAGTCAGAAATAGACTCTGTTTGGCATGATATGGTTCAAGACGTCTACGATGACTATGATAACATATTTCAAGAAAAGGTTTCAGAATATGAAGAACAAGGACTTGAAGATGCGCGTGAAATAGCAAGTTATGACCTTCGACCCATTTATAAGCATGGACTAAAACAACTGTTTATGAGACTGTTCACCTATACCCAGCGTCTAGAACAAAGCAAACATTATCAAAAGATTTTAGAGGACTTCAATTACTTTGTTGATGAAAAAAATTATAAGTATTCAAAGGCATTAAAGGCGGCTATAAGGAAAAACAATGCATTCTTTGAAGAGCTACTAGATATGGAGGAGGAGGAGGATGGTAGCAGTGACGAAGAAAGTGGCATGGACAGTGAACAGAGTGAAACAGATGCAGAAAAATAGACTTATTTGACTAAACTTTATAATAAAGACTTTATAAATGTTGTAATATTTTATTAACTTAAGCGTTGTTTAATATATGTCTTGCTTTGCAACATATAAAGTCGTAAGGTTCCTGACACGGGTTTAATTGACCCTTAAACCATATATCATATATTGGGTATTATAGTTAATTTTGTATTATTATGTATTATATTCAAGAATTGTATTATTATGTATTATATTCAAGTATTGTTTTATTATGTATTATATCCAAGTATTGTTTTATTATGTATTATATCCAAGTATTGTTTTATTATGTATTATATCCAAGTATTGTTTTATTATGTATTATATTCAAGTATTGTATGAGAAAAATAAAAAGTTGAAAAGCATCATATGTGTTTTTATTGAACATTACAACTATGTACAATTATGATTAAAACAAAACTATTTCAAATACATATTATGTTAATACATGTGCAGAAGAACTTAACTTAAAATTTTATAACAACTGACTTCACATGAACATAGATAAAGTTAATTTCATAGTCTACACATGAAGACAATTTAATTTGAACTACATATCAAATGTACATGTCCATATGAGTCAAAGCTAAGTTCTTGTCAAGCTTCAAAACCTTCGGTCCAATCTTCTGCACTGTGATGAAATCAAAGCATCCACTAAGCTCGTCATGCTGTTAAAACTGTATACAGTCATCTCGCTTTCTACTCAACGATCTTCTGACAGTCACTGCATTTATACAGATCCATTTTCTGAAGCATGAGATCCACTGACGTCATTTGCTTCTTCAACATGTGCCAGTCTTTCAATGACAACAAAATTCCCTTCTTGGTAGGATATAACCTCCCAGATGCATGATTCGTAATATATTTACGAATGTTAACCATCGCTTTCTGTTGATAATTCACCAATTTAATATATGTTTCTAAATTAATGGGTATCATAACCGGTGAATCGTTTACACACATCTTCATGGTGGTATCAGCTTTACGCTCCGGTTCTCGCTTCATATTAGGCTCTGTCGTATTTTTTCGCATTTTACACGGCGGCGTCATAGCTGGTAACTCATCTCTTTTTATTTTTCTAAGATGTGGTCGCTTTTGACGCTGCTGACGTGACTTCGCCTTAGACTTAACCATGGGCATTGCCTTAGACTTTGCTGTAGGTATTGTCTCAGGCTTTGCTATAAAATTTTCTGCAGGCATTGCCATAGATGGTAGTTGTTGTTCACTCACTGCAGACATGTTCTCTCTTCAGTATCTTGATACAGAATGTGCGTTATGTCTGAGGGTAGGTACCTTTTATGCTCTATAGGGAGCTGTCACACTCGAGGTTGGACACATGATGTCCTAAAATGTTTAGAAATAACTTTACCATATGCGACTTTGCAGCCAATTGTAAGATTTCGAACAAATGTTGCATTTATACATCCTTTCGGTTCAACCTACACTATTCAAATGACGAGAAAGTCTTTAAACATAGCTTTATACACAACTTGTTGAACATGTTCAACAACATGTTGAACAACAACATGTTGAACATGTTGAACATGTTGAACAAGTTGAACATGTTGAACATGTTGAACATGTTGAACTTGTTGAACATGTTGAACATGTTGAACATGTTGAACATGTTGAACTTGTTGAACATGTTGAACAATTTGTTGAACAATACCACGACGTAATATCTTTCAAAAATTATTCGAACACGTGTTTTGAATGGGCTTGCCATTCGAACACGTCTTTAAAATGGGCTTGCCATTCGAACACGTCTTTAAAATGGGCTTGCCATTCGAAGACGTCTTTAAAATGGGCTTGCCATTCGAAGACGTCTTTAAAATGGGCTTGCCATTCGAACACGTCTTTTGAATGGGCGCAGTTTTCCTACATAACTATCCACATTTTCACTTTTCATTTTCCAACAATCAACCAATCAACCAAGTGGTAGAATCGTCTGAAACGTGTAAAAAACTAAATTTGTTAAAGTTGGTTTAGAACCCTGATTTTTACCTTACTACACCATGGTAAAATGTTCAAACTTATTTTATACATCATATTTTGTCAAAAAAACAAAATTTGTTAAAGTTGGTCTAGAACCCTTATTTTTACCCTACTACACCATGGTAAAATGTTCAAACTTATTTTATACATCATATTTTGTCAAAAAACAAAATTTGTTAAAATTGGTCTAGAACCACCATTTTTCCACTACTATAACTTTAGAACATTCAAATAAGTAGCATGCTAAAATATTCAAACTTATTTTATATATTATATGTTATCAAAAAACTACATTTGTTAAATGTGTTTTAGAAGTGTCATTTTCCAACTACTATAATTTAAAACATAACATTGGACTTAACGTAGGGAAAATCACATTCCTTCTCAAATTTATTGATCGTTCCCACACTCTGTACGAGCGCACTCTGAAATTATCGTTCGGTTTTCCCTCACACTCTGTACGACTGCACTCTGAAATTATCGATCGGTTTTCCCCCACACTCTGTACGAGTGCACTCTGAAATTTTATCGATCGGTTTCCTCCACACTCTGAACGAGTGCACTTATGCTATGTGTAGTTATTGCAATGGGGAAACCATTGAAATATGACTAATTAAATATTATAATAATAATAATAATAATAATAATAATAATAATAAAAAAAAAATTTAAAAAAGTCATAGAGTCACATAATGTCACATGATGTCACAGTCACATGTTGTCACATAATGTCACAGAGTCATAAAAATGAGCAAAAACTAAAAATAACCAAAAAAAAAATTTTTTTTGTCTCAGCCGGGAACCGAACCCGGGGCTCTTAGGTTGCTAGTCGTTCGCTCTTACCAGTGAGCCATTACGACTTCTCTGTTGAACGATCTGATAATGACATACATACGTTTGACTAATTATGTTCAAAAAAAAAAAAAAAAAAAATTCGTCTCCAATCTTTCACTTCCTTTCCAAAGAATAACCAATCGTTCACTTTCCTTTTCCAAAGAATAACTAATGTTTCACTTCGTCTCCTATGTGTATTCCAGTCAATCCTTCACTTGTTCTTCAACAGCACAGCACAACACAATAGGTAAGAGCAACTGTTTTCACTTTTTTCCATGTGTATCCAACGGCAGTCAGAGCATGAATGATGCACATGTGCACAGACAATGTGCTCTTATAGGAGTTTTGAATCACATCCTAGTTTCACTTCGTCTCCTATGTGTATTCAAGTCAATCCTTCACTTGTTCTTCAACAGCACAGCACAACACAATAGGTAAGAGCAACTGTTTTCACTTTTTTCCATGTGTATCCAACGGCAGTCAGAGCATGAATGATGCACATGTGCACAGACAATGTGCTCTTATAGGAGTGTTGAATCACATCCTGGGGGGGGGGGTCCCCATGGTATATGATTCTTCACCAGTGGGGGGGGGTCCCCATGGTATATGATTCTTCACCAGGGGGGGTCCCCATGGTATATGAAATTTCACCAGGGGGGGGGGGTTCCCATGGTATATGATTCTTCACCAGGGGGGGGTCCCCATGGTATATGATTCTTCACCAGGGGGGGGGTCCCCATGATATGAAAGTGGTGCCCGAGGGCGGGTTCGATCCATTGACCTTCAGATCATGGGTCCGCTTACGGGTCCTCTGCTCTACCAACTGAGCCATTCAGGCCAGAAGGTTTATGATCGGGAAAATTTTCCTCATATACATGATTGACAGGTCATGTGACACATGATTGACAGGTCATGTGACACATGATTGACAGGTCACGTGACGAATGACGTCATGATGACGTCATTGACACGGGCGCGCGCTTTAATATCTGTTCCAGAACATCCTATGACGTCATTATGACTCACTGTGCTTAAACTCTCATGAGAGTTCAAGCACACCTCGTGACGTCATGATGACGTCACTTCCTGTTTTTAAACTCTCGTTTCTCAACTACTGAAGCCCCAAGACACTCCTTGTCTGTCTTTGTTGGTTTCTATTTATAGAAGGTAAACATTGTTTGTTCCTACAGTAAGGGGCCGTGTGACCATTATGGCTGCCCCCCCCCCCCCCAGTAAGGGACCGTATGGTTGCCCCCTCCAGTAACGAGCCGTGTGACCACTACTATTGCCCCTTACTCTAAAGGGGCGTGTGACCATTATGACTGCCCAATCCAGTAAGGGGAGATGCGACCATTATGTCTGCCCCCTCTAGTAAAGGGTCGTGTGACCATTATGGTTGCCCCCCCCCCCCAGTACGGACCGTGTGACTATTATGGCTGCCCCCTCCAGTGAAGGGCCGTGTGAATATTATGGCTGCCCTCTCCAGTAAAGGACCGTGTGACCATTATGGTTGCCCCCTCCAGTGAAGGGCCTTGTGAATATTATGGCTGCCCCCTCCAGTAAAGGGCCGTGTGACCATTATGGTTGCTCCCCCCCCCCAGAGAGGGACCGTGCGACCATTATGGCTGCCCCCTCCAGTAAAGGGATGTGTGAATATTATGGCTGCTCTCTTCAGTAAAGGGCCGTGTGACCATTATGGCTGCCCCCTCCAGTAAAGGACCGTGTGACCATTATGGCTGTCCCCTCCAGTAAAGGGAAGTGTGACCATTATGGCTGCCCCCTCCAGTAAAGGGCCGTATGAGCATTATGGCTGCCGCCTCCAGTAAAGTGCCGTGTGACCATTATGGTTGCCCCCTCAAATAAAGGACCCTGTGACCATTATTGCTGCCCTCTCCAGTGAAGGGCCGTGTGAATAGTATGGCTGCCCCCTCGAGTAAATTGCCATGTGACCATTATGGCTGCCCTCTCCAGTAAAGGGCCGTGTGACCATTATGGCTGCCCCCTCCAGTAAAGGGCTGTGTGACCATTATGGTTGCCCCCTCCTGTAAAGGACCGTGTGACCATTATGTTTGCCCCCTCCAGGAAAGGGCTGTGTGACCATTATGGTTGCCCACTCCTGTAAAGGACCGTGTGACCATTATGTTTGCCCCTACAGTAAAGGGTTGTGTGATCATTATGGCTGCCCCCTCCATTAAAAGACCGTGTGACCATTATGGCTGCCCCCTCCAGTAAGGGCCGTATGACCATTATGGTTGCCCCCTCCAGTAAAGGACCGTGTGACCATTATGGCTGCCCCCTCCAGTAAAGGACCGTGTGACCATTATGTTTGCCCCTACAGTAAAGGGTTGTGTGATCATTATGGCTGCCCCCTCCATTAAAAGACCGTGTGACCATTATGGCTGCCCCCTCCAGTAAGGGCCGTATGACCATTATGGCTGCCCCCTCCAGTAAGGGCCGTATGACCATTATGGTTGCCCCCTCCAGTAAAGGACCGTGTGACCATTATGGCTGCCCCCTCCAGTAAAGGGCCGTGTGACCATTATGGCTGCTTCCTGCTGTAGGTTGTAAATAGGCGGGAGAGGGAAGATATAGTGGCTTATTTTAGTCACCATGTAGTTTAGTTGACCAGTGAGGAGATGTTAATCACTGGGTCAACAGTCTTGTATTCAGTCAATAATATCTTCATGTTGACTCGAAATAAGCCAACATATGCTTCGTTACATGACCTACTGCGGATTGTATCACTTACAGGGGCTTGCGTTCTCGTCAATATTAAAAAATTATTGACTTGAAAACATGACCAATCAGACTGCACGGCGTACAAGGATTGTAGAACAAGAAGAACGGTAATGGAACGGATGGCTATCCTCAAGCCACGGCCGGTAGTATCCACCTGATTTCAATAAGAGAACAAACATAAGCAATACAAAATTTATAGAAATGACTTAAAACGCGCATGCGATGTGTAGAGGAGCACCTGCTCAGTGAGTGCAGTTGTTGTTGGTAGGATTCCTTGCCCGGGGAATCGTGTCCGTTAACGTGGGCACGTGTTGCCTCCAGTACCACGGTAGCTTAGAATGTTGTTGATGTTGTTGTTGTAGTTGTTGTTGTTGTTGTAGTTGTTGATGTTGTTGTTGTTCTTGCTGCAGGATTCCTGGCGCGAGGAATCGTGTCCGTTAACGTGGGCACGTGGGAGCGCCTGTATGGACACTCCAGTGCCACCGTGGCTTGGGTCGTCGCCTTGTATGATATTTGCCTCGGTAAAACATTCTACAAAATATAATAAGATTAATAAAAATAAATCATTATATAAAATACGTGTCCAAACTGTCCATAGGAACATAGATTATGGAAACTCCGTGTTCTGTAAGACTAATCATAATCCCGTGCTTCTCGGTAATCTCGTTGGTGTCAACCAATCAAAGCGCAAATTTAATCCGGTCAGGTCATGAACTCACAAAGAAATGTAGGTCAGCTAGGATACTTTGGATATTTTGTATGGGAAAAACAATTGCGGGGACCATGGGCATTTGACAGGCAAACGAATGTCATAAATAAGATAAGTTTTGGGGCAGTATTTTTTAAAACTTTTTGTGCAAAGAGATATATACTAGCAAACTTGTTGAGAATTTGAGTTGGTTAATTTCAGCTATCTTCAACCTACTTCTTGGCTATCTGGGACAGTATTACCACAACGGAAGGTTGCTGGCTGGCGGGGCGTTCAGTATGGCCGTCGGCTCGTCCCTCATGCTCTCAGTACACTTCATGTCTGGCACGTATCAGCTGGGCCAACTTCCGCTCAGCACTTGTGACGTCACAGGTCATTCCTCTCACTTCCGGTCTTGATAAGATTTAAGTGCATTATGTTGTTATCTTGCAGCTGCTAGACAAAATTTCCTGAGATAAGCATATGTTTCGCTCACGCACCGGTACTGACCATTAACACTGCATATAACAGAGTAAAAGTACATTTTTATTTAGTCCTAAAAAAGCAATATCTGATTACCGCTTTGTTGTTTCTGTTTACCATGTGCTTCCGGTCCGTTTTAATTACAATTCCGTGACAAACTATTCTAACAACAAACAAAAAAAACAACAAAAAACAACAACAAAAACAGGAGAGGTAGATACCGAGTTTATATAATATATATATATATATATATATATATATATATATATATATATATATATATATATATATATATATATATATATATATATATATATTTATATATATATATCGCAATATATATATATATATATATATATATATATATATATATATATATATATATATATATATATATATATATATATTGCGATAATGCCAGACTAAATGTATTGAGTCAATTTAGGCAATCGCAGCGGGGTTGTGAGCGATAACAGCGGAGTATCGCGCTCTTTCTGGGTGTTACTACTTGGACAATGCTTGAATGCCATTGGTGGAGCAGCGACCTTCGCGATAGCCTTGCCCTTCCTAGTGGCCCAGATTGAGTCACGTGACACCGCCTTGTATGTAGGTATGGTTCTTGTCCAAACAACCAACCTCTACGGGCGGTTTTATCAGAAGTATAAAAGACCTTTTTGTTCCGTTGGCCCACTAGGGATTCCGCAGAAGTGGTACTCATTACAAGGGCGGGGGGGGGGGGCTACTTTCCCCCCCCCCCAAAAAAAAAAAAAAAAATCCATCAGTTTTTGTTCGCACTTAACAGCCAGATTTCTCCAGTGTAGTTATACTTTACATTGATCAATAATTAATTTTTGTTTAATTTTATTGTTTAAACTCCAACCGTTGATAAAATGCAACCTCACAACAATGCTAATATTTCGCGGAAAATCCCCCCCCCCCCAAAAAAAAGAAGTCGATAACAAACCTCAGTCAAAGTCAAGCATTGATTAGGAATTCATTTAAAATTTAACTCAACTTACTTTTAGCTATCAAAAGAAAACGTGCTGCGTGAAATAAATATATGAGTGATTGACACTGTCAGGTATACTGAAGGGCGTGGAAATGCTTGGGATTGCAGCGGGTTTCTCTCTCGGTGGGCTCTTCCTCAAGATTTACGTAGATGCTGATAAAAGCATAGACAAGTCTGTATAACTGTTTTCAAAGAAGGCTACTTAATAAGACGCAATATATGGCGCCATATGAGATTACGAATTTTAGTCTCTATCTTAAACTAAAGTAATTAAAAAAGAAATCTAAAAAATATTTTCAACTATATATTTTATAGCTTTTAATTTTTAATTTGATTTAATTTGATTTATTAGCGCTGTTATTTAGGACTGGTGATTAGTTGTTTTTTCTCTCGTTGGCACAGCGTGGAGCTACGGCCATCTGACCCACGCTGGGCAGGTGCTTGGTGGATAGGTTTTGCAGTGACGTCAGTGGCTGCCTTTACGGCATCAGCAATACTTGCTGCCGTTCCAAGGCAACTGTCAAGTAAACAAAAAATCGCTTACTTTTTGTCACACGGTGACTAGAGACATGGATTTTGGTAAACAATTGTAGAGTTACTTATGCAGAAGGTGCCATAACTGTGATACGGCCCTAAGCAGAAGGTGCCATGTCTGTGATACGGCCCTAAGCAGAAGGTGCCATGTCTGTGATACGGCCCTAAGCAGAAGGTGCCATGTCTGTGATACGGCCCTAAGCAGAAGGTGCCATGTCTGTGATACGGTAATAAGCAGAAGGTGCCATGTCTGTGATACAGCCCTAAGCAGAAGGTGCCATGTCTGTGATACGGCCCTAAGCAGAAGGTGTCATGTCTGTGATACGGCCCTAAGGAACAGCCTTAAAACTTTGAAATGACTCTTTTTCACATCTGTACAATTCAGCTAAACTAAGGCCAATAAATTATTCGGGGGGGGGGGGGGGTGTGCTCAATTGGTTACCATGCGTATGCAGAGCTTTGTGAGACGATCCCGTCAATGCGTAGTGCCAATTTCGGAAAATAGCCCCTTTTGTTACATACAAAGGAGGGTATATTTTGGACACTTGTAAATTTCAGTACATTTCCGCAATCAAATAATGAAAACTAGAGCGGCAGACATTTCATTGTGTGCGCAATTTCGGAATCCCCCTTTTTTGATTGACGCGGAGTCCGGTTCCTATAGAATCCACTTTTTTACGGAGAGCGCGGATTACTGAATGAAAATTACATCCATTTTTACCGAAAGCAGCTACCACTCTTCGCTGACCGAATCTGGCCCTCCAAAGTCTCCATGTTTTTTGAACGCACATGGTAACACATATGCTACTAAGTGGCACCCCCTCCCCTACCCCACCCCCGTCCCCGCACTCTCTGGCACAAAACGTAATGATTTTTACAGACTCTGGCACCAAGGAACAGGAATCGTACCCAAGGAGGGAGTTATCTGCACAACCATTGGGAAGTTCGCTAAAGGCTATATGCACCAATCCGATGTGGATCAGCATTACCCTTGCGCAGATTCTAGAAAATGGTCTCATCCAGGCCATTGGCGCATTTTTGCCAAAAGTGACTGTTTTAACCATATTTACTATTACTTCAGTGCTGATAGTAACTGATTCTAATAGCAGAATGTAAATGACATAATTTCCAGATAAATAGAGAATTAAAGAATGATTTTATGAACTTTTTACGGTCAGTCTTTCACAATTCTTTATTAATGTTAGTAGTTTTATGCAGATATTGCAGCAGCAGTTTGGCCAATCCACTCTCACGACTGGCATAGTCACAGGTCAGAATATAATCATCTTTTTAATTAATCTTTTAACTTAAAAATTTATAGAACATATTTATGAAGCTCTGTAAGCTTAGTTGATCTACTGGTAGCAGTAGTATGAAAACAAGAGTTCTACTGCACTTTGTGACGTCATACTGTCTGGAAGTGACGTCATAGCGTCTGGACCGGAAGTATTGTCTGGACCGGAAGTGACGTCATAGCGTCTGGACCGGAAGTGCTGTCTAGACCGGAAGTGCTGTCTAGACCGGAAGTGCTGTCTGGACCGGAAGTGCTGTCTAGACCGGAAGTGCTGTCTGGAGCGGAAGTGACGTCACGATAAGCGTTAGGATAGGCGCGACCATCCATGACGTCATAATGAGGTCCTAATGAGGTCCTAATGAGGTCCTAATGAGGTCCTAATGAGGTCATAATGAGGTCATAATGAGGTCATAATGAGGCCATAATGACGTCATAATGACGTCATGCTGTGTGATGGCTTCCTAGGGTTTGCATGAGAGTTTTAGCGCAGTCTATGATCGTCGAAGTCAATGAAGTCAAGCTTTCATTTCCGAAGTCAATCGGCAACAGACCCTAAAAAGTGCTGACCTCCCCCCCCCCCCTAGGACATACTATGTACGGACCCCCCCCCCTAGGACATACTATGTACGGACCCCCCCGGGACATACTATGTACCGACCCCCCCCCCCTAGGACATACTATGTACCGACCCCCCCCCCTAGGACATACTATGTACCGACCCCCCCCCCCCCCCCCAGGAGAGCAACAAAAACTTTTGCCTAATCAGCATGATAAAATCCTATATAAGTGTGGTGTCTCAAGGCTTAGAGACATTGTCAGACATCGTCAGACACATCATGGATAACACACCAGCTATCATCATTGATGACTTAACAGCGTTTCAAGCGAATGAATCTGTTTGCATCTGGGTAAATATGCGTGATGAAGCTGAAGCAGCTGATATTACATATGCTTTGGAGGAGGTGCTACAATTTCCAACTCAGATCACTGCAGTGAAGCCTGACGTAGTAATTACATTTATGTGGAACAACCGCATAGTAACACTGACTCAACGATACTGCAAGTGTCAAGTGTGGTTGGAATATGAGGGACAACCCCATAACTGCTGCTGATATATACTAAAATATTTCGGGCCCTTTTAAGGGCCATCCTATATTATGAAATGAAGCAAAACATGTCTGTGTGTGTGTGTGTGTGTGTGTGTGTGAGAGAGAGAGAATACATTTTATCACATTTCAGGTCTAGTTGGCGGATGAATACCATTTGGCGGATGAATACCATTTGGCAGACCAATTAACTTCACCGTCAGTTAACTTCACCGCTAGATGTCTCTGCTGTGTAGCAGTGCAGCTGTACAACTTCACAACTGTAAGTGAGACATTCATATACACAAGTAAAATTCTGCTGAGTCAGCAATTTTAACATTTTGGAACAAGTTTGAAAAGTTACACACCATATTTTGATTACATGGAAGTAGCATAAAAGCATGAGTGAAACATGTCAACTAGTCAACTAGTGATACATTCTGCTGAGTCAACACACCATTGAAGTGGTATAAAAGGAAGAGTGAAACGTATATTTTACTTCATTTCAGTTCCAGCAGTTGAAGAAGCAACAACGATGGCACCAGTCTACTGTCATGATTGTGATGTGACATTTCCATCTCTGGAATTGTTCGTGACACACACATGCAAACCAGCTAGGATGAAACGTGCTCATGAAGAGCTTGTTGAGCAGATTGAAGCCAAGAGACGAAAAACCGTACAAGATGGTGTTGACAGACCTGATCCAGTCCTCTGCTGTAAATGCGCCAAGATATTTTCATCTTTGGATGCATTTGAGACACATGCATGTGCTGAGATGGAAAATGTGTCTCATGAAGAACAAAGAAAGAAAGAGACAGGACAAATAGGCAGAGGCAGAAGAGTGAGTCTTGGTGAAAACGCACAGGAAAGACGGTTTGAGCCTGAAGATGGATCGGATTTGCTACTCGAAATGCGACAACAAGAGAATAGAATCAAGAGACATTTGCTAGAAACGTTAAACCGTGGTATGAAATGGTACATTGTGGTACATGCACGCTTCAAGAAAATGACACCAAATGTTGAAGGCGTGATGGTAGAACAAGTGGATAATGCCTTCATCAGTAGTCCGACATATGCAGCATACAATCCAACGGATATTGAGAAGGACTTACCAGAAGCCTATAAAGAATTGTTTACTAGGTTTGATGAACATGAGCGACAAGGTTCTGGCTGGGTGTTGGATAACATATTATTCATTGAAGTGCATACAGCGACGTCAGCACCATTGGAAGCAAGCAGTTTTATCCCACTACCGAAGAAAGTACAGAGTACAAAAGGTGTGTTAAACATTCAGAATAAAGACAACAAGTGCTTCTTATGGTCTGTATTGGCTCACCTTCACCCTTCAACAAATGTAAACCCAGAGCGTGTGCATCAATACAAGCTATTTGAGAACGAATTGAAGGTGGAAGGCATGACATTTCCCACACCGATTACAGACATTCCAAAGTTTGAAAAGGAGAATGATGTTTCTATCAATGTGTTTGGATATGAACATGATGTCGTTGTTCCCATACAACTCAGTCGAAACACCAGCGCCAACAGCGCCAGAGAAATCAACTTGCTTTTGATTAGCAATGACAAGACAAGACATTACTGCCTCATCAAGAATTTCAGCAGACTGATGGCTTATCGATCAAAGTATAATGGTGCAACTTTTTATTGTTTCAACTGTCTTCATGGGTTTATGCGACAAGATCTTTTAGACAAGCATCGTGAAGTGTGTGGCAAGCATGGCGCACAACGTTTATCATTCCCCAAGGAACCTTTCATCAAGTTCAAGAATGTAGCCAAACAACAGCGAGCGCCGTTTGTCATTTATGCAGACTTTGAATGCTTCACGAAAAAGCATGAAGGAGACAAGTATCAACATCATCGTCCAAACAGCTTTGCCTACGTGGTTGTCAGCCAGTATGATACACGTGCTCCAGTCGTATATCGAGGAGATAATGCTGTGAAAGTCTTTTTAGACCATATGGTGAATGAGCGTGATCGTATTGTGCATGGCTTGCTACAGCCAAAGAAAATGGTCATGACTCATGAAGATGAAGAGCATTATAAGAACGCCACAGATTGCTACATTTGTCATGAGCCTCTAGGAGCAGATCGTGTGAGAGATCATGATCATATCAATGGCAAATACCGTGGAGCTGCACATAGTCAATGCAATTTACAATTCCGATTTCGAAAGGATAAGCAGGATGTTGAAGATTCTTTCATCATTCCTGTCTTTTTCCACAATTTACGAGGCTATGACAGCCATTTGATCATGGAAGAAATTGGAAAGTTCAAAAATGAAACCATTACAGTCATTCCCAACACCGTTGAGAAATATATTGCATTCACCATGAGCAATCTGAAATTTACAGACAGCTTTCAGTTCATGAGTACTTCTCTACAGAAGCTGGTATCCAACCTGGCAGCAGAAGGGAAAGACAATTTTTATAACATGACGTCACACATTCACGATAGTGACCAACAAGATTTACTGTTGAGAAAGGGAGTGTACCCTTATGATTACGTGGATGAGCCATCCAAGTTTGCTGAAACACAACTGCCGTCCAAAGACAAGTTTTACAGTCTACTCAGTGAAGAAGACATTAGCGATGAGGATTATGCGCATGCGCAGAAGGTGTGGGAGACATTCCACTGTACTACATTTGGTGAATACCATGACTTGTACCTGAAATCAGATGTGTTGCTGCTGGCTGACGTGTTTGAAAACTTTCGTCACGTATGTCTCAACACGTATGAATTAGATCCTGCTCACTACTATACAGCGCCAGGACTGTCGTGGGATGCCATGTTGAAAGCGACAAAGGTGAAATTGGAATTGATTAACGACATTGACATGTACCAAATGGTTGAACAAGGTCTACGTGGAGGAATATCTGTCATCACACACAAGTATGCGAAAGCAAATAACCCCTACGTAGCAGATTACGATCCCACGAAACCAACCAACTACTTGACGTACCTGGATGCAAACAACTTGTATGGCTGGGCTATGTCGCAAAGCATGCCGGAAAGTGGATTTATGTGGGTGAGCGAGCCAGAATCCATTGACTTTATGGATGTGGATGAAGATGACGAGATTGGATACATTTTAGAAGTGGATTTGGAATACCCATATTCAATTCATGATCATCATAATCACTACCCAGTGGCTCCAGAACGGAAATGTGTGAAAGTGGGAGAATTGTCAAAACATAGTCAGAAGCTACGGAAAGATCTAGACATGAAAAGCAAGCCTAGTGAAAAGCTCATTCCCAACTTGTGTGACAAGAAGAAATATGTGCTTCATTATAGAAATTTACAGCAATATGTCTCACTGGGATTGAAAGTCACGAAGGTGCATCGTGCCATCATGTTTGCACAGAGCAAATGGTTGGCAAAATACATCTCCTTGAACACAGAAAAGAGAAAGTTGGCTAAGAACCCGTTTGAGAAAGACTTCTTCAAATTGATGAACAACTCGGTGTTTGGCAAAACCATGGAAAATGTAAGAAAACGCATCAATGTGGAACTTGTTCACCAGGAAAAGCGGTTCAAGAAACTTGTGGCCAAACCTTCCTTCCACAAATTTAGAATTTTCAACGAAGATTTAACCGCGGTACATTTACGCAAAGTGGATCTGCTTCTGGATAAACCCATTCAAGTTGGGTTCACCATTCTCGACCTCAGCAAAGTGCTCATGTTCCACTTTCATTACAACTACATCATGACCAAGTATCCCGACGCCAAGCTGTTGTTCAGCGACACCGACAGTCTATGTTATGACATAGAAACGGACGATATCTACAAAGACATGCAGGAAGATGCCGACTTGTTCGACACAAGTGACTATCCCCCAGATCATTTCCTGCATTCCAACGTGAACAAGAAAGTGCTTGGGAAAATGAAAGATGAGACGGCGGGCATTCCCATTGAAGAGTTTGTTGGACTTCGGCCGAAAATGTATAGTATGATATATGGTGGGAAAGAAAAACGTACGGCTAAAGGCATCACTCGCGCGTGTCAAAGACGGATGAAACATCAGCAGTATAGAGACAGTTTGTTCAACCAAACGCAAACGATGACTACAGGGCACATCATTCGAAGTCATGACCACCAGATTTTCTCGGAGAAGTTGAGGAAAGTGGCTCTCTCTCCCTTTGATGATAAGCGATATGTGATGAGTGATGGCTATTCCACTTTGGCGCATGGGCATTACAGTATATAAGGGGGAGACACTTCAACTTTAGAGTCAGTTGAGGTGTGAACACTGAAGCGTCAACATGAAAAGATCTGCAACAACGGATATGGATACTCTAGCAGATACGGTGAAAGACATGAAAGTGAAACATCCTGATACTACCATTAAGAAATTAAAAGTGGAGATAGCACCAACACCACAGTCGTGGGATGGAATGCTTTCTCTAGGCAATGGAAAGTATATCAAGATTATGAAACAAACTAATGAAGGTGTGGTGAACATTCGCAAATACCTCAGAGATGAGGGGACTGGAAAAAACCGTCCAACGAAAAAGGGAATTTTGCTGACAATACCTGAATGGAAAATGCTGAAGAAGCAGGTGAAAGAAGTGGATAAAAGGCTTCGCAGACAAGACGACAAGTCATAACAAGGTAAAAACATGAATGCACTCATGCTGAACGGTGGTGTTTACCTTACTGTCAATGAGAGGAATGAAGTGATACTAGATTCTAAGACAAGTTATCATCGGTTTAAACCTGAAGTGTGGAAAGACTTTAAAAACATACCGCTTGAAGCTGGGTTTAAACGCAGACTTGAAAATAAAGTGGAAGTGACGGTGGCTGAATATGATTCTAACATACGTGTAGAAATCTGTAGAAATCTTTTACAGGATTATCCAGAGGATTATAAGGGAGTTGTGCCAGATACACCATATACAGATTTGATCATCTTTGACATCAAGAACTGGCGCGCAGTCTTACGATTCCTAGAAGTGATACAACATCCACTCTTCGCCATCTTGCGAGCATAAAAAACGTCTTTGCAGACAAGGAGACAGCTCATAGTTCATCTGACTGCTGGACGAGATGGAAGACTTTTTAACGGAATATAAACCAATTACGCATGGGTTCTCATATCTGAGAAACGAATATGATGACATTGAGCTAAGACATTTTGGACAGTATCTCGTCCTATCACTTGATGACCAATCCGTGTTGAAAGACCATCTAGAGAAGTTCAGGATACCTGGCTTTCTCCTGACAGTCTCAAATGAATTAGAAGTGCGTGTGACTGAGAACTGCTTAGACGTGTTTATACAATTTCGCCAATATGACGAGCTTACAGAAAACTATGATTACATCACCCTCAACACAGTGGAATGGAACGCGTTGTTACAAGGATATGAACTGAAACTGTCTGAACATGTAACTGTGAAAGTGATAAAGTTTGGTGATGTGTGTTATGTGAGCTTTCATAGCATTTACAAACATGGATGTAATGTCTATGATACCTATATCAATTTAGATTCTAATGAATGGTATTCATTGATGAATGTATTGAAAAATGAATGTGTTTGTAAATAAAAAGTTTGTAAATAGTGTAAATAGACTTTGTAGTTAAGAGTTTGTAGTTAAGAATTTTGTAAATAGTGTAAATAGTGTAAATAAAAGTTTGTAAATAGTGTAAATAGAATTTGTAGTTAAGAATTTGTAAATAGTGTAAATAGCGTTTGTAGTTAAGAGTTTGTAAATAGTGTTTGTAAACTTTGTAAATAGTGTTTGTAAACTTTGTAAATAGTGTTTGTAGTTAAGAATTTGTAAATAGAACACAATAAACAAGACAGTTGTTTGAAACTTGATTTGTTTTATTTAACAACAACAACTTAACTAATATAACAACAACAACACCTTAACTAATATAACAACAACAACTTAACTACTACAATAACAACATTAATAAAACAACAACATTAATAAAAACAACAACATTAATAAATCAACAACAACATTTATAAAACAATGGTTTATAATGTCTATATACAAAATCCTTTACAATAAAATCACCATCCTTTCTTTTTAATATATTCACAATATCAAACATACTCTGACCTCGAGCTCTATGCAATATATAATATACACAATAAAAACCACATGACGATGATATTGGCGTTTGTAATGAGATAGAATTATACATATAGTCATTTCTTAAAAACATGTCTAAACGATCATCGAGAGGGAACAGTCCATAAGAGTCAAAATATTCCACAGGGTCATTATCATAATACACTGCCACCCAATGTTCTCCTGGTTCATCTTGATCGTCTGTGTTGATCACATAGGCGCCGCGTTGTAAAGACGGTAACTGGTCCATGGCAAACACACCTTGAAACAAGTCTTTGGTCATGACATCATGACTCAATATGGCATCAATCTGCTTCGTGTTCATGACTGGTAGTCGAATTGGATGCTGCGATTGGCACTGATCTCAATAATGTTGTCAAATTCAGCATAGACAATGACATTGATTGTAGGTTGCAAAGCCCTAGCAAAGTTCATTTCTAGCCGCAAATTCCCATGCTTGATCAGGGGGAAATGATCATCACCATCATAATCCGGTGTTAAGTCAAACGAAAATAAAGCATAACCTCTAGGCCAATCTTCCCGTTTTATAATGGAACTTTTCTCACCATTCAACCGATCAAACGATTTGTAAAGCGTTTCAAAAGCGTTCAGGTATTTGTTCTGTGTAATGTCAAGCTTGAGAGGTTTGGATAGAACTGGTTCACCATCCGTGTACAGTTGCATATAGTCCAGATTAAAATGATCAAAATTGTATGGATTCCTCAATACTGATCCACCAAAAGCTTCATTATGAACCAGACCAATGACAATACGATTTGGTAATTGACCCAAAAAGATGTTATCTTTCACAAAAGACTGAAATCCTGCTGGAATGGCCAAGACTTTACATTCTTTTCTAGTGATGATGATCTTGGCAGGACTTTTCATCAATGCATCTGTATGTCCTAACTGAATACCTGGACTCACCCTCACTTTGCGAATGGTTAAAAATGCCTCTTTCACTTCTACCTTATAGGTATTATTTGCAGCCATCAATACATAGTCATCTTTTTGTCTATGGAAACGCAATTTCAAACTGATGCCATTCGGAAGATAACGATCCTGCTCAAACAAATCTATCCTTAAACCACCAGTAAGCATAACATCACGGCTAAGACGAGTATGTAAATAACGATGATGTAAGCCATTATTGCCTTGCTCAGCCAAGTCACCACCGTCGGCATTGACATGAAACCCGGATACATATTGTTCATGATTAGGTCTTTTCACCTCATGACTATTCATTGACCCAGCAGTATCCTTGTACATGAGACGCATAGAGCGCTCAGAATGCAGACTTTCTTCCGAATCATGGATGAGATGAGAGATAATGCTGGTATAACCATGAGTATTGTTGCTATGCGAAACCAAACGATCATACAGAAACAATTCAATATTAGACCATAACCCATTAAACACATCATTGATGCAAGAGACATTATCATCTGCGCCACACGCTGTTCCATCAGCCTTTAGAATGCGACATACAATATGAAGTTTGCTGTTCTTTAAATCCAGATATTCTTCTGTACTCGCAGGAATGTAGAATTCTATTGGAGCGCCTTCTCTAATGCTTGTAAGTGGTTGATAGTCAACATTATAACTTTTCTCTACAGCAGTTTGCGTTGGTGGTACGTGAAACCATTCCAATGGAGAAAGACTACATTCACACGAATGATTATGAATGAGAGACATTTTTTTTTTTCTTTAAAAAATATCTTTGCGATATTTTGATGTTATCCGTCTGGCTGTTTTTCGTCTTCTGGCACGTTTCGTTGGTTGCATACGCTTTTGTTCACCAAACACACGTTCTGCTACTCGGCCCGTCACATCTTTCGCGACATTCTTTGCAGCCTTCTTAAGATGTGGCGCAACGATCTTAGCCCCAGCCTTAAGTAGTGGAATAGCTTTGCGAGCCAATGATCCCAGTATTGAACCAATACCATCGCCATATTGGATTCGCGCTCCTTTGAATCCTGGTAATTCCCCGCCCACTTGACGAAGAAAATGGTTGCGATATGCAGACGGATCGTGTGTATAAGCTTTCATATTGCTTTTGGTCGAAAATGAAGTTTACAGATCACCTTTCCAGTTTGAAATGGAACATTATGGCCTGTGTCGTCCTTAATATTCATTTCTATCATGTCAAATTTGGATGTGTTTACAGGAACATAATGTGGTTCGCCATACGTTTTCATGATAATATCTCCATCATGGCCTTGTATGCCAACAGAACGTAGTAACGGCACATAATAATCACCAACAACTTGTGGTTCACAAATGCTACAATACACATACAGTGTATAAAACCCCTGTTTCACATCCGCTTTATGGTCAGCTGTACATGTTTCAGTATACCATTGATCTGGGATAAATCCTAAAATCTCAGCTAATCCAGCGGAAAAGGACACTTCATAGCCATAATCGAGAAATAGAAACACACGTCGTCTAATTTTATCATACTTTAGTCGAATAACTTCTGTAAGTTTCAGAGCATTAGTCGCTTCTTCATTGACTGCCTCACATAGTTCTTGTATGGTTCTATAGTACCCATAAGGAATATTGAGAGTGCTAAGAATAGGATCATCGAATAGTTCTTGTCGATACTGAATAGAATAGTCCATGCCCTGTCTCATCGTTGTCCATGTATGTGGATATTGAATTTCAGCTAAAGCCACTTCATATTTTCCATTCAGATAGATGGTTCGAGGCATACGAATTTGATAATTCGAAGCCTTGTTGTTGGGATAATAGGTCATACTCGCATTGCTAGGCAAAGTAATGTAAAAGCTTGTCGACTCCATGATGGTGGGAACTAAATGGTATAGGTGCGTTGACGTTGTCTATATACTTCACGATAGCGCGCGCCATTCGACCAAGTATGCAAATGGTCTTTTACATCATGATGATGATCTAGATGATCTATGACTTCTCCTTCACAACAAGCACTTATACATCTGATCTTCACAGGAATAGTTGGTTTATCTTCCTCACAACAACAACATAGCTCTTTCAGCCATGTTAAAAATTTTCCCATCCTTCAGGAAACTGTCTTTGTTGACGTTGTTTCATTTCTGTTGTAATGTCGTCACGAGTGGTCTTTTTACTAAACATTGTTTTTGGAATATTAGCATCAACAATTTCCTGGATAAACGGATGCCAACCATGTGGTTTGACTCGTTCTTTTCTTCTTGTCGCCACCAATGCTTCTTTCATCAAATCAACCATGTTGGAATTTGCTATAATATCGCCCGTTTTCAACACAAGTTCATTCTTCTCTGACCATGTCGTACCATATTTCTTCAGTTCGGCTAAAAGTTGTGTTATTTTTCCATGATAGATAGGTTGAAAATGACTTAAAAATAACTTTTCTGGCTTTTCAGGTGGTGATGATGATGAGGGCTTTTGCTGCCTAGACTGACTTGTTCGTAAATGACGGCCAAGAAGTTGAGACATTTCTATAGCCTTTTCACGTGTTCGTTTCCCACGTAAAAGTTTATTCACTTTCGTTTTGATTTCACCATCTTTACCCTTCTTTTCTAGCAACATTTTATATTCATATTCAGGAATGAGGACCATTTTCATCGTATGTTTCATTTTAGCAGTAGTTTGGCTAACAAGGGCAATGCCAATCTAGCAATAACTCCAATGAATCCTCCTTTCTGATTAATCAACTTCTTTTTTCGTCGAAGGGATATCTTCTTATCTGCTAGAGTACGTAGCGTATGACGTTCACGTTTAAATTCCTTAAACCGTTTTGAGCTTAAGGGTAAATGTCCTTGCAATATATTCAAACAAATTTCAAACAAGCATGTTAATTCCTCCTTTGTAGCTTGCTGTAGCAAGGATTTACGTCGTTTAGGCCCACTGCGTGCAAGCAAATGAAGAAACGGCTGGTTCGCTCGAATACGTTTAGACATCTTGACTGCGAATGGTTAAATGACTTGGTTCTTGTTCATACACTGCTTTATCAATATATACATAATGTGTATCTTTTGGTAAAATGCCTGTACGAATACGTAGTTGATCATTTGTCTTTGGTTTTAAATCAATGAATAAATAACCATGAGGTTTGCTAGTAGCATCTTGATAGGCTTCTATGAGAAATTGAGATCTTCTAGGATACATTTGCCGCGCCAATGTACTAATTTGTTGACTGTCTCTCGGATTTTTAAACAGAATGATATAATGTGTATTCAAACTAATATTTCGCATCTCTTTCCCATGATGGAATAAATTATGCACAATAAAAATAATGCTTAGATTTTGATGACTGCTGCCAACACTAAAGAGACGTGTCATACGCTCATCACTATGGCATTTCGTCATTAAGTCATCAATGATAAGTAAGTTTGGTTTCTTCGGGTTAAAACGCTCTTCAATGTCATCTGGAATGCCTTGGTAAAATTCCACGCCTTTCATTCCCTTGTACAAAGGCTGATCTGCTGCATAGAGCCATAAAATGCTTTTTGGAGAGGGTTTAATCAACTTTTGTTCTAGAATTTCCTTCACCAGAGACGTTTTGCCACTGCCTGTAGGTCCAGAGACTAAACATGTAAATGGATGCTTCATTGTTGAATGTCTGTTTCTTTCACCCAACTGTTAAACTTGTTTGGCCAACCTAACCACTTGACAAATAATTCTTTCACACCTCCTCCTCGTCTTTTACGTGTTTTCAAGACTTTTTCAATTCTATAAATAGATTCAATATCTTTGGTCACTTTCTGCAGTTCTTCTTCATAGAAATGACCATCAATATCTTCGTCTAAAAAGTCTTTCACACGATATAAATGTATTCCTTGCTTCTTACAACGATGTGTGACAATGAAGACTTCTTGCGTCCATTTGATGTGATAATCCCGTTGAAACACATATTTAATGTGAGAAATGCGAACATGATCACCAATGTTAAATTTGTACTTCTTCTTCTTCTTCTTAGGTTTCAATTTCAGTTTGTCAACATACATATACTTCCACACTTTTGATTCGTTGTCTTTACGAATCTCGGCTGGAGCATATTTATTAGGAAGAGAACCATGAGGTCTATGGTTGTAATTGTACACCAAGTCTGGAAGAATGTCTAAGTAACGGTAAGTTTGATTATGTAGAAAATACCGATACATCATTCCCTTTAGAGTACGAATGACTCTTTCAGCAAAGTTGGCTTTGGTTTCATTCTTTGTGGTATAAGCATGAATACCTTCTTTCTTCAAAAATGCTTTTACCCATCTGTTTTTAAATTCTGTTCCTTTATCAGACCTTAGAGTTCGCGGTCTTCGTCGTGTGTCATGAAAAATCTTTTGGAAAGCTTGTATGACGCTGGTATGTGATTTATTAGGTATTGGCTGTACCCAGACATATTTGGAAAACACATCAATGACAATGAGTAAAAAGCGTATGTCATCATTATAGGGAGCTATGTTTCCCATATCAGCCAAATCAATATCCCACATGTCATCAATACCACGTGTAATCACACGTTGTCTTTTGAACCTGTATTTGACAGGTTGGAGTAAACTAAAAGCATCTTGATCCTGCAGCCATTTCTTCACTTGTGACTGTGTGACTGGTTGATCATGTTTTCTTAAGATGTGATACAGTTTGTAAGGACCAGCAAATGCTCCAGGCTGTCCAGGTTTG
The DNA here is from genome assembly GCA_949752745.1 of Protula sp. h YS-2021. Taxonomy (NCBI): domain Eukaryota; kingdom Metazoa; phylum Annelida; class Polychaeta; order Sabellida; family Serpulidae; genus Protula; species Protula sp. h YS-2021. Next base: position 12,593,825 of record OX457030.1, on the reverse strand, counting down.
AAGTAAATATCAGTCAAGTAGTCTTTCCACGTCGACATGGTCACACCGAATGAAAACCACCTTCTCAACAGAACAGCTTTTATTTTATAACTCAACCAACATCACTTAACTAACATGCATTTATAACTTAACTAACAAGTTTTTTTACAAATCAAGTATAGATACAATGGTATGAATCACTGGAGACCATTGGTCTTCAATGAACACTAACCAATGACTGAGTTCATCCAATGTAATAGCATCTACACCATATTTCTCACAACGTTGATTTGCATTCTCTAACACTTTATCTAAATGCATGCAATATTTAGCTTCATTCCAATATGTATAAACAGATGCAAAATGACAAGTATGTTCTTGACACTCTTCATGTTGACAAGCAGGACAGACTAAATATGCAAACTTTTTTACAGCGGATAACATTTCTTCACAATAAGCTTTTTGCACAATATATTGTCTCAGTGTCATGTCCGCCATTGTGCAGTCTTGAATCAATGCAACACAAGTTAAACATACTTCAAATTTACATGTTCACACGTCTGCACACCATGACGGTTGGCAAGCAAATGAAAAAGTCTCTAACCCTCACACAACAGTTCTAACAACTTTCCCATAATATTCTGACCAGGATATTCAGATGACACTTGTTTCACACCAGCTCCCCACCAATGATCATACGTTGCTTCAACTAAAGTTTTGTCTTTACATTCTTTCAACTTGTTGCGAAACAATACACACTGATCCAGTTTGACTTGTAAAACATCTTGCATTTTGCTTCTCTTCACTGTATGCCATAAAGGACATGGCTTTATCACTTTAGCAATACGTTTTGCTTCATATCCATTTCTACATGAAGCAATGGCTGAAGCAATATCTGGACGGTGATGAAACACTGCTTTCTCATATTGATACAAAGCTTCACTTGAGTTGAACACATGTCCATACTTTTCAAGTCGTGTTGGAAACATGTTTGAAAGAACGTCCTTATGACCGCTGAATAGTACAAGATTCTCCATGTTGACTTTGCTTCTTTATTCTGACATGTCGGTTTCTTCCTGTAATAAAATATCTTTTAATATATTTGCTGCCTCTTCTATCATATTCTTTCTTTGTTTACGTTGAAACCACTCACATAAAACTAAATTTGCTAGTAAGAAAAACATTGTTATGTCTTTGAGAAACAATTCACTATGTTGTCATAAACATGTTTAAAAAAGGTTTTTATAACTTACCTGATAAAGCTGCTCGGTTTCCTCTTCTTCTTTACAACAATCTCTCAAATGATCAACCACGGTGAAATATACTTCCACATCAGTGCGAGCAGAATAAAGTGCAGAATCAAAGTCAAAGTCAGGATCTTCTTCTATTCCAGTTTTATGACATTCTCCAAGAAATCTTGAATGCAGTTCAATCACATCAAGACTATGATGTACAACATCCCAAAAAGCATCCAAATGATAAAGTTGATAGTCTGGAGTGCCACAGCAAGCAAGTTTAGCAATCATCAAGTCAATATAAGCATTTTTAAAACATGCGTCCATCTTGTTTCAGTGTCTTGTGGGCTTTTACTTTGCTTCACTGACTTTAAGTACTCCACACTTGCCGCAGAAGTTGCTTGGTTCACACAACTTGCAATTATACTTGTGGCAGTGGCAATGATAATCCTCCACATATCCACAAGCACCGCAATAGTCACAGGTAAGTCCAAGTTGATTTTGTACGTTCATGTTCTCCAACTGAACTTCAGCCAGCCTTTTCTTGGATAGCTTTGACAACTTCATCCGACCATCCTTTTGCAGCTTGATGATCGTTTTCTTGTCATGACATTCCTCACATGGTGATAGGGCTGAGTTGATGTTGTCCATCTCCTGAAGCAGTGTCTCCCATTCACCATCATTCATGTTGATGTGATGTGTGTATTCTTTCCCTTCAAACCGTGACGTGCGCACAAAACTCACATAGCGCATATCCAAGTATGAAATGACTTCAAGCCACTTCGTTTGCGTTAAGTACAGTTTGAAGCCAATGTCGCGTAAATTTTTCAAGCTTTGGCATACAATCTTCCACAAAGATGGTGAATAAGCACACCATCTCTCTCCACGTGTGATGCGTAGAAATGGCCCATATTCTCCATGCTCCACAGTAATGGTTAAGTTAGCACTAATTTTAAAGCTGCTGCTGCGCTGCGTTGCGTTGCTTGTCTTGTTCTCCATGGCTGCTACAATGTACTGATGATGCACTCCCTCCAACTGTCTGCTGAGAAATGACTTCACTCTGCTGAGTTCACTCCCTTTTATACCCAACTATCTGCTGAGTCAGCTCCCTTTTCAAAGAACTTGCAAACGTTTGAATTCACTTCAACTCGTCCATGGTTGAATCGGACAAGGTCTGATACATTATTTGGAACATCATCATCATAATGTAAAATGATTCTTGCAGCCACATCTAACATGAGCTCAACTGCCCAAATTGTATTCACGTTGATAAATGCTAAATCAATGTCATAAGTTAACGGTAAATGTAGATCTTCACATTCACGTAGAAACGAGCGGATGAAACGATCTCTTGGAATGGTCTTTCCAACAGCTTCCCAATGCTGATGTAAGTTCTTCACTTGCAGCATCCAATCCGATTCAAAAGCAGGAAGCTTTGAAAACACATAGTCAGCATAATTCACTTTGAAGACGTCATCCATGGTCTCTACACATCTGTGAAAAAGTAAGGCCGACATTGTCAAGTCTTTTCTCGTCACACAATATCCACTTGTTGACTTGTTGACAGAATGTATTACTAGTTGACTAGTTGACATGTTTCACTCATGCTTTTATACTACTTCCATGTAATCAAAATATGGTGTGTAACTTTGTTAAAAAATTGCTGACTCAGCAGAATTTTACTTGTGTATATGAATGTCTCGCTTACAGTTGTCGAGTTGTACAGCTGCACTGCTACACAGCAGAGACATCTAGCGGTGAAGTTAACTGACGGTGAAGTTAAATGGTCTGCCAAATGGTATTCATCCGCGAAGAAGCACTGTAATGGCGGTAAAAATGCATACAGCCAGCTGCGCAAATAGCCTATGACTACTTTATAACAAAACTTTACATAAAACTGAATCAAATGGTGAAATTTTCATATAAATCGACCAAGTATAACGAAAGGTATTGTTTTACAAAGTTTCAATTAAGCAAATAACCAAAGTTTGTTTACAAAGTTTGTTTACAAATTTTGTTTATAAAGTTTGTTTATAAAGTTTGTTTACAAATTTTATTTATAAAGTTTGTTTACAAAGTTTGTTTACAAAGTTTGTTTACAAATTTTGTTTATAAAGTTTATTTACAAAGTTTGTTTACAAAGTTTGTTTACAAAGTTTGTTTACAAAGTTTGTTTACAAAGTTTATTTATAAAGTTTGTTTATAAAGTTTGTTTACACAGTTTGTTTACAAAGTTTCAATTATGCAAATAACTAAAGTTTGTTTACAAAGTTCACTTTTTATTTATAAAGTTTCAATAAACACTTACCGAAATAGTTGTCACTGGATGCCATCCCTTGATCTGATGTGATCCAATTGTAGTTCTACAACTTGTACTTCCTTGCTCCACTCACCGAAATGACTGTCACTGCTGTATGCTCATCCCTTATATACCCCTCTGATGGAACTGAAGCTGACTTGACAGAATGTTGCTCGCCTAGGGGGGGGGGGGGGGGGGGGGGGTCGAAAAAATGAAAAATGTTCAGAATCGTCTGAAACGGATAAATATGCAAAAATCACAATTTCGAGGGGGGGGGGGGATCGGTCGAAAAAATGAAAAATGTTCAGAATCGTCTGAAACGGATAAATATGCAAAAATCACAATTTCGAGGGGGGGGGGGGGGGGTCGGTCGACCCAAAAAATGAAAAATGTTCAGAATCGTCTGAAACGGATAAATCTGCAAAAATCACAATTTCGAGGGGGGGGGGGGGGTTGTCGACCTTTTTAGGCTCTGTTGCCATGGTTACACTGATTGACAGGTGGAGTTCGTTGGCTTCATGATGATTGACTCGGCCAACACTATCAAGCAACTTTCGCTCCAGACTTTCGCTCCAGACTTTCGCTCCAGACAGTATGACGTCATCATGACGTCATTATCACGTCATGGATGGCCGCGCCTATCCTTACACTTATCCTGACGTCACTTCCGCTCCAGACAACACTTCCGCTCCAGACAACACTTCCGCTCCAGACACCACTTCCGGTCCAGACGCTATGACGTCACTTCCAGACATGATGACGTCACTTCCGGTCCAGACAGTATGACGTCACTTCCGGTCCAGACAACACTTCCGGTCTAGACAACACTTCCGGTCCAGACGCTATGACGTCACTTCCGGTCCAGACAACACTTCCGGTCTAGACAACACTTCCGGTCCAGACGCTATGACGTCACTTCCGGTCCAGACAATACTTCCGGTCCAGACGCTATGACGTCACTTCCAGACAGTATGACGTCACAAAGTGCAGTAGAACTCTTGTTTTCATACTACTGGTAGCACTGACATCGTTTTAGTAGACAGAATTAGAATCACTAGAAGCATTTTATGAATACCGGCCCAGGCATGTTTTTACGACAGTTCGGTCAGGAAAAGCTTAGTCTACTTTTAATAACCTGAAAAATTCAAACAGCACACACGCACGGCTAGTCTGATGGCTGCAGAATCTAATAAATTTTATCGGTAAAATATAACCATTTGCTCATCAAATTTGTATAATGTATAAATCTATTTCTATGAGAGTTTATTTATTTATCAATTATAAAGAAATTTATGTAAACATGGTGTGAGTGTGTGTTCTTACACCAGGCGTGATTGTCGTTGTTGGGGCCTTCGGCGGCAAGCTGTTGGGCGGATTAATCCCCAGACTGCTGGGGTTGGAAATCCGCGGATTGCTCATACAGAGTGTTGTGGTCAGTGGAATCGGGATACTCCTCTCTCCAGTCATGCTCATCAGGTGCAACGCCCCGGATGTGGTTGGCATAACAACGAGTCATTTGAACAGGTCCGTCTTAGTTGTTATACCTCACGCTTAACCTCTCTAATTCCAAGACACTTCCAGCACAACAGCAGTTTCTGCAGTCATTTTAAAAACTTAAAATATAATCTCATCTGGTTACTAAATTGTAGAGGAATAAAACCATGACGTAAAAAGCGCCACTTCTAAAAATAGACAACTGATATTCAGTCCCACTGGTGATCCTATTTGAACTGTACTCTATACTTTTTTCTGTGAATCAACCCAGAACATATTCTAACGTCCATACGGCGTCGTTCTGATGTTGCGACGCCGATGCGACTAACTCATATTAAATCTAGTTGAATTTTGGTTGTGACTGGTCGCGACCACTGATCAACGCCGTACCAACGTCTTAATAACGCCTGCAACGTCGAGAGACAGACATTTTCTTTCGACTTGCATTAGCACCCTTTACGAAGCGTGATAACACGGGTAACGACGTCTATCCGACGTCGGTAGGTAGACATTGCTTCGACTTCCATAAAAAACCAAAACCAGACGTTGATCCTACTGGGAAGTCAGGTCAATAAATATGGGTCTAGGCGGTCCCCCCCCTCTACCAAGTCCCCCATGGCGATCTCCCCCAGTTGGCTGACTCCCCCTCCCAACCTCCCCCCCCCCCCCCCCCCATGGCAGATTTTTTTAGTCAGTAAAACTTAAATCACCAAAACTTGTACATTTCATTCCTTTTTTAATTTTCAACCTCACCTTTTATCTACTTACATGATTATCAATAAAAAATGAATCTGCTTTAAAATCCAATTACGAAATTACAATCAACACTTTCTGTAAACTGATCTTTCAAATGCGATCACGAAATTTAATTTACAGATGATTCCGGCTTTACTGTGTCTCCCAAATAGAAACCACCTTACAGTTTTAAGTTATACAATCAGCACAACAGTGAAATATGTAAGTTTTCCTGATTGAAGTTTAAAAAAAAATCTGTCCGGGGTGTGGGAGAAGGACTGGGGGGAGACCGCCTAGGAGGGGGGGGGGGAGACCGCCAGGTGGAAACCGCCGGGGGGGTGGGGGTAGCGCCAGGGGGGGGGGAGACCGCCTGTTCCCATAAATATGACCCATTTTTTAATTAAAAGCAAACCTCCAATCGATTCTCCTATCTTCCAGTTCAATGACGGCACACATTGATTTGAGCGACTCGTGTAACCTAGCCTGCAATTGCTCTTCCCGTAGTTACGACCCCGTGTGTGGGGCGGACGGACGCTTGTATTTCTCTCCTTGTCACGCGGCCTGTACCTCCTTCAGTGTGACGTCACGTGGGAAAGTAAGCGACATTCAACACCATTCATTTTGATAAAAAGAGAGTCAAATGCTGTGGAGATGAGACTTTGATTTAAAATTTTAGTTAATGTTTAATAAATGTTATTGCAGGATTATACTGCGTTAAGGCATTTATATTGTTAACAAAAACATCGCAAGTGGCTTCATTAATACTGTTTTATGAAGAACTATTTTTAAAAAATGAATGGCGTTTCCTGTTTTAAAGGTTTTTGGGAACTGCGCATGCGTGTCCAATCAGCACTCTGATTGGTCGCCCGCCATACAGAGCAACAGCACAGCAACACACGGCACATGTACTTCCGGCTGTGACATGTTCTACGTTTTTGTGACGTCATTCCTCCTTGCGCTATTAATCACCTTGATGGCAGAAACATCTGCGCATAGCGTCATGCTTAGGTGACGTCATGGCTTGTCTCCATTTTTAGAACATGTTATTGTGTGTGTTAAACTGGAAGAAGAAATGCTATTTTCTATAAGTGGTTGTGTTTCTTGAATGTCCCGGTTTTTGGACTGGTCCCATTTCCCGATTGGTTCTTTTTCTTCCATATAATCGCCCTTGAGCTAGCATATCACTTACAGGGCATCGTTTTTCTGGTTTCAGGTGCCTGTCAGAGAATTACGCATCGTTAGCTTTTGGTGTTCACGGGTCGCTCAGAAGCCTTTTGGGTGTGTATGAAAATACTTGAGATATGCCATGGATTGTATTTATGTGTGTTTCCTTCATCATGACACAGTTCTTACCACTCACACAACCTGCAATTCGTATCTGTGGCATCAGATTTAGTATAAAAACGCCGCTTTTTCCACCAACTTGTACAGTTTTGAGTAAAAGCGGAGCTAGAACGCGCGTTACTGAAATCAAAGGATGAAACGAGATATTGATAAATGTGTGCACAGTTTCTGGTGCCTCTCTTTTTCGTGGACGCAGAGTACTAAATGAAAAATTACGCCCCCCTCCCTCCTCCTTAAGGAAAAATGGCACACTGCTCAGACCGCGCCTGGCCCCAAAATTGCACCCCCCCCCCTTTCTCCACGTTATTTTTTATTTTTTTGGCATGTAAGAAATGCTCCCCGGCATCTGCTGTACATCTTGTTTTAGAATTATATGGGGAGAGGGTGGAGGAGATAATTGCAATTAAACCACACCTATTGCAACTTCAATTAAAACCGAGCATGTAAAAGAGTGTACAGGGCATCCCTCGTATAGGAACCACCTGGAAAACATGACCATTTTCAATAACAGGTGCTGTTCATTATGACCCCCCCCCCCACTTGCAAAAAAAGGACCACCCTGAAACTAGACCACTTTAGTTCAGTCCCACAGGTGGTTCTATTTTCAGGGTGGTGTGGTATATTTTTCTTCAGGTCATGCACCCAGCGTGTATTTGATGGGGTTGATTTTCGACAAATCCTGTCTACTTTGGCAGTCTGCCAGTAACGGCGAAGGGTCGTGCTGGCTGTACGACACGACCAGCCTCGCTTTCGGCTTGTTTACATTGGTCGCTGCGGTTAAAGTCCTGTCAGTTTTGTTGTTTTTAATTCCTCTATATTTTCATAAAACTGTAACATATTCTGTGCACAATGCACAGAAACAACAGAACATTGAATAAATTAATAAAACTGTACATAAAAGTGTTGATTTCAAATTTATTTCGATGTTTATTTTTAAATGTACAACCTGAGAAAGCTATTTTACAATACCAAAAGAACAGATTGCAGTTTATTATAATATAATAATACATCGTAAGAAATAACATGAAGGACAATGCACAGACCTGTAGAACTCCACTGTACTATCACTCCTCCTCCTGAACACTGTCCATCCGGCGACTGTGGTACCGTCAACCCTACTAGGGCTTGTGGTAAAGGGGGTGGGCATTCTGCCTGAGACACAGGGCTCAATTTTGCATTCGACACCATTGTACCTTAATGTGAATAACCATTAATTATATTCTTGTTCATAGTACTTTTTCTGCGCTTGATATTATTGGTTGTTGTGTGTTTTGGAACTGGTTTTTATTTTCAGGAAATAAACTTTTAGACTAAATTAATATGCACACACTTGTCTCTTTTTAAAATACATGACAATGTTGAAATACTTGACAATGCATGACGCCTGGAAGTCAAGGTCATGGAGTATTATAGAGGGAAATCCCGGTGTAACGTGCTACTTTCGCCCCCATGATATTTTCGCCCCCCTCCCAAAAAGTATTTTTCCTGTAAATTTTATTGAACTTTATTTCTTGGTTGCTTTTGAAGGAAAACGTTAGGTTGTATGATATGTCAAGTGTTTGTTTTCAAGTGCTATTTTAATATTCAAGCTCGGTTATATTTTAATCGTTAAGAATGTTAATTAGATGGAATAAACCAATGTACTTGAAACATTTTATTTACACTTTCTACATGTTTCAAACAATACAATCAGGGCAAAGTTTCAAATAAAACCAATGATATCGTCATTTCTTTTACGAATACCGAGAACTCTAACGGATTCCAAATTGTAAGTGTAATCCAATCTAAAGTCTCTTATCCAAATATGCTTTATTATGTATAAAGTCTTTAAATACAAAGTTCAGTATTCCTGTCTTGGATATTCAAACATAAGAAACAAATGTCCATGCAAACTAAATATCTAATTTTTACAACGTATATACACATTTCTAATGAATGGAATGGTATGCAAATTTACTGTCATTGCTTAATAGCCCTTAAGCGGTTCGAAGTGGTGACTTTTGTTCACAAGGTAAATGGCTTCCTCTTCGTGGTTCGTGCCTGAGTTTGTCGATGGCTCGAACAACAACCATCGCAGGCTTGGTCCATATGGACTGAGTACGTATATGGTTGTTTTGAGAAGCTCTGATGCCGCGCTGATCTCAATATCTGTCCCCCAAACACCATCTTCTCGCATGTTTGATGTATCCAGGTAGCTTTTGACATCGTCAGTGTACTTTGCCATGAGGGATTGAGGGATTTTCGGAGCCTGTTCTCTTGGGGGAGAGGCAGGACGCTTGTCAGGTGCCTCCTTGAAGTGCTTCAAGTTTTTTCCATTCTGTTTCTTCTTCAGATCGCCTTGGTTACCAGTGAGGATGTATGTGTTTTTTCCACACACCTTGGTGATCTGGTAGGGACCTGTCCATCTCTCAACAAATTTGCCACCTTTGCGATCGTCGCGAATTAGGTTTTTGAGCAGCACACGATCGTTAACCTTGAAGAGATCAGGGCTGTAGCGCTTGTCGTAATTCGACTTTTGTATCTCCTGAGCGGCCTTGATGTTTTTGCTCACTGTTTCAAAGACGCTGTTACGAATCGCATCCATATGGTCCATCACACGGCTAACACTTTCCTCGTGACTGGTGCTGTGGTCGTTTTGCGTCATATGCTCCACATCAATAGGCAACCTCGCTTCTCTGCCATATACGACCTTGAATGGCGTTTCTTTAGTCGAGGAATGTCGAGCCGTGCGATATGAAAAGAGAGCAGAGGGGAGGCAGGACGGCCAATTCGATTTATCCATAAGGCACTTTACAAGGCAGTCCTTCAGGGTTCGATTTTGTCTCTCCACAAGGCCATTTGCCTGCGGATGATAGGCACTTGTGATATGCTGGTTAGTTCCCGCAAGACGAAATAATTCCTCTGAAACGCTGTTTACGAATTCCCGACCTTGGTCATTTATTTGAATTTCAGTACATCCATGGCGGCATATGATCTCTTCAAACAAGAATTTTGCGACGCTCACGGCTGTTTTATCCTTTATTGCACGTGCTTCAGGCCATTTGGAAAAATAGTCAACGCCCATGACTACGTATGCGTATCCATCGTCGGTGCGTGGGAGCGCAGTGATATCAACCCCGATCTGACGCATAACTCCAGTTGGGGCGTTTACTGGATGAAGAAGAGCATGTTGCTTTTCAAAGCTAGGATTGACTTTTTGGCAACGCTCACATGTCGAAATAAAATCCCGAACATCGTGGGATAATCCTTTCCAAAAGAACCTATTTGAAATTTTGTCTAAAGTTTTATTTACGCCCAAATGACCTGCCAAAGTTTGGGATTCATCGCTATCTCCAGCGCCACTATGTACGGTCTCAACTATTCGTTTTTGCGCTTCCTTATCACGAATAACCAAAAGCTCCTTCACATTTGAATTTTTATCTTTTTTTTGATAATAGAGTTCACCAGATTTTGCTATATACGGTTTGCTTATACTTCTAATGTTCGCTTTTTTGTTTTTGTTGCATTTTTCCGGATACTTGTTCAGCACAACATAGTCAAAAATAACATTTATCTGATCATTCCATGATTTGTATTTTGTACCTTCATCCATTTTGGTTTTTGCTCATTATCTATCGTATATTATCAATTTGAAACATTCCTCTTATTGCAATTTTAGTAATGTAAAGGCACACCATTTCGGATGCCTTTTATATGTTTTGGGTTTGGCATGTGGCATTGATTGTATTGTGATTGAAAATGTCTTGACTCGACTTTGATGTTACTTTGTAGTCCATGTTCAAAGTGCTAAGATTCATCTACAAAACCCCAAATTTGGATGACATGTTATTTGAAGTTGTAATCTCGCGTAAAATATAGTAAAATAGGCACTGAGATCGAAAAAGATCGTCAATATTGTATTCAAAATTATTTTTACTGTCTAAAGAAGTAGCACCTATTACCTGTACAAAATTATATAATTTTGACAGGGGGGCAAAAATATCATGGAGGGGGCAAAAATATCACGGGGCTCAAACCGTGATACTTTCGCCGGGGGGCGAAAATATCATAGTGATATTTTTGCCGGGGGGGGGGGCGAAAATTTAGGGGGGCGAAAGTATCACGGTACACCCGGTACAGGACCACTCTACAACTAGGACTACGTCATAAACATGAACATGGGGGATACATTGGGTTACGTCATACGGTGCGAAAAACTACAATCTGTAAAGTTATGCTAGCTTGCGTTTTTTTTTTTCACAAACGTACTCATAATTTAATTTTAAGTGAACCAACAGGAAAAGGTCTTATTTTTTAAGAAAGTCCCCTACTTAGTCTTTAAACTATTCGTAATGTGTCTATTAATATAGCGAACTAAATTATCTCAGCACAGACCACCCAAAACAAGTATGTACTACTGGAGTCCAGCAAACAACCGACGTCTTTTTTGGTTGAAAAAAGGTTGGATTTTGGTAGCGACGACTTCACAACCATATTCTGACCTATTACCCTAAAACCCGACTTTATTCCGACGTCGAGGCGACGTCGGTTTTCTGACGTCATTCCGACGTTGCAAAAACGACCAAAAAGCGATGAACATTATTATCGCTCACCGGAAATGGAAGTCATTTTGAAAAAGAGGAAGAAAAAACGTAATTTTTACATGAAAAATTTTAGAATTTTGATGGCGCGTTGGTATTTTTCTTCCTAGATTGTAAAAATGTACATGGAAAATGCTTTCGTGTGTATTTCACAACAGCAAATGAATGATTAATTATCTATTAATTATATAACTCTAGTCAGTTTCAGGTCGGAATCCGACGTCGGTTTCAGTTTCATATACAACCTAAAACCGACTTGGTTCCGACGTCGGATTTAGGTCGGAACCCGACGTCATTCTGACGTTGAAAACCCGACGTCGGTTCCATTTCATATACAACCAAAACCGGCACGTCAGTCCGACGTCGGAAACGTCGGGTCACGACGTCGACCCGACGTCATTCTGACGTCTTAATGTTTGCTGGGAGCTAGGAAGCGGAAGTGGGTCGGGATGGGGGCTCCGGATGGTGGGGGGGGGGGGGGGAGGGAGGTCAGTTCCTGTCTGCAGGTGTCTCCGCATTGTGACGTCACAAGTGGCTAACGAAGTTCTTGATAGCTCGCAGAGCTTGCGCCATGGACGATTTGTACGCAGGCAGATCGATGATGAACAATAGCGTAACTTCACATATGACAATAAGGAGTGCAAAGCTCCCAAAAACCACCGCGTTCTTCGCCTCGACGGGTCGCAACAATTCCTCGTCCACCCTCGAAGAGGCTGCAATAGCACAATGCACATTATATTCAGCATTAACACATCGCAAAAAGAATTACTGTATTTTAGTTTTTGTTGGTTTTTTTTTTTAGCTTAAATTTAGATTTTTTTGTCATATTGGACATCAAATCATTTTCGTCAGGAATTTTTTTTAGTCCGATACATATGATAATATTCGCTATGATTCCAGGAAGCGATTTCTCGAGTTCTCGTTAGAGAAGCATAGCTTCAGTGGTAAGAAAAATAAGCGATTTTATGATTTGATGAAGGGTGTCGCAAGACGGCCACATCGGTGCTATAAAAATCTAATTATTTGCGTATTTTCAACACAAGCTGTTTGCTAGCAAATTGAAAAACAGAAAAGGAAGAAAAAAGGAAGAACAACTGAAGACTATATAAATTTGGGGGTGATTTTTGTTGACAAGGAGTTAAAAAAATCATCTGGTTACCCTGTAACTATTTCGCTATATATTAAATGCAACTACAGTGTTGAATCTAACAATCTGCATGCAAAAATAAAGCACTTACGTTTTTTTGTTTTTTGTTTTTTTGGGGGGGGGGGGGGTTATGTCGGCCCTATTGTTTTTGTTCATTGCTGGACAGTCCCCTTTATTTTCATTTCAGATCAACATTCCATTGTACAATTTTTAACTTATTGTTGCTATAGGATATTCACTGAGATATTATATTTATACAAGTCACATTTGTATTCAAATGCCTCCAACAAAACCTTAATTACTATTACAACTGTCGTTTTTAATTCTGCAAACCCTAAATATTACATTCTATTAACTAAAAACTATTAACTAAAAAAATAAAGGACTTACGTTGGCATGGAGATATGGGCGGCCACCAGCCAAAACGAGGCCAACACAAAGCCATGGTCATGTGACTGCTCTCATCAACGGCCTCGTAAAACTCGGCGCACGCGTACGTCATATAGCGGAACGTGGGCCTCGTAAATACCTTATACGTAATCCCAAGCCACGTGGGTATGTGTGCACACGGATCACGCTCTAGTTTCCTACCGTCGTTTTCGGTTATCGTTGCGGGACTGACAGTGAAATTAACGGTATGGGCGGGTCGGTTGGGTGCTGTGATTGGTTGAGTTCCAGCTTCAGTAGGGGTGCTGTAGAACAAGCTGGTTTTATCTGATAATACTGAATAGTTCAGATAAGAAGATGTCATACTGTTTGTCGATGTCTGATCTTTAGATAACACAGATGTTTTGGTACTCGTCTCCGTCACAAGCGGTACATAATAATGCGTCGTCGTTTCGTGAATCGGGAAATGGGTCGTTTCGTCTTTTTCGGTTGTCCGGTGTGTTGTAATATGCGTTCCAGATGACGAATAAGAAGCCACATCTGATCTTGTTGTCGGATGTGACGTCACACCACGCAGTCTTGGGAAACTCGTTGTCATATCAACAGCGTCAGTAGATCCGCTTGGTGTATCTGGCTCCGTATAGCTGCTGACCTGTGTTGTGACGTCATAAGTAGTTGACAGGTGTGGTGATATGTCACGTGAATTCATGTGGGTTGGAAGATCCTCTTGTGTGGATGGAGATATCCACACAGCATCTGTTGTGACGTGATGAGCAGGTGTACGCTGTGTTGATATATCACGTGCACTCGTGTGGGTTGAGATATCCTCTTGTGTGGATGGAGATATCCACACAGCTTCTGTTGTGGCTACGTTTGTGGATATCTCTCTTACAGTATAAGTTGTTTCTCCAGATAAAACTTGTGTCGTGTGCTTTGGCGTTGTAGCTGTAGGAAATGAATAAACTGTTTCATTTTACCTAAAATTTATTTATCCCAAAATAAAATTCATCAATTTAAAAAATTAGCATACCATATTAGAAATAATTGTTGTTTGTATGGTCTAACAATTTCCGTCATCATTTAAATTTAAATTTTAATTAAATCGTTCAAATTTAAGTTTTTTTAATAAAGTTAGTTACAAATAAACATCAACAAGTTTTTTTAACAAATGTATGAGACCAAATTATATAATTAAAAAAGAAACATCACTTTAATTTATAGCAGTTTTCTATTATTGTTTATTTAATTTTTAATATCTTCATTATCAAAACAGCTTTGATAAGGGTCAATATACAATGAGAACTAGAGTGGTATATAGTATCAAGAATTATTTTTGTAATCTTTAATTATATTTTTGATATCTCTAAATGTATTCTTGATCTCATAAAATATTTTCGATATCAATAAATATTTTCACTGTACAACAACAAAGAAGCTAAAAAATTGTTGTTTTTATTGATATAGGTAATTTAAATTTTTCATCTCCAAAACTTATTTGATAATTCCTTAAATTTTTTTAAATGTACGATACTGTTAAGAATTTTAAGTTTGTAAAATTGAAATTTTAATGTCAGCATTATTATTATTATTATTATTATTATTATTATTATTATTATTATTATTATTATTATTATTATTATTATTATTTTTGCTGTGTAAAATACGATTATTGACAGCACAATATAAACTAATGATATCTAGATTGATTTATTACATCTTTAATTCTTTGTTGATATATAAAATTAGCACTAAATGTTAAAGAATCATTACATAGTACCCAGAATGTATTTTTAAAAAGGAACTTTGCTACACATGTATATGAAAAGAAGTGGGGATAAATTAAGATACCTGGCAGGGCCTCACAGATGGTTGGGTCGCGGTAGTCATTGCTGATACAGTAGGTATCCACGAACTGCCAGTTGCTGTCAATCACTGCGCAGTCTTCAGTGGGTCGCCCGTGCGGGTTGCTCGGGGCCCAGTCCGTCCACGCTGCCTGTGAACCGTCTGCCCATGTGTACACGGATTCTGTATGCAGGTCGTTCAGGCCTATCCACGCGTAGCGACTGCCGAAATAAGAAGACCAGTGGCCGTATTCACGAAATTGTAAGTTTAAACTTAGAGGCAATGTAAGTGCAAAAATGTAAGAGTAAACTTATATTCCCGCTGCTTAAACTTAGCGGTATTCACAAAATGTAAGTTTAAACTTACACTCAAGTATAAGTTCAAAATTCTAAGTTTACTTCGGACCACACTTAGATTTCTAAGTTCAATCCAACGCTATATTTAAATAGCCGGAGTGTTTTGTTTACCTTGGCAACAATGATTTTATTGAGATTAAAAGGAGAATATGAAAGGGTCTTTAGGAGGGAAAAAGTGTTTCGAGATAGGAGTAATCCATTTGAGGTTTACAGTGACAATGAACTCTTAACTCCATACAGATTTTCCAGAGATAGTATTCATTTGTTGGTGGAAAATCTCGAAAATTTGGAGTCGGACACAACAAGAAGCTTTGCCGTCCGGAAACATCTAACAGTTTTCATCGTCGTCGTCGTCGTCGGTTTACGCTTTCAGAGCAAAGCTCTATACGTTTCTATACAGAGTCTCTCCACCTAGTACGGTTTTGTGCTAATATTTTGGCTTGTGAGATTGAGTAGATCAGTTTTCATCGGCCTCCGATATTTACATTGACAACCCGTTTATGCGATTACAATTACTCGTACTATATTTATGAAAATTTTGCAATATTGAACTTAGAATGCAAGTTGCTAAACTTACGTAAGTTTACTTCTGTGAATATGATGTAGGTAAGTAAACTTACGTAAGTTTAATCTTGAGATCTAAGTTTAATGTCTAAGTAAATAAACTTAGATGTTCGTGAATACGGCCACTGGTTCACTGATGGGTCAGGTAACGGGGTGGAAGAGGGGGAAAGGTGAGAGGCTCTGATGATTGTGCGCGGGGGAGGAGCGAAAGGTGCGAGACGATGAAGATTGCGCGTGAGAAAGGAACAAAAAGTGAGAGGTGCTGACGTTTGCGCTTGAGGTGGGGCGTTGGATGAAAGGTAATTTAATTTACGATTTCATTTAATAATTGCGCGTGGGGGAGGGGCGAAAGGTAAGAGGCTCTGGCGATTGCGCGTGGGGGAGGGGAGTAAGGCGAGAGGCTATGATGACTGCTTGTTTGAAACAGGATCAAAAAGCATATCACCAGTGGTTTCGAGTAAAAAAACATCCGACCCCCTCTCCACTCTCCCCACCCTCCCCACCCTCTCCACCCTCTCCATCCAAAATGAAAACTCCCATCTGAGCCAACCAGGTCTCACGCTCGCTGATTTTGTGTACTTAAGTATGCTATGTTCAAGAATAAAAACAAAAGCTATTTTGCATATTAGTTCCTTTTTATTAAACATAAAATAGAATTAAATATTTCATGATAAATACTGTTTATTTAGAAGCAATAGTATAATGTATGTTAAGAGCCATGTTGTCAATTTCGCCTTTTTCCGTATTCTTTTTTTTTTCTTTTTGTGAATTAGTGTTGCAATTAAATGAAGCAATTGGGATGTGTAGCTTTGTTTTGTGCTGTTATTCCACATGAACAATAGAAGAATACCTGATGGGACGAAAATTAATGTGCGTTCTGATAAAAGCGCGCACAGTTGGTGACGTCACACCGGCTAACTGCCCGCCCGAGTTCGCGCACTGCCGCATGGCCTCGCGTTGGTTGTTAACCGTCAGTCTGACCAGCCAATAGCATCTCCCCGTCGGCCCGACTGGTGTTTGGCACGGATCAGCGAGCGTATCCACTCTCCCACCGTACAGTGTAATCACGACAATTGAGAGCAACAGTTTCGCGACACACATAATTACACATAAGATCCGTCAGTGTTACGTCATCATTACCAGTGATCACACACCGCTGCTACGTCACTGCCTAGTATATATTTTTAAACTTTCAAATCCAATTCAAATTAATTTTTTAGCGGTATTCTAAATCTTTACTTAAGCAATTTGTTAACTGAATTAAAGGTTCCAGAATGAGGCGAGGAAGGGGGGAAGGGGTGAGGGGGAGGGGGGAGGGGGGGAGGAACATTGCTTCCATGTCTCTGAAACGATTGCTTTAGTGTTGGCATTAATTTCCTCACTGAATATGACGTGATTGGTCTTTGATAGATTCGCAATAGCCCCTTTTTTCCTGTGTTTGATTGATTGACTATTGGTCGTTCAGTACCAAAGGGTCCTTAATGTCATTTGATAATTACCGACAAGGTGACACAAGACAGATTTATGTATACGTCATACAGGAACGGCGTGATCCAGAATGTACGTCATGCAATTACGTCATTCTCCCGACATGTCCTCATGTCCTCATTGTCGCCCGACATGTCCTCATGTCCTCATTGTCG